>OX463844.1:19096432-19420984 GCA_949825065.1 Odontocerum albicorne
TATATATATATATATATATATATATATATATATATATATATATATATATATATATATATATATATATATATATATATATACTATATATATATATATATATATATATATATATATATATATATATATATATATATATATATATATATGTATATATATATGTGCATTTCAAGTTGAATTCAGTGTATATACATATCATTACGCAATATTGTTTTTGGGATAGGCAGAGGGAAGGGATTTTCACACTACTATACCCGATACGATTTCCAAATTTTGTTTTATGTAATATATATATTTTTTGTTCAAAATGATTAATAGCAGACTCTTATGGAAAAAAACATGTTTCCGTTGCCCCATTAATTCAACTAGATCGAAAGAGCGTAAATACGCAGGGCGAATACAAATGATTTAATCAATAAATTTGTCAATAGACGTCGCTCTGCGTTGAATAAGGAATTCTTTGCGTTGGACATGATTAGAGTTGCAATTGATACATTTAAAAAAGGATGTACTAAATATTTTGTTAAACTTTAATTTAATTATTGTCGAGCAACAAATCCTATTACTCTTAAACAGTTTTTCATAAATTATGTTGATAAAAAATTTCTTGTCATGTATAAATAAATAAATAAAAAATATATATTTGTTTTTTTTTGTCGGTGGTCGTCGTTTATCAGTTAGACTTTCCGATAAGCAAGGGGGCACCCCAGGTTTTATTCCTGGTGGAATCAGTTCATGATTGGTTTACATTTAGACCATTTAACATCCAAATTTATGTTTCTCTATAGCTTATATGCTGCATATCATAAGTTCTTATAGTGCTTTTAAACGATACAAAAACAGCACTATATTAACTCAACTTAACAAAAGTCCGCAACAGATTAAACCTGGTGACTGTTTTGGAAGCTTAATATCTTTGCCATCGAAACTTCAGGTTTGATATGTCAAGACAGCGTGGTTGCTGAAGAGCGACGGCTTGCAAACAATAAAACAATACTCGCATAGGCGTCTTCCATCACAGGATGACTGACAATTCAATGGCGTTTTAGTAAAGAGGTACAAGTCATCAATTACTTATTTGTCAGTTTGAAGGTTTTCAACACTTGTATTCCTGAAATACAGACCTCAGGTAAATTTTAAAGGTAAACTTTGAATACATAAATTAATTTATGCATTCAAAGTTTAAAATTTACCTGAGGTCTGTATTTTAGGAATACAAGTGTTGCAAAACTTCAAACTGACAAATAAGTAATTGATGACTTGTACCTCTTTACCAAAACGTCATTGAATTATACGCGATCATAAGGGATATTCCTTTAAGGTAATTTTTTTTCTTTTGCACATCAACTTTTAACAGAGTCACTTATCGACAATTCTTTCTCTGACATCAGTTTCCTTTTTACTCAATATTGCATTATGGTTTTTCATATTTCCATTATATTACTCTCCCATTATTAAAAGTTCTTCAAAATCTTTCTAGTTTGTTGAAAGAGATTGCATCAAGGCAACACACTTACCAGACTGTACTATACATATGGTATATACAAATAAAGTTAAATACTCGTACAAAATAGTTTCAAACAATTAAGTTTCTCATAATACTTAATAAATCTGTTCTAATTAAAATATTTATGGTTTCGTTTCAAAACGAAATTATAAAAAAGTCAGCAGAAAAATGGCGTCCCGCTCTGCGTATGAAGTAAATTAAAATTCTGTTTTCATTTTATTGATTCTTTATGTTATATTATTGACTAAGATTTCGTTGAAAATAATTTATTCACGATAATTTTTTTCATGAACTTTAATAAAAATATTTAATAAATATATTTGATTGCCAAAGTGCAGTATAGAATACCAGAAAACTCGTCAAGTAATAGAGATAACATCTTTATTTCTCTAAATAATTTGACATAATCTCCCAAAAAGTTCTCACAGGCTGGTATCTCTTTTCATTTTAGTTTTTAGGTCTTTTTGTTGGATCGCATGTCACGGAGTTCAAGTCAAAATATAGATCACGGAGTTCCAATCGAGATCACACCAAAATTGCTTTGTGAAAAAATAATAATGTGATACCTTTAAAGGAAGTATGCTCTAACTTTTGTTAGTTTTGTAAACGTAATGTGATAAAATTATAAAAATAGTTGAGAAATTACTTTCAAAGTGTCCCCAATTTCATCTAGTATAACTAATTAATTATTGGAAACAATTTTATCACTTTATATTTCGTGCGACACAGTTTTTTTTACTTAAAAAACATAAAAGCTTTTACAAACCGATAAAAACGGTAATTTTGTTGAAAAACCAAGAAAATCCCTAGTAAAAACTTTTACAAAATATAAAAATTAAAAGGGATTTACTGTAGCAGCGTATTTTTATAACGTGCTCAAGATTAATTTATACCAAATACTTCTTAAGTTACGCGGCTATTACAAAGCTGAATTTAAATCCGAATAATAGAATACTAATAAAACAACCGTATTTTTCTTTCATTTATGTTTTACAAAGCATATACGAGTACCACTAAAGTCCTAAAGTTTGCGGTCTAAATAAGTTAAAGCATGTATAGACAGACATCGGTCGCGCCCAATGTATGGTCAAACCATGTAACAGTTGAAATTTCATACCTCGTTCTTTAGTAATATGTCAATTTGAGCGGATGAAGACATGTAAGCACGGCAGAAATTAAACGATTGCTAGGTGCTGTCTACGCAGAATCTCCTCCGTTATATTCCACAATTGAAAGATTGGCCCAAACAGTTTCACTTAGACAGACGATCGATTGAAGAGGACCCACGTCAAAGCAAACCTGCTGAAGCATTCACTTCAGAAGCAGTTGTATACGTACAAGAACAATATTACACGAAAGAACACAAAAATCAAAAGAAATAATAGCTTGGTGAGAGGTGCCAAAACTCTTGAGTATTGTCGCAAGGCAATGACGTTTTGAATGATGCGTTGAATGCTCTGTGGTGGGAAAGGAAAATAAATAATTGAATCAATTATCACGAGGGATAAAACTATGGTTTTGTGCCACAATTTTCTTTATGAGACCACTACCGCCCAAAAAATTCAAGGTGACAAAAGCACAAAAAAAAATTATGACAATAATTTTTTGGATCGTCTGGGAGTTCTACTTATTAGCTTCAAAGAGAGAATGCACAAATTAAAGGATACCATAAAAACAAAATACTGTGAAAAATTGTCACGAGGCGTGAGATTATTGTTTAACGCACGTCTGTTGTTGTAAAGGTTTAGCACTGTATTATCCAAGAATTAAATCACCCACCTCATATACCCGACTGGGCCCCTAGTGATTATTTTTTATTTTCAAAATTTAAAAGTGACAAAAAAGAGATCTCGGCTGTAAAACCCCGCTTTGATAGCTAAGCTTCATAAAATTTTTCGAGTGATATTGAAAAAAATCATTAATCATTCTAAAAAAATGTACTGAACAGGATGACTATTTTAAAAAAGTATTACCTTTTTACATCCTTGGTCTTGACACTTAAGGACTTGACAACGTAAAATCACAACGAGCATATTTATTGAAAAAATAAATAAAAAAATAATTGTAGTAGAGATAAAAGAAAAATTTTGCTAACTCAAAATTGTACTTGATTTATCATCAAACATTGTTATGTAAATGTTGACAAACGTATAAAGGAATGCAATATCAATATTTCTCGTGGAAATTAACAAAAAAATACTTATACAGGTATACCGCGCTATAACGCAATTAAAATAAAATCAATATTGTTTTTATAAAAAGCGAATAAGAATTTTACAATCATCCTGTGATTGGTGAAATTGCATGTGCAGTGATCATCGTTCAATAAAAAAAACTGAAAATGATCTATCTACTAATCCAGAACCTTCAAAATAGTAGGAAAATGTTGGGCCAGATCCACTAAAACCAGTCGATTATGTTAGCCGATTGCAAGGAATGAGCTACATATGCCGTCTAATTGAAAAAAAAAAGATTGTTGTTGAATGTCTCAATAAGAAAACAAATGTTTATTTGAATTTGTATATTTTTTAAGAGTTATTTAAATTAACCGAAAATATTATAAACTTTCTGTTGCAATGTAGCTCAAAAACAAATTATAAAGAAATTTTTCTTTCTGAAAACAATAAAACTCAGAAAAATAATCTTGAACATTGTCATCAGCTTAAAAATCTGTCACTAACATTTAATCAGTATATTAGACTTTTGTATCTTGAATAACTGTAATCAAATAACTATATGAAACTTTTTACAATTTCATTTAAGTTTTCCCAAGAATAAGTAACCTTCTGATGACCCAGACATGCCAAGTCTGTAAACTCGAATAATGTAAACATACCTTTATTTAACCTGCGGATTTACTTTTTCGATTCAATTTAGCGCGCTGCTCACTTGTAGCTCGCTTATGTGTATTGTTAGACGGGGGTGGGGAATTTACATTATATCTAAATGGTGGGAGTAGAAAAAAACGTTCTATAACAAGTTTTCGATTTGGTGTAAGTTTAGAGGGAAAATTGAATGTGTTACCGATTTCTTAAAGGATTTTTACGAAAAGACGGATAACCGAGAAATATCCAAGAATTGTATACTTCACTAGTTTGTTCAGTTAAACGGGGACTTTTGTGAGATTAATAGTTGAAAGTCGTGCCAACGACAGACGTAAATAATGACCACCTTCTTGTCGGCTCTTGGGCGGGAAAACTTGAAATTTTTATAGCCCTTTCTATCGGACCGCAATATTTGTGAATTTCTATTGGCAAGGGAAATGAAACGTTAAGAGCTTTTGATGAAGTTTTTTCCTATTTTTACTACCCTGTATATCTCAAAATCGTTGGCGTTGAACTAAATTTTGATATATTCGAATAAATGTGTGGTTGTAAAATGAGGTTGAAAGGTTTTTCTTTCTCAGAATAAATAACTACGGAAACATTGACTAACGCTGAGTTTATACATATATATTTAACAAGATTTCGTTTATTTTAATTTCTAGTTTCAAAATATTCAAATAAAAGTTCTCAAATAACATATAATTATATTTTGAATGTTGTAATTGTATTCAAACGATACAACAATTTATATAAGTATTGATTTATCAAATATTTGAAGGTAAAATTTTTAATAACCAAGAAAACATTGTGCCAATTTTTTTGGGTACCAACACCCATTATTTTGGGAACTTACAATTGTTAAAAATACAACACACGACAGACGCAGCAAAATACTTAATTAAGTATTCACAGCATACAACTACATACACGTTCGGTTTCAAGACTTTCCATAGCCCTAAGAGGTATTGAAGTATCTGCAGTGCTTAGGCGTGAAGAGGATACCGAAAGGAAGGGGCCATGTGGAATAAATTTGGAGGAAGTAGATGAGAGGTAGTAAGGACAAAATAAAAAAATACAAGAATAACATGTTATGTATATTGGTAGAGAGGTATTTAAGGATCTTAATAAACTTTAAGTTATTTCAATATCAAATTCTCGAAAAGATGATGGAAATATAATGTATTTTTTCACAAGCAGTATTTTAATCCACGACCCCTTCTTTCTGGGAAGCTGTTCTGATCACTGAGCCATACCAAACATGGCAGCCGGCTAAATATGGACTATTCAGCAGGTTCAAATTTTCCTTAAATTTTCTTTTATTTTCATTGTCTTTTTCGAGAAGAGGCACTTGTCACATTTTTTTGTTATTAAAAATATAAGGATTTTTCAAATGTATATTATGTTCAAATATTTATGTTCATCTTAAATTTCGTTTTGAGTTGTTGATAATTGCCTCTGTTTTTTTTTTTCTTAACCGACACAAGTGGATATATTAATCTACATTTTAACATACATAAATACCATCATGACATTTTCCTGTTGAGATAAGCTGAAAGTTCAGATCGCCAGGTTTTTCTATATCGATAAACATCCTTCGCCTCTTCTGCATCCATACACCTACTCATATAGCTCCTACGATATATCTGATTTATTCTACCTACGTTATTATGATGTCGTAAAAATTAAAATATGTATTCCTGTGGAATGGTCCAGACCGTTAATCACATTGTAGAGTATCAAATATATTTATTCCCGAGAGGACTGAAGGAAATCCATTGGGATTGCTGAGGCTATGCCCATAGATGAGGAACCAGAATTTCCGAATATGAGAGATAAACTATACACGTATAGAACCTGGAGAGAGGTTTGCTTTTAATTTATAAAATACAGCACATTAGAGCTTTAGAAATTATGTACGAAAGCATGTTTAATACCCGAATTTTAAGAATAAAGAGCAAACATAGTATTCATAACACTATTTATAATGGCTCAACACTTGAGGGAGTAAAATATTCGAGTGTATTCGTGTATAAACTAAAATGGAAAAAAATATATATGTTTCTGTTTTACTGATACCTCAGTATTATTAGGCTGAAAAAAAAACCAAGGAGAGATTACGATGAAAGCCCCCTTGAACGGGCGAGAACTTTCACCGTAGTTATAATCATATGTTAAACAGTTTAAGATGCGGAATCTGAACAATGTTGCATTTGCTCAATGTAAATACGTTAACACACAAACTCGAGTTAGCAATGTTGTAGTCACTAGCAAAGCTCTGTCACTAGCAAAGCACAACTGTCAAAAGGGTTTTGATCAAAGTTAAGCGCTGGATAATGTTTGCCACTCGGATGGGCGCACTCAAATTTCACAATGAAGTGGCGCACTGCGCATAGATGGATTAAAAGGTAAATTGGGAAATGCCATGGATTATCCGATTGCGAATTTACATCTGGGAAAACTGATACTCGCACGAGATGACAGATCCCGGTGTAATGGTATTAATTATCCGATAAGTTACAGGCAAAATGCATGATTTAGAACTTTAATGTTTTGTATGATTATTTTTTTAACATGGTTTAAAAAATATATTTTATGTAATGACGTCATAATTAACATTACCATCGCGTGTCGTATTCCTATTAAGATAGACATAGATAACAGATCTCCACTTGATTTTGTTCTGGTATACATCTTTCGTTTCTACAACGTCAATACACCTCGTAATGCATACTATCCTATTAAAAAGCTTTTTCAGTTTTACCCCTTTTCTAAATTTTATTCTTTTGGCCATAGCTACTTTTTTTTGGTCTTCCCAAATTTCCAATATCATCTGTTTAGTATATCTTTCATCATTCATTCTTTCAATGCGGCCAAACCCTCTAAATGCTTATATCTTCATCTTAAGTACTGCATCTCTTTAAACCGCATTATTTTCTTATTTCCTCATTCCTTTTACCATCAAACATAATTTTTCTATACAATCTACGGAACGCTCTAACGATGTAAGGACGTAAGCCTTCGAGAATAATTAGTTTGAGGTTAGATCATTCATATGTTTGGAACTTCTCGACATAACTCGCCTAGTTATTTCGATTTTTCTAGAGATTATATTTTGTTACTAATTTTAATAACTATTAATAAACTTTAGTATAATAAACTTTTACTGAAACATTGTTTCAATTTATTTAGTTTAAAATACGGTTATATATATCGAAAGTAAATTTGAAATAAAACCTCCTTAACTGCTAGAAACTGCTTTATAGAAATAAATCCACAAGATATGTTTACATGAAAGTGTTAAAATACGAGTAAAGAAATAATTGAAATAAGTCAACTTTTTACTAGACTCTCGACAACTATTATGTTAAATTGAAATGCCTTTGAAATTATCTTTTGTACATAGTGCCAGAATAATAAAGCAAGGTTGATGTAAACTCTTTCATTATGTTTACCGCAAATTAATGTTGTCTTAATTTTGTTCCGTGATAAATACAGTGTGCATAATATCACCTCGGTCGTTAAAAAAAGCTTTGAAACATTTTGTGGCATAATTTCGTTGACATTTCTAGTTTGACAGAGATAAAATGTTATATTAATAATACTATATAATTAAAGTTGATATTCCTGTTACTAAAACTTGTTCGTAACATGCAGTTGATTGAATTATATCTTGATCAATAATATAGAAATGATCGTTTCGTGGATATTTTGACTGCGGTTTAACTATATTGAAATACTCGTAATTTATTACATGGATTACCTAGAAGTGTTTTGGTCATGTGACTAACATGGCTTTCTATTGTTGATTCAGAAGTTTTTAATTGTAAAATAATTTTAAAAAATCCACAAAATAAAGGTGTATGATCAAGCCATTGATGGGCCGGAATATACAGAATATAAATCCCCTTAGTGTGTTACTCCCCTCGGATAAATAATATTAATAAATGGATAAATCGTGAAAAAAGAAACGTGGAGTATCAAAGATAGCATTATAAGTGTTGGTTTGAAGGGAGGGTACGTTTGAGATGGAAGGACTATTTTAGAGAGCTTTATGTGAGATGTGATAGTGGTAATGATAACGAGGAGACTGAACTAGAGTGAATTATGAGAATTTAGAAAATATGAATGAAAATAGTTTTAAAAGGATACGTATTGCTGTAAAATTAGTTAAAAAGAGTAAAGCGGCAGTACGATAAAACAACTTTGGAAACTATTGCGGGAAAAGATAAACAAATGTTTGGATGGCTTAGACAGTTTTTTCACAAGTGCTGGGAATTTGGCCGTACATCGAAAGATTGGAGAAATGAATTGATAATCCCTCTGCATGAATTCAAAATGTGCGAGAGTTCAATGTGGACGCTATCATTCTAATTAATAGCTTATTAAGTGTTGTGGGGTAAACTGTAAGAAAAAATATAAGAGGGAAGAAAAAGCCTGAAAAATAATTAGGGTGATCAGAGTATTGTTTATTGTGAAAAGGTTTGAATGCAAAATGTATTTTTAACAAGATTTATTTCAAGATAATATTTCATTGCATGTGAAACATTGTTTAACTCTGCAATACTTCAATAAATTAATGATATTCTCAGTTACATACATGTGTGGCTAGTTTAATGAGTTTAAGGCACGACAAATTACCAATCAATCAAAAATATCACAAAGAAAAACCAAATTTTATGTTACGAATTACATACTTACAATGATAGGTTCATATTTTAATGAATACATGTTTACAATGATAGGTTCACATACTTGCATAGTTATCCAATAAAATTCACTCTTAAAATCTTAACCGTCGACCAAATAAATTGTTAGTCCATATACGAGTATGATAATATAACAATAGACGCACGGTGCAAACACAAGAGATGAAAATTTACAATCAGACTATTTTCCATTTAAATTACCAGAAGTTAAGCCCAAAAGAGATGCAGTTTTCTGCATCGTGTGACGCTATTGTTTAACCCCTGAGTTATTCTAAGAATGACACAAAAATCTAATATTAAAGAAAAAAATAAAAAGTCAGATGTAAATAGTGATAAACAATAGAAAAAAGATGTACTCAGAATAATAAGATACCAAGAAAAAAAGAAGATTCTGATGATGTATTAAATTAATTTCACAAAGAACTACTTTTCTCTTGGAAGGATTTAAGGTCATATGGAAGTTCACACAACGTCCATCCTGACAGCATCTGTATAGTTTTATTATGTAGGCAAAATTCAAATAATTAATTGAAACCACCGTATTGTGAAATAAATGTTTTGGCCTATTGGGTCAATAAAGAATGTGTAGCCTGACGAGCTGAATTAGTTTCGGACTATCATGATCGATTATGATTGTCAGCCAGCACTTTGAAAGGAAGACGCCTGTGAGTGTATTAGTTTGGTTTGTACAAGCTGTTGCACTTCAGCAAGCAAACTGTCTTGACATATCAAACCCAAAGTTTAAATAGCAAAGAGGTTCGATTTCCAAGACGATCAGCAAGTTCAATCGAATACAGCCTTTCGTTAGGTAGAGTTTTTTACATTGCTTTATATCGCTTTAAGAATTTATGAAGCACAGCATATAAGCTGTAGAAAAGCATAAATTCAGATGTAAAACGGTCTAAGAGTAAAACCAGTTGGGAGGAAATCGAGTCTGAGGTGCCCATATCCTTAGAGGGAATAGCAACTATTAAACCACTATCATGGACTGTTGATTTATGACCAAGAGATGCAGTCAACGCACGATCCAGATAGGTTAAGGGAAGAATAGTCTAGACTTAAAATAACTGAAGAATATTTCAGGCATGCAACTCCACTCACATGTTCCGACTCATTCTCAATAAAACGTGTGTAGCAGAGTTGTGTGGGGGGTGTCTTATCTGTCTTTCGCAGGCATGGTGAATAGATGTGCTGCCTTTACGTTTCCTGATACAATTTGTTTTACTGATGGCTTTAGAATTTGATCGACGTCAAGGTGAACTGCGTTTAACTCGCGCATTTCACAAGAAGAGATTTATGTAAATTTCAACTTTCAAATAGAGTTAGTTGTTCAAGTCTTGAATATTCAAACGAATTGAAATGGGGAGGAATAGGGGAAGTTGTTTCGTGAATTTAACTGTTAGATTGCGTTCATGTGTAATTTTATAAAATTGGTTTTCATTTCCATTAATGATTACGAATATATTTTGATGGTTGATTTTATTGTTACAATGTATAAATGCAAGTCATATGTAATCTAAATATTTTTAATATATATTTTAGTTTTATATATAGCTCAATAATTCGTAATGTATTCTTTTTCTTCATCGCGTGCTGAACGCCAAGTGCCCATCGCTATGTCTGAAGCTTGGGTCACTACTTATCTCCATCTTTCAGATCCTATACCATATTGATTGCAACGTCCTTTATTTGACCTATCCATCTTATAACATAACTCAAACTGTTTCAGTGCTCACCAGTTTTCTTGTTATTCTTTCTGGCAACATGTCCAAAGTAAGTGAAGGATTCTTTTCCTGTATGTTGTCAAAAGACTTTTGATAATCTCTAATTTTGAATGATACAGGCGTTGATGGGCCTGCGATCCATGTCATATAGACCATCCACTTCCAACACTATCTTGAAGGTCTTTTTTCATGTTTTTTTCCTTCTTTCTCATCGTTCATGTTTCTATTCCATACAGTACTCTGAAGAACACTAGATTCTAAATGAACTTGTCTTTAAACATGTGTTTATTGTATTGTTTAATATTTTACTTTCGTTATATGCAGTATGACCTGGCGAGTTTATTGCATGTAGTAATCTTTTCCAACCAACAAGATATATATCACAGACGTCGGAAGTAAAAACTAAACTGGAATCCTTTAAAATAAATCGAGTACGAACATGAACCGAAATAGCAATCCCGCGTATTAGAAGACACTAAGGAATGTATATAACGCTGTGTGTTTCACCAAAAGTACTCAAAGAATATATGTTAGACAGCTATTTAATTCCAGTATAATAATAAATTCAGACTTACAACTAAAAACAAGTTTAGATCCGCCAGGAATTGAAACCGAGACGCTTTGGTAGTTTAGTAGCAATATAACTATATTAATTCGGATAAAACAAGAGTTCAAAGCGAGAGCAGTTCAAAGTGAATCTGTTGGTTAAGTGTAAGTTTTGATCATGCATTGATTTTTTTTATCATCATTGTTATGCCTCTCAGTTCGGAGTGAGGGGGGGAGTTTGACCTCCTCAAGAGGCCTGGCCTTCTCTATTCGCCTCTGTCCTGCAATCTATGCTTCCAGATATGACTGTCAGCTCTTTTTGAAACCTCTTCCATTGCATATTACCATTATAACCGCATCTGTCTACGCTTCAGCGTCTTCTTTCTGGTCAGCTAAAGATCGAAATGTTAATGGGTTTGTTGTTATTTTTATTTTAAATATATTCTCTAATTCTGTGTGAATTTTTTTCTATTTGTTTTATTACCATATTTATGGTTCTTTTTGATATTTTGGTTCATCGTACGAATGAGGGAAACTTGCAATGTGCAAACAATTTAACAATGAAAAAAAAACCCTCATATCACAGTCGCATTGATAAATAATTCTGTAACTTTTAGTAAGTCATGAAATCACAGTTACTTTAATAAATCAATAGATCACAGTTACACAAGTAAATGATAATACCACAGTTACGTTAATAAATCATTATATCACAATTACTTTGATAAATAATTTGATTCCAGATAAGTTGGTAAATCATAAGATCACAGTTACGTTTGCAAATCACAAGATCACAGTTACGTTAATAAATCATTAGATTACAATTACCTTAATGAATCATTTGATTAAAGTTGGTAAATCATAATATCACAGTTACGTAAATAAATCATCAGCTCACATGCTCATAACTTATAAAAACAACTTTTTCATTTTGGAAATTTGGAAAGCCGTTATTTAGAAACGTGAAATTACATAATTATTGTATATTTTATTTTAAATTTTGAGCTGAAACTCTCTGAAAATAAATTAAATGAATAATCTTGATAAATTAATAATCGTATGACAAAGAAAGTTGTTTTTGAATTTCCTTCATCCCGTGAATTCGACCTTAATGTAAAATATGCGACGAAAAATAAAAATTAATTGAAGGAGATAATTAACATTGAAATACATTTTCACTGAAACCTTTTGACGACTGAAAATAATTTTCCAACATGTTTTTTGTCCAACAAGATGGCGTTTCAAGAATATCCACTTCATGAATTCAGACTTACAGTTTAATCATCGTTGACACAGTTTCAGCTGGTTTTATATAACATAAAATGAAATGATAATGGATTTTGCAGGAATTCCATTACACTGAAAACGTAAAGCTAAAAATAGATTACTCGACGAAGCAGTAGTGTCCAATCATCTGCTCTGAGGTAATTTGGTGTTGATTATTCGCGTGCACCATACTATTATAGCATATGTACGTCAATTTAATGTTAAAGTGGTTTGTTAATGCAAAAACGATTGGTAAAAATCTCATTTTCATGCACTTAATATTTTGTGTTTCATCTCCTTTTCTTTGACTTATCAGATATCTAAAACATTGATCACTCTGGAAAAAACGTTACGATCCAGCACTATCCAAAAAAGCTCCTCGATTCTTCTTATGATCGTGCAGTCGATGCCAATTAGATAAAAAAATACCTTTTACTGACAACATGTCAACTCATTCAAGAATATAGAAAAATCATTAGTTATTCATATTTCATTAGTTAGAAATAAAACGGAATATGACCCTAGTTGGTATGACGCTTGACCATCTGGGGGTTACGCTCTCAACTCTCGATGGTACCTAAAAAAATCCTAGTGTGGGAAAAAAGTTCGCGTCAGGTAACAATACTCGCACACGCCGAGTATACGTAGTATTTTCAATATGTGAAATCACGTATAGCGAGTTCCTTGCCTACTCTTGTGGTTTTAAATCGGAAGGTTTGATTGCTGGGACCGAAAACAATATTGTTTTCCAGCCACGCTCATTAATATACCAAATCAACTATTTGGATATGTTGATAGGTACGAGTATGCAATACGAAAGAAAATCTGGAATACGCCTTTTAAAATTAATAAATAAACAAATATTAATTAATTAATTTTATTTATACGTATTTATATTGACAAGAAATTTCATGACAACATAATTTGTTAAATAACAAGAGGTCATTTAAAATGGACTCACAAATTATGTGGATCTGGGTTTATTGGCTTTCATTTGTCGTATCCCCGGTAAACTAGGCTTTTGTCTGTTTCTTATTGAGGATATATAACATGCAAAAATAAGTTTATGTGTTTTTTTTTACCGTTTGTTGATTTAATAATACCCCGTTGCAAACTCTCATCAACTTGATCAACAGTGAGATTCAATTAATTTATGTATCACACTAATCAAAGACCGCATACTTTATCATTCCAGAGAGACCAAAAAGTCCATCCCACAATGTCTCACACATAATAACCAAAAACCCACCACACTCAAGAGTTCACAGAAACATTTGCTAATAAATACTTCGACGGAGTCAGCATTATACAAAATAAATAGATTCGAACCCGTTAGTTTCGAGTCGGAAGACAGGAATTTTATCAACTCGGTCACGGGGGTCGTCATTGTTTTGTATTTCAAATTTCAATGAATATAAAGAAGTTCTTATTTCTACAAAATATGTTATCAGCAAGTACAAAGGTATTTAAAAGTCTACTTGGGAATTATAAAAGACAATTTTAATACCATTCTATATCTGTCATAATTAAATTTTCAATAACCGAGAAAACGTTAAACCGAATTCCTCATCTCGTAAAGACGACAAAATATTCAACTGAACAATTCAAGACAATTATTGAACCGCAAATCTTCAAGCAAGAAATATGAATTTACATTAAGTTTATTTAATTTTAAAATGTTTAATTCAAAATTGGACATGATTTAATAAAATAAATATTTATTCGTAATTATTTTCTTTTTGTACTATTTCTTTAGTACATCCTTGCGGACGATCGACTATTGATACGAGTACATTATCGTCTTGTCGTGTAGCTCATGACTAAGCATCGCGACTCTCATGATTGCCTCCAACGACTCTCCTCCATCCATCCCTGCAGTTCGCGGCTCGAAGTGCAATTGTTAAGGGTAGTCCAGTCCAACGCATTGGGATTCTTCCTCTTGCGCGTCGTCCTTTACGCCTCCAGTAACCACATACCTGTCCAAACTGTCTCCACGAGCAATTTGTTCAAAAACCCGTAGAATGTTAGATGACCAACCGATACCCATAGCAAAGACATTCAAATATGTGGTCGCACATTGACAGTGAGGGTAGAGATGAGTGAACAAATGCCCATTAATCGTGATGACTGTAAAAGAAGGTGCAATCCAAAGTGGGGGAATAGGGTACTTGACATTGATGTCACCGGATGTGACTAGGCAATTCAATTTGTGATAGTCATATTCAATTGCATATAGAGCAAGAAGCCTTAGTACTTGCAGTTTGTCTGCGTCTTCTTTCTCCATTAGGTTCCCGATAACTAGCCACAGCTCTAGGCCACTCTGTCCGCTGTATTAATTTTTTTAAACGTCTCGTGCAGTACGCCCTTATATATATTGTCATAATTTGACACTTTATAGTACCATGGATTTTCATTATTTGTCTGAAGTACCTCTGCTGACATTTTTCGAGTGTCCTAATGTGTCGTCTGTAAGGAAACCATGTGTGGAAATAAGTATGATGTAACAACCAGCAGGATAAAACAACCAAAATGTAAGTGACTACATGCAATTGTCGTGACATGTGACAAAATAATGTTCATGAATCTGAAAAAAAATTATTTATACATTGTTACAGGACACACCCTTACAGGACGTCTTAAAAATATATTTACACACGTCAAAATACCAGTACCCTTACAGGACGTCTTACAAATGTATACGAATATGTATATAAAAATATATACAAACAATATAAATAAATATTTTAGATTTAAAATTTAAACTAATGTGGACATATGTATATTTTTTTGATTATCTTATTTATTAAAACTGATAACCATTGAGTTGCTGACACCATGAAATAATGCATTTTCTTTTAATGACTGCTTTCATTACATAGATTGTTGTCGGTTTTGTGCGTTAAACATAATCTTTTAGGTAACTTTTCGCCCAATCTAGGTTCAAATAAAAGACATACAGTGTTATCAAGAAGTATGGTTTAAATAGTCCCAACGCTGAAAATCCACATTACTGTGTCAAATTTACATGGTGTGTCTACGTAACATACAAATTGTCCAGTAGCTGCAATTATAGCGATCAATTGAGCCGGTTAAGTTTAATGTAACCTCATTATTTTAAACAATCTGGTTTGAAAACTGTGGGTTTTATCTAAAATTTTATAGGTATAACTTATGGAATTGATTTCTTCGGTTAGGATTGTCTTCGTTGAGGGCTTGGATCAATGTTGTAATATAACTTTTTCATTGTCTGCGCTTCAAATGCAGTGGACACCATCTTTTGAAATGCCTATCTCATGAGCCGCTTAAATATAGTTTCAGTACTAAAATTACTACTAGTTTAAATGCATGCGATAGCTCAAAAATTAAATTTGAGTTATTAATCTTGAATATTGTATGTATACCTTGTTTATTTTAAGACACCCAGTATATGAGGTTGCGTGTTGGGGAGCCACTCAATCTCAAGAACAGAGATGTCACGTTACCTAAATGTCCATGCTGTGATAAACTTCAGGGGTGAACAAGAAAGACAAAGTAAGGAATACACAAATGAGAGGTACCCCAAAAGTTGTTTCAACTTCCATGAAATTGAAAAGTATTTTCAGTGGTAAAGACATGTTCAAAATACAGTTAAATATGGAAAAAAATCAGACACTGAGAACGAAAGTCCCTGGAAATAGAGTAAGACGTGGTCCAAATAAGCGATGGAAGGATAACTTCAATCAATACATGAGTGATCTGCATCTGACCCCGGAGATGCCCTTAGATAGAGCATGATGGAGAAAGGGGACTCTTTACGAATACTCAAGTAAATGGGAAAATGCGAGTATGATGATTTTCAGTTTTTTATACAAACCAAAATATATATTCTTCTCAAGCACGAGTTGTCATAGATGCATGGGTCGCAAGTTGCTGGTTGATTAAAACTGTTTTTAGGGGTCAGGAAAAGTAATGTTGCGTGTTATACTCGCTTGAATTTTACCTCGAAAGGAAATTTTATCAGTTCCTTATTTTTGTCGCAGGATTTTTACAACCACTTCCGGTTATTATCTTCACCCTGAGCTCAATTTTTTCCGCAAATTGATTTTTAGTGAGACGTTTTCTCTTTTCAGTTTCCGGCTAAAGTAGGTATACAATAATACTTTTCTTGGCTTTATACTTTTGGTGAGGGTTAATTGATAATATGTAATCACCTTATTAAATGCCAGCAAGTTCTGCAGACTTCAAAGAAAATTATCTTGTTAACAACTTATAAAAACTTTTTAAGGATGACGAGGAATATTTTAGAGGTTTTTAACATTCTTACATACTCGTATATAAAGAAAATTCTTAAATTCGTCGTTTGTTCCTGAGACAATTCAATGTTTAAAACATCTTTTTAAATACAATACATTGTGGGAATTGTGATTTTTTCAGGAAGATGTATGTACTCGTACGTTTTTTAAATATGGTCCGTTTTGATATTTTGTTTTTATTTTTACGAAAGCTCTGAAAAGATTCTTTAAAAAAATAAACAAAATATTTATAAAGTTTAACGTTTTCCTAAATCGTGACCCTCTCGATAAAGGATGTTTATTTTATAAAATTTTAACCAGATTTTCATGCATTTTTTCTCTCAAAAGAGTACATTTTAAGTATTGATAATTTACTAACAACATTAATTTTTTTTAATAATTGTCAAGTTTTTATTAAAAAGAATGCGCTCAATTCCTGAATTTGGGTGTTCTTGAGGAGAGCATATTCACTTAACGGTGCTTAATGAATTGTCCTTTTATTATCATTATTATTTCAGATAGAACATTTCTATATTCATCTACACTAGGACATATGTTATGTATCATTGTACTACACTTTCATTGTGAATAGTACAACTTGGTGAATTTATTGATGTCACCAGAAAGATGTCTAGGATGGCATTAAACGAAAACCAGACGAAAAATAGAGGTCTTCGACGGTATTTAAAGCTCTTAATATTAAAATATTCCTTGCAAGAAAATTAGATGCATGTTAAGGACTTGAATCCTATTTTTATTTACACTTAATTAAATTATGGTTTCCACTGACAGAATTAAGAGTTGATTTGTTTTAAAATATCTACGGAGAGTATTCAAAAATCACATCACTAACAAATGAGCCTGAAGATTTAAAAGCAGAAGATTTAGTAGCTTCCAATTTTTTAAACAAAGTTTTTAAACGCTTTTACTTGAAAAAATAAGTTTCCGTTGACCCAGCCGTTCAGCTACGAGTAGACTAACATAATATGTTCTATTCAGCATGTGTACATATTATGTAGACATGCTGAATAGAAATTATTAAATGAATTATTTGTCAATAGAAGTAATTCTGTATGTTATAAGGAATTCATCGAGTTTTATAATTTTAAAAGGAGTATTTTGTTACACTTTGCTTAACCTGATGGCGAGCGACACACCCGAGTAGTTTTTAAATGGTTTGTTTTCTTTTTAATTTGACTTTTGTTTTCTTTCTCTCTCCATTCAAGAATTTTCTATTTTTTTTAGTTTATATCTGGTTATTGTAATAGTTTTCTTATTGCCTCAAGCCTATCTATGACTTTTTATGTGTAATTTTCTTTGAAAACTTCGTTAGTCAATATTATGTTATGTATAGTATGTATATTGTGTTCGAAAGATTGTTTGATTTCCAATAAACTATAAATAAAGAAATATCATAATGAACATTACTTTTTCAGCATGTAAAGGATTTTTTTAAGAAAAAGAATTCGATATTTTCTTAAGAAAAAGAATTGACATATGTATTAGCAAAACAAAAATGCCAATAAGAAGAAGGCATTTGCTGTTGGGTAAATATGAAGATGTAAGTCTAGGATGGGGACGTCAAGCGACGGTGGTGGGGCGTTCACTAATGGCATTCGACGCCTGAATGCCAAAGTGACAGCCCCATACAACTTTAAGAGACACATTTTCCATGTGGCTGAGTTGAAATTGGAAACCTGATATTTCTTCAAATAATACTATCACAAAAAATATATACTTACCCATTCTACGCCTCTCGTAAAATATCTTGGAAATGGTTTAGCCAATTCATAGCCGGCAATCAATTGTCTTGAGAAAAGAATATATATGAATTATTTTTTGTCATATTATAGGAGTACAATATGGCAGGCTTATTGCCAAATGGCAATATCTTCCAGTTTATAAGAAAAACATAAATAAGGGAAATTAAAAGGGCACAAAAATTAGTTAAATAATTGCTCATATGTACAAAATTCATAAACAAGGGTAAACGATTCATAACACATCGATCAATAAGTCCCGCGACTAACCAACAGACGGCGCCTCTAATAACAAATCCATACCATTCTCAGTTAGTAACAACCTTTAGAAGTTACGTGTCTTTCATGACATTTCGACATTGTGTCATTGAGTTACAGTGGTTTTAGTGACACTGCTTTTGCTATTTTCTAAACAATGGAAAAAACCGAATTTCGTGTGTTGATAAAACATTGCTTTTTAATGGGAAAAAATACCGTTCAAACTCAGCGATGACTTGAAAAATGTTATCCGGGCTCTGCTCCGTCGAAAACAATCATTTGTCGGTGGTATGATGATGTCAAACGCGGTCGTACAGACACAAATGATGCTGAACGCTCTGGTCGTCCAAATGAGGCTGTTACACCAGAAAACATAAAAAAAATCCTCAAAATCGTGATGCAAAATCGCAAAGTAAAGTTGCGTGAGATAGCTGACATCCTGAAAATATCATTTGGTAGTGTTTACACTATTTTGTATGAACGTTTGGTCATGAAAAAGCTTTTTTCGAAATGGGTGCCGCGTTTGCTCACAATGGAACAGAAACAACAATGCATCGATGATTCAGAGCGCTGTTTGGCACTGTTGACGCAAAATAAACAGGAGTTTTTGCATCGGTATGTGACAATGGATGAAACTTGGATCCACCACTATACTCTGGAATCAAATCGGCAGTCAGCTGAGTGGAGAGCAGCCGGTGAAAGTCGTCCGAAGCGACCAAAAACTCAACAGTCGTCCGGGAAGGTTATGGCCTCCGTATTTTGGGATGCGCATGGTATAATATTCATCGACCCCCTTGAAAAGGGAAATATCATCAATAGCGAATATTAAATAGCGTTATTGGATGTTTGAAGGCAGAAATCGCAAAAAAACGGCCCCATATGAAGAAGAAAAAAGTTCTCTTTCATCAGGACAATGCACCGTGTCACAAGTCGAGGGTAACGATGGCCAAATGGCATGAGTTGAACTTCGAATTGCTTCCCCACCCACCGTATTCTCCAGATTTGGCCCCTAGCGACTATTGGCTGTTCGCAGATTTCAAAGAGATGCTCCAAGGAAAGAGATTTGGCTCCAACGAAGAAGTGATTGCCGAAGCTAACGCCTATTTTGAAACCAAAGATAAATCGTTCTACACGGCTGGCATAGAAAAGTTAGGAAAGCGTTCGAATGAATGTATCGCTCTTGAAGGAGACTATGTTGATGAATAAAGAAGAATTTTGGCAAACAAATGTTGTTTTAGTAGTTAGTCCTGGGACTTATTTATCGATGTGTTGAGTTTTTAAAATTGTGATACGGTTCGAATTGTGTTGATGATAGCTTGGAATTTAAGTATGTTTAACCTTTTAACCTTCACTCTTTTTATAATTGTCACAATTAAAAACATATTTATAAATTTACAGTAATGAAAAAATCACACGATAAATACGAGTACACAACAGATAGGTGTTGAAGAGCTTTTAGTACAGGAAAGGTGCGCCGATAGATCGACGTGTTGAGCTATGAGAGATGAGGAAGTGAATGCAAAGTATTAATGTTTCAGCTGAGTATTTTAGTATTAAAGACAACGGTATGAAGTTTGTGATTATGAAGAAGACCATTTCATCACACGACTTGTTTAGTGAAGTGGTTGTCTATATTCATAAAATTGAGGCTTATTTCGCATTGTCGTAAAATTGTACTCATCATTTCGTTTTTTAATTAAAACGCTGTAAACTGAAAATGCTGTGTTGTGAGTTAAAAAAGTGATTCTTTTATAGATAAAAACATCCCATTTGAATTCATTTACTACTAAAGATTTTAATAAATCACAAAAAAGAAACCATTAGTACGCTCTCAACACTTGCTAGCGCCATAAAAAAAATAAACAAAAGGTTTTATTAAAATATTTTCAGAAATATTTGCATAAATATTTGTCCTTATTTTTATGTCTGAATGAATTATAGAGTTATTTTAGAAATATAAGTGGCTAGCAAATCCCCCATATATAAAGGATTTTCATAATATAAAATTAAATAAATAAATTTCTTTAATATTTCACCCGGCGTGACTGCAATAAAGGGGATTTTCACGGCAGTATAGAATGCATCCCTCACCTTTGCAAAGTGCACAGGACATTAATGGACAGTATTACCCCTATTTCTGCAGGGCCCATAAGTCACCCTCCCCACATATTGTCCGTGACATTACCCCGAAATGTGAATGGACAGACATTATTACCCCGCACTTTTCTGTGATATAAAATTGATTTGTTTTCACTACGTTGAACAGAACGGTTCTTTGATATCTTGTATGACATTGCCATTTTTCTGTTTTATCATTCACTCCAGTGGATCACTGGTTATTTTCTTTTATATGCATCATTATCATCACCATCATGACATGTCTTTATTATGGTAAACATATAAAAGTGACTTCAACTTCTTTCGTTCCTGACAAAAACCTTTCGCTTCTGCCACGTTCAAAACCCCGTATATACTCTCCTATTTGTAAGGTTCTTTTCTTCTTAGTTCTTTCAGAGTTTGATTGAATTGGTCATGTTACATTTTTCTAGGTCTTCCCAAACTTCTTGGTGAGTACACAAAATAAATGAGCAATGGAACAACCCACCCAAAAGTGAATTTGTTAGGAATTGAACTTTGGGCTTGGATGATTTAAGCCATGGTTATTACGATTATCTAAAATTACAGAGAAATCTTAATATTCCCTATTCAACTTTTCATTTCCAATTTGTATACTATGCATTCTGGAACCAGTTAAAAACTATGGTAAGACTAGCACAGTCATTGGCATTGGTTCAGGCATTTTAAAAGACTATTGAAAAAACTCTCAATTTATTCGTATCTTTCTTTCAAAATATCGTATAATTGATTCAACCATGTTTTACTTGGTTTTCGTCTACCACGCCTTTTATTAACATTTAGACTGTTTATTTATTTTGTTAGTTTTTATTAATTTGTGGGAACCACGGTCGTCGCTGAATATTGTCAACACATACGGTCAAAGTTCAAAGGTCACATACCAAAACATTGACGCGGCCGGACATCGCGCCGTTTCCGTAAACAAATTGTTTACCCACAATACCATTTACGATACATTCCACAGTAGAAAGAGAACGCATCACGCTGTCTCGCCGGTCCCGTAAACAAATTGTTTACCCACAATACTATTTGCGATGTCTGCAATACTTCAATTAACCATTTCTGCACGCACAGAAGCGAGATAAAAATATATCGCGGGCGCACTCCCGCGCCCATTCTGAAATGTATAAATACCCACATACCGATAAATAAAACATTCATTCACTCTCTCCTTCCGCATTGCTAATTGACGTATTTTATTTATTTACCAACAATCAAAATCATCATCACGTCCCATTAGAAGCATCCCGCTAAAAATTCATTCGTTCTACATGTCCAAATCATCTTATAGTGCTATTCTTGATTTAATTATTTTTATTTAACACTTCACTGGATAAAAATCATCTATATATAAAAACAAGAATATTGTTATTCAATGAAATTTCTCATAAATAAATGCTTAAATTTATTTCTTGTATAACTTTTGGGGAAACCAGTTTCCTTTAAAAATATAATGCGAATAAAAATAATTCAGAATATTTTAATGAACCCTGCAAGGGTGCATCTGAATAAAGCCATTGAATATGCTGTTTAAAGTGACTATAAGATTTCAGTAGTTTCTGTAAATGTCATTCCAGAATCGAGGACTAAGGACATTAATAGGGAACACAGGATGTCTCCGGCAGATGTTAGAAGTGGATATCTAACAGAGGTGCTCAACAAGGCAATCACAATCCACCAATTGCTAGTTTTTTTTGGCAGATCGTCGTTTCCCTTTAATCAACAGTTTTTATCATCATTGTTTAGGAAGAAATCAAATATCATCCATTCCTAACAAATACGATCTTCATATCTTATCTTATTCGGTTCAACATTTATAACAGAGTCAAAATATTTAAATATGAATATCAGTAGAGCGCCCTTGAAGAGTCCGCTCTTTAAACGGCGCTCTTTACATTGCCCTTTTATTATTATTTTTATTATAAATTAGGAATTCGTCACCCGACAGATATCTTTTAATCGATTACAATGATCCAAAAACCCGTTTCACTTATAGTTATGTCATTTTTGTAAAAAAATTCAATGCAGTGCAATGCCTAAAATCTAACAATACTTCAATTTCTTTTCTTTTGCGATATTAATGTTACTTTTATTTGAATTCTGGATTAAAATTATATATAATATTTTTCAATAACGATTTTAATTTAATTTCTCCATATTCTGATTCTGATATTCAGTGCTGTGTTTTTATACTTAAACAAGGTGATTAAAACTGTTACATTTTTTAAATATCTTGGAATAAGGATTTCTAATGGCGTTAGCTTCAACTTTTTACATTGAAATTACTGAAACGAGAATTACTATAGAAATAACGAGAACAATTGTCGCTAAGTTTAAATTCCTTCTTAGTGAAAGAAAATTGAAAATCAACAAAAGTATGAAGTTCGTTAATTATTCATCCGGTCTTACTTTCTGTGTGATGTTGACTCATTGACACCGTAAGTTATCGCAATTACATCTATATCAGCACGCCGTTGTCGAGATAGGTAAAGATGACAGAGCGACATACTGTCTTATCGTGACACACATTTTTCGCCTTTTTTTCCTTTACATTCATAAACTTTGTCACATAGTTTTTATATTTTCCTTGATCTTCCTCTACTACGCCTTGTACTCACATTTGCACTGGATTTTTTTGTTAGTCTTTCTCTCTTTTTCATTCTGCTTACTCAAAACATCTCATAGTGCTCTTTTTCATCTTATTTAATGTAACAGTCTTAATTAACAGTTCAGATTCATCCTTCACGCTTTTATTCCGTATTCTGTCATACTCACCCCATGTTATTCTGCATAGTGTACGCATTTATACAGAATTTATTAATTATTTCTTCCGTTGTCTTTTTTTGTGTCCACTTTTGAATCTTATACATCAAAATGAGTGTTTAAATGCTATTGTGAATAATTATCTTAGCATATTTTGATACTGTTTAAGTTTTTACTTTTGCCAGAAATAAAATACTCATGAACTATAATGTTCAAGTATTTGTTTTAACCGCAATTACCAAAATTTAAACCTTGGAGAATTATTTGTAAAGAAGAATGCGTATGTATGAGGAAGTTATCCAAATAATGGTTATTGAAAAACAAATCCTCAGGGATATTGTGCCTCAAAATACAGGTCCGTTTAAGTGATCCTGAAAAGAAAGATTCAGAAATGTGGAAGGGAATTACGTAGTCGGGTATCGTGACAAAATAATTTGCAATGGACTGGACTACGATAAGAGGAAGTCGTCCGAGTTCCAGCTGATTGCAATACGTTCAGTAATGTGATCACCAACTATTGCACTCTTAGACTGCACAAGAGGAAGAAGCTAACTTAATATTTAGGACTTTATTGAAATTTTAAAATCTTTATTGAAAAATAAATTTACATGTTCCCGTGTGCGGATAGATAGATATGTCAATGACTTAAAAATATAGCTCACTCGTACAGAATGGTTGAGCAGCACCGCTAAATGGCATACAGGTACGGACATATTAGTCTCGACGTATGCTCCTTTGTTGGATTCCAAATGGGACACTAAGATTAATCAGAACTGGGACATAAAATTGTTTGTGCGATAATAAGGCATAAAATTCTGTTTAATGGAACGTGTCTTATTATTGTCATTTTATCTTAAAATTCAAAAGTCTATAGAATACCGGAGACAATTTAATTTATAGAGTGTTCCATATTTATAAAATTTATTTTAATTAGAATTTCTTCATTAGTTGTTGTAAAATTATATACGCTTTGGTGAAAATATCCACAATGCTTGCATACTAATTTTCTGGATGGTGAAATCTATTAACCACACAATTCTGAAAATAATTTGTTCTTGATTGCGCAATCATAAATATATATGAATGTCTCGTTTTCCTTGTTAGTACACGGAGTCTAACAAGCTAAGAATATTTGAACATCCAATATCACGTGAATGACTTTACGAAAAAAATAACAGTTCTCGTCTTACGGACAATTTTCAAACCTCAATTTTGCCTGAAGGCAGTTTCGCGTGAAGAAACCTTTTCAATCAGACTTAACATATAGTATATGGCATTGTTAGTAAAAAATATACCAAATTGTTGAGTTATAATAACATTTTCTTCTCATAAATGATTTATAATAAATTTTATAATTAATTGTTTAGTTATGCGAGTACTAGGAGTTTGATCTCGATACCTTAAATGGTAGGATGAAATAAATATCCTTAATGAACATAAGGATTGGATTTCGGCAGCATAGTTTTCAGATGTAGAAGAATATTGAAGTATAGATATTATAAAGAGACTAACCATTAATTTAATGCAAAACTGTACTAAACCAATTAAAAAATACAATTCAGTAAATTTTTTCAAATGTTGTTTACCTTATAAAACTCTGGTACGGTATATTTTTTATTCATTCGGTTTATTATAATGGATTGTTTTATGTTGAAATCGCTTTATCTTTTTTAGCCATTTCTGTTTGCTCAATTCGTCAAAGATTAAATAATAATAAAATGTAGAATATAATTAAAGTAATCCAGTAAGTATCGTAATAAAATATTAATGTTATTTGCTAGACTTATAATGTGTTGACAGTTATGTTTATCTCTGGACGGTAGCGTGGTACTTGCAGTAATTGGCCGCAATTAACCGCCTCGAGTTAATAAGTTTTATGTAAATGGACTACCGAAGGGAAAATTACAAAATATGAAAAAACTTAACCATTCTGAAAATTCTGCCGTACTTGAATAATTTTTATTAAAATGTAATCAAACAAAGGTAAAAGTTTTTCGCCTTCAGATTCACTTTAATAAATAAATATTAAAAGCCACTAGTTTAATATTTCTTTACCTTTTGGTTTAATAGATTTTAACTAATTATAAAGAATAATTAATTAGAAATGGTTTAAATTGAGATTTTCAATTCTTTCAAGCAAGTTTAAATTGAGATTTTCAATTCTTTGTTTCCAAATACTTGTTTTATTTCTTGTTGAGGCGAATAAAACAATCAGGTCCAATTATTCCTATTGCATAGAAGATACTTGTTTTTAATTATTGGGAACCCAGTATCAAACATACTTACAGAGATCATTACGGTTCGTAATTTCACGTGTTTGCAACACTACCACACGTGAAGAGGCAGCAACACTCGCATGTGTACTCATCGCATGCGAGCATTATTATCAAACAAACTCTGTTACCAAATCGAGACCTTTTGTTTATTTTAGTACCACCGGGAATCGAACCTGAAGCCAATGAGTTGGAAGACTCTGAGAATAGAGATTGTCAGTTTCATAAATTTTTAAACACTCATGTTTCATAAATTTTTAAACACTCGTTATAATATTCAATTTTTTTTTATCAAAACGTAACATTGAATTAATAATTGATCAAATAAATAATTTGTGCATTATTCAACCTACTCGTATAGCTATTGTACATATTTGTTGTAGCTCATCCCTTCGGAATTGGTTTAGGTTTTCCATTACACGCCGACTGTTTCAGTCTTTGCCTTTGGTCTTAATATTAGAATATATTCGAATCCCTCAGTAATTGCAACCAGCCACCCCCAGTCAGACATTCCGCCCGGGGCTAACCAAATAGATCGCTGAGAAAACGAGTCTGGTTCATTTATTCGTTCATTAATACCGCCTCGTTTTATGTAAATTACGTGAAAAAGCGCAACGATCAATTTTTGCTTGCATATACAATGTTAATTCGAGATTAAAACGGTTCAACGGGACACTTTAAAGATGAAAATTTATTTTAAAATGTTCACATAAAACAGCTTTTCTATGAAATTTTAATACAACTTTAAAAAAATCATATTTTTAAGGAAAGCACAATTGTAAGTTCAAATTTTTGAACATAATAAATGTGATTTTGAATTATGTACTTGAGAAGATTTTTCAAGGATAATAAATTGAATGTTGAAGAATTATATTATTCAATATCATTATTGGAAGCGCGGAATATTTACTTAACCTTTTAAGGAATTAATTTGAAGTTGTGAATCAAATTGATTATTTATGAATTGAAATGTCCAAAGTCATGGTTACTGAGGACGAAAAATTTGTGTTTATGAAATAAAAGTGAAGGATTAAACATTTAAAACAGTTGAAAATATTTTCGAGCTTAGCAGCATGTTCTAGAGAAGCAAAGATACCTGCTCATTATTTTATTGTCATACAAATACCACAACGTAACATAAAAGAAAATATCTAGTGAAATGTGTTCGTAAAAAATCTATGATAGAAAAATAAATGAGAAGATTGGGATAGACTATGGAATGGAAGTATATAAAGTAGGAAATTAGAAGAAAGTTCTAATATATGCACTTGGAAATTGGACAGAATGTATGACAATGTATTATATATTAACGTAAAAGATGCGATGTGTACCAGGGTATGATGGCGTGAACATCTGTCAACACTGCCTGCCCCAATAAGGACAAGGCATTATGATGGTGATGATTCTTTCAGTGAAAACTATGCTAGCTTTTCATAATGATGAAATACTTTACTGGACGAGATTTCGTGTTTTCACTCTAAAGTTTACTGAGAAGATCTTTATGTTCTTAATTTGTAAAAGCTTCATTCAAATGAATTCATTTCTAAAAATTGAGGATTAACAGGACATTAAATGAAAGCGCCTATTTTCCTGAAATAATACCTTTGAACAGACTAGTGTCCTGACAGCAGAGGAACTATTTTGTATCGCCACTGTCAGAGTGGTGGAAAACGTTAGAGAAACAGGACATTGGACAAAAAAAAGTTAAATGTTTTAAATGGTTTTAGAGTTGGAGCGATATCAAAATGATTTCTTTGTAAATACGGTTAATATAAATCATCTACGAGAAAATATAAATTGAGATAAATGGCTTTAAAGTACTTTACGACACCTGCACCATGAAATATGCATTTAATGCAAAATAATATGAATATATTTCACTTTCGAGACAAGTGAATAAACTCGATTACTAGAATAAGTAAGCACTGGGCCTGGGGTGGTGTGTATGAAGGCACTCAATCCTCTCGGTGTTTTGTTAAAGGGTTGCATTTAATAGGAGGAACTCCCCTTTCAACTTGAAGCTTGTACTCTTAATAGCAAATATTTGCCTTAATGCATCTGTTGATGCCTGCTTCTTCCCAGATTAAGGAACGTCTGGTTGGGGGACGAATCTATTTGAAAATCAAAGTTATATATACGAGTATGCTTACATTTCACGAAAATCATTACTCAAAAGCATAATGACTGTTTCGTTAGATTTATGTTCCTGTCTTACAGTAAGTATTTGGAAAATTGTGTAGTTTTTTTCAAGCTATCTATTATTTATAAAGCTTGTTGAGACACACCAAGGCGGATAAAATACATGAAATCAATTGGTAAATAGAGCCATAGAAAATAGCAGGAGAAGAGAAACTTCAAAGTGTTTATTTTTACTTAAATAAATAAATATAGGTTTAATGATAGCAACATAGTATGGACATGTATGTATATCATAAAATTATACATATACACGTATATGGCAATGGAAATAAAATAGATTTTAGAGAAAATATATCACAGATATGAACATCCTCCTAATCAAGATAACCCCCCCCCCATCTAAAAAGGGCGAGCCAGGAAGCTAGGATATCAGATGTTTTTATACCGACCCCCTTTTACATGTAAATTATAATATAAAAACAATTAATTATATAATGATAAATAAGCAGTAATAATATGAATTCAAAATACAACCTCAGATTTACTGCCAGCGAAAAGAGAGGAAAGGAAATAACATCCCAAATTTTATCAATATAAAATGTCAATAATTCATTAAGAAGGTAACGTTTCAGAGCATAAGGAGCAAATATAAGATTGACGCAAAAGTTCATCGTACTTTTTAAACAAAAATGAAAGAAAAAAAATATTTACTGAAAATTATGTTTAATCAATATAACATAGTATATAGAATGACCTTTCTCCATCTCTCTGGTAGTTGCATAGAAGCTTTGAGGTTTCTGTCTTAAAAATGTTTGTCTGTAATTTATTTTTGACATAAGAAATCACAATCAACTACTTTATATCGGAGGGATCTGAAATGGTTGAACGTGAGAAATATATGCAAAATGCACATATTGTATTGTATAATATTCTTAACTATCCCGCCGATCCTCTTTTCTCACAGAGAATGTTCAGTGTCTTTCCAGTCATCGCTACATTCAAGCATATATTATATTTTACTTTTCCAGTTCCCCGTCCTTCTTTTTTTATATCGTTCTTGCAGTGAGACTCTGAAACCAGTTATCAACTAATGTTTGAATTGCTCCATAACTGGCATATATTTAAAAGAGACTGAAAACACTTTTAATTTCAAGTCAGTAATGTAACGTGTTTAATTCTCGATTTTCGTTTTCTTTCCACCATCCGTTCCTTTTTCCTTTGATTGATGACATTTCACTTTTATTTTTGAAACGTGTATTATTCGTGAATTTTGTAACCACGTAACTCCCTTTATTTAGTCTTGTTGGTTAGAAGAGATCGCCAACTAGCAATAAGCCCACAACATTGTTTTCCAATGAAGCATTAAATTAATTAACAATAAAACTACCGTGATCTAGTTCATAAGACGCCTACGAGCTGCGGGTTATGGGATCGATTCCCGTTAACATCCAGTTTTATTCAAAAGCGTTTCAATCTAGTTTTCCTTATGGTTTCTTTAGCACTTTTCTGGTTGGTTGATCGAGATTACCGATTGGCCACAAATCCACCAGGTTATGCTATGTGCAACAAAAGTGTAATTAAAAAAGAAAATGTATGTATAAGGGTAATGAATGAAAATTGGTTGAGATGATAAGATAAACTGTGAGTAGTTTTCTGTGTAGACAACCACTATTGGTTAAAAATCTAGCCACTGAAGGGACTGCGGTATTCCAAATGGGTCACGAGCCATGTTAATGAAAAAATGGCAGAGTATATGAATCGTGGTCCAAACTCAAAATACGCCTTCGCTAATGTAATATGATGTCGTCAAAATATTCTAATACTTAAAACATCCTGCACCACGACTATCGTTCTTATTGTTAAATATAATACAATAAAAAAAATCAGAATAAATTAAATACTTAAAAATGAAGACCTCCGTCGTCTATTTGATAAGACACTTGACTTCAAATGGTGGTTTCGGATTCAATTGCCGATGGTACCCAAAAAATGATCCTACTCTGGTAAAAGAGTTTGACTGGTAATAATATTCACAAGCACTAGACGTGAGTTAGTGTTGTTGCATTTTTACACTTCGTGTAGTATTTACAACGCGTGTGACGAACCGCGAGCTTCGTGCCCACAAAAGCGGTTCTAAGTCTTAAGGCTCGGTGAATGGGGTAGAATACAATATAATCTCTCAACCACGTTCTTCAATATGTTACGTACAAATTACCTATTCGGATGTGTTGAAGGGTATCACACGATTAAAATCATCATAATATTAGGTTTTTGCATTGAACTTCTCAGTATCATATTTGTTTTAAAATAAAAAGAAGTCATTTAAAAAAAATCTAGTTGAAATGCTGGAAACCGCAACTAATCATCGTCAAACAATATAAAACGTTTTTGTGTAACATTAGGTGTTGTCATATGTAAGTAAAATGTTTATTATTTACATGTTATTTATTTTACACCTTTTACTGTTGAACATAAATATATGAATATTAAAACGGGAACCATTTAAAATGGAGGAAAATGCTTGATTATCTGATTCACATCACTCTAGCTCACTTTTTGCTGTTGCCATGTAAATAAATGAATTTAGTTGTTAATAGTTAATGTCAAGTTTTCTGCCAATCAGATTTATACTCAGGACAAAGTTTCGTTTCATTTAAATTCTACATTATTATAGATTTCTGGTTTCATTTCGGAAACGGATTTAACTCACCATTTTGTTAAAATAATCTTAAAATGTAAGTTTTTGATTGTTTTTGCAATAGAAAGTTTAGCTTGAAGTATTATTTTGTAGGTCAAAATGTTAACATGATTGAAAGAAGACCTGCATGTGCTAAAAGGAAGAGACGAGCAAGCGAGACTAGAAAAGCAGTAATACGATGCCACAGCATCCTATTGAAAAAAAAATTAAAAGATTAAATGTCAGCATTATTGATGGATATTACAAGTATATATTATATTTTTCGTTATATTGGAATTACATCTGTTGTAGGGAACTTAAAAGAGCGACTATTATATTTATATAACTTACTGAACCTACTCTGGATGAAGAAACGTTTTTTTAGAAATCTAAAGACGTATTTTTATTTCTTCTATTCATTCATTCGTATTGCAGCTTTCAAAATATTAAAATTGATGATGCAAATATGTTGAAGAGCGTGGCTAAAATACAATATTGTTTTCTACCTTAACGATCCAGCCTTCGAATTAAGACCCACTGGAGTGGGCAAGAGACATACATTTCGCCATTAAACTAATTCGAAATACTCACACATATGACAGACAACAACACTCGCACAAGTCTAACATGTGCAATTATTGTTACCAGACAAACTCTTAAACTAAACATAGGTCTCTTTTTCGGGTACTAACGGGGATTTAATACAAAATCCCCGGGTGGAAGACAACCGTTTTATCAACTATCTGTTAATGAAATAAACGACTTTATTTATATACTCGTATATGCATTTTTTAAACAACAATAAATACAAACACGTCTTGTTATACTTTTACCACGAGTACATTGAAATTGAGCCCTTTGGCTACCAGTGACTGAAAGGATTTTGAATCCATTTTAAAAGTATAAGGATGACAATTATTTTTTTGTGGAGGTGAGGTTAATCAATACGTCTAAAATTCTGGGTCCATTATGTATAGATATACGAAAATGAATTTAAAAAATGCTTATTGTGTTTTCTTTTCTAAACCTTAATTTATATAATAACGCTTTTTAATTTTCATAAAATCTTTACTTTTTTCCTGTATCCTACTCTTCAAAGGAAATAATAATTACAAAATAACTATTGATTACCGAAATTTCTATACACTTTTCCTGTGGCAAGGTCTGAATATAAAAGGGTATGAATAAAAAACGTATTTATTAAATTGAAATCATTACTCGAAATTCAATACACTTTAGAGCTCACGTTAATGTCACTCAAATAAAAAGTATCAGCGTACTTCAGTTGAAATATCTGCTTTGAGTCTTTTAAAATGCGAAGCCTCGCTGTTGATTTCCCACAAATGAAGCGGAAATACTCGATCAAAAGATTGAAAGCCACTGTTCAACAAAATACTCCTTTAGATCAATTTCCTAGAATCAAAACGTACCATCTCCAAAACAATAAAACATTATTTGAAAAGGTTGAAAATAAGAGTGAGTTCCTCATCAAATTTGAAGAAAATAGTGAATTGTTTTTGAGCGTGGGCATCGCTTGTATTAGGTTATTCGTTTTCAATGTAAAGACAATTTTGTTTTAAATATTTTGTTTAAAAAATAATTTCAACCTAATTAACTAACATCTCTCAGGATACATCAGATAACTTACTTTTTATATTATTTATGTTTTTCATCTCAAAAATATTTATATATATATATCATTAACATATAAAACACACCGAAAACAAAAAAATCCGAATACTCTCGGCTTCTTTATTATATTTTTGGAAATTTCGTAAAATTTTTTGAAACCTTTTTGAAGATTAAATTATACCGACTTTTTAATTCTGGGTTTTGAAAGTCTGTTTTAGGCAAAATACATAGAAATAAACTAATTTGAGAGGGGAGGACAAAAAGTGTAAAAAAAATTAATACTAAATACTCGTATATGTCAGTTTGAATAATGACGAAACCTGTTATGATGTTTAAAAATGGAATTTAAGTTAGAATATTTTTTTAATAATTATGAACGTTTTGAATAAAAAATACAAGCATTTTATTCTGGTTTTATTAAACATGAAATAAGTATCTACTTTCCTATATATATATATATATATATATATATATATATACATATATATATATATATATATATATATATATATATATATATATATATATATATATATATATATATATATATATATATATATATATATATATATATATATATATATATATATATATATATATATATATATATATATATATTTAATTCTTGAGCAAAAATAGCAGATTCTTATAATTCCTCCGAATTTTTTCTTAACCAGTTCCATATGTTTAGTCATTCTACGTTATTATAAAATCATAATAAATTTGACAGATGTTCAAAAATAAAGACAGAAGATTGGAAGGTTTAGTAGATATAAGTCTAATAGATATCTTATTTTTATATTAACTTTCAGACATTTCGCCTGACCTATTTTAGTGACACTTATGAGCTATCTTTTTTAGATTAAAAAAGTGCTATTTAGATAATATTATTCCGCGAAGTAGTGCTATGTAAGTAACTTAATATGATTATTATTAGAAAAAATAAATAAAAATATTTATGGACATTGTTAGTTTTGAGTCTTGAAAAACACTGGGGTGGACTAAGAAAAAAATATGAATGAAAATAATCATACAAAACGATAAGGTATTTAATTTTAACCGTACCTCGAATGTTTGCGCGTTAAGTGTCGTTCAAATGAAAAGTATGCCATCGACCGCTCTGATCGTATCGATACAATAAAGAAAAAAATTACAAGGAATAAGAAATGTGGAATATTTAACAACTCTATTTTATTTCACTTAGCGTGTTAGGCTGGTATAATGTGCGACGAAAAGTTCAACTCAAAGGAAAAGCATAATTTTTCTTTTTGACTTGCTTTATTTGAATGAAAGTTATTTAATTTTTGGTTTCAAAAAATGTGCTAGCTCTAATATTTAAATTTAATTTAATCGAACAGTATTTAGACAAAAAAATTACCCCTAGTTGTTAATCAATTATATATAAAAATATCAAAATTAGGTAGATTAACTGTTTTTATTCCATGAAACACTACAAATTAATGTTATTAAGTCGAAAGTTATGATCGTATGAGTGATCAATGAAAGTATAGAAAAAGTGAACTCATTTTGTTTTTTTTAAACTTAAAATATTTCGAAAATAGAAGAAATATTTCATCTGAAAAAGCTGCGACTCACTATTTTATCTCTTTTATTGATTGTTTATTCGCACATTACACTCCTCATAAAATCGTATGGTGATACACAAATTCAGAGTGTGAAAATACTTTATTGATTCGGTTTTGAATAGTTCAGTAATACAGTATAGAGAAAACAAAAGTTCCGAGATAATTCCTGAGTGAGTTGTTAAATCAGTCAGTTATCACGAAGTTGAGTTCAGCTATCGGCGGCCGTATTCCAATTGTTTACATTTTACACTAAGCATTGGGCGCCCCAGGCTAAATTTCTGGTGGATTCACTTTTTGATTATTTCACATATGGATTTAAGTGTTTTTGTTGCTTATTTGTTACTTGTCACAAATTCTTACAGCGCTGTAAAGCAACGTAAGAATAGCGCTATTTAAAAAAATATTTGCTTGACAAAAGGCTTCAGCAGATTTACCTGCCGGTCATCTAATAATCTATTTACCTTAAAAACTTTGAGTTGAATATGTCAAGACTATGGGCTTGCTGAAGTATAACAGTGTACGCATAATATACCCACACAGGTTTTTTTCCATCCATAGGATGGCTAACATTTATTTATTTATTTTTATTTAACACTTTTATTGCAAATACAATTTGGCGGGCTTATTGCCAGGCGGCAATCTTTTCCAACCAACCAGACAAAAGTAAATGAAGCAAGTTACGTGGTCGCATAAATCATTCAAATGACTATCCATCCCCACGAAATCCATAAACATATACTTGAGTACACGCCCACGAACCCCACAAAGACCGACAATCACCCGAACATTATTTTTCTTATAAAGTGAGATATTATTAATCAAAAGGAAAGGAAGGGATGGTGGAGAGGAAAGGAAAAGAAAAATCAGGAATGAAACACATTATTTTACTGACAAGAGTTTTTTCAGTCGCTTCTTAAAGCATGCCAAGGACGGAGCGAGTCTTATATTGGTTTGTAACTGATTCCAGAGTCTCACTACATGGACAATAAAGGACGACGTAAAAAAGAGGAGCGGTGAACTGGAAAGGCCAATAAACAGTCTCTGTTTGAGCGTAGCGCTAATCCATGATAGGAAAGACGCTGAAAATTTTCGGCCGACAAATGCCGAAAAATGCCGACTATACTGGCTACCGTGTAGTTATGGGAAATTTTACATCCGGAGTCGAATAATTTGCAACCTGATTTAGAAGACATCAATTGGCGTACAAGACGCGTTTCAATATCCCTAACCACCAAAAACGTATATGTATTCTGCTGATATTTGTAATATGGAACCAACCTATTCAAAACGGATTAAAAAGTAAAATTTAGTACAATCCATTGAAATAACTGGAGTTTTCCCTGAGTAAACATATTACAATGATTTATGGTATATTGGAAAGAAGTATTGATCAAGAGCGCTGTTAAAATTGATCAGTTGTAACTGAAATCCAATTTAACGGACAATTGAATTGAAAAGAGGTCATACACAAAAATTGTCCAAAATTCATCCGGAACTAAACCCAAGATGCAAGAATAAGTCAAGTTTTTACAATTCGGTGATTTAAAAACATAATTAATTTTTATAATAAAACAAATAAACTAATATTTTCAAACATCGTTTAAAATTAATTACCTGAAAAATAAATGACACAGCTGTTCATTTTGCATTAACAGTTAACAAATATTACATATATGATATATGTTATATAACTTTCTTGTAATACTTTTTAATCTTATTTACTAATGTATTTAACATTTCATTGTAATAATTTAGCGGGCATATATCCAGGCGGCAATCACTTCCCACCAATCTTCTATAAAATATTTTTTTGTTATATCTACGAAAGTAAATTATATTAATAAAGTTAAAACGAGTAGAGTTAGTAGTTATTATCGAATATTCTTAGTAAAAAAGTGTTTACTTTTATATACCAGGGAATAGTTAAAGTCATGTTTGATAGTCAATGGGGTACTAAAACATATATATCTGAACCGAATTGAATCAAAACCTGCTCAGATGGTAGTTCACAATAATATTTTGTTAACAGCTTTGATACATGGGAGTGAAACGTGAATATGGAAGAGACTGAAAGGAGCTGAAACAATATTGTAGAAATGCGTGCACTGTGATTATATGTATGACTGAATACGGAATGAAGTAATTAGGAATGAATGTGAAGTTAAGGCTCATGTGTTGAGTAAGATGGAGAAGAGCATTCTGAGATGGTTTAAGAATGTGGAACAAATTAATGAAGAACCTTTTACGAAACAAATATATAGTGCAAATGTGAGTGAAAACCATGCCAGAGAAAGACCCAAAAAAGTATGGTTGGATCAAATGAAGTTTCTTGAAAGAAGGAAACGTAGAAAGTTTTAATATAAAATCGTAAAATCCACATTAGGAGTACGAATATAGGAGAGGTTTACCTCGGTTTACCACATCCTTTAGGATGTGTGCCGTTCTGCCCCCTCTGTTTATACCGACAGGAAAATGGTAGAATGGTATGTATGCATACATTTATTTGATTAAATTAATGAAAAATAATTTATAAATTAATAGCTTATAAGTCATACGTTTGCCATAAAATGAAAATTTAATTTTTTCCCTGACAAAAGTTTTTTTTTTAAATATTCACGAGAGAGGAAACATTGTATCATAAAAATATAAATTGAACGAGAGTATTTCATTCACGTGTTCGTAAAGGGTAGTGGATTATGAATATTTATTTGAAATTGGCGAAAAATTTTATCCTTTCAAAAAAGTTATCCACACTTCTGTCAATATTTTAATCCCTCCGCCCTATTCCTCGATTCAGCCCTGTCCGAGTAATGTATAAATTAGTTTCCATGCCGCACACTTTGATGCCGAAATTTCCCTTTAAAACATTTTTGGGGCGGGTATTTTTGGTTTAGAGCTCCGACAGTAAATTTGAAATTTTCTTACTCAACCGGACGGTCTTTTGGGGATCCGCCGCTCATAAATATCAATATATAGGTACACGGTGCTGTTTTCATAAATATTAACAAAGTACAAGTTGAGTCCGTCGATATAACAAAACTCGTGAAAAAAAATCTTTCCTTTTTTTATATACGCCTCCAGAGCATTGTGGAAAAAAATACGTTTGATTTCGTTATTTATAAAAAAAACGACTCAGTTACGTCCGCTTCGGCGTCGGCTTGAAACGCAATTCAAATGTTAAACGCTTTGAATAAAAGTAGATCAAAAACCTTTTTGAAAAGATCTTCATTCTCAAAAGGGAGTATCAATTTGGTTTTATTTCCTTTAGGTAAATATATGTAATGGTAGTTTATTGAAATAATTATATATTTACATTGTATATATAAAAAATAAAACCAACGAATATAAGTAATTTCAAGTGGAGTAAATTATACGAATCTTGGTTTGTTGTCTGTCATTTAATGTTATTTTGTTTATATGAGTAAATATGAACACAACACACATACATTTTACCTAAGCCCGAGTGTGTTGCTGTCGTATTTTGAAGGATCTTTAGGAACGGTTGTTCCTTAAAGGAGAGACGATGAGGATGATTATTGATAAATAAAAACTTGTTGAAATCGGAATATGCAAAGAGGAATTTTATTGATAAACGTCGGTATTTATAATGTTTTGGACGTGTGCGGGAATGCGCACGAGATATATCGCTGTCTCGTCTTTGTGCTTACAATATGTTTATTGTCGATGCGTAGGTATCCTTTGTTTTGAGAGACAGCGCGGAAGATGTGTTGCTCTCTCCTTTCCTCATGGAATGCGGTCTCCGCTAGTAGTGACCGACCGACCGACCGACGTGGGCTTTGTCCATTGTTTGTCTCGCATTGTTAAGGTGGGGTAAAGGTCGTCTCGTGGGTTCAGTGACCGCACGTATAGTCGCTACAGATCTATAAGAGTTTTTTTGTGGGTTGTATTCCCTTGGTGAATTTTCTTGCCGATTGTATTCGTCTGAGTATGTGCGGATGTGGAGAGGTGCTTAGTACTCGTATAGTAGCCTTTAGCCACCACCTTCATATTCTTATTAATCTTGTGTATATTTATTTTGTGATATTTTTAGTACGTCAATAGTAGTAGGTTCGAGTCACTGATATTTTTTTGGTAAACGACACTAATAATTTTTCTAGTATTATTATTATTGTTAATATTTGTAATTGTAAAGATCCAATGCATCATTTTTCAGAAAAAAATGTTAGAAAAAGAGTAGAAAAATGTAGATCTTTCAATTCGGAAGATACGGATTTGATTCCCGTTGGAACCTAACTTTTTTAAAATTATGTGTTTGGTTTTCACGTTAAACCTTTTTTTACTTTTTTCCGGTTAGTTCGAAGAGATTGTACCATGCTAATGAACTCTACACAGGGAAAAAGTAATTTAATAAATGTCTATTTCAAGCTTGCCTCAGTGTATATACTGACCATCACGCCGTGTCTAACGCATTAAACTACACCGGATGCCTATTTTTGGAATAAAAATAATTTACAAACCATATTATAGAGACACATAATGATTTAAAGAAAGCAGTGCTGAAAATTTTCCCGCGTTATACAAGTTATAGTAAATAATGAACTTAAAAATATTATATTTTAGATAAAGGCAAAAGGAAAGTGCAGAAAATAAAAAAAAAACCATTTCTCATCCAAATGCTTCCATTTAAATCAATTATTGTAGATTCCTATACTGTATGGAGATGAGAAATGATTTTATTTATTTATTAGAATGCATACTATCCTTAGTTCTATTGTAGCTTATTTTTTATTGAGAATAATTTCCTGTAGAATATTACCGAGTGTGAGATTGTGAGATAAACTCTGTTTTGTTGAAATAATTACTCATTTCTCAGCATTGTAAATATCTTGAAATTGATTTGCATTCCGTTATTTTGTGTTTGTTTATAGCGCTACAAAGACATTATAATAATTAACACATAAGTTATAAAACACATAAATTCAGATGCAAAATGGTCTAAAAGTAAAACCAGTCCGAAAGTGAATCCGTGAGCAATCGAACTTAAGGTATCCATTTGAATAGCGTGAATGTTAACCATCAGAAAAAAAATCGTTTTTTTTCAGTAATTTTACATACTTGGAAACTTTCACTTTCACTTAAAAATATTTTTAAAAGAACAAGTTATAATTTTTTAGCTCTCTCTGTGATATAATTTTATCTTCAAATGGACAATATTTTAAACGTAAATTGAAGGAATTATTCCAAAATATGCTGGTAGAAATTAAAATATGTACATAAAATACGATTCATTTTCATAAGCAGCTGAAAAGTACCATCATAAGGGGGAAACGGAAATCTATCGGACTTTACGGCCGTAGGGACAGATAGAAATAAAAAAATCTCCCCTTCTTTTAGTTTCCCCAATTGAAAACCTCAAATTCATGTCTGCGTATTTACGATTTTCATAATTTCCATTCAATACCAAGTTATTTATTCACACCAGTTGGTGGCACGCCAAGTCTCCTGATTTATTCAAAGCTGTTTATCACCCGATCAGAAATAAATTCGTTATATTACGGGATATATATGGAGAGGTAAGTAAAGCCTGTCGCTTGATTAATACTGTCATTAGAGCAATATTAATTGTTTTGTGACTCAATTTTTTTTATCAAAATCAGCTTGCTAAATAAAGAGCTTATTTTCTTCTATTAAAAGGTATTTTTTATATCACGGTTTCTTTATGATCATTCTTGTCGTATTGTTTTTTTCAAAATTTGAGTGCATTTTTTTCAATGTGCCCATAAGACTACGTAATTCAGTCGTAAACATTTATTTAAAAGATCGTTCCACGTGAACTTCCTCTCTACTCATTGAAAAAAATCTACTTCACCCTGTCAGATTTTCTAAACTTTTGATTTACACTTTTTACACATATGTAGATTACATTAAAAATACATATTTTTTCCGATTTTTGTCAAGTAGTAAAAATTTGAAGTTTGATTTCCTTACAAATTTGTTTTGAAATGTTAGTGTATGGTTTCTCTATCTCTCTATTGAGGGAATATTAGTCAATGTGTATTTTCAAATTACATGCAATCACTCTTGATTTATTTTTGGCGACTTATATATGTACCGTTTTGTACTGTGTTACAATTTCTTTCTATACGGCACAACCTAGCTCAAACCAACCAGAAAGCCGTTCAAACAACACTTCAGTAAAAACCAAACTGGAACCTTTTTTAAAAAATCTGGTTATGAATGGAATCGAAACGCAACCCTCGGACTGGAAGACAGGCGTCTTACCAACTAGGTTATGGAGCTACAAATTCGAACAAAATATTATAATTGTTGATACATATGATACACGTAGATCTTGCATGACAGTGCCTGGGATTTAGCGTTTTTTAAAAAGAAAAATAGTGAAATGTATTTTTTATTATTTATAGTTAAGGCATTAATATTGTGGAAGTTTAAAGACATTGCAATTTGTTTTATCAAACACTGTTTATTCCACTTTTTTGTAACGGTATAACCCTACCGGTTTCAAGGCTTTCACCTCATCATCAGGGGAGCACAAACGAGACTGAATTCTGTTCGAACTGGTACTGAGATACACGCTTCTAATGGTCAACATTCGGGTTGAGGACTGGGGGTGGCGGGAGGGATGAGCCAATCTCGGCGAGCAGCGGAGAGATTCTTGGGATATACTCGTATGTGTTTGCCAGATGTTCACCTCGATGCACTGACTTAGAAATTTCTAGGGCCTCTAATCTGTCCAATTTATTTCCGTTACTATTGATATGTGAGAATTTGTCATCATCGATAGAAAATGTGTGGTTTTCACGGTGATAATGATTAGCCATTTCAGAATAAATTAGAGGATTTGTTAGGGTGGATTTGTGTTAACGAAATCTCTTTTCAAAAGATCTTCCTGTCTTTCCTATATATAAGTTATCACAGTCACCACATAAAAGTTTATACACACCACTGTTGCTAAGTATCTAAGTTGTTAGTTGGTAGTAGGTCATTTGAGGCAAATATACTCTATCAAAATTCTCAAATGGTACAATGTTATTTTTATACGAGTATTTATCGAATGCCACTCCATTGCAAATGAGTATTTTTGGTGGCAAAAATTTGAAGAATATTTCATAAGTTTCGTACCAAGACCACTGTGTGAAGCCCAAAATGTATTTTCGTATACCATACACGTGTCGTTTTTGAGAAACGATTTTATTCGCTGGCTTTTATTTTCAGTTGTGAAGTATGAAACTTGCTAGCTCTGTTGATATTTTCGATACAAAGTCAGATTGGGAGACAGTTTGAAAAATTGTCGACAATAAGATTGATGCGAAAGCTAAACGTGTTTGATACCCACCCTCTGTGGAAAAAATGCTAAGCCTCTGACAAAAGAATGTTATATTTTGAAATACCTTGTGTTTATGTTGAAGGCTTCACAAATGACATGAAAGAAATTCGTTTATTTTGGTCGGTATTTTTGCACTTTTGATAGGGTGAGGCACAAGAGTGTTGTTGTGAAAATATTCGACGTTTTGTTTGCACATGTAATTAAATTTTTTAAGTTGCTTTGTTTGTTAGTAATAAAATATTTCCAGCTTTGCATAGAAAATCAATTGAAATACGTTTTTTATAAGTTGATTTGTATTTTGTCTACGAAAATAAACAATTTTTTTAAATATACTATATAATAAATATTAATACAATGTAGAAAAACAATATGCGTAAAATTATCCCCATTTCTTTTACTTCTTTCGGAGCTTTAATAACATTACTGACTTTGGCCAAATCCATATATTAAATTAAAAAGACAATTTTTTATTTGATGATTTCGAAGATTTTTTTTGACAGTAATTTTTCATATTTTATGTTCTATAAAGTGTGATTGTTTAAATAAACCATCGAATTCTGTTCATCTTCTACAAGTATCAAAAGTTGTTCTTGAATAGTTGCACGTTATTTTATTATAATCGATCGTGTCTTTGTATTGTATGAAATTATTAAAATTACATCAATAATAGTAGACCGACAATACTTATTCAACAACTGAATTTCGTTTCCTTCGACAAATAACTTACAGAGTTCATGTATAAAGCGTACATATTAAAGAAAATATTACAAACACAAGCCCACGATTTTGTGCATAGAGAGGAAACCCTTTTACTTGGAAAGGCATATTAAGAAATTTATTAATTTAATAATATTTTCTCAGTTGATTTATATACACTATAGATTCATTTTATTTATACGTATTTCAAGTTGATGATTTTTATTTATACGCAACGTAATTATATCCATAAATTAAACCGCATGACAAACTCATCCAACTCTTCCTTCTAATGCATCAATTTCATTAGAATCTTACCTGAATAACATTGAATAAGATCAGACGGGAAATGCAACTGTGAGGTCTAGTATATGATAGTTCGTTTTCTATGAATGCACGAAGATCTAGCTAGACGATTGACTTCATTATTGACAGCTGTCCCCTGTATGCACTTTCTGGGGACGTGTAGGAGCTGTAATGACTAATAACGGATTCTGTGACCTGGTTGGGGAGAACACATTGCGTGTCAGGACCGCACGCATAAGAAGTTTAATAGTTATTTTAGGACACAGCAATGTTTTTTCAATAGCTAAGAAATTAATCGACTGAAACTATTTCAAATTTCTATTTTTACTCACTTTGGTTATAAGATAGTTTTAGATTAGGAGAAAAATTATATATTTATATGTCGTAAACCATCAAGATTGAAAATTCAATGTCGACAATAAATCTTGACTATATTCTTTAAATATAACTCCAATAAAACTTCACATATGTTGAAAAATGAAAAACAGATTTTCAAGTTATGAATTAAAGTCAATTTGCAGATATTGTTACCATAAAATTAAAGTGTTATATCGTCGAATAAAATGTTCTTCTTGGCATGAACACAAATTTATAAATGCTCGATTAACAATTGATTTTGCTTACGATGAATAATGATATTTTTCAAAATATTTATACAATATTAAATTATATAATATAGGAATCCATTACATTGCATTGTATCGCACTATGCTGTATTGTATTGCATCGTAACGTATCGTATTTATCTTTTAAAAAGTGTATGAAATTTTGAGAGAAAGAAAGGTTATGAATAAGAGATACATAACGAGTTGTATGAGAAGATGTATGCATGTGGAATAAGTGAAAGATAGATGTCGTGAAAGGAAAATTTGAAGCTCTGCTCTCTTTGTATAGTCTAACAGAGAAATTGCGTGATAGTATGTACATATGTATTAAATTGGATTATATCATAATATACTATACAGCACAAACTGACGAGCTTATTGTTATGTGACAACTCTTTCAACTAACCAAAAATATGTTATACAACTCTTAAATGATGTACAGAAAAGAACTCATTTGAAAAAAAATATTACGAACGAAAATGTTGTCCGCAACCCCTGGTTTGAAAAACAGGCATTTTATCAACCAGGCTAAGGAGGCCATTGATTTAAGGAAACATCTTCGTTAGTATGACTTTAAAAAAACATTTTTGTTTAGAGAATAGTAGAGACCATTAAAGAGAGTAACAATACTAATAAATAAGTCAAGTATAAAGAAGACTTGAAATATGTATTTACAACTTCTTAATCATAAATTTCACCCCGCTTAAGACAAAAAAGGGTTCAACAACTATTTTGAAAGAAGAATTCATTGCTGAAAGCTCTAAGGGCGGCGTTTAACTTTACGAGGAGGTGTTTTCTTTAGCGTGCTTTATTAACGCCAGTCTATTTAAGGAAATAAGGAGAAACTTTCAAGGCGTTTACGAAAGAAAGGAAAGTTCCGTTATCAGAAAAAGCTCGCGAGCCGATCCGATCGAAAGTCCGTTTATCATTATAATGGCGAAATAAAAGTATTATAATGCGTGGTGTTGGCGATGGATATCGAGAGTGTGTCGGCAGCTTATCGCCAGCAATTTATATAACAATCACTTACATCCCCCCCCCTGTGATAACGTGACGACAGACCCGACTTCACACATGAACTTAATTGCTGTGGTATCCGAGCGCTCATGGGTTAATATACCTGTCACCGCCTCATGAATTAGTTACTAATTTAAAGAACACAATATTATTTTTTAAGATTGACGTGTGTATATATTAAAGACAATGTAACTGGGTAACGTTGTATTACACTTTCGTTATAAACAGTACAAACTGGCGGACATATTGCCATGTTGTAATCTCTTCCTAGCATGAGCTAAATTAAAGTGAAAAAGCTGCAAGATTGTGTTATGTTACATTAAATTTTCGGTGTGTACAGCACAACCAGGTGGGTTTGCTGCCATCTGGCAATCTCCACTAACCAACCAAATAAGCTTTAAACAAGTCTTAAAAAATCGTCTTCGGGTTGGGCAAAAGTTGTCTTATTGACTTCACCACGAAAGCTTCTTGCCATATAGCAATCGCTTCCAACCAACCAGAAAAATATAAGAGGCCTGAAGTGAAAACTAAGGATGCTTCTTTTTTTTTAAATGAGTTCGAATGGAAATTGAACTCGCCATCCCCGGGCTGGAAGAAGGGTGTCTTAATAACAAGGCAACGGAGGTCATCAATTAAGTTGGATTGAAAAGTAAACTGTTCATATCATAGAATATTATTTGAGTGATTTAATAGTATAACTAATGGATTCAACCTGGGAGTTTCAAAATTGATTTCCGACACAAAAAAAGTCAAATCAAGGCCTCCAACAAATAATTGGTTGGTGGGCAGCAATTGGAAAATGTAACATTATTGTTTTTATTAATTTGAGCTTTCGAAATCATATTATATGTAAGAAAAATGTATACTTAATGTATTTGACATTTACTTACTGTAGCGTCCTTGGACTAACGGTTAACATTTACAATAAACAAGCGGGCGTCTCAGGAATAGATTCCTAGCGAATTCACTTTCATACTGATTTTACTGTTAGACCGTTTTACATCTGAATGAACGTTTTTATATAGTTTAAATGCTGCTTATCATATTTTTCTAGTTTTATTAAGCGACACAAAAATAACACTATATAAAACTCTGCACTACGAAACGCTGCCACAGATTAACCCTTCCTATCGTCTTGTAAATTTGATCTCCGCACCATCGTAACTTTGGGTTTGATTTGTTAAAATTCTGTGCTTACTGGAGTACAACAGCTCTCACACAATAAACCAATATACCCACAGACGTATTTCGTACACAAGATGACTGACAATCATACTCGATCACTAGGGCTAGCCCAGGGGTCAGCAAACCGCGGCTCTTTTCATAGGCATTTGCGACTCTTCAACTCCAGCTTCACCAAGGCAAGGAACTGTGGAGCAGTAAATTCACAAATCTGACCAGTCGCTTGGAAGAGCTCAAAAGAGAGAAATGCAATTTGATCAGCATATGTGGACAGCTGCGAAACAAATGCCTAAATTAGAAGCAATTATATTTGATACATGGAATAGTTTGCCCGAAACGTATGACACAATGAAAGAACTAGCATTTGCCTTTCTCATAATCATTGGCTCTACCTATTTATGCGAACAAACATTCTCTTCCATGAATCAAATAAAAAATAAGCTAAGAAGTACATTAACCGACGATAATTTACAATCATGCCTAAACTTGAAAACAAGTGGTTACATATTTGCCAGACATATCAAAGTGATGCAAGGTCACCGTTCTAACAAGTAAACTTTACAAAGCCCAAAAAGTGTTTTATTAGTGTTTAATTATTTAGGTTTTCTGGTTTAATAAGTAGTGCACTGAGCTACTGAAGCTTATAACTCCCATACATAATATTCTATTCTTCTAAGTAGCCTACGTTAGTATTGTGAATTTGAGTTTTTAATAAAAATCTTGATTTTATCTCGTTTTTGTTTTATTAAAATTTATATAGCTCCTGTGAAAATTCATGTTGCGGCTCTATGAAAATGTTGAGATTCTGTTTACTTAATATTTGTCTCTTCTTACTAGACAGTCCACCGACCCCTGCCCTGGGCCGACCCCTGCCAATCGTACTTAATGTATTTAAGTTTACTTTTGGTATTTGAAAATTATGCAAAATGATTGTTTTTCATCCATAAATATATAACATCAAACCATTTCCTTGTTGAAGTAGGCAGATATAATTGTACGCCAAACTTAAATATCACGATATACTTTCTTCACTTCCACTATCCATTCTCATCTTGAGGAGATTCTGCTCTCTAAACGGCGTTAAATAAATCATCATTTTATTATTATTCATATCCACATCCATATATTATTTCATAGAGATCCTTCTGTTTCTCTTACACTTTACTGTTAATTAATTTAAAATTTCATTTACTTGGTTTACTCATAATTTCTCAGTCGTTCTCTCGTGACTCCCTCTCATGCTTTTATTGTAAATTAATTTTGTAAGTTTTTCTTAGCTCATCCATTGAAAATCTCTAAACCACCTCAACGTTCTTTTTTTACCCTGTTCAATAAATCATCAAAAATAAACAATAAAATTGAAAAACACAACAACAACACACAATAAAAACAAAAACATTTACGTACAAAACAGAAAAAAGAATGGCGCATGTACATCAAAAACAAAAGTGACAACCCAGATTTTTACTTACAGCGCGGTTTAAAAATAAAATAAACATGGTAAAAAAATTATTATAAAAATATGGAAAACGGAATCTATTGTAAATATACTCGTACTCGTATGTACTGAAATTACACATGCTAGATAAGGCAAAGAAAAAATAGATTCCAGAGGGATAAGCTGTTAAAGATCTGAGCTCATCTAAAAAAAAACTCTCAATCAAGATGCACCGAGAGAGGAGGACGCCAGATGATTTTGAGCCCACGTTATCATCCACGTAAATAATAATAATAAAAAAGATAAATGATAATAAATAAGCAGTTGACAAAATTATAAAATTACATATTTGCTTACTTTGATAAAAAATTAAACGCACACAAATAGATAATATTATATTATATAAGCCCAGAGTCTTTGCCAATATAAAGGGGTACAAAGATAATAATAATCCAAAATTTGTTCGAACATAGAAATTAACTATAAAACAAAGAATATTAGGCATACAGTTACAAAAAAAGTAGAAAGAGCGAAGGATGAACAAGCAATCATTAATTTGTCATTTATTTTTAGGACATTCTGTAAAGAGCACGCATTCTCCTGTTCTTTCAAGGGCGAAATAAGGTCATTCCTGCATATGCCGATCAAGTTTAGAGGAGGCTCTTATGTAAAGAGATTGATTATATAATACTTGAGATTTACGTTTTTCAGGACGTTTAAAACTATAAAGCTTGTCAAGTGGCAATTATACAAAGGTTAACAAAGCTTTGAGTCAAGTGGGGATTTATACGATAGATGTAGAGATAAAAAAACTTACCAATATTAAAACAATATATTTTTTAACAAGGTCATCAATGCCCAAACTGCGGGAAAGAATGATAGAAAGAAAGCAATGTGGAAAACTATGAAAAACACGCTATGTAACTGAAGGGAGGTGTATTATTTTTTTATTCGCTTTTTGAAACACATCAATGAAGGTGCGAGTCGTTTAATAACATGTAGTTAGTTTCAGAGTCAAACATTAAAGTGTATAGATTTCAGTGTACTTATGCGCTTCATAAAAATTCGTGCAAATACTTGTAAACTATTAATATAATGTGTAAATTATTAGGGACGCAATTAACCCATATAAAAAGAGATTAATTTTAATCACAGATGGGAAATGATTGATAAAATTAATAAATATACTACGACATGCAAAACTCGGCTATTAAAGGAGCCTGAAAAAAGTAATTATTTTTAGATTACTCTCAGGGTGACCCATATATGCTCACGTCAAAAGATTTATTTGAAACGGAATTTAAAAAAATATACAAACGCGTTGAAAAATCCAAAGTGCTACATGCAATTACGTGCTGGTTATCTGATATACTGCTCAGACTCGAATGTGAGGGAGAAAACTAACCGTTCTCATTTTCAAATAGATTTTCTGAATAAAATAAAGAAAATTTCATAACTTATGAATAACATTTAAATCTCGATCGACCGTTCCTCGAATAATCGTTTTCACGTATGCGTCGTTTATTTCATCCAGTTCCGAATTCATTCCATATAAAACATACATAAATAGATCGCTTTAATCGTTCTTCGATGCATCGTTTTGCCGCAATATTTGTTTGGAATGTCGCAGGTCTTTATATTATTTGTTTGGTTGATTGTTTTTTTTTAAATATTAAAATATTTTTTTGTAACAAAATAAATGTGTAGTTTTTACTAGAATAATTTCACGTATAAACAATGAGCGGGACATTCGAATGTCGCTACGTTTGGGTTAGAAATAATCGAAAATTTGTGTGATGCAAGGCTGAAGAATACAACAGAAGAGGCTAAAGATGTTGATGAAGAAGATCTCCGTCTGTCCCTTTGTATACGGAACCATGTATGGCCTTCCTAAATAATAATAACTAATGCTGAAAATAATGTAATTGGCAACACAATCTGCATAGTTATGGAAATAAAACCGCCAAAAAATAAATGACAATAAAAATTATTTTGAATAAAATATATTATATATTACTCGTAATTAAAATAATGTTTTTTTTTTCATTCGTAGTGCAGCATTTTATTTTTATTTCCACACATTCCACGTATGTCATCATTTTTTTTTCATATATTTTCGAGCATTTATTGTTTTCCCGCGTTATTCGTTTCGATTCAATAGATCTGTTGAAAAACGATGTTTCATAAGTTCTAAGTAAACTACGTCTACAAAATACCATTAACTTTGCCGTTTCAGAACGTGGTACACTTAGGCTCTAAAATTAAAGTGTTTATAACGGCAGCTAAATTACACTCAAAATATTTTTTTTATTACTTTTTAAATTTTCACCTCATTTCACATCATTTTGTAACACGTTTCAGAGCCGAACTTCTATTTTATAGTTATATGGTTTAACACTTATGTTGCAAAGATAATTAGTCTTGTTTTGATTTCTCACAATAAATTGGAAACATATTTCAATATCTTAAGTATTAAACTCATTAGCTAACGTATCATTGATATTATATGAACAAAGATTCTTTGTCTTTAAAAAACATATATGTATATATTTAAAGATTTCCTATATGTTAACCCCGCAGAAGACAAAGCGAAATGTTTCTACGTTATTTATAACCACCTGACGACCATAGTCGTTATCGCCATTTAACTTTGATTGTATACAAAGCCAAAGTAGAGGACGCCCTCAAAGCAAAGTACGTAATATCTAGACAGGAAACCACTCTCGGCTTAGGAAGGGAGAGGCGGGGCTGACGTGCTCTACAAACAATAAAGAAAAAAATAAACGGGAAAGCAGTTGCACAGGTGTTTGTTCACATTATTCAATAAATAAAGTCAATCTCAATCAGTGACAGAAATAAATAATTTGAAACAACAAAGGTGCGGTTAATTTGAAACAAATGATAAAAATGGATGTCCCTGAGCTAGTTTCTGATTGTTTCAAGAAATATTTTTTGACACTTTTGAGCATTTATAGAAGTTGTTTGTTTTGAATGAAAAATACTGTTAAAGTGAGCTAATTCTTCTCAAAGGTGCTCTAATTCAAGTTTTGAACCCAATACTATTGACAGGTTTAAAATATTACAAAATAAATATACAAACATGTGTATAATATACAAGTATACATACCCATATAAGTTAAGTGTAAGGGTAGGAAGGTAGTGCCTGCGGTCATTAGATTAGGAACTTCTCCGCACCTGACTTTGTTCAGAAAAAACATATTTGATAAGAAAATCAAAGAAAACTCACTAAGGGAAGACAAACTACAAAGAAATCTTTTTAGATCTTCCGATATGTGGAAGTATTACATTCGACTTTAAGTTTGGTGTAGTGTATAAAAGCATACATTTTGATATAACCTTCCATATAGGGCTGTTTTTAAGTACTTTCTAAAGCTGCACACGCCACCCATATATTTAATACAAAGAGGCTGGCCATTCCACGCCACAAGACCAGCAACGGTAAAATGTCTCATAATACCCGACTTATTGAATCCATTTGAAACAATCAATCTATTAGATGAAGAAGAAATCGACCTTAAAGTTCTACTTCTCTCCGAAGAAACATCTCTCAGACACAGATTCGAAAAGTACTCTGGAAACATCCCACTAAGGGACTTGAATACAAAGAGACAAATTTAGAAATCAATCCGTTCACGACACTTAAGCCAGTGTTGATTTTATCAAATGTATGTTATCATATTATCTTATGCAAACATACATACATATTAACCATAGCTCCATTTACCTGCCAAAGTAGGCAAAGTAGTATAAAAGACATTCCTATTTCGACCATATTCTTTTTCTCTTTTACATCCATACACCTTCTCGGATTTGAATTACGAAAAGTATAAAACACGTTTCTGTTGTAAGTTTTGTTGGAGTTAATTCTGAACTCTGACATCAGAGTGCCAATGGTTCGTTAACTGTCCGCCATCGCTCCGCTAGCTCGCTCATATTTCATGCATTATCACAGTCTCATTTAAATTATTTTAACGTTATACACTTGGAGTCATAACAATATCTTCTAACCAACAAGTTTTTGTTTCATAATATATTATTATAAGTATAATAATAGGCTAGTAACAAGATTGAAAATAACAGACAAAAGTTTAGGAAAAGAACATGTGGAAAAGACTTGTTTCTGATGAATATTTTGAGACAATAATGTTTTGTAAGTTTTTTCAAATATATGTAAAAAAAAAATTATTATTATTTATTTGTAACATATATTTGTTGCGTTTTCTTCGCTTTGTGGTTGTTGTATTCTCGATTTTTCGACTTGTTACCAACATCACGTACTCAAACATTATGTCATTTGGAAAACTGAATTTCCGCAGTTATTTTAATATTGTGGTTAGTAAACTCGAGCATTATTAAGAAGAAAATTTTATTATGTTTGGAAATAAAGAACATTTTCGTCATTTTATGTTTTTTAACTTCCATCATAAACGCATCGCAAAGTTGTATGATTCGATGTATAAAAAGTGTTTTCAAAGATTCATTGTGTATTGGAGACTGTTGATGTCAATAATGCGACTCACGCCTGGCTGTCTGTCACCACAGACGTGAATTAAATCAAGGTCATGATTGGTAGCGACCACCATTTGATGATAAGTGAACTGATTGAAACAACAATTAAGTGAAAAAAATGATGCACCAATTTTCAGCTTGAGACTCGCTACTTAAATTCAAGAAAATGATTTTTTCTCAAACAAGTCAAACTGGTGATGAGAAGTAGATTATTTGCAATAAAATTTGTTGAAAAAGATCATGTTCTTAGCGACGTGAGCGGAAAAACTGTCGGAAAGGCAGAAATGCGCCCAAAGATGGTCATGCTATGTATCTGGCAGGATTTGAAGAGTATCGTGCAGTATTAGCTGTTGCCACATAACAACGCCAAACCACAAGTTTCTATGGTTACTCAACCAAAATTGTTACAATTTAGCTGGGATGTTTTAATGTCCACCTTGTAGTCCAGACTATAACCCTTCTGACAATCACTTATTTCAATCTATGCAGAACTCCCTTAATTGTGTGAATCCGTCAAATTTTAACTCTTGCCAATGTCATCTGGTTTGCTAAGAAGCCCTAAAAATTCTACAAATGAGGAAACCTTCAGCTACCAAAGAGATGGAAGAAGGTAACCGATATAAATGTCTTATACATTATTGATTAAAATAATTTATGAATTAACTAGTAAATTTATTTTAAAAACACTAAAAAACTGGACATATGTATTTTAAAACTCATACAATTAATGAATGCATTTAATTATGTACATTAAATATTTTTTAAAACTGTAAACTTGGGTGAAATCCCTTTATAAAACCAATTCCAAGTGTACCTTCGAGTAGGGTCGGCTTTCAAAAAGGCACAAAAGTTCTGTTCGTGAATTTTTTTTCTATTTTATTGGTTATTTAAAATAACGCATGTATTTTTTATATTCAAAATAATGCATATAGATTCTAAACAATGTTATTTAAAATTCCTTTTTATTATTGTAATTATTATTAATGGACATATCTGTTAATATAAATAAATAAAAATATTTTAATACAGTTGAAGAAACAGTGTTTGTTGACCGAGTTAGCTGATGGTTACATTTTCCTAAATAGAGTCAAACAAGAATGTTGTGCATAATAGAGGAAGAGGACTGATGCTTCTAAACTCCAAACAGAAGGTAAAGAAGGTGGCATGGCATAGACAAAACATTCGTACTTGCCCACATCACCAAGCGCCACCACCAGGGTAGGAAGAATGAATTATATATTTAATATCAGCCTCCGATAATATAAAGATAAACTTCCGCAGGTTAGGTCATTGTCTTCAGAGAAAACGTTTTTTTATGAATGATAGTTAAGTATATATTTAATAATTTTCCCAAGTTTTATTCGTAATTGATTGCATATTGTTACGACGTGTTTGAACATGGCAAAATTATCGAAACAAATATTTTAGTAACATTTCTGTATCAGCATTATAATAATTAAATATATTATATATTCAACTTATACTTCTTACCTTATCATAAAATATCTCTCAATAAAACACTAGGCTAAGATACATTTATTTTTTGTTATCTTATATATATAAACTAGTTTTTTGGTGTTACATATTGTTTAAAAAAGCGCTTTTGAGATTAGCTTGCTCTCAAAACGGCGCTTTATAACCGGTCTATTTTATTATTTCTATCCGCAAATCTCGAGTTTAAAGAAAAGTACTTAACCAAATAGATCGATACGAGCTAAATCTCGTAATCGTGTTTGATTTTCAGTCATTTTGTGGATGGAAGACGCATGTGTGTGTTAATTTTTAATAGTGTGCCAACTGTTGCACTTTAGCAAGCCCACGCGATAGATATACTCAATTTGCTGGAGCCTTTCACTAAGCAGAGCTTATATTTCACTATTTTGTATTTTTTTAATAGCGATAGAACAATTTATGATTCGCAGTATATGAGCTACAGAAATTATACATTCAGATATTAAAAAGTCTAGGAGTAAAACCAGTCCGGCATTTAATCCGTGACGAATCGAATCTGAGGCGCTCATAGTATATTAATGAAATGCAAAATAGTGAATAGGAAATCGCCATATATTTCAACCATATAGGTAATATAGTAATATGGGATGTATTCGTATATGGCTGTCTGGAGAGAAATTTTCCATTTCTTAGATAGATTTTCGTTGCTAATCTCAATTAAAAAAAGGGTCGTATGTCAAACAGATTCTGATGATTGTTATCGTAATTTTGACGTTCGGAGAGTAACCATACATTTATTATATCAAGTGTCGCGAACCCGTTGACGACCATATAACATTGTGTCTAAATAATAAATTATCCTATTTGCACACTTCCATTATGAATATTTAAAATTTCCCCGGCAAAAGGAAAACGCCGGACCATAAATAAATCCGCGCGCTCTTTCGCTCATTTGCGCGGAAAAGGACGTGGACCGGGGGATGACGGAAGTGGAGAGGTGCTCGGAGGGCGGTGGTTAAAGTCCCACTCTCCAGATAGCAAGAATATGAAATTGAAATTTCGTAATGCAAAACTGTCTCTTTGATGGATCCTCTGAGAATGTAGTGCCGCGCACTAACGTGTGTTTTCACATCTGTGGATGATCTTGAGCATAAATGATTTATTTTCTACGAAGCGTGAAAATTTTAAAGTAAAGGCCTTTCAAAGTTTATTACAAAATGTTGTAGCTTAAAGTGTCAACGTTTCGAGAATATTTCAGTTTTCGTTTTCAGAGCTTGTTGCTAAGTGCAGTGGTTCCCAAAGTGTGTGCTGCGACGCCCCAGGAGGCTATGGGTGGCTTACAGAGGCGCCGCGGAATATTGCAATATTATATAGTTTTTTAAATCAGATCATCGATATGCTGATGCGATGATAGTCAGCGACATCTAACGGACATTTTGAAAACTAATTATTGTTTGAGGTGTCAGCAAAATTTTTTTTTCAATACTACATAATACTAAATGGCGCTCGATAAGCTATCTCTGCCTCACTCTTTCAGAGTCCATTTTATATGTGAGTAGGAATGAGATAGGCAGATGCCAGAATTTTAATAGATAATGACCGGATTATTCTAGCATATGTTACAACTCTTAGGTTTATTCTAATTTTGGACACCGTGGATAAATCCTGATACACTAAGGGTGCAGTGAACTGAAAAAGTTTGGAATCCACTAGCATAGTAGCCTAACTATGTGTGAGAACGTTGTGGCTTTAATTTTTAGGACATTTTGGATATTAACTTCACTATGTAAGAGAACATTCTTGCCTTTATTTTCAAGGCTTATTGGTTATTAGTTCCGTTATGTGCGAGAACGATTTTGCTTTCATATTTAGGGCTAATTGGTTATTAGCTTCGCTATGTGCGAGAACATTGTAATTTCGAAAGAAAAAAAAGAGTTGGAAAGAAATGCAACATTTTCAAACTATAGGCACTTTAAGCTACTAAAAGGCAGTGTAAAATTGAAAGCGTTACAGAAAGACCTTTTTAATCAAAAATAATAACCGTAAAAGCTTAGAAACCTTTAATTATAAATTTATTAGTCTTTTAGGATTCTCAAAATATATAACATGACTATGCGATCACAGCTGAAGAAATAGAACAGCAACTACACCCCATTTAATAACACCTGGACATGGAAGGGGACAGCTTTCATAAATTTTAAATTTAAGCTTGTCATTTCCTAGATATGTGTACATTTGGTAAGAATTAATGAACTTCCTCTTTCGTGATGTTCATACTGGAACGTCAATCAAATGATCATGTTAGCCAACTGTCGTATACGAACTGGTTTTGTCTGATGATGTTTTGATTTTGGGTTCATGCTTGAGGATATACCATATTTATATCATATTAGGTACGCGCCAAGTACGTCTGCAAGTGAACGTTTGATAGTTTTACCAACATGTGTAATAAAATATCACAAGTCCGTGCCTACTCCAGTGGTTATAAACCCGACGGCTCGATCACAAGAACTGAATACAATATTATCTCCCGCCCACACATTTAAACATATCCAATTCCTCAATTCGGAATCTACCTTTTTGAGATCATAGATACCTTTCTGAGATCATAGATAGAATTTACTTTTCTGAGATCATAGATAGAATTTACCTTTCTGAGATCATAGATAGAATTTACCTTTCTGAGATCGTAGATATAGATCTCAATCTACATTTCTGAGATCTAAGATAGTGAAAATCCATCATACACAGATTTTTACAGCAACTTCTACTTAAAAAAGATATTGTACATTAGTAAATAAAACCCAGTTTTGATTGTTCAATTAAAAGTTTAAATTCAGTTGTCTCGATATCTTTTTTGTAATGCAATAAATATTAAGAAACCTTGTCGAGACAAGATGATGCAGTTACAAATCATCTTTCAAAACACTAGAAAAGAGACTATAAAATAGATGTTTAATAATACGAGTAAATTAGATAGTTTAAAAATATGCGTTTCGCCGTCAAAAGCTACATACTATTTGATCAAAAAGTTTTAGGACCGGCCACCGTGTGGCGCTGTCAGTCACCCGATTGGAATTTTTTTCCCTCCAATTTTTTGGAATTCACTTCCCTCCAAATTTCAGCGTCATAGCTTGACATTTGTAAAAGTTACGCTGTACTGAGTACATCTACCTTTGTGTGTGTTTTCGATTTTTTATAACTTTAAAAATGGCATCAAGTGTGCATCAACGAGTTTGCACTAAATTTTGTGTGAAAAACGGATTTAACGGTCCACAGACCTTGGAAATGTTGGAGACGTGTTTTTTGGTGGCACGAATGCTTCAGAAGTGGTCGTGAGTCAGTCGAGGATGACGAACGCAGTGGCAGTCGAAAACCGATGAAAATGATTTGGGCCTCAGACGTGTCGCTGCAAAACTGGTGCCGAAAGACCTCAATTTTATGCAAAAAAAGGACCGCGTTGAAATCGCGAAAGACATGATTTCCATGAGTTTTTGACCAAAAACAACACGACTACTATCCAGCAGCCTTCGAATTTCCCTGATCTGGCTCCCTGCGACCTTTTCCTGTTCAATCGACTTAAAAAACCGCTTCGTGGAACGCGTTACAGCATCCGAGAGGATGTCATGAAAAAAATCGAAGACGGCTCTGATGGACATACCGAAAATTGAGTACCAGCGGTGTTTCGAGGATTAGATCAAGCGCTGGCGTAAGTGCGTTGCAGTTGATGGGGAGTACTTTGAAGGGACCATATCGATTTTGATGAATAAACTTGTATTTCGATTTTATGAATAAAGTCCTAAAACTTTTTGATCAAGGTAGTACCTCTAAGGTTCAAAAGTTTTTGGCTTGAACAATTTTGAGCGTGTGTGATCGATGCCCACGCATGGTTATGCGATGTTACAGTCAAAATGTTATACCTCAACCCTCAGTTGTATGCCAAACGAGCCGATAGAAGAAGTATTGTTTCGTTAATTCTGAAATATTAAAAATGGAATATCGTACGATTATTAAGTTTTTTCTCAAAATAGGTGAAAAGCTTGGCAATAATGAAACAATGTTTAATTATTGCCGGGTTAAAAAAACTGTTCTATCTAAGGCGTAAGATATTGAAAAGAGTTAAGATGTTTTAACTGTAGGCACTCGTAAACTAAGTGCTTCTTAATGTCGGTGAGATTATCGCATGCTAAAGAATAGTACAAAACCTCCCAATATTCCAAATTCAGAAGCACGGATAAGGCGATTTTAAGCTGTTGCATAAGAATATATCAATGTTAGTTCTCTCAGTAGCGTGATCTCACAGATTCGGGTCCGCAATGTACGCTGGAGCAATTCCATCTATTACTTGTTAAATACGAAAATTATTAGTGTCACAGAAAAGGGCTGCAAAATTAATCATCAAAAGTTACTAAAACTTTCGTTTTATTAAAATGTTTTTGTTTATTTTATATAATATATATATGAGGTCAGTGTTTAACTAGGCACGTTAAAATATGTCTGTATACTAACAATATAGAAAGTATTGTTTCAAGGCGGAAACAAAAAAATGTTGCCACCTAAATAAAACCAATGTACTGGAAAGAGCCGCAAATATATGAGACGAAGGATATTGAAAATTTGTAGAACAAACTCAGAGAATAAACGAAATAACGGATAAAAGAAAGGGGTTGGCCTAAAATGTTTTTCAAGTAAACAAAAGTTAAAATATGAAAGCATTTCAAATGTGGAAAAATAACGTTATCTTTGGAATTTTTGGAACATTATTGTTATAAGTATTTTATTACATTATTGCTTTTCTTTTAGAAACTTGGATGTATCTGCCTAGAATAACAATAATATTGTAAATTGGACGGATGATAGATGCATTCAGATATCTATTCACGATGAAGTGAAAAAGTAAGTACTCTTTGAGTCGACCCTTGAAGAGAAGTGGGGTGAGAAGTCAACATACTTAATGTGCCTAGTACTCGACCGAGGTCTAACCAAATTCAGCCTGTGTATACGCAAATTTTGTAAATTATGGAGTAATCTGGTGAGTGGGCGCTAGAGAAGAGTGGATAGACCGTGGTCCTATCTGCCTGGTCGAATAGCTTCCCCACCCTGCTGCGCACTCTTCTCGCCACTATACTCGGCCTATATAAACACCTGAGATTTTAGGTAAATGCCGAGTTCATATAGTTCAATAAGAGGGTTGGTATCATATTGTACTATACATACATACAAGTAAATAATATCCAACTGTAATTTTATATTTCAAGAAACATTATATTGGTTTTTGTAGCAGACCAAAATCGTCGATGTCGTTGGGAGGGCTGCCACTCAGAAGTGGAACTAAGCAGGGCATATTGCCAGATTTACAGATGATAGATGAACCGAGAAAGTACAGGAGTTGAGCCCAAGGAAAGGGAAGAGTGTGGGAAGATCCTTAACTAAACAGTCAGATGACATAAGTAGTTGTGGACATCTGGAAGCAATGTGCCCATGATAAGAACAAGTGGAAGAACACCTCTAGCAAGATAGTTGATTGACATCAGAAAAGTGGCTTGGAACAACTGGAAGTAATGTATCCATGATATGAATAAATGGAAGAAAACCCCTAGAAAAATGCTTGAATGACATCAGAAAAGTGTCTGGAAGTGATGTGCCCATGTTAGAAACGAGGGGAAGAAGAAAGGGGAGGCCTATACCCAACATTTTATTCAGCCGGGCTGATGATCATGAAAATATTTTCTTGAATAAATTTATTATAACCAGTACTCGATTAATCCCTCGTTAAGTGTAAACGATTACTCGGTGTATATTTATTACACGGCGGAGTACTCGTCACTTGTAAATAAGTCATTAGACTAGGTCATTGTCGCAGTGTACATTAGATATCAGCAGAACAGATCCTTAATTTTGTGCACGTGGAGAGGCAAAAACAATTGGTTACAAAATATGCAGTTGGTCACTTTATTATTACCTATAATCATTTTCGATAAGACGCGTCGAGATCAAATTGACACCCAGTTTTTGAAATCAATGTATTATTAATATTACCACAAAAGTAGATATGTATAATACATTTAAATTTTGACGCAGTTAATTTAACGGAGTTATTTCGTGTATTAAATTAACAAAGTTAAACATTGTTTCATGTTTCCATTTGCGACTGAGGTAAATATCACAGTTTCTCTATGAAAGAACAAATTTTAATTATAGACAGAATAAGTAAGGTAATAATTTTAATTATTTTAATAACATTGCTCCGTACCGTTTAGCAAAGAGAACTTTGCGAAGCGTTCTCTTTTATCTCAAAAATGTTGATTATCTTCCTTGTTGGAAGTTGGTAACATCTTCTACTCAGTTGAGAAGGCAGGCCCGTCAATAGACAAAGTGCGACCTATGCGCTAGAGTTTTTTCAGTCACAATCATTATTCAAATGTAAATCACAATCATCATTAAAATGGGGGTCGGGTTTTATTTAAGTCTTTTTCATTCAGTGGTCAGATCTTTCAATTATCCCATATGAATTCCCTGGCGTCTTTAGCGACAAACTCGTAAGTTAATCATTGAAATCTCTTCCTTGCAAATACTGTTCTTAAGCCATTCGGATTCTGAACTATTACACGTTGTTTGGGGTATACAATTTTGAGAATTGCTTTTCATTTATTTTTTAAATTCGCTGTTTGCGAGGGTTTATTATTTTTGCAAACATGCACAAACATACGTACATATCATCACATCATTTTTCTGTCAGGGTAGGAAGAGGACACAGTGACAGACTTTCATATCTTGACACACATCCTTAGCCTCTTCCACATCCAAAAACCTTTTTATGCAACTTCTATGATTCCTCTGATTATTGGCAAGTATGTGTGTTTTATGCGAAATTGGAATAAAATCATATAAAAATTTTAATATCTCATAGTATAGTTAGTTGAAAGAAAATATTCCCCTACTGCAGCGATCCTCGTGGCGTGACGACCTCCGTGGCCTGGTGGTAAGACGCTTGTCTGCCGATCCGGAGGTGGCGGGTTTGATCGCCGCTGGAATACAGATTTTTTTAAATGGAATTCCAGTCTGGTTTTCACTTAGGGCCCATTAAAAAACATCTCTCTGGTTGGTTGGAAGAGATTGCCACGTGGTAATAAACTTGCCAGGTGAAATAAATAAAAAATAAAATAAAATAAATCCTCAACCGGTCGTACGCGTACTACCGATGGTACATACGAAAACAGCAAATGGTACGGAAAATTAAAAAAGGATATAAAAAAATAGCATATCCTTCACATTCCTACTTATGTCATGGAGCCATTCCTGGAAGATCTTTTTTTAACATACTGGTGGTATAAAAAAATTCCAACTTTTGTTTCGATGGTACGCGTTAGTTAAAAGGTTGAAAACCGCTGCTCTACAGTATCTTATGAATCTGAAGTATCTAAAATTGAGTTTCAGTTTCTCACGATCTTTTAATAAAAAAATAATATTATTATACTGAAAAAAACAACCTTCGAATAAAACTATTCTAGGTCATCAAAAGATACAGTTCTAGAAAAGCTTAATATTTATTTCTTTTTGCACATAATATAAAAATAAATATGAATAATCAAATGAATATTTTTTGTGACCATGTAACTTATATCACATTTACTTTTATCTGGTTGATTGGAAGAGATGGCCATCTGACAATTTGTTTGTCAGATTGTTTTTACATTAAAGTGTTAATAAATAAATAAATAAAATGCAAGAAAGATTATTTTTACTTTGAAAAATAAATATTAAGAATAATAATATACTTCACAAAAATTAAGTACACAAACAAGTATTCAAACTGTATTTATTGCAATCAAATATAACAATTTTTAATTTAAAAAATAAAAACATAATTTCAGTAGTACAGTTTTGCAGCCGATAATAAATATACAAAGGACGATGATTACAATTTTTCTTTTTCAATATGATTATCATAACTTGAGCAGTAACATTTTAAAGGAGCATCACTGACAATATATATTAAAAGTACATAACATTAATAAACTATACGAATATCTAAAATTTTAAATTAATTATTAATTTAGCTACTTGCATATTAACTAAGTATCCTCGTGAAATAAAGCAGCTCTATATTTCAATTTATTTGTTGCAAAACAATAGTCGGGCGCCTATTGGACATCCTTGCAAAAAGCAACATCTGAGAAAAATAATTCTGTCCAATGTTCCTTTTTTTAATGATGAAATGAAGATTAAGTGTTTGCTAATGTTACTTCAAATAGGAATCATTGAATTATATGTTGTTTGAATGCCCGTTAAATTATATGTATTCGACCGTCTATGATGATTTATTTTTGACAAATAAGCCTATTTCATGTAATAGAAGAAAGCCTATTACAAATATGTCTCTCTGTTTGTAGAAAGTTTATAGTTTGTACTGAATGAAATATTTAAGATTCGTGTTATTCTTCGATAATCGTGGTATTATTTTTATAGTGAGAACTTACTGTGATTGCGCTTCTTATACATATTCTGTATTCCCAATTACTGTAACAAACTCATTATAATTGCTCGCTGTCTGAGAACACCCAATTAGGTGAATATAAATAAATAACGCCTATCTTTTTCCATTTAAAATATGCAAATTAATTCATTTGTAAAATAATAAAGTCACTATAAAAAAAACAAAAGGCATTGTCACAGGCCTGCGTGTCGCACACATAAAGCATTTAATGTCGCGTCAGCCATGAGAGAGCTTCTAAGAAATTGTTTTGACGCGGTCCCTTCTTGCGCTGCTTTAGTGATGTGCTCGCTAGGGCGTGAGTGAATAAGTGCGATAATTACTTAACACAACACGCCCTATTTTCGCAATTTAGTCATACGAGTTGTCTCTCACTCGTTTTCCTCATATTTTCATAATTGTTTCAGAAGAAGTTACGAACTTGGCTCGTATTGAGTCAAACTTATTTTGGTTTCTTAACTTGCAAATTTGCCGACTTCTTCGAGTTTATCATGGTATTTCTTTGGTTTTTAATAAAAATATTTTTTTTTTAAAACATTCAATGAGACGAAAATAAATTTATGTAAACATCCGTTACCATAAAAAAACGAAAAAAAAACAACCTTAAGCAACAACGCGGAAATTTTACAATCTTGAGCAAATCTTTTATTTTTCTTTCAGAATAGATTCTGAACTATGAAACTTTACATATATTTTGAAAACCATTTTTTTTCTTTGTGAGTAAAGTGTTTGCAGAACCCCATTCTGCACGAAATTTTTTTTTTTCATCCAGTCGGCTTTATTTTGTTACGTAATAAGATACAGTATTGTAATTGCTTGTCATTCTTGATCAGCCTTCCTTCTTCTTCCTACACTCCACTTATTTTACAATATTTATTGTTCTATAATTAATCTGGCAGAAATAATATATCAAAAAATTAAATAGTGCCGTTTAAAAAGCGAACTCAACTCAAGGGCGTTTCAACTCATGAAAGCAAAAGTGAACACTTGAAATGTTTCAGAGATTTACTATCGCTGCTTTGACAAGTTTAAAACATGGGTTTTTAGCGTTTCATAACATGTAACGTTCTATATTAACATCAAATAATTTTATGGAAGTTTGAAGAGTACATTTTCGGTTCAAAGTCCATATTGTTTCTATGAGGAGTATATTCGCCGAACTTCGTGGTAATATGCTTGTCTTCCGACCCGGAAGTTCAAATCCCGTAAGAATTCAATTTAAAAAAAAAGTTTTTTAGTCTTCTTTTAACTTAACGCCTCTTTAACATCTTCCTGGTTAGTTGGAAATGATTACCAAAAAGACCCCCACCTGGCTGTACTGTATATAACGAAAGTAAAATAAAATAAATTGGAGAGATAAAAGAAAACCATGAAATTTTTTTGAACCATAATTTTAGAATTCAGAAAAAGTATTATATTTCTATTCAGCGACGTAGCGTGTTTTCTGTTTCTTCCATAACCCTTCTTCCCAATATACCTTCCTATTTCCGAACCGCTAATGTAACAGTCTTATTTGTAATACGAGGCGTATCCAGAAAGTAAGTGTACTGAGGCTCTCACGACCGGATGGATTTTATTTTCGACATGTTGGCTACACTTCCGTGTAGCCTGACCCTTCCCTTCCGCAACGAGACCGGTTCGAGGTCAGTACGTTGAGAAGTGTCGACGCGACGACACGTTTTGTGAAAAATGTCAATCCAATCTCCCGCCAAGTGCGAAATACGCGGCGTCATCCGTTATCTCGTTTGGAAGGGAAAACCTCCGGTTGAGGTTTATAATGAGGTGAAAACTGCATATGGTGATAAAGCTATGAATCGTGTGTACAAGTGGTGTCGCGAGTTTAAAAACGGTCGTACGTCTGTGCATAATGATCAGAGGAGCGGAAGACCTTCAATTGTGACTGACGAAATTGTGGAAAAAATCGAAAATGCGCTCCGTGACGATCGCATTAATTGAATATATGCCTCAAGGGGAGACCATCAACTCTGCAAGATACTGTGAGACCCTAAAAAATTGCGGAGGGCGATTCAGAACAAGAGGAGAGGCATGCTGACAAAGGGAGTCTGCCTGCTGCACGACAATGCCAGACCACACACGGCCAACGCCACGAAGGAACTGCTCGCCTCCTTTAAATGGGATGTCCTGAACCATCCCGCGCATTCCCCTGACCTAGCACCTTTAGATTACTATCTCTTAACCTCCCTGAAGCTGCACATGGGTGGAAAAAGGTTTTCAACCGACGAGGAGGTAAAGGAGGAGGTGGAGAAGTGAACGGAGGGGTTGGCGGGAAACTACTTTGAGGAAGGCATCAAAAAGTTGATACCCCGCTTCACCACCTGCATTGAGAGGAATGGCGACTATGTCGAAAAATAGCTTACATATGTACTACGGTAACCACGTAATTTTTTTGTTTAAATAAAAAAAATTGTAACCTACAAAAATTCAGTACACTTACTTTCTGGATATGCATAGTATTTAAGTTATCTAATGGATCCTGTTAATCTTTTATCTTATTAATCTGTCTGTTATATTTTTTTCCGCATTAAAATCTAATGTAAATATTTCACCCAACACTGGAGATAAAATTATAAAACAATTTTTTGGTTGTTCAGAAAATATTGACAGTAAACTTTCCAAAAAAAACATTTTTTGATGATGTATTTAAAAAAATATGTAAGGTTTTTCGAGCTTTACTTGAAATCCACATTTTCATTAAAAACCGACTTATGCCAAATTTTGATTAAACGTGACATTTCAAGAACAATTTCAAATAATAATACATAGAATACAATATAAAGTTAAATAACTTTCTTTATTAAATTGTGTGAAATTAATGAGAAATGTTAATTAAACAAAAAACAAAAGATATTCCATTTTTGCTTTCAACAGCAAAATATTACACGAGTATCTGTAGGTGTAAAGCAATATATAGTACGAGTGTAAACACGAAAGATTCGCATTTCATTGTTTAAGAAATAATAATTTTCGCCTTTGTTAATTCTGTAATACGGCCCATTGTTGGACAATATTGTACGTCCTCGTTTCAATGGGTTGGAACTTTGCCAATAAATAATTTTAAAACATCTGCATAATTCCTAGATAAAGTTGAGACATTACATTTGACCGAAAATTACGATACAAATGGTCTTTTTTACCCAGTTTCATTATTTATTCTCCCTTTGAAAAAAATAAACAAGAATTATAAACTACAGCAATCCGAATAAATCCTGTATTAGAGATAAATGAGAAAAAAAAATCGGGTCAACATCTCACGATTTTCCTTTCTTTTAACATATGAATGAGTTTATTTTTTAATTTTAACGATTAAAACTTTTTCGGTTTAACTATTTTATAAGATCGTTGAATTATTTACACACTATAGTAAAATACGAGTATATCAATAGAAAGTTTATTGCCATGTGGTAATCTATTTTAAATAACGAGACGAGAGTTACGCAGATTTGTATACGTTGTTGAATGAAATGTTATGACAAAAAAAACTTAAGCATACGTAAAAAAAATAAAAAAACAACTGAAAAAACAGTGTAACCAAATATTTGCAAATGTCCCCAAAGACTGGGAAAGGAGAGGGATGATGAAAAAAGACAAGGAAATACGATTTATCGAGAAACATATTGTCATTGAAAAAAGGTTTAATGATTTCTTTAGGATCCAACCAACGTAGGAGAAAGTCTTACGAAAGCCGGCAACTGGTTGCAAAGTTTGACGGCATGGACAATAAATGACAACGTGAAGAAGAAGTTTAAAATTTTCCATTTTGTTTTTTCATAAGATAATTTTGAATATTTTTTGGTTACAAATATAAAAATTGTTAACATATTGAAAATAATGGGTTTTCATCAAACAATACAAAATAAGTTATAGTATACTTACTTTCGCGTGTAACATTGTGTGTTGTTAAAGTTACGGTTCAATAGTTATTATATAATTATTGTCATAGTTAGAGCATATTCATTTTTCAATTATTTGACAGCTGTCACTTCTTAATTTGATTATAAGACGTAAAATGATAATTGCAAATAATGTATTTATCAAGAAAAGATGGCTCTACTGTTGAAAAGAAAATATAATTATTTAAACAAGAAAGCAGTGTATAACGGGTGAGAATGCTTGATTGTTCTAACATTTATAATATAAGCACTTTATTATTAGATTCACAAATCACTCTTACTCACTACATACTTTTGATTTATAAATAAATTTATTCGATTGTTAATTATTAATATAAAGTTTTCAATCAATACGATATATAATTTGTTCTGAGTTTCGTTTATATCAAATTAAACATTACAAAATATTTCCAGTCTCCTTCTGGAAACGGATTTAACTCCCCATTTTGTTAAAATTAACTTTGAAATGTAAGTTATTGACTGTCTTTTCAAGACAAACTTTAAATATATAGTAGTATATAACAGGCTTATTATTATGAATCAAATGATAAGATGGCTGCTTAAAGAGCTGCAGATGCTAAAATGAAGAGACGATCGCGCCAACTAAGAGACGATCGCGCCAACAACAACTAATAAGTAAACGAGAGTCTAGACTCTAGAGAAACAGCAACACGACTTCATGAAAGAACACGATAGCAAAAAGCCAAGCACAGCATCATAATGAAAAATAATTGACTTCTGTCTTTATTAAAAGGTTATTACTAGCAGAAATAATTAGTGTGGAAACAACCGTTTTTCTTTTTCCCGATAACTTCAACACTACTTAGAATATTACAACTACGAGTATAATGGAAGTGTAAAAATTTCTATTGTTATTTGAAAACCGAATTCTTCTCGTGGGGTTACATTTAAAAAACAGTGCTGATTTTTTTACAATCGACCTTTAAAGAGAGTAAGAATGTATAATAAACTATGCATATTAAAAACAAAAAGCATTAATTTATTACGGAAATGGCTGCGGTCATTATATTGGGAACTTCCCCCGCATCTGCATATGTAAAAAACGAGTATTTCGCAAAAAAAATCTACTAAGGGAAGACAAACTACTAAATGTGTTATGTTTATTAATTTTGTAAGTATGTCCCATATAAGCTTTTCTATGCCTCCTGAGTCTTAGTGTAATTTACGAGTTATGTTAATTGTTTTTTAAATGATCTTTAAAAAGAAAGGTTTTTATCCCTCCTGAATCTAAGTTTTATGTATCGTAATGTTTATTTATTTTGAAATAACCTCACAAAAAAAGGTTTAAATACTTTCTGAATTTGAATGTATGTTCATTTACTTTGAATTGACCTCTTAAAAAGAGCTATTTAAATGCCGCTTGAATCTGTCCACGTTATCCATTTCATGAATATTTTGAGAAATACTATTCCAATTCAAAGTACCAATTACCACAAATCCCTTACATCTCCATTTTATGACCAATTGAGAATAATCATTATATCAAATAAACATTTAGCTGATCTCAACTTACTTTACCTTTCAGTTTTTCCTAAAAGAGAAGTGAACATGAACGAAATGAAAATGACATTTTAAACATAAAAAGGCGCGTTTCATTATATGATATACGAGTACATATTGGTAGGCAAACTTCTTTTATCTTCGAAACATTTTCGGTTTGAAAAATTTACATCCATCATCCTGAAACTAATCTCTCGATACAGGTTCAACGAGTGAGTAATCCGATCTAAAATTTGCTTGCCAAGTATTAACATAATGTCAATGAGATTTTTTCAATATTATTCTTTGCCTCGCGTTTTCTTTGATTCAGTGGTTTAACGATAGCTTTTTAGGCTTCTGGAGAAAAGTACAATATTCAAAATTTTAGGGCGAGTCGTAAAACAAAGTGTATAAATACAAATGCAATGTGTCATATTATTGCCATTGTCATTGCTCTCGTAACAAACCAGGATTATTACGCCTGAAGAGAGGCTCTTTATAGATATTTGAAATACGTGTACCGAAGATTTAGGTAATTAGTGGAATAGCCAAGTAATTAATTATTTTAAATTCTAATATGGAGTTCCACAAAGTTAAAGCCGAAACCTTTGATTATTAAATATATAATACTATATTAATTTCATTTTAACTACTTGCTCTTTGTCACATTTGTGTTACAATTAATAGGTTAGTCAAAAAGTTTTGAAAGCGACATCTATGGAGCAGTAAAAAAACCCAAATTTCTACGCCATTTTAATATTTCATCTTTCATAAGAACGTACTCAAAATTTCATTTCGATCTGTCAATTTATTCTTTGTTTACAAGCCATTTGAAGTTGAAGTGTCAGTGTATTTTTTAACAATGGAAAAATCCGAATATGGTGCAGTGATTAAATTCTTTGTTTTGGAAAGTTTATCGGCTACTGAGATCCATGCAAAGATGGTGAAAGTATTAAAGGAGTCTTCTCCTTCATTTCCAACCGTTCACCGATGGGTTTTGGAGTTTAAGCGTGGCCGTACAAGCGTTGAAGACGATCCACGCTCAGGACGTCCAAAAAGTGCATCAACACCAGAAATCATAGCGAAAATACAGAATATGGTTTTGGAAGATCATCGATCGACTGTAAATGTGATAGCTGACACCATAGGCATCTCACATGAAATAAAAGTGATTTCTCCCCAAAAAAAATGTATTTTCATTTCCGCTTTCAAAACTTTTTGACTAACCTAGTATAGCTACGAATATGATAAGTGTAATATTTGAATTGGAAATATAAACGCGAAAAAATATCTAATTCACAAAATATTTTTTTATAGTTTATTTGAAATAAAGAATAATTGTATCTTTTTGATGTATGAGAATAAAATATATTTCGTGGTTGCATTTCGTCACTTAAATTATTATTTCATATAAAAGCTCATAAAAATTTATTTATTTTATTTATATTATATATATTGTAATTTATTTTATCAAACACTGTATATTCCTCTTTTTGTAACGGTATAACCCTACCGGTTTCAAGGCTTTCACCTCATCATCAGGGAAGCACAAACATGACTGATGAGGGGAAAGCCTTGAAACCGGTAGGGTTATACCGTTACAAAAAGTGGAATATACAGTGTTTGATAAAACAAATTACAATGTCTTTAAACATCCACAATGTTAATGCTTTAACTATAAATAAAATACTTATTTTAATTCTTATGTGTAAATGGTGTTATATATGCACATCTGGCGAATTATTATTATACAGGATAGAATGTATAATAATAATTCGCCAGATGTGAGAACAGTGATAAAAGTGATGATTTGTTTTCTCAAATAGCTAAAATAATGTAAAATATGGGGTTGATCTACATGTGTATCCAATATGCTCATATGTGATTATTAGAAGCTCAAAGTAATTTTTTTTTCGTCCAATATGAATTCATTAAAGTTCAGTGAATCTAGTAAATAAATTTAACGAACTAAATTTCCAACTTACTAAGAAATGTTTTTGTTTTGGGTACACCACTGCTCCGAGCTGAAAGTGGCGGATGATATAGGAGAAAAAAGTGCGCTGAAAATGAATATTGCCTTTCAACGTGTAAGATTGATGCGATTTTTTTTGCAAGGAAAAATATACGATGAAAGCGTAAACAAATAAGGGTCTTTAGAGAAGAAGACATGATTCGAAACATAGTTTACGATTTTCCAAAAGGGTATAATTGTAAAAAAAATAGTATACGGTCTAATGCATCTAATGAACTAATGAAATTTAAAGTGTCTAACGAAATTTAAGAATCCTGACAGAAGATACGTTCCAATCTATTTACCCATTTTGCTCACATGCATGCCGTTTTCTGGCGATATTTGATGGATGATTTGAAGTTTGGTTTAGTCTGTTCTAAAAAACTTTATTTTATGTATGATTTTTGCCAAATCATTTATTTTATTCTGACAGACGATAATGTTTTTTTAAATGGATAAACAGTCGTGAGCTGCTTTTTGATACGGCATCGTCACACAGTAGCATAATATTTTTTGTATGCGTTTTAGTATGATAATCATTGCATATGAATATTATATTATTCTTGGTAGCTTTTTAAATTATAATGAATAAATACAAATATAACATCGTATGTAAAGCCTTTTAGATATCAGACAGATGAGGAAATGAAATGTAGAATTAAAGTGCATGAAAACATAACTTTAAAAAATCTTTAAAATGCTTGATGTATTTTTTCATTTAATTATTTCACCGAGGTGTAAAGAACGACTCTGTAAACAGTGAATTAATTCATTCTTATGATACTTCTCAATAAATCCAAATTGGTGATTTTGACATATTGAAGAGCGTGACCGGGAGATATTCTCTTCGGGTCTATCGAGTTTTTGAAAATAGACTAAACCAAACTTCAGGTTAAAAACCACTGGAGTAGGCACATAATTCGCGGTTCGTCATTGCACGTGTTGGTAATGCTACCTCGTACCTGATGAGATAACAATACTCGTACATGTCTACCGTTTGTGAGTATTGTTACCAGATAATTTTTTTAACCAGAATGAGAACTCATACCTATTTGTTTTTGGGTACTATCGGGATCAAACCTGATGCCTCGGGTAGACGTTAAATATCTTCCAACTAAGCCAAGGGAATCGACGTCAGATTAAATTAAACACCTAAGTTTTATGAAAACAATGAAAAAGCTGACCAGTAATTTTCAAAACACACGTTCTTATTCAAAGATTTTCCCACATTTTTCAACTAGTGTACAATTATTTTCGAAGTTATCGTGCTGAGTAACTTAAACTTTTTCCAAAGTAATGAAATAATGTCAGTCTTCATCGTCAAGTAATATTTTTTGTCTTCGCCCTGAAGATGAATATACATCAAAGAACTTACGAAACGCCAGCCATCACTTCGAAAAGATTTTTAAACATTTCTATTTTTTATATAATTTCTGACCACACCCATTTTACTTTATGACTGACCACAAATTTATTCTGTTTCTAGCATTAAAAATTCTTTCGTATATTTGTCACCAGACTTCAAATTCCCATCACAAAGCGAGGATCAGAAAACACAGGTCGGCCATATACTTTCTTATTCCCTTCAGGATTGAGAAGGCTCAAATTATAGGATGAAATTTGCATTTTGGTTTTGAACTGAAAGCTAGCGTAAATATAAGAATAAATTATTCAACGTTTTCAATTTTCCCCTTTTTATGCAAGCAGCAGTTGGATTCCATAAATGTAAATGTCTTGTCAAAAGTATTGTCCTTTTATATTATATTTCATCTGTTCAATATTTAAACGTCTGCCTTGAATCTAATATCGAATATTTGCCGAAGCGTTTCTCCCGTCTTGGTGAGTCTTAGGAACAGGGATCATCAATACAAAATTCTTAGAAAAATAAATAAATTCTTCTTCTTGATCATTTTAAACGTAAAATCTCTGTCGTCAACGACAAAAAATAGTTTCTTAAGAGCAATATAAAATAAAGCACTAAAAGAGAATTGTTCGGATCTTTACAGAGCAACACAGATGCCACTTCGCTTTGAAATGTTTCACGAAGCGGTCCACCAAATAATATCAAGTTTTAAATTATACCATAAAAGATAAAAATATCAATCCTACTTAGCTTAAACCTTTTCTCTCACACAAATAATAAAATGGCTAGGCCCATTGCTGTGTCTATCTATTTCAGTTCCAGAGCCAGGAAAAGTGTGGGGTAATCGAGTCACGGGACAAAAATCGTGCCGCAAATAAGGATAACATCGTAAAATAAATATAAATTATATCCTAATATTGATATTACGGTGGTTATATTTTTGTTGATTCCCGTCACATACGAATTCCATGATTGACAAGGTGAACTCAGGCCACCATTCTCGAAGAACTGAGAGTCTCCAACAGATTATCGACAAAGTGTCTATGACAAGTCCTCTGATTCTTTGGATACATTGCTCGTGGTGAAGGATACAATTTGTGGTCAATGGAAGCGTGGAAGAATGACGCGCATGAGGAAGAACTCAAATACGTAGGACTGATCAAGTGAGAGATGCAACAGAACTACCCTTAACACTTGCTCTATGAACTACGAACGCAGGAGTTACGATACTCAGTCATGAGCTACACGACATGATGAATGGAGCACCGCATGAAAAGTTTCAGTAAATAAAAAAAAATAAAACACTTGATATCTACTCGTAGGTCTGAATTCATAGTCCGATCTAAACACTTAATTTTTTACTGAAAAAATATATTAAAAGTTTAATTTCATACAATTCTGTCGCAACTTCCTTGAATTGATGATCACGTGATTTTATTTCCTCACCTAAAAGTTAGGAGCACATGAGGTCCGATTTTGAATACAAATAACAACATTTTTAGTTTAGATATAAGTAATAAATTAGTAATTGGTCCGCATTATGAATTCAATATCTAATTTTGGACAAAATAAATTGTAAGATAAAGCCATCCTTGAAATCGAAAATTTGATTTCGAATCAAATCATTGTCAACAAAGTAAAATAATTTATAATTTGTCACACTTAAAGCTTGAAATATAAAGTTATAAATTAAATGTAGTTTATCAACTAACAATTCTTTATGGAACTTAATTTTTATTCAATAAAAAAAAAATATGCCACTCACTTTTTGTCCATTTACCGGTTTCATACTACCAAGAACATTTTCAGAAAAGTTCTGAGGAATTCTTGGTACCGTGAAACAATGGTATCAGCATCGAACCTGCAACCTTTGGGCTGGAAGACAGGCGTCTTATCAACTAGGTCCCGACGACCATGCGATAGACTATTCCTCGTGATCGAGTATGATGTTAGACATACTGTGAATGGAAGCCGTCTGTGCATATATTGTTTTGCTAAGCACAAGCTTTTGCACTTCAGTAAGCACATAGTCTTAATAAATCTAACTTAAAGTTCCAATGGCAAGGATATCAACGTTCCATGTCGATTGGTAGTTAATCTGCTGCAGCGTTTTGTTTCGCAGATTTTTATACAGCGCAATTTTTTTGGTTGATAGAGTTATTATAATTTATGATATAAGGTACAGAAAAACATAAATACATATGTAAAAAGGAAAACCAGCTCGGAAGTGAATCCAGCAGTAATCGAACCTAGGGAGTCCGTTTGTTTAGCGTGATTGATAACCTTTAGACCACGGCCACCAATAACCAGGCCATAGGGGTGATCAAATTATTATTGACGACCTCCATGGTCTAGTTGGTAAGACGCCTGCCCTCCAAACCAGAGGTTGTGGGTTCAATCCCCTTAAAAAAGGGTTTGCTGTCTGGTTTTCACTTAAAGCCTCATAAAAACTTTCTGGTTAGTTGGAATAAATTACCACATAGAAATAGTCCCACAAAGTAATACTGTGTACACAGAAAGTGTTATATATGATCGCTCGGGCGTTGTATTGTATTATATTGTATTGTATAATACTTTCGTTGTATACAATACAACCTGACGGTCTTATTGCCATGTGGTAATCTCTTCCAACACAACTAGAAATATGTTAAAGACGACTTCCGTGGACTGGTGGTAAGATGCTTGTCTGCCGATCCGGAGGTCGCGGGTTCAATCCCGACTGGAACCCAGATTAAAAAAATGAGATACCAGTCTGGTTTCCACTTAGGGCATATTAAAACATATTTCTGCTTGGTTTGGTAGAGATTACCACATGGCACTCGCCAGGTAAAAAAAAAGAAAAAAAAAATGTGAAAGTGGTCTTTGACGAAAACCAGACTGGAATCCTTTTTACAAAATCTGGGTTCCAGAGGGATTGTTATAGCTGCAAGACGTAATTTGTTTCATAATAATGGGTTCGAGTTTCCGATTTAGAGCGCCATTGAGGAGAGTTTATTCTCTAAGCGGCGTTATGTAAAATAGTCCTTAAATTAATTATTTAAATTAATGAAATATTTGGCAAAACGATTCGACAAAAATACAAAGTAAGTTGATCACCACTGCTCGAAGGGAAAAGGTCAATTGAATAAATTATGCTGATTCAGTATAAAGCATCATCAGCCACAGAGATCACAAAAATTATTCCCGACATTAAAAATAAAAAAGGCAAAGAAAAAGCTAACGAACTAAATAAATACGCAATTTCGTCTGATGTTACCCCTCTATCGTTTATACTTACGAGTATATGGATGTCTTGTGTATTTTTCTCGTATTTCAGATCTAAGAGAAAACAGAAGGAGAATTTAGATAATGTGTGTTAGACAAAACTAAGTAAATATTCCCTTTGACTTATCGTATAGAATATCGTTTATGAAAATAGTTCGTATGAGTGATTTCAGTAAAAGACCTGTCAATACTATTTTGTTATCGGATTTCGTACAACTATCTTTTGAAAATATAAATCCAGTCAAAAAGATCGTGGTCAGTAATATTTGATACTATTTTGAAAATAAAAGGCTAGAAAATAATGCTTTTTTTGTACATTTCATACATACCATCACGCCATTTTATTGCCTAGGTTGTCAAAGAAGATAGATAGGCCGACTTTTCTATCTCGACATTCACCCTTAGCCTCTTTTATATTCATACACCTTCTCTTACAACTTCTATGAATTCTGTGACCTTCTGAGTTTCTTTCGAAATATCATTCTTTTGACCTAACCAAACTTTGCTTGGTCTTCCCTTACAATACCTTCAACTCATTTTTGTTCTATATATTTGTTTTTTTTTAGTCTTTCATTCATTCGTTCTACACTCCCAAACCATCTCAGAGTTCACCTTATTCAACACATAAGTCATAATTTTATATTCGTTTCTAAATATTTCATTCTATAGTATATTCTGTCATTAATTGCCACCCCATGTATGTTATTCTTCTCAGTACACACATTTCTAAATATTTCATTCTATATTCTGTCATTAATTACCACCCTATGTATGTTATTCTTCTCAGTACACACATTTCTAAAGCATTTATTATTATTGGTACTAAAATACTGTTGTGGACTATTATTTTATTCGATTTTGATACAGCCTGGTTCGAGTTAATATGTTTTAGTGTCCCATTTACTTCGTTTCCTATCGTTGTACGTCATTTGCTATCCCTCTTAGCCCTTCCACCACCTGACAAAAATACTACTTAAGTAGCCCAATTTCTCACCTTGCTTAAATTTTTCATTGTGCACTTACATATCGCAGTTTCTTTTTCTTTCACTCTTTTCTATCACTATGACTTCGGATGCCACAAAATGTACGAGTATTCTCAGATTTTTCTCTCTGAATCTCATATTCTCGTACAATTTACTTAACAAACTCTTTAATTCGTATTTTTTTGTCAATTCCTTTATTTTCAGTTCTGCTATGTCAGAATTTTCCGTTAGTGGATAAATTTTCCAGAAAGCTATAATATTCACACTTTTTCAAAAGTTGTAAGAATATATATTCAAAAGGTTACTAATATAATTCGCTGTTTATCTATGTGCAAACTGATAACGTTAGAATATTATGTGATGAATAAAGAAAATCTAGATGATGAAAAGTGTTCCAAAACTTCCTCGTGTAATTCAAGACAGCGCAACAGAGAAATAGCATTTATATAAATAGTAATTCAATTAGAAATAAATTACCTATATAACATATGACAAAAAATTTCAATTGATAAATTGTCGAGTATATTTGTTCCTTTCAATTTCTTGGCATGCTGTGAAAGAAAATCGTGATTCTATAAACGATACCTCAGTGTCATTTACAAAGCATATAAAATTACTAGACAAAAGATAAAATATGAACATCAATCAAGTACGAGTACATTTACGGCGGGTGAAATCACCAATATACGTGTATACTCGTACTACAACAACTTGGAAAGGAAAAAATACTCGAAAATAATCAACGTTCAACAAAATCAATAAAATAACACGAGAAAAAAAATATTAATGGAATAACCTGCCTTCAATTCAAGATCTAAGAAATTCAATTTTTCCAATGGTCAAACAACCTTTTTAATATAAAATATTAAAAAAACAAATTTCATTCAACATTTACATATACAATATTGAAAAAAAAAACAGTAGTAGGTAACCCAATATAGTAACAAAACACACCTATACAATTTAATCAATTCATCCCGGCAAGAAAAACTTACTGTTGTATGTAGTCAAAGTCACATGAAAGTCCATAAAATGTCCATATTGATTTACTTAATATATTTTATTATTCTAAAAGTTTTGGTGCGTGAGACAGAATCCGTTTATAAATTGAATATACTCGTACTCTATTGTCGTTAATATTCTACTAATCAAACGGCTTATCAGAAATAATTGACTTGTCCAGTTATAAATCAAATAAGTCTCAGCCGGAAAACTTCACTCTATTTTAAACAGATTTATATATCAGATTACTTCCTCATTTTCTCACTTGGAGAGCTGTGAAAAAGATGCTGGAAAGAGTGTCAATTGCCAATTAACTTCCAATTTAATTGCGTTAAACTGAGAATTTATTTCACTTAAAGTTATTTATGTACACCGAATTCACGATGTGTCATTACTTTTAATAAATGCCTTATATTTTTCCTTAATTTTATTGAGCTGAATAATATTACGTTGTCAAGTATTATTTTTATTTATCTAGCTACTATTACTGAAGTTAACTGGAAAAAATTACAGATAAATGAAAAATAGACACGATACAAAAAAATACAATTAGTAAACGGACAAGAAAAAAAATGTATTGTAAAATAAAACATAGGAGCCTTTTGGAGCAGGCTCTCAGAAATTGTAATTATTTAAATAAAGCATGTAGATATTATTTAAATGGTTAATGAAGCTACTATGTACATTAGGGTGTCCCTTATTTGGTCAAAAAAAAAAATTTTGCGATTTATTTGCTCTCACCCCCTAAATATTTTCCATTTGGTTTGATTTACTCAAAAACAAAATTTTATCTCAATAAGATGACGTTAACCCGTGCCGACTTGAGCGCCAAATTTGAATGTTAGGAATTATAGGTTTATTAGTTCTAAGTCAGTGTAAAAACTATTGATGAACGTATAATATCTTACTTTTTTTAAGTTCAATACATTTTTGCTCTTTAGAGTGCACTATGGTTTTTATGTATTCTTGTGGATACTTTCTTTGCAGTGTTTCTATCTTAAAATTTGGGTATGGTATACGATGTTCTGGAACACAACGCAACACAAATTACTTTTGCTCTTAATCGACTGTCAATAGTCCATGAAAATCTTGCATTAATTTAACACGTCATTCAACAGTCATTTACAGCTTTTAACTCCTTAACTATCATTTTAGCTTCTTAATATGAAGTGTTGCTCATCCATGTGGAAGGATTTTCTTGAATAAAACTAGTACCCATCTTCAGGCGAGAGAACAGATCTCTGCTCTTAGTTGACACGAAGTCATCTATTGTTTTCTCGGAAATGAAGATACATTTAGTTTTTTTGCAGTCTCCTCCCAAAAAAATTACAAGGAGCTCTTTGAGTTCCCGGCAATAACCTCTCAGTAATAGTTTATTTTATTTACTTTCATAGAATTCTAGCACTTCCTTAATTTCCGACTCATTGAAAAATACTTCCACATTCTTTATGCCACTTTGAAAATTATTTGTATTGATACTTTTCCTGCTCTCCCTTAAATGTTTAAAAAGTGGTATGTCAAGACTGCTTATTACATCATGTACTTTGCATTCAAATACACATCGTAAAAAAAGTTCATATATATGATGACGGCACGGGAAAAACAACAACTCTCTGTCCAATATTTATTCAAGTAAGACACATGCCCACTTAAAACAGCCATTGTTTAAGGCAGTTGTGTCGCTGCAGAGAATTTGTACATTGTCTTCTCTACCCCAATAGGTTGATGCATCCCAAACAGCGTTCGCTTGCTCTTTACCAGAAAGATTCTGTAATTTTGGAACGCCGATGAGCTGCTCACTGTTCTCAAATGTATCAACGATTGGAAGTATTTCTTCTTTTGGGTCCCTGACATTTAATGCGGGCAACAATTTACCATCCCAGTGAAAAGTAAGAATTGCAGGGATATTATTCTTGAAAGCCGATTTAATTATTTCAGAACGTTCTCTTCTCTTAATCTGGCTGATTCGATGAATATAATAATTTTTAATAGATAGCTCTTCGGTATTGTGGCCAAGTGTCTCTGCTGTCGCCTGAAGGATGTATACAGAATCTCTTACACTCAGCTGACATCTATCCAAAGCAGCCACTAATTTTGTAATAATAAAATCATTGGTACCTCTTCTCGCTGCATTTTGCATTGATGTACTCTCAGGACTCACCAACGTCGATTTCATCTGAACTTGGAAATGCCTTATCTGAATCTTCAGATGATGGAAAAGGAGGTACACTAGTAGATGTAGATACTACACATTGTTGTTTCTATTGCCTTTTCTCTTTTTCTAATTTTCTTTGCCTCGCCCTTTTCTCTATATCCGCGAGTTTTCGGTCTACTTCTGATAGATAGCCTTTACATACAGGCTCTCTCTGTTGAAGTAAAAAATTCCTTTCTTCTTCCAACTTTAATGTTTGTAGAGCATTGGCATGTGCAATATCAAATTATTTGTCCAAACAATTTCTAAACTCCCTTTCACGGCGCTTAAATTTTTTTTTAGATTTGTTTGCAACATTCTCCACTCCGAATGCAAGTTAATAAGTTTTTATGAACAATGGTGAACAGCTCTTGTTGTAATTCTCGCTTTCTCCCAAAATATCACGCACTCACAAGATTAGCACTTACAATGAAACTTAATTTTACCTCCCGTATGTTATAAAATAAAACTTCCAGCATTTATCTATTTGTTGGTAACTTGTGCCCTGTTATTTGGTGTTTTATATATCCTATTAAAAAAACACGTTCCCTGACACTGCGTAATTGATGTGACATAATGTTATGGTGGCAAACCAAAATCACACGCTACACGCTTGATAACAGATAATGAACTGAATGCACTGCACGTGTCACGTACTAGAGACCTGACTTAGCGTGACAAGTTCGGCCATGTTCTTCATGCGAGTTCGCGCTCAAGTCGGCACGGTTTATAATGCTTCGATCACAACAAAAAAATTTGTAGACATGTTTTAGAGTCATTCAAACAAAATTGGAGGGTGAGACGGCAAAAATTTTGAAGTCGGAAAATAAGGGACACCCTAATGTACATTGTTCAGCTTGAAAAACATTTAATTAGTAAAAACTCTGAAACCTTTACTATAGTAACTATTGACTGATTTACATTTTCAGATAAAGTTTGTGGGTCATTCTTTCTGATTGGGACTAAGGTACTTTTTGAAAAATTGCTGGTGATATGAATGCTTTTTTATAAGAAAGTTTTATTTATTAATAACATTTTTTAAATAAAAAATAACTTTTGGCATACATGCTCGTTAAATTTTTTTTTTCTTGTGGAATTATCCTTTTGATTGAAAATTTGCTTAAAACGAGCTCACTTCTTAAATAAACCTTTGCTTATGACAAATACGTTTGTAAAACGAAACTTGATTATTTCAATAAAGATTTTATAGCTATGACTAATATTCTTTTTAAAAAAAGCTTTGCATAGAAAACACATGTTTTTAAAAAAGTTTTGCTTGTAAAAAAGTTTTATCGATAAATTTTTGCTTATAGCAAACGTGATTGTTAAAATAAACTTTGTTTGTGACAAACATAATTTTTAATAAAGCTTTGATACATATGTAAAAAAACACATTTTTAAAATAAAGCTACCATGTGCCTCTTAAATTAAACATTGCTTGTAAATAAACCTCCTTTTTATATAAGGATTTGCGTGTGATTAACGCACTTGTCAAATTAACAACTTTGTGAAACATCACTTTTAAATAAAGCTTTGCTTGTGACATATGTAATTGTAAAATAAACATTTGCTTTATAAAACAATACTTTTTAAATAATTGTTGGCTTTATTACGTGTATTTCATCCCTGTCGATATTTAAGAAAACTTAAGAAGCATTATTCATTTTAAAATATATGTTGTAAATCCCATACAATTTTTATCCTTATTTCTATTTACTTAAGATTTATCTTTTTTTTAATCACTGCTACTTTTTCTCAAATCTGGTTTTCGTTTTCTCAAGTATAATATAAGACACCGTTTGGAACAAAAACTGATTGATTGCAACAAATTGCTTTTAATCAACAAATTCACCTGTTGTACTCGTATTTGCATGCATGTGTTCAAGAAACAAATAAGGGATAGTAAACATTATAAAAGTGTTCCATATTTAATTTACATATTCTAATCCAATTTAAATACGATATAAAAATAATAAAGCAAAAATAAAATATTTATTAGACGAGAAATAAAAAAAAAGAAGACAAATAAGAAGAAGAACAAATGAAGGCAATCATAAATTCGACATAGACAATAATTTCTTCAAAAACGTGCCATAAAAATTTCGTCAAAAATAAATTTTTAAGTTTCTAAAAAAACATTAAAAAAAAACATTGTGTAGGATATATAATTCATCAGCCTTAGTACAATTCAAAAGTAAATACTGCTCCAGGCTTGGCCATTAGCAGATATTCGTTTCCCCCTTTCTCTCCACTGGCATCATCATACGTTCACCCTCCTATCTGCCCTGCAATCATCTATTGCAGAACAAATAATAGCAAAATGCTGGCGGGCAACAATACTAATATAACCGACCCCACCTTCAGGTCACCGACGCTATAAAACAGGACTAGACAACCTTTCGTCGAACGATTCTAATCAAACGCTTTCACGTAGGACAAATAAGTTTTTATAATTTAGACATAAATCAAAATAAAATTTAAATTAATTTATTAATCATAAGAATAAGAGGCCTTTAAAAGCTTTTTACACCACAAAACTGTGTTCAATTGTTTTGTTTATGCTTTTATATTATTGTGAGGCAACTTTAAGTACTGTATTTGTGTATAAAAAAGACGATGTTAAAGGTAAAATTACTTAAATTTTGTACAATATTAACATTGACAAATGAGTATGTGCTATAGAGTAAATAACGTTGTTAATGGATATATAGTAAGTAATAAAAATAAGAAATTGATAGTTTACAAGCACTAATTTACATTGAGTGATATCTACAAAATGGACCAGAATTTTATCCACGAAAAATAAATAAAAACGATAAAAAAAAGTGTCGACCGATAAATTTATTAACCAGTTGTAAACGAAATACTTTAAGAAAATATTTACCGATAGGCTTAATCAATCGATTTTTTATTTTGACAATATGATAACGCACGTTTTGCCGTTAATTATATAGTAGATATTTCGCTTTTAATCTTTAGTTAATATTCTCACAATCAGTCGATTGAATGAGGATTTTTAAAATGCCTGAATAATTTCAATTTAGGAATGTGTTATGTACTTTACCTTCTGTACAAATTTTATTAACAACGGTGTGATAAACATTAGTTCTATTAGAACATATGTTAAGCCGATACACGATTTGGTTGGCTTTCTAGCCATCAATTTGGTGACTTGGCTTCAATTAACTTCTTGACCTTTTTTAACTGAATTTATATTCGTATTACTTGATGCTTATAAAAAATATTGTTTACACTATTGGAAAAAAATTGGTTACCGAATTTGAATCCGGTAATAATTTAAATCTTAAAAATTGAAAATTTAAACTTTTCATCAAATAATGTTTGCATTTATATTATATAATTTTCTTATCCAGTCAAGACAACCAATATTATTTGAAAGTAATGCAAACAAGTTAATATTAGATTTTATTTCATCGTTATGAAAGATTTTCCAATATTTTGTATAGTAGATTTTTACCCAAACCTTTAGATCTTTAAAACGAAATGTTTGCAAACCCTTACACGAGGGGTAGACATAGAAATAATATTAAGTCGGCAAGTATAAGTAAATAGTTGCAAGCTATGGATAGAATTGAACAAAGTTTAATTTGTTTTATAATCAAATCAAAACACGAGTTTAATTAAATCTGTCAAGATTTCTTTTCTCGTGTGTTCGTATTTTCATTTCAGACAGGGTGTAACTATCGTGTTCTTTGTGCTTTAATATACTTATCTTTCAGGAGAATAGTCCTACTGATGTACGTAAATTCTTGTTATTGCAAGCGAAAGTAAATGAATTTTAATTATTGTGTTACATAATTGAATTAAAAATAATTGGTTTTCATAATGACATTAACGTATACTATGAATTAATTAGTTTATATTTGTTCCTTAATTTTTGTGACATTTAAAAAAATAAAGTTGAAAAGAATCGAATAAATGCTGTTCAAATGGGTGCACTTAGAAGAAAACGTTTAAAATGTATGACAGTATACGGAATAAAGTGATATGGAAAAAATGTGAACTTAAGGCTGATGTGTTGAGTAAGATGAAGACGCATGGTGTTAATTTCAGGAGGTTTTACATATGCAGAGGGTAAGATATATTTTGTGCTTACATGGTTGTTGATAGCCATGAAAGTTACAACACTCAGAATTTAAAAAAAACGAACAAGAATAACATTTACATTACTAAAATAAATCAATAGAAATGTTTTATTTCGAAAATGTAAACGAAAAAAATGTAATCGTACATGGACCATGAAAGTTCCAATTGACATTTCCAATTTCATTGCTCATTTCTTTCGTATTCAATATTTTTTATCATTTCTTTTGAATCCTTCTTTCTTTGTTTCTTTGTCATAACGTTTAGATAGGGCTTAGGGTATATTATGATTGTCAAAGTTTTTTGATGATTCGATCTTTTCCAGTTCGGACGGTTTCATGTTATTTCTTTTATAACTACCGATTGGTTCTTTAATAGATAAAGTTTCCCGAAATTACCAATGATACATTTTGATCCTAAAGCCTTTTTTTAAATTTCTAAAATATTAAACTAGCGACATTATCAAGCCGTGAGTAAACAATAAGAAATTCTCCTTATTTAACTGCGTAACATAAAATATGTCAAAAGGAAAAATAAATGTGATGCTATACGGCCAACTAATGAAATATAGGAGCCAGTTGAAGAATTCTGTCACTAAGGTTGTAATTTCTCATATGATGGAAGAGTTACTAGGGATATCGAACTAAAACAGATAAACTCGAACTGGAAAGTATCGAAATCGAAGTGAATGTAGAAAATGACTGAAAAGAGTCAAATAAATGCTGTGAAAGAAGAAATGCTTAGAACAAGAAATGCTTAGAAGAAGAAATGCTTATAAGAAGAAATGCTTAGAATAAGAAGTGCTTAGAAGAATACTCGGGGTGTTAATGTATGACAGAGTACGGAACGAAGTGATTAGGGATAAATGTGAATTTAAGGCTGGTGTGGTAAGTTAGATGAATAAGAGCCCTCTGAGATGGGTTAGGCACGTGAAACGAATGAATTACGAAATACTTATAAAACACAGTGCACATGTGATTGGTAGGTGCGATGGTTTGAATGCACATATAAAATACAAAATTTTAAACTATATTTAATTTAATTCATTTAGTTACATGCGGTTTATTATATCCAAAGTTAAATAAGTTTTTAGATGCTTATTTATTTCCCTTTCACCAGCCATGACCGGAAACATTTTTGTTCTCTGCATGTGAAATCCATTTATTTATTTTCTCAATACAGGTTTCGCCCAATTAATTACATTGGAAAACACAAACATAAATTTTAAACAAAAACCTTTTGAGTTATGTTTTGTTGTAGCTATGTTCAAGTTCTGCATTTTTTGTAAAGATATCCTATAAATATATTCCAAATAATACAACTAATCTCTCCGAGTGGCTGTTCGAGTAGTCTAACTTGTATGTTTAATCTTCAGCAATAATTCAGTTCACACCCTGAAACACAGACCATCTCAGTATATCTTACCTCCTTGAGAGCATGTGCTCTATACAAAGTGCCTTCATGTAACATGTAGCCTGCCTATTTGACGTTTAACTGTCACTGGACACAGTGTGAACTTGGCTTAGAAGAAGAAATGCTTAGACACCTCAATCAGTTAAACTCTAATGTGACCGGAAAGTTATTCGACCATAGCATAAATTGCCATTGTTGTTATTTAATTAAATAATCGTCATGTCGTATTTAAGTTAACTTGCATAATCTTGTGATAAATTCTTGAGAAAACAATAAATACATCCAATTTTGTTCTTTTAATTCTTAGTCTTTTAATTTTTTTTTGTTCTGACACTATTTAGGTTACGACGAATATACTATCTCTCACAATCGAGAATTATTGTGTGCGTGTATTGGTTTATTGTGTGCAAGGAGTTACAATTCAGCAAGCACATAATCTTAAGTGGTCAAATCTAAAATTTTGATGGCAAGAAGATTCAACATCCACGACGATCGGCAGGCTTAATATGCTACAGTCTTTTATTAGGCATACTTTGTATAGCTGCGTTGTTGATAAGTAGCATACAAAGTATAGAAAAGCACTACTCAATAATAAAATTACAATTTATGTGCTGCCGTTAAGAGAGTAGACTCTTCTCAAAAGCGCTCCAAAATTCAGATGTTAAACGTCTAAGAGTAAATTCAGCCCGGAAGTGAATTCGACAGGAATCTTGCTTAGCGTGAACGCTAATCGATAGACCACGGCCTCTGGAGTACAAAAATAAATTAATCCAAACTGCAAAATTTCCACTAAATTTAAATACTATTTTAGAAAAATTACACAAAATACGTTTTAAAGTAATCAAAGCTGCATTTATGTGTGGACTGCCGGCGCTGAATATATTCCCCTCTTGTCTGCAAAACTAGCCCCTTTAAAAAACATGGATTATGAAAAAAAAAAAAAAGCGGCGAGGGAGCGGTTGAACAAGTGCAGAGGGGGATAGCACAGATCAAAAATAAATGATCCTCATTTTTCGTTTGATCTATTGAATTCAATAAATACGTAAATAACGCACTAGGATGCGAACAACTGTGCACGTGTGTATGTATAACATCCTAGTTACGATTTAGATTTTCAACGGTGATAGAATTAAAAATTATTTCCTGATAGTAGTAACTACCATAAATATATGTTTTTAATTTGTTTTTCTTTCGGTATACATCTCTGTGTATTTTATATGTTCTTCTTATCCATCATCCCATACTCAATGCTGAGCCTCGTTATTATGTCTCCATCCAGTTGAATGCAGCATTTCAAGAGGATCATGTTATCTCCTTTATTTGATTCATTCATATCATAGGCCATCTTCCTATTGCTTGCCTTCTCTCAACTGTCCCTGTGATCACCAGCTTCTCCAAACTTTCACATTTTTTATATCAACATGTCTGAAGTACGTAAAGATTATTTTTCTGTGTGTTGTCGAAGGTGTTTAGATAATTTACATTCTTGGATGATAGAAACGTTGGTGCGCTTTGCGGTCCATGAGAACACCAACTCTTGAAAGCATCTATCATGGTTCCTTCCTTCTCTCTCATCGTTCATGTTTCCATTCTATTTAGAGCTATGAAGAATACTAAATACTTCAATAGTCGGATTTTGGATACATCAAAAGTCTAATTTTGGATACTTCAATAGTCGGATTTACTTCTTATAAGTCTCGAATCTGATCGAGATAAATATTTAACATTGTATTTACGAGTATATATAAATATATGTCTATGGTTTGCAGGTATGCGTATATCTGGGTATGAATATATCTTTTATTTTTTGCAGGTATACATACGAGTATATCTGGGTAATGAGTGCCTTTGTGTTTTGTGTGTTTATATCAACGAATATACATGCGTATGAATATATTTTGGCATTCATATTCTGAAACAGAACACTTCTACCGGCATTCTCTAATTGGATGTGAAGAAATAAATAAAAATTAAACCCAAGTAAAACAGAATATCTCTGGATGAGTTCGCCGTGTAGATAACACCTTCTTGATGGAGATGCTTTATCAGTTATCAAGTATCTTTTATAAATATAGCATCAAATTACTTAGTGTTTGTCTTGATAGAAAGCTATCCTTCGACTAATAAATTGGTTACACGGTTTCTTCAGCTTTTTATAGTCTTAGAGAGTTAAAGTTTGTACGTCGATGTCTTCAAACAATGGAAATAAAACTCTTTTAAATTCATTTGTTGTGTGGCGTCTGGATTATTTTAACTATTTATTCTGGTTTGCATGATTCACAAATTTCTAGGTTCCATTCCGGTTTCAATGCGGCTGCTGGCTGAAATATGGTAGCCATAAATATTGCCATGTTGGTCCGCTTCTAAAGAGTCTACACTGGTTTAAGTGTCACCCACAGATTGATTTCAAACTTTGTCTCTTTGTATTCAACTCCCTCAATGAGATGTCTCTATTGTATCTTTCAAATCTGTGTCTAAGGGAGTTTGTTCGGAGAAAAGTAGAGCATTGAGGTCGATTTCTTTTTCATCTAATAAATCGGTTATTCAAAATGAATTCAACAGAGCGAGGTATAATAATAGAGTTTTTGCCGTTACTGGTCCTATGGGGCAAAATGGTCTGCCTCCTAGTGTCAGAAATGTGGGGGGCGTGTGCAGCTTTAGAAAGCGCTTAAAGACAGCCCTTTATGGGAGGTCTTATCAAAATTTATGAGTGAGTTCGAGTCCAGAGTTAGAGCGCATATGAGGAGAGTTTGTTCTCTAAATGGCGCTATATAAATTATCCTTTTATTCTTATAAATTATCCTTTTATTCTTGATTGGTAGATAGTCTGTTAAAAATATTATAAGAAGTTTCCTTAGATGTTTTGAAATAAATTTTCATACCTTCTATAGGTACTGCTTGAAAAGATTTTCTCTGTAAATCTTACATAATTTATTTTTTCTACGACATTGAACTATATCAGTGTCTTTTTTCATTTTAAATACTTCACCTTCTGTCAAACAACATTCTGTCCTTATAATAATAATCATATGCAAATTTCATTACTTTTTTGCCTCATCCATTTCTTGCATATCCAAAGCTAGGCCTAATATTCCATTATAAGTAGCCAAATTTCTTATTGAGAAATGATACGATTAGAATGAGATATTGTATAACCCACCGTTCACTTTATTACTAATAAAGCGTCTTTCGTAAACTTTTTTTTTGAGAGAACCTGTATTTTTTATGTAAAAACCCTTATATCAAATGAGTGCAAATATATATTTAGATAGGGTTACCACATGCTAAATTGAAAAAGGCGGACATTATGTTCTAGAATTAAACGAAATAGAAGATATTTAAAAAAAAAAGTTTTATGAAAGACATAAAAACATCCACTTCAACGTTAAAATAATCATATAACACATAGCTGACACTATCATAACATATATGCACTCGTAGTAATACTTTAAAGAATCCCTACTGTCCACTATAATTTTTCGTTAATTAACAGATAATTATAAAAGTCAATACACATTATATTTTGAAAATTGTAATTTTTTAACATTACAATCTTCAATGACACCACATTAAATCTCATTGGTCAGCCCATTCAGTTTGTAAGCATTTATCAGTAAAAATACATCTCTGCACTATGAACAGAAATACAAAATAAAATGTTCATATTTTAAATAACTCTTACAAACTGATAGTCAATATGGGTGTATGATTAAAAAACAGTTCACGTAGTCTATGATACTTGAAGCACTCAATGCATATATTTTCTGATTTGAGAAATGAAATCCCTTTTTTGTCAGATCATAGATGTCCCGGCAGTGATACCACATTTAGATATTTTCCTCTTGGGTCTTCGGTAACATCTGAGTTGTATGATATCTTTGAAGCAATGAAAACAAAACAAAAGAAGCATTTTAAGATAGGTGAAGCAAATTATATTTCAATTGAAAAAGAAGGGCATGCCCTCCTTTTGGATACCATATGGTAACACTTTATTTGTGACAACATTTTTGTGAAAGAAAGTACGGTTGATCCCTTGAGTTAGTAGGAGGTAATGACACTAAAGGGTTACACTTGTTAGCAATGTACGTGGAAACGTTGGATGTTCTCTTGTATGAATGTACTCGTATGTTATATTTATACAAAAAAGTCCAACCCAGAAACACAATTTTTAGTTTAAGTAAATTATAAAATGAGAATACCTTAATTTACTCAAGCAAGTAAAATGTGAATTTTACAGTTAATTTACTTTTAAAATAAAACACTCCATATAGTCCATTGATTGCCATCATAATTTCTTAAATATCATAAAACAGATAGATATATAGAAGGTTGGTTTTTATTTTTAATAATTACATCCATATTTAAAATAAAAGTTTATGAAAAGTAGCTTTTATATATGACGCTTGTCTTCCATTCCTGGGATTGCGCATTCGATTTCTTTCGTACCCCTTTTTTTTAAAGGGTTCCACTCTGGTTTCCTTTAGGAATGTTTAGCACCTTAATCCAACAGGTTTTACTGTGTGTAAAGAAAGTGTACTATAATACAATAGATTTGATTGACACACTGTCAAATTTCATAACCGGATCGGATATTCAACGAATCACATATACTTACTCTCTAGTACTATAAAAGTACTATAGTAAAATAAATACAGAACTGACAAAAGTCAAAATGACAGTTTGGATATATTTATAAAATTAAAATATAGCTTTTTAAGAATACAGTTATAATGAAATTGATTTAAAAGGGTTATAGAACCACAAAAATATTTTCGATTGTTAAAAAATATGCATCTTAAGTCGTTTGTGGATTTGCTTAGATGGTTAGTTTTATAACCATTATTATATTACGCCTTGCGAAATAAGTGGTGTACACTATATTGCCAGGAAGAAAAAACATCAAAGTAGCGTATCTATCAAATCTAATGGCACATTATGTTTTTTCAAAAATAATTTAATTCAATCAAAAGTATAAAAATAGTCTGCAATCTAGAGATTTGACCCTCACTAATCATAATTAATATTTGTTTACATGTTTGTTCAAAGTAAAACGACTATCAAATGCATGTAATATTTACTGTGGCAACAAATGCTAGTGATGTGAAATTTTATATTGTAGTTACTTAATTTATATCTTATTTTTGTTTATTAGTTACTTTTCTACTACCCGAATTCATTCATTGGTCGTCGTGAAAATAATTTTGTACTCTTAGGTCAAATTCACAGCGATTCATATAACAAGACTTCGTCAAATTCTTGTGGACGGTGGTTTTTGATATTTTCAGTATATTTTTGACAAGTTGTTTGTAATAAATTTAACTGAGTTAATCCCACTCAGTTCATATCCAGTCATTCACCCGAGTATTTTCATTTCTGTATTTCTAGCTTTGCGTTTACAGAAATCGACCTTTGTATTGAGAAACAGTTAACAATTTATTGAAGTAAATGGAAATGAACCTGTACAAACTGTTTTAATTAAGACTGTGTACGTTAAGAAGATATTTCCAAGAAACTGTGTAAATCGTTTATGGAAAATGTGTATATGCAAATTGAAGGTTCCTGTGAATATAGAATGATGTATATGATACAAATATAGAACTGTATACTACTACTACGAGATGTACTATCGCTTTTGCTCACCGCGTGGAGTATGCGGAGGCCTCGAATTCGAAGTGTTGCTTTCTTCCAAGTAATGCTGGCCTCTAAGAACTCAACCAAAAACAGTACATAGAGTTTATAGACTACATTAATATGTTCATTGTTCGTTGGGTTGTTATTTATCTATTTATCAGAAAACATATTTTTGAGTAAATTTTATAGATTATAAATAACTTTATATAGACCAGTGAAGTATTCATAAATTACGTAGGTATAAAAATATCACGCTTAGACGTAAAGTACTGAAAAAAATATGTAAATCGAGATATACTCGTAAATAAAAACTGCAGTAAAATTCTAATACAGAGAGAGAGAGGGAAAACTTAAGTCAAAACCAAAAAAAAAACTAAATATTTCAGAGTAATTAGTGTGTCGGCCGCCATCAAATGAATCGATGTGTTGTAAAATACTCACTTTATCTTCTTTAAATGTAGCAATAGAAATCCCAAATGTGTCCAACTAACGAATTCTTTATTGAACGCAGAGCAACTTCTGTTGATACTTGAATTAATTACATAATTTGTATTCATCCTGCGTACTTTGAATAGTTCGGTCGATCTAGTTTAACGAATAGGGCAGTGGAAATATGTTCTTTCAAGTTAAACCGAATAATCTATAGATCCATTACAAATGAAGAAAACCTAAATATCGAATTGGAATCTAAGATAAGTAAGAAGCGTAAGCCCATGCCGTTCCAATGTTATATTCACGCGATTCATTCATATTTCGACGTTTAAAGTACGCAAGATACTGTTTTTGTGTACTTTCTACTCTGTTGATTTGATTATTAAGAAAGGGTTTCTAAATTACAGATATTCTTCTTCTTTCACGCGATACCCTTTAAAATATCCGAAATGTACATTCAAACACGTTGAAGAGAATGACCGGGAGACAATATTGTCTTCAACTCCAGTAATCGAGACTTCAGAACCTGTTATTTGTAATCACACCTGTTAAAATGCAACAATACTTGCACACGTCTAGCGCGTGCGAGTATTGCAACTAGACGAACGTTTTACTAGACTCGGATCCTTTTTTTGTTAAGTATCATCGGAAATCCAACCCAAAAGCCCTGCGGAGCAAGTCTTGTTAACTTGACCACGGATGTCGTCAATCCATGATGGATTTTAACATAATATGTACAAATTATTACGTGAACTAATAAATCAAAACACGTACGTCGAAAACAATTACACTGGCTACACTATCCACTGACGCACTGACATCTCGGAAAGTTAATAAAATCTGAGGAGAATTTTTTTTGCTGGGAACTTTATGATATTCCCAACCTTGAGTTCAGTGAGGGCAGCAAATATCCCACGCGGGCGCCGTATGATCGACCTCTTCTATACTCGTTAGGGAGGAGTAAAATGACTGTTAAAAAAGCAGACAATTGGAGTAAGAGGATTCTACCTGCATTTGGAGGATAAACATGACAATCTCCTAAAAAAATAATATCTCCAAACGCTTCCTAAAGCTACATGCACCACCCATATTTCTAATACTTAAAGGTAGACTAGTCGACGCCACTGGACCATATCTATGTCACGCATCCCATCAAGATTATGTATTTTCTATTCAAGTTGTTTTATATTTTAAATTATTTATTAATTACAATACGTCACTTCACTTTCTACAAACAAACTTAAACACCATAACTATTGGGATGATGCATGCGTTAAATATAGACGACCATAAGCTCTAAAAGTAAATCTGCAAGTTCTAGATGGATTACGTATATGCACTCTTAAATATAACACTTACTCAAATATCTAGTTATCTTAAACTTTTTATTTATTTACGAGTATTTAGATACTTGATTGCTAAAAATGAAAATATCTAGTTTATTGCCATACGGCAATTACTTTTAGTCAACCAGATAAGAGTAAACGCAGGTTTGTTGGAATAACTGAGAAAAAGTAACAATGCTATTTAAAAAATAACTTAAACATATTTGATACATTCGGAAAAACAGTAAAACAATATACCTTATTTGCAAGACACCAAATGCTGAGTCTTACGGCAGCATTGGTTCCAGAGTATGACGGCATGGACAGTAAAAAACAACGTAAAGACGTACGAGCGATTAACTGGAAATTCCAAAATACGATTTTTTTTAAATGTAACTCAAGTCTTGATCGAAAAGTAGCTGAACATGATATTGAACCTCCATCTTCCGTCAGGTGTATGCCCGGGCTGAAGTTCTTAACCCTTTACATTGCTGTGTATTTAAGTTTTAGGCATATAGTGATCTTTACAAAATTTATCGCATACCACTTTAGTTTCGCCGGATTTCATAGTAACACCCACATACATAAGCAAACTGTTATGACATTGTATGTCTACAGTTTGTTATTTGAGGTAATTTTAGGATACAAAAATAAACTTGTGCAAATGTGAAATGGAATTGTAAAAACATCTTCAAGACTACGCACATAAGGCTGAAATTCATTAAAAACATCTTCAAGACTACGCACATAAAATTCAAGTTCATTAAAAACATCTTCAAGACTACGCATATAACACTTAAGTTCATTAAAAACATTTTCAAAACTACGCACATAAGACTGAAGTTCATTAAAAAATATTAATTAAGTTTAAATGAAGATCTTGAGTGTCGGTAAGCTGACATTACTAAAGCCTTCGATAGGTTTTCTCAGAATTGCTACAAGTTAGCTGAAGAATATTTGGATTGAATCAGGATATGAATTTGTAACAAGTATTTTATTTCTTCTTCAAATGTGAACACATCTCTTCTCTACAAAGATAAACAGACTGTATTTGTTGTATCACTTGGCTAATTACCTATTCTAAGACAGCTGTTTTACACCCGTAAGATAACCATACAAATGCACATAAATAGTTCAACAAGTCCAAGTTGCAGCCGAAGAGTATTTGGATTGAATCAGGATATGAATTTGTAACAAGTATTTTATTTCTTCTTCAAATGTGAACACATCTCTTCTCTACAAAGATAAACAGACTGTATTTGTTGTATCACTTGGCTAATTACCTATTCTAAGACAGCTGTTTTACACCCGTAAGATAACCATACAAATGCACATAAATAGTTCAACAAGTCCAAGTTGCAGCCGTTCGTATTGTTTGATAACTCGAACAATAAAATAAATTTATTTGCATAATTTTATGGAACCCAAAAGTAATATAAAATTAATATACTCACCTGTCATCTACATTTTATATTATCACTTCCAAATAACAAGTAATTTTTAACAAATATATTACATAAACCTAAATTCGATTGCGTTAAAATCACATATCGAAAGATCTACAAAGGTTTCATTGCAGGTTGTTTACCTTGGTAAGGTTTCTGGCAAAATATGTTTTTTTTAAATATGTTCCGATGAAGGGAAGTTCTTAATTGAATAGATGTACTACCTTCTTATCCTTAAACTTGCCTTAGATTTAAATATTTTGCTATATTTTTAGTCTGTCAATAGTAATGGGTTCGGACTCCAAGTTAGAGCGCCCTTGAAGATAATCTGTTCTCTAAACGGTGATATTTAAGTTATACTTTTATTATTATTACTACATATTTCACAGTTAAACTAAAACAAATGTAAAAACCTACAATTCATAAGACGATGATGATAGTCTAAAAAAATTATCTTCCACTACAAAAAACTATCGCTTTTTAGAACTGAATATTAGTTTAAAGATTTCTTCAATTCAATTCAACTCAATGGTCATTTTTATAAAGGTTCATTAAGAGACCAAACTATCCTCAAAGGCGCTCTAACTCACGACTCGAACTCACTAATACTAAACAAATGTCTGGCAGCTATAGCAGCACCCGAGCGAATAATTTACAATACTTTCTTTGCATATAGCACAACCTTGTGGAATTACTGTCACACGAAAATTTCCTTCAGCTAACCAGAAATATATTTATGAAGCCTTAAGTGAAAAACCGACTGAATGTTTTTTTTTCTTTTGAAAACTGAGTTTCAGTGGAAATCAAACCCGCAACCTCCAAATTGGAAGACAAGCATCTTACTAGTTAGGCCACGGAGATCTTCAATTGTTTGGATAGTGAAAATTTAACCGATGTTATAAAATATACGGATTTTTCATAGCAATAACTTTAAGTTGAGTTTCCAAACTGGCTGCCAAATTCCATGGATTTTAGTACGGTATATTAAAAGAAATAATGATTTATCGTTAACCATAACCACTTGTGAAATTCAATAAAAAGGAAACGGTTGCCAAATGTTTGAAAAGAGGAATTTTCAATTTATTCTTGCAAATTTAGTCGTCTCTCTATGAAATACGAAAAAAATATTCATCATATCTCTTTAATGGATTTTGGAAATTGATCAAAAAAACTTTGCTGTTTCCACTTTCTTCCTTTGTCAACTTGCACATGTTGCCTACTCTTCTTCAATTGTTCATCTTATTCATCGTGTTCTTACGAATTCTATGAATTTTGTCAAAATCATAATTTTCATGTCTGTATGTTCGAAGATTTTACGGTATTTTTGCTCCAGTTTAAACAATTTCGAAGATGGGTTAAATAATGGTCCATATTTTAAAAGTGTCAATGCGTTCATTCTCAGAGCGATGTCAAAAAATAAATACCGAATATGATATATTTTGAAGTTGCCCTAAGAGTGAGGGTTGCAACCTCTTCGAAACGTTGGCCACCATTTATTCAACTTAACATAGCAACAACTCAGCCTTATGCAAACCGAACATTTTAAAATAATTACTACCTTCATTTTCTGGGTGATGTCAAAAAAATTATCGAATACTCGTATATGATATACTATATTTTGAAGTTACCCTGATGGCTTAGGCTGTAACCCTTTCGAAATGTTGGCCATCATTAAAGTCAATCCAAAATATACTTCTCCTGTTCCACATACCACAACGTTTTTTTTTAATCTATAAAATCAATATTACTTGAATTATTTGTTAGAAGTACTGATACATCTCAATGTCTTCATTTCGCATACCATTTGTGGTAAATCAAAATTTGCTAAGTTGATGGTCCACAGAGTAATTTTAAAACCAACTTTGATATGTCGAAGTGACAAAAACTGAAAGGAGCCCAACAAATGCTATAGAAATATGCGCACAGAGAAGAACACATGGGGTGATATTGTATTATTAGGAATGAATGTGAACATAATAGGTTAGTCCTTAAGTTTTGAAAGCGACATCTATGGAGCAGTAGAAAAATCAAAATTTATACGCCATTTTAATATTTCATCTTTCATAAGAACGTACTCAAAATTTCATTTCGATCTGTCAATTCATTCTTTGTTTACAAGCCATTTGAAGTTGACGTGTATTTTTTAACAATGGAAAAATCCGAATATCGTGCAGTGATTAAATTCTTTGTTTTGGAAGGTTTATCAGCTACTGAGATCCATGCAAAGATGATGAAAGTATTAAAGGAGTCTTCTCCTTCATTTCCAGCCGTTCACCGATGGGTTTTGGAGTTTAAGCGTGGGCGTACTAGCGTTGAAGACGATCCACGCTCAGGACGTCCAAAAAGTGCATCAACACCAGAAATCATAGCGAAAATACAGGATATGGTTTTGAAAGATCATTGACGACTGTGGATGTGATAGCTGACACCATAGGCATCTCACATGGAACAACATGGCATATTTTGGCTGAAGTTTTGGGTTTCAAAAAACTGTGTGCACAATGGGTGCCGCATTTGCTAACAATGCAACAAAAACACGTTCGAATGCGACTTTCTGAGCAACATTTGGAGCAATTTCGAAAGGATAAAAAGGATTTTCTGCATCGATTAATAACTATGGATGAGACTTGGGTCTACCACCATGATCCTGAATCAAAACAAGAGGCTAAGGAGTGGTGTGAACCAGGCACTTTGGCTCCGAAGCGAGTTCGTGTCCAGAAATCGGCCAAGAAGGTGTTAGCGTCAGTTTTTTGGGATGCAAAAGGAATTTTATTGATAGATTATCTCCAAACTGGTAAGACAATCAACTCTGATTATTATTGTGACCTTTTGGACCAGTTGGATGAAAAAATTTGTGAAAAAAGACCCGGTTTGCAGAAGAAAAAAATCATTTTCATCAAGACAATGCACCTGCTCACACAGCTCAAAAAACCATCGCGAAAATCAGTGAATTGGGGTACGAATTGTTGCAGCATCCACCCTATTCGCCAGATTTAGCTCCCTCTGACTTCTGGCTGTTCTCACACCTCAAAAAAATCCTTCGTGGAAAGCATTTTTCATCAAACGAAGAGGTTATAGCCGTCGTAGAGGAGTATTTTGCAGGCCTTCCAGAAAGTCACTTCCGTGATGGGACAACAAAGTTGGAAGATCGTTGGACCAAGTGTATTGATCTTATGGGAGACTATACTGAGCAATAAAAGTGATTTCCCCCAAAAAAAAATGTATTTTCATTTCCGCTTTCAAAACTTTTTGACTAACCTAGTAAGGCTGACGTATTAAGTAAGACGTATTCTCAGATGTTTGGGCATGCAAAACGAATGAATGAAGAAAGACTAAAAAAAACAATAAACTCTATAAATGTAAGTGGTAGAGGAAGAATAACGAAACCATGATTGAATCAAATGAATAATATTTAAAAATAAGGAAATGTTAAAATTTATAGTAATCGTAGGAGTTCTATGAGATATATCATATATTGATGTAGATAAAGATAAATGTGTAAGTGGCGATAGTAAAATCTGACACAATATTTTCTCTGCCTACACCAACACGGAAATGGTGCGATGGTATGTATCTATTAACTTCATATTGTGTTTTGTCAGTCATTAACAGACTTCATAAGTACATTGATTATTATGTTAAAGCTAATTAAATGGGAAAGATAGAGTATAGACCGTTAATGTATTAAACTACGAGGCATATCCAGAAAGTAAGTGTACTGAATTTTTGTAGGTTACAATTTTTTTTATTTAAACAAAAAAATCACTTGGTTACCGTAGTACATATGTAAGCTATTTTTCGACATAGTCGCCATTCCTCTCAATGCAGGTGGTGAAGCGGGGTATCAACTTTTTGATGCCTTCCTCGAAGTAGTTTCCCGTCAACCCCTCCGTCCACTTCTCCACCTCCTTCTTTACCTCCTCGTCGGTTGAAACCTTTTTCCACCCATGTGCAGCTTCAGGGAGGTAAAGAGATAGTAATCTGAAGGTGCCAGGTCAGGGAAATGCGCGGGATGGTTCAGGACATCCCATTTAAACGAGGCGAGCAGTTCCTTCGTGGCGTTGGCCGTGTGTGGTCTTGCATTGTCGTGCAGCAGGCAGACTCCCTTTGTCAGCATGCCTCTTCTCTTGTTCTGAATCGCCCTCCGCAATTTTTTTAGGATCTCACAGTATCTTGCAGAGTTGATGGTCTCCCCTTGAGGCATATATTCAATTAAAATTATGCCTTGACAGTCCCAAAACACGGATGCCATGATTTTCTTGGCTGAAATTGTGGTTTTGAGCTTTTTGGCGGAGGGTGAAGAGGTGTGACGTGACCGTTTTTAAACTCGCAACACCACTTGTACACACTCGTACGATTCATAGCTTTATCACCATATTAAGTTTTCACCTCATTATTAACCTCAACCGGAGGTTTTCCCTTCCAAACGAGATAACGGATGACGCCGTGTATTTCGCACTTGGCGGGAGATTGGATTGACATTTTTCACGAAACGTGTTGTCGCGTCGACATTTCTCAACGTGCTGACCTCGAACCGGTCTCGTTGCGGAGGGGAAGGGTCAGGCTACACGGAAATGTAGCCAACATGTCGAAAATAAAATCTATCCGGTCGTGAGAGCCTCAGTACACTTACTTTGTGGATACGCCTCGTATAAGTGGAAAATTAACTAGGAGTTGATACGCACATTAGCGGAAGACATACGTATACTTGTAATGTAAAAGACACTTCAACTCGACGTGATCTAGGATTTCATTTATTTATTTTTTCAAAACAGGCTTAGCCCAATTACTTTGAAACATACAAGTCATTAAAAAATAAGAAAAATTACATAGAATTTTTTTTAAATTATATAAAATAAAAAATAATTCATATGTATACAAACGAGTATATACACACAAACATATGATACATATATATTCAGTCACTTAAGTATGTTGATGAGTGCTTTCTAACGCGCTTAATCTAAGAAGAAAATTTACTTTTGCTTTTGGTAATGTGATATGAAATATGTCAATATCCGAAGCAGTCCCGTTCAGAAGAGTTAAGGCCCTTCCAACAGGCACAGCGGCTGGAAGACCCGTTCTTGCGTATGTTATTGAGAACAGTTCTTGCCGGCGCAGGATTCATCTCGTGTCTTACACGCGCGCTTAGAACATGGTTGAATATGAATTTTACGAAGGTAACTCTTAATTAGCCAGTGATATACGCTTATTAAATCTATGTATAAAAAAAATTGAACAGGTTTCATTCGTTTAGTTAGGGATTGACGAAGATTTAAATCTAGATATTTTTACCCCTAAGGGTCAAAAGTTTCCGGCCTGAATAATATAGAACATATGCGGGCCAAATATAACGCAGGTTCTAGAGAAAATAAAAAATATATTAAATTACTCAGAATACTTCATTTACTTTTTTCATCCTTATTTACATTTTTTCCCTTCCATACTCTTGAACGAATTCCTATCTTTTTATTTGAATTTATATTAATATTTATTGTTATAAATTACTGATTTTGTACTTTAAGCTATCCCAAATATGTCTCATATCTCTACTAGAAATCCGTCTTTTTTTAAATCAAAGGCTTTCTCTTTGATAAGACGATGAGAAACGAGGCACAATAACAAAATAAACCTCTTTTTACACATCCTTATTTGCGTTGCACTCGGAGATAAACATATCAAACGTACATCACCCTTAACAACGTTTAAGGGAGAATCGAAAAAAATAAAACATCACTGACTTCTGTTTCATCCTAATATACCTCATTTTTCTTCATTGTCTTGATGCGATTCCTTTCCTCTATTCTTCTGTGTAATGTTTAGAGTTACAATATTTTATAACAATACTCGTACAATATTTTGTGCTAAATCTGTTATGAATTTAGAAAACTATAAGTTTATAAGCTAAGCTGATTAATTTGAAGTAATTATTTTATTTTAATAAGATCGTCAGATGTACTCGTATCATCGACAATCATATACATAACATTATAAAATCAATAAATTGCAATCAATATTTAGCCTGTGAAAGTACAGGAAATGCACAGGATAAATTCTATATCTTTCAATTCCATACGACTTTATGTTGAATATTAAATTTGCTGACAAATTCATTGTTAAAAGAAGTATTCACTCGTATAAAAAAATCTCATTTTACACGGAATAACAGCAAGTAGATGCACGCTTATCTTTTTTTCGGCGTATGATATTTGTCATGGTGGAATATTAAAGATATACAAACTGCAAGAATTGTCGATCAAGCGAATACTAAAGAGTGGACCCTAGTTTTATTTTCGGAGGGGTGACTTTATTTAACGTGCCGATTTTTTATTAAACTTGTTATTGTTACCAAAGCTCCCCTCAACGTCCCTTAACCGTTAAGCTGTTTGGATCAATGCAGTTATCTGGTTTGGTTACATTCTAAATATTACATACATTCGATTCGTTAGTGTTATACAATAAAACTATATTGAAATGATAAATTTATGTTTGAGAAATCAATAAAATAATTGGATATACGCGCTGTATTTTTTAGTTTTATAATCTTGTGAATAAGTGTAAATAAAAAAATGTATTTGAAATAAAAGACGAATACTGTATGAGATAAAAAAGAGTACTCTGGAGAAAAGAGGAATGTTGAACAAATGAGAGACATAAGACGGAACATTTTTGAATAGGCAATTGGAATAAAAAAAGGATCGTCATATCAATAAGGAGAAATTTTGACAGAATTAAATGTGATTATTCAAAATTTTATATATAATATACAGAGAAAACGAAATATGCGTGTAAAATTGAAAAATCTTATTATAAAAATTTAGTACTCCAAGTCAATTAACTATGATTACATACATACCATATTTTTAATGTGTATTGTACGTTTTCGTTATACATAATAAAACCTTTTGGTCTAATAATTATTATGATTATAATCATGTTACAATCAATTCCAATCAACTAGAAAAATGTAAAATAGGTCAGAATGGAAAACCATAATAGTACCCTTTTTTCTAAATCTGGGCAACAACGGGAATCGAAACCCCTTACTCCCAGGTTGGAAAACAAGTAAGCCACATATCGTACCATCGAAAAATGCGTGATGAGACGACAAACATTATACTGCATTATTTGATTAAGGGATTCTTCAATTATGATGAAATAATATATTTGTTGTAATCCTGTCTTACTGGGATGAAAATTACATTTGTTTTCTTGTCGGATATTTCAGGGAATTTAAGTTGTATCAATATTTATAGGCTTCTGCTTGATATATTATTATTTTCTATACTATAATTGATATAAATTTATTTAATTTTAGAACACGTCACTTCTAAATATGTCAATAGCCATATATTTATCGAGAACATTAATTTGGCACTGCACAATATTCCCCTTGGGAGAAGTTCTTTACAATATGAAAAGTAATACCTACAACGAGAACAAAATTATGCTAATAAAAATAACTTCTAGGCAACATGGTTGCTCTCGTGGGAAATTGTTTATTCAATCATTTTATTGATCACCGTGCTTCATTGGCCCTCAAATGAACCATATTGAAAACCATTAACAGCTTTGGAAGCAAAGGAAGAGGAAGGCCCACAGTTAATTTTATTTATTTAAACGGTAAAATGACTTTTTTGATGTAAAATTTACAATTGAAAATTAATATATGATTTGACGTTTCTTTATAAGGTCATTTATAATATCGTTGAAATCCCCGAAATATGATAAAGCGTCATTTAGAAAGCGCGCTCTTCTTAAAGGCGCTCTAACTCGGGTTTCAAACCCATTATTATTGACTGATTAAAACAAATAAACAAGTGTAAAGAATGAAAAGTGGAGGCTGCGGCCATTACATTGGGAACTTCCCGGCATCTGCATATGTTTAGAAGAACATATTTAGTAAGAAAACCGCAGTAAACTTATCAAGGGAAGGCAAACTACGTGAAAGGCAATGTTCTGTGGTGATTCCGGCCAATAAGAGGGGCAGAATTAATTATTTATTGAAATATTTATTTTTACTCTTACTCCTTGCTTTTTCTTTTGAAAAGCTATTTATTTAGTGAAACCATACTTTACCGGGACACCTTATACAATAACTTACATTCGCACGCTTGCATTGTAAATATATTTAATGAAACCATGCTTTACCCGGTCACCTTATACAATAACTTACATTCGCATGCTTGCATTGTAAATATATTTAGTCAATCTTTCGGTACCCACTCTTTAAATTTGTCCAGAACCACTTCAACGTGCTCCTTTTTACGCTACCTAGCACATAATGTTCTAGCCCACATTCTTCCTAAATAAATTCTTTTACTATCATCCATCGACACACGATGTATTATGCTTACTATAAGCATTTTAACCTCATTAATTTGGATAATTTCATTGAATTTATACGTTCAAATTGTAATACCATATATCAAATTTGGAATTAATACGCTGCTGTAAACCATCATGCTGGCTCATCTTGATATTGCTTGGTTGGTGTATGGTATAAGCCTTTTAGTATCTTATTGACTTTATTTCATGCCGAAGGAATTGTATGATAAGATGAATAAATGTGGAGGAGCTAAATGAAGCATGCCGTGATAGAAAAATTCGGCAATTTAGTCAACAGGGAAATGGCGTGATAATGTGTATGTGTTTTTATTTTTTTTTGTCATTTTTCAGCTAAATTACACAATAATCAAAATTTTCAAGTTGTTTCACGAATATTAAAGAATAAAAAATAACAATAACATGTTTGCAAATGTTATGGATAATATTGTCGATGAGACAATAAGTTAAAAAAATGCTGACAAAGTACATAATAACAGTCGGATATAAAAGGGAAATCTAGAAAGTTTGAAGATTCACCCTCAGAACAACAGGGGAAGAAGTTATCAAATAAAGTCATAATATTGGGATGTGGCGAATAAAATTTGCATTCAGATCGTATTATGTTGTTTCCAATACATAAAATATAAAAAAAATACTGAATGAACGGTAAATATACGCATCGTTGGTCATCGAAGATTTCAACAACGTCGGATCGACGTAAAATAGGCGTATACTCGTATATTACAAATAGGTCCAACCGACATCCTTTTTATTTTGAGGTACTTCGGTAAACGTACAATTAATTTGTAAGTGATAGAATATTTTATAGCAAGTTTGATATATGTTTCATTAAATAATAAATTCTTGTCGCTGTATATTTTAAATAAATGTAAAATAATGTGTTTTTTTGTGAATATATGTCCAAACATTCTTGATATAAATGTTTCTATTATTAAATTTGCGACGTGAATTATTCTTTGTTTCTGTGGAAAGGATGTACGTTTATGGTTTCAAACATCGAAAAGAGCAATGATTGAAATCTTGAATCATAATCATTGTATAATCTTTTTAAAATATTAGAAATATTGTATATTTTTATATAATTAATTACAACGCGTGATAGTGATAAGCGTTAAATGGGTGGAAGCAATGAGAATCAATAAAACTAATAAAATATTGATTTGAATATTGAAAACAATACTGATAAAACATTCTGCGTATGTATTATGTTTGTACGGTTTTGTTACCAAATATGTTTTTCTAAATATATGCAGCTATGGGAAATATATGATTAAAATCTCGCAGCCACTATCCTTACACTCAACTTCTATATATATATATATATATATATATATATATATATATATATATATATATATATATATATATATATATATATATATATATATATATATATATATATATATCCTTACAGCCTTCGTATCCTTACACTCAACTTCTATATATAGATTTCGTATCCTTACATCCTTCGTATCCTTACACTCAACTTCTATATATAGATTTCGTATCCTTACATCCTTCGTATCCTTACACTCAACTTCTATATATAGATTTCGTATCCTTACAGCCTTCGTATCCTTACACTCAACTTCTATATATAGAATTTGTAATATCTGTCAATAATAGTGTGCTCAAGTTCTGATTAAGAGCACCCTCGAAAAGAGTTTGTTCTCTAAGCGAGGTTATTTAAATTGTCCTTATATTATAATAATTTTTAATTTACATTAATTTTGATTAAATATTTTTTTTTGAATTCCACCAATACTATTGTGTGGAATTGTCAAAATCAATTTTATCATTATAGAGTTCCACAAAGTAAAGCCCGAAACGTTTTTTGAATTATTGTAATACATAGTTAAGTTTTACTACCGTTAAAAGATTTCCACAATTAAATATGATTTTTTTCTGTTATGTGTCCAATGTAAGTTATTAAAACACGGTGGAAGACTGCCAATATTTCTCTACTTTAAATTCGTTAAAAATAAAAATAAAAACACCTAAAATATCCCTAACTTCGTTATATCTTCCAACTTACTTGATACAATGGGAAACCTATAAAAATAATTAATAATACGCACATGGAATGTTGATATTCAGGTTTGAGGGAGGAAGTTCGTAGGTTTGGAGCATATTCCTGCGGTGGAACGCCATACGCGGTTGTCTGGTAAATGCGTATTTACGAGCACTTATCTGCTTCCGCTCAGCACACAGGGGGGAAGGGCTGTTGGGACTGCACTGTCTGGTTGGAGGCAGGCTGGAAGCACAGAGACGTCTTGTGAAATTATTCACATAATTTCATTTTCATTTCAGTGTCAGTAAACCTTAGCTAAGTTCAAGTACTTTTTTTTCTAATGTAGAATGTTTATTCTTACCTAACTGCCTACTGAGAAAGGAACATGGCATGATGTTGTCTATGTTTTTCATAAGTATTGAACAAAAATACCTGACTTAAAAAAATATTTTCCCAATTACAGCAGGTAAGATACGAATGCTTGCATATGTTCCCTATAGGCGGATCATTTTATTGCATCTATTGTGTCGGCTGGAATTCAGTGGGATTGTGGTGCGACGATATTAAGTTTATTATTTTCGAGGGTAATTCTTCAACAATTTTTTTCCTTTATTTGGATTATTTCTCAAATAACGCTTGTTTAAAAAAAAGAAGTTAAACGTTTATTTTAAAAATTAAATGAAGTTTTATTTCACTCAGCTATTTTTTTTCGGTAGCAGAACATTCAAGAGTTTTACACAACAATAAATTCCTTAACTTAGTGCGAACAACCCACTTGTATTTAAAGTCTTTTGTTGAAAATAAATGCTTAATTAATCAACTTTATTTTTAAACCACTTAAGTCAATGTGGATTATTTTAAATGTCTATTTATGTAATGATTTAAATAAAATAAAAAATACAATTTGTCAAATTTATAGCTACAAAAACTTTCTACCGTATGTAATTTGATAAAATAACAAATTTTATTTCTTGTTAAATTGTTTACTAAATGGAACAGTTGAAATATTTGAGTTCTAAATAATTGCTAAATTGTCATGTATTTATTTAACCCTCAATTTGTACGATGCTGTAAAGCAACAGGACTTGATAATATTCAATAAAAGAGTAATCGCCCCATACCATGCCGATGTGTACACTTTAAAGGTTATTGGAAGTCCATTAATTTAAGAAAATCCGAATGAAACATATATTTATGGGACAATTAAGGAGGTGTTTTCAGCATAAATCTATTACTTTGAAACCATGGTTTAATGTAATGAGAACGAAGAAGATGGAAGTGTCAGAAATTTGTGGTTTTACAGAATAAGTATTGTGGAGGATCCCGGCTGGGAGTGTAGTTTGGATGATGAAACTGTTAATCATTGTTAAACTTTTGAAGTTTAAGCAGTTGAAACTTTAAAGTGTCATGTTTTGAAAATTTATTTTATTATATTGACTCATATAATTGCACAGTGACTTTGACGTGGTGGCATTTATCATTAATAGGCAATCCACCAATTTCAATAGGCAATCCATCAGTTTCAATAGGCAATCTACCAGTTTCAATAGGCAATCCACCAGTGTGGGTGGATTGTCTATTGATGAAAATGAGGTGTTAATAATATGAAAAGTTCTGGAACCGCAACTCTGCTGGTGTGAACATATAAAATGGTGAGACGTGGATTAAACATTAAGGAAGGCCACCAATTGATAACTTACAAACATACACTAAAACCGAGGATGATCCTAGATAAGAAAGTATAGGAGCTAACTTGACTCCGACTATTCCCAAGTGGTTGTCTAGATAAAAGAATACGGAGAGAACCCACCCCAAATGGATGGTATAATGGACACCAGAACGAAGAAAAAGATCCAGTGTTGTTTTAACACTTTAAGACTCGATCAAAATCATGAAAATCTTTCCCAGTGCCTGGCTTATTTTTGAGGAATTCTGATTTTTGTGAAGTGTTTACTAAAATTGCTATATTTAAAAAAAATTTAAAAATGATGTAATAAGATTTTTCATGTTTGTTTAAAATACTTGAATAATTTTGTTTAGTATGATAATTATGTCAACATTATTCTTTATAAAGAGCTACATCACACTCCTTACACATGTACCGGGTCTCACTTCTCTTCTTGTGTTCAGCACACGTCTTGCAAGTTTTGTAGGGGGTTTCTCTTTAGTCAGTTGATGAAATGCACATCAAAACATGTTCAGACATGCTCTTTGACAACCTGTGTGTAGGATCTTGTAAATTTCCAATCGTAACTGAACCTGGAGACTGTACTTGGTCTCCAGATTAATATATCGAAATCTTCAAGATCTGACATGTCACTGCACATTCAACCTTTAAACTACATTCTCATCAGAAATCATGAGAATGTAGTTTAAAGGTTGAATTATTCCCAATTTAATTTTTCGATACCAGTAATATGTCCTTATTTGGAAGAGGTACCGATCACCCGAAAACATGGGACCTGGACTCAACGCAAATCTAGTATATCACGTCAAAACACGGGGGTGGAATACAAAGTGTTAAGTAACATACTACAAGTAGAGCATTATAAAAATACGAGTATATGTAAAAATGTACAGTTACAAATATTATTTAGCTGTCAGAGTAACATGTTACTATAGATAGAAACAATCCTATTTTATTCAAGTAGATTTGATACTAAAATGCGTAGTTATAAATATTATTTAGCTGTCAGAGTAACATGTTACTATAGATAGAAACAGTCCTATTTTATTAAAGAAGATTTGATATTAAAATGTGCAGTTACAAATATTATTTAGCTGTCAGGTAATATCTTACTATACATATTAACAGTCCTATTTTATTAAAGAAGATTTGATATTAAAAACTACCAAATTTAACGATCAAGAAGTAATGGAATTTTCCTGTACATAAATAAATTTTTTATTGTTCTTCTGGTGGGTTTATAGAAAAAGCTATTTTGATGTTCTGAACTCTTAAGTTTATTTATTTTATTTTATAAGAAATTTACATAAAACAATATGATCTAATTCAATAAAATTATAATACTATCATTCAGCGTAGCTGATCCAACATTTGAAGAACATCTTCTTTAGTTATTAATGTAGAAGAAATGCCCCATTTCCCACCCCCGTTCATACTCGTATATTATTATTAATCAATCTTATGTTTGAGTTTTCATAGCAAAAAACATATTTTTATATCTCAGGCTATTTTATTTTATGACAAGTTAAGACATGAGCTATTTCAATAAAAATGTAATCGTTCAGTGTCGACGTTAAAAAATTGTCAGAATATCTGATTTGATTGCGAATTCGTTTACAAAAAGAAATATAAATGGGCAAAAATTATATGATTTTTTAAAAGTGTTTTGTGTTGCAGTAACTATGAAATAACGCACTGATATCCAAGCAGGCAGAAGCGGGCATTATCCTGCCAATCTTTTTTAGTTACTGGCCAAACTTTTCTCTCGAAGTTTTTCCATCTCGCAAAGGATTTGGACTGCGCGGAAAGTAATTTTACAAAAAGCAGGAAATTTTGATGGGATTTGTGAGTGGCAGTGACAATGAACCCAGTCGTGGATTTGACAGGCTGAACAATTTTTAAGAGTTTTGTGTTTGTACGATTGTGTAACTTGTGTTTTTTCATCGATTCAAGCTGTCTTGAGATTCAAAAGGTCGGTGTCTTCACCGTAATTGGAAATTAATGCGAATTAAGGATTTTACCGAAATTTTATACGATGTGAAATTATTTAGCAAACATCATGACTTAGTATTTGTTTGTATGAAAAATATATTTAAGACGGAATTAAACTATGAAACACTCACTCAACTGCATTGATATTTTTGCACACACGAGCTTGAGGTATGCTTAATCGATATCTCAAATAAATAAACATGGTTTGGTTTTTTTTTGCATAAATATGCCTCGTACAAGACAAAGTGGTAGATGATAACAGACAGAAAGTTACGTGTAAACTTTAGTGGTTCTAAAAACATAAAGTCTCGATTAACTGAGCTGATGACAATTTAGAGCGGGATATTGTGCGAATTACCATATATATTTAATAAAGGGTTTTTTAAAATACTACTTAAACTGTCATGTTATGTACTGGAATACTGCGTAATGATACACAGATTGGACAATCAGTATGGACATTGTATGAACTATCATATTACGCTGATTATTTACGAGTGGAAAGTGAAGAAGTTGTCCTCACCGTGATGAAATGAATAAATGATATGGTTTTGCTGTGTTATGGTGTTGGGTTTGTTTTGTAAAGTTTCTTATTCCATTGTCCATGTAGAGCACTTCTAACACGTCGATTTTGAATTTGTTTTTTGGTAAATTTTTTATCAAAATAGTCAATTAAACGTCCAAATAAAAAAAGGATTGCAAATTATCGCTTCCTTGGTCATTAGGGATTTTGCCATTTCTGCTCAATGGAGCAAAAACTTCTGTTAGTGATCAAAACTCATGTACATGTCCTGCAGCTCATCACTTCTAACTGCCGTGTTAGAACGGTAAGATAACATGGTCTTGGTTTCGCTCCTATTAATGCGCCAACAAAGCATTTCATAATCCGATTTCACTGGATTGCACAATAGTGTTGTCTTCAGCTAAACGTACTAACAATATATTTATACATACATACTCGTACATACCATCAAGTTTCTATACGTGGAAGTAGGCAGAAAAGTCAGAGCGTCAGACTTTCCTATTTCGACACATAACCTTCGTTTTTTTTATTCATACGCCTTCTCATACGATTTCTTAAACTTTTTATATCTAGGTATTTTCTTCTTTCAAAATGTTATTAACTTGATCGAAACATACTTTTCTTGGGTTTCCTCTACTCAAATTTGAACTGTATATTTGTTTTGTTAGTTTTTCTTCATTCACTTATTCTACATACCGAAACCATTTCAGAGTGCTCTTCTTCATCTTATTCAACACATCTGCGTTCATCCCTTATCACTTCATTCCGTATTCTGTCAAACATCGTCACTGGATGAATTATTCTCAATGCACGCATTTATTCAGCTCCTCTCAGTATTTTTCTAGGTCCACGTTTCATTCTTGTACATCAAAGTTGAAATTAAAATATTTTTGTGGACTTTTATCATAGCAGATTTTAATACTGCCCAGTTCGAATATATATGTTTTAGTGCCGCATTGGCTCTCTTTTCTTATCGTTGCACACATTTATTTTCTAAAATATTAAAAAATGCATAATCTGACATTTATAAAAATTGAAATTTAAAAGTTATCTTAGGAAAGTAGCATTAATAGGGGTCATTGCATTAAAATAATTGCTTTTGCTTTCGAGACTGTCAATTTTTCCCTTAACATTAAAAAAAAAGCATTCAAAATTTATCGATATAGAAAATGTCAATTTAGATTTCATGATAATATGCAAATTGTTAATGGTAAACGTTTACCATGACAATGCGAAACACAACTGAAAGTGCACATGCAACCCTCTTGAAATTAAAAAAATCTCGTGACAAATGTGTATTTGCCCTCTGGACGGGGCTGTAAAATCAAACGTCACTCATCACCGTCGATAAACATCAAACACCATTAATATCAATGCGCCCCAGTTCATTTCTCTGTCGTTAATCATATTTTATTAGATTTGTACATCGCTGCTTTGTCGCGATATATACAAGTAACTCACCATTTGTATTTGACATCACGAAGTATATATACATTTTAATTAGGTAGCACTTTTGATGAAATCATCGTGATCATTCACTCGATGTTCCCGCATCTTCATGCAAGGCAACCTCTTGAAGGTTTCAAATCAAGAACTGTCATAATTTCGCTGTCACCGTCATACTATTTTAACGTACGAGTACTGGTTGAAACGTAGTCAAATGGAACGAACCTTGAGTCAAAATATTATTATAACAAGTAACAAAATAGCCGAATGAATGCTGTAGAAATGTATGTACTGAGCAGAATACATAGAATAACAACGTAGGATATAATTCGGAACGAAGTAATTATGGATGGATGGGAACTTGAAGCTGACGTGTCGAGGAATACAAAGAAGTGTATTCTGAGATAGGTTGGTCATGTTAAACGAATTAATTATAAAGAACATAAAATATGCCAAACAGAAAATACCTAAGCTTCTTTGATCATTCTTTTAGAGTATCTGGTTCTTTAGCATGGAATTAACTTCATTTAGAGTGTAGACAAGTTGTTAATATGTATAGATACGTTTAAGAAAATGTTTAATTTAATCTCTAAATTCTTTTTGGTGGGATTTATTGTCACTTATTGGCGTCAAGCAAATAAATAAATGTAAAAAATGAATATTGTTTGTCGTTCATCTATTTTTACTAGCTTACATACTCGTATATATGTTGAACTAAATTATATATGAAACTTAAAACGAAATGTTTACCGTATAAAACGATTGAATAAGAAATAATTGTTTTGTTAAAACAACTTTCTAGTTTTTCGAAGAAAATTCAATATACTTTTTTAAAAAAATTTTTCGTTAATATTTGAGAGTTTATTCAAAAGAGCCGCAGGCCACGATTTTAATTCAGTCCCAAAATGAACATTCTGAATTAAAACTTTACAAGCCTATCTTATAAATTTCTTAATACCTTAAAACACTTTAAAAGTGTGCCGGATATTTTTGTATTTATTTTTTTTTCATCAACGGTACAATGAACCTTCTTTATTTTTTTTGGTTATTAATACTTCCTACTAAAAACAGTTTGGCAAATTAACTGCCAGGTGGCAATTTATTTCAAACAGTTAGACAAAATAAAATCAAGGAAGTTACATGGTAGCAAAAAATATTCAAATAATTATTAATCTTTACAAAATTTGTGAACAATATGAGAAGGAAGATAAATCAGGAATGAAACACGTTATATTTATTATTGACTTAAAAGTAAGAGATTTTCAGTCGATTTCTTAAATTTGCCAATGACGGTGCGAGTCTTACATTGGTTCGTAACTAGTTCCAAGGTCTCACTGCATGTACAGTGAAGGACGACGTGAAAATAGACAGGCGGTAAACTGGGAGTCAATAAACAATCTCTGTTTGAGCGTAGCGCAAGTTCGTGCTCGAGAAGATGCTAAACATTTCCGGCAAGATAAGGGAGAGTGGCGGGATGGTTCAGAAGATTACATAAAAGAGCATTACATTACCTTACAAAATTATTAAAAAAGTGCTGGTATGTCAATTCGGCTTCGGTTAAAAGGATATATAATAAATTCAGCCTTTACAATAACTCTAAAAGTTGTAATAAAATATAATGAAGTACGGAACACAGTACACCTAATAGATAATCCTATGAAAAAAATAATAATGATGGGAGAATTAAGCACTTCAAACAATTTGAAAAAAATACACAAAGGTGAATAACGTGTGAAATACAGTGCAATTAATAATGTTACGAAAATAATATAGAATGATGAGTGAATTTGGCCCCAACAACAATTCGGAAAATATAAATCAAGGTAAATAAAGTATGAAACGTATTGTACAAACTTCTCCTCACTGGCACGCCACTCTATCTCGTGAAACTACTTCAATCCTACCTTTCCAATAGAAGTTTCACAGTCACCACTCATCATTCTACGTCATCCGCCAGGCCCATCCCTATGGGTGACCCCCAAGGCAGTATACTTGGACCATGTCTATTTAATATTTACACACACGACATTCCTACTCCCCCAAACTGTAAACTCGCACTATTTGCTGACGATGCGGCATGCTACGCATCGTCACTCAAGGTGGATCGAGCTGGTCGCCGTCTTCAGATTGCTCTTGAGATCCTTGAGAAATACTACCAGGACTGGAGGCTCAAAATCAATGACGCCAAAACTGAGGCCATCATGTTCTCCCGAAAAATCAAGGAAAGAGTGCCGTCGATGCCCTTATTCATCGGTGGTTGCCTGGTTGAGTGGCAGGACGTGGTTAAATACCTCGGCCTGCACCTTGACCGGCGACTGACGTGGAATCCATTTGAATACCATTTGAATACCATCAGACAGAAGGGTCACAAGGGCATAGGGGCTATCAGTTCGATATTTCATCGACGCAGCTTCCTTTCACCCAAAAATAAGCTCCTCCTCTATAAAACCCTTATTCGTCCTATCTTGACCTATGCTGCACCCGTTTGGGGTAGTGTGAGCAATACGGACCACCTGAAACTCCAGAGAGTGCAGAACAAGGCATTCAAGATATCTTTTAACACCCATCTCAGAACAAACCTTACCCGACTTCACGCTGAACAGCGAGAAGAAACCCTACAACACCACATCCTCGCTTGGACCGTGAAGTTCTATAAAAGCCAACAAAGTCACAGAAATCCCTTAGTCGCTGCCCTGGGGGCTTACGAGAGTAAATCCGACCTACCCTTCCGTTATAAGCACAAGCTCCCGAAGCATTATCTGTTGCCTGACTAGTCCACCTACAGTATTAGCTGGGACGACCAAGGTCTGAGTGAATGTGATGGAATACAAGTAGCCTGAACGAGTGGACTTGTTTTTGCTGAATAATTAGTGTAAGAATTATTATCTAGTTATAAGTAGTATGTAGGTGTTAATTATTTCTAAGATCTCATATATTAAGATTGAATAAATAAAATAAAATGATATGTAGGAAAATAAGTTTAAATAAGTTCATAAATTATAACATATAATTAAGATTAGTTAAGTAATAAATTTGTATATAGGTATAGCCTTGACAAATGTCTGTATAGTAATTTACTTGTTTAATAAAAAAAAAAAAACATTATTTATAATGAAACGAAATGGTTATAGCATTATAAGAAAATTCAGGCCTTAAAACAAATCAGAAAAGATGAATATGAAGCTGTAATGAAACGCAGTGCACATAATTGACAATTCTACTAAAAGGATATGGAATGATGAATTAATTCAGAACTTACAACAATCCTGAATTAATTCAGAACTTACAACAAAGCTGAATCAAGTATGTAGCACAGTGCACATAATTGATAACGCTCCGAAAAGGATATAGAATAATGAGTGAATTCAGCCCTTACAACAACACTACATGCCCGAGGCAGTGGGCGGATAGCGGAGGGTTGCTAGTTTTATGACGGCTGATTCATAAATACCACCTCCCTTGTTCATATTCTGCTGTCAGTTCGTAGGCGGCCTTGATCAATGGGAATTATACATTAAGTTACGCTTTACAAAAAGGGGCACGAAATTGGATGGATTTTGACAGCTTTGGTTGTACTAATATTCTTTAAAGCGAATTAGTTTTTATTATTGCTATGTAGAGTTCTGAAAGAGTGAAAACCTTTAGTCATTCATTTATTTGTATATCATCTTCCAACTTACTTAAATTGTTCATGTAAGCATGGCTGGGAAGCAGCACTGTCTTCAAGTTCATTGATTGTGTCTCTGAGATAAGAACAATTGAAGTAGCTAGAAGTTCATCATGTATATGATGGCACGATGGTGATAAAAAAGGCATGATGGTAATAAAAATGATAATGATGATGCAATATGGAAGTTTACAAAGTTAAAACCTGAAAGTGATGGTGCGTATGTATTTTCCATTCAATCTGGACGTAAAAATATTTTCCATAAAATTGTTATTTAAACGCTGTTTTGAAATTAAACCGCTTTGTATCGGATAAATTACTCGAGATTTTACTACGAGCATTTTCTGCGTTCATTTCATGGTTTTATTGCTCAACAAGATTGGCCACAATAAAACTGCCGGTCCATATTATACCCATAATATGAGAGGAGCGCAGAGCGAGCGGTGGCTGAGCACCCTGAAGAATCTCTACAGGCAGTAAAACTGTGGGTAATGTTAATAAATAGGTAGCAAAGATTTAGGGATGAGATACACCTCGCATTTATGCCTTACTTAATGTGGTCATTACTGCCAAACGTATCCTGTGTCAGTCAGCAAAAATGTTTTACTAAATACACTAAAAATAAATTGGACTAATCTTTTTACACATACAAACCATCACGCCATTTCCTTGTCGGGGTAGGAAGAGTGAACAGAGCTCCAAACGTTTCTATCTTGACGCACACCCTTCGCTTCTTCTACATCCATACACCATGTCATTGAACTCATACGATTTTACGTTTTCTTAGGAATTAATTGTTTTTGGTTTAGTATTTCAGATAATTTTGTCCTAAAATCAGTCAAATTAATTATTGTGTTAAATAAAAAAGTACAACTCTCTAATATATTCATTTCATAAGACGCCCGTTTTTCGATACAATATATTTTTAATAAATTTTAATAATAGTTATATTGATGGCAACATAGTATATACACATATATCCTGAAATTACACATATATTTTAAGGTAATAGAAAATAAAACACATTTGAGATAAAAGCTATCAAATAGTATAGGCTCATCTCATAACATCCTCCCAACAAGATACACCCCCAACAATATGAGGGTAAGCTCGGCCACGAGGATGTCAGATATTTTTCTGCCCACACTCTAGAATACGTAAGTTATAATGCAAAAAAAACATTGTAATTTATTTTTAACAAACACTGTTTATTCCCAAAAAAAAGTGGAATAAACAGTGTTTGATAAAAATAAATTACAATGTCTTTAAACCTCCACAATGTTAATGCCTTAACTATAAAGAACATAAAAAAAATAATTATAAATTAGCATTAGCTACATCGTTTTTTCGTATTTTCAGCATTTATTTTGATATTTATGTATTTTATTATAGCATCTTATATTTAATCGTCCTCTGAATACAATTGTGTTTTTTTTTTATTTTTAATGTCAAAATCGAGAGTAAATAAATATATTTGAAAGTTCAAGAATACGTTATTTTTCAAAGTTTTTTAATTCACGAGAAAATAATTATGAAACGCTTTTACAAATTTACTTAAAATACATAAATATGTTAGAACATCTTTGAAACCAAGTAATTTTATTTTGGTTTCAATTTTAATATTTCCAATCAGAAATACCAAGAGAATTGCAATATTTTCATTCTGAGTTTGCGATACTCAATGAGTGGATTTTTATCCTCTCCATTAAATGCGGTTCGTTGGAGCTATAGAGGCGAAAGTAAATACAGCTCGGGAAGCAGTAAAGTGCACGATAGTGGATACGTGATTCCTTAGATAAACTTTAGGCCGGACTAAGTAATGTTAATCGAAGACAGACAGCCTAGTAGAAAGGGAGAAGGAAGCTGGTGTGAGGATGAAGGGAATGCTGAAGGGTGACGAAGGAAGTGTGAGACAAATCCCTGCTAAGGGTTGTGAAATATTAACGAAAAATATTTGTTACTTTTATTTAGAGAAAATATATTATACAAAGCGCTATTTTTTATATAAACAAATCACCAAAATGAAATATGCCAAGCCAAATCTGTTTTTATTAGAAACAATGTAATAAATAAAATATGAAACAAAACATTTTTTAAATAGTTTCATTTCAGTTTCGTTTCATTCAACAATTTAAACATTAAAAAAATCTCAATCGAAGTGGAAAAACTCATCGATGAAAAAGAAACGCAACAAAGAAGATATTTAGTAAATCAAATCTATTACGTAAAATTAGCACATAATTCAAGTTTTATAATAAATTTATTTTGTTCCCTTTCCGACCTTAAGGTATTGTAGTTATTATTTTATTTAGGTATATACGAGTATATTTCAAAAACGCTCAATTTAATTTTGACATAATAAAAACGGGGAAATTTAAACAATTATTATTTTTGTAAAGGATAAGTCATTTGGTTTTAAAAAAATCAACGTTTTTGCATAAACATTTTAATATTACTTGGAACTTTCGTTTTTAAATATTAAGTGATTCAATAGTGGAAGAAGATAGGTGAATACATTTTAACTGAGGAAATGGTAAGAAGTATTAGAAACAGGAAAGCACGTATGACGAGGCGTATGGATGTAGATGAGGTAAGAGTTGTGTATGTGCATAGAATACGTGAAAATTAGTTCTATCTGCCTACTCCGAAAGTGACATCACCTCATAATACACGAGTATATGCACATGATGTGTATGTGTGTGATGGTATGTATGTATTTATGTAATTGAATATATTCTTGTTCCGGCTTGAAATCAAAACATGGCATTAACTATAAATAATTTTTATATTTTTATAAACCAAATTAAGTTTCCTTTGGAATAGCTAAAGTTAATAAAAAAATTGAATCTTTAATATCAAGAGATCTCGGTCTTGAGATCCAACAAAGTAAAAAACATGGTTGTTTTTTTATTTTTAGGAGAAACTATTGTTTAACTTTTTTAAGAAATCTCTTCATAAACAATAATATGTACTAATACTACTGCTATTGACACTTACACTTCTTACGTGCAGAACTGGGAGTCTTAGTTACTTAGTTAACGTTATTTTGTGAAGAACTGGGAGTCTTAGTCTTTCTGGTGGACTTGGGTAATCCAATTAGAAGTTCGTTTTAGAAAGGTATGGATCATACTTGGAGGCAGATGTGTTAAGCAAGATAAAGACGAAGAAGAGTTTTCTGAGATGATTTGGGCACGTGGAACATATCAGAGAGGAAAGATAAAAAAAAACAAATATATCGTGCAAATATGAGTGGAAGGCGTGTTAGAGGAAGACCAAAGAAAGTATCGTTGGATCAAGTGTATGAATTTTGAAAGACGGAAATGTAAAAGTCATTGAGATCGTAGGAGTTGCATGAGAAGGTGTATAGATATAGACGAAGCGAAATATGTGTGTCGTGATGGAAACTCTGTCACTCTCTCCTTTTTGCCTGCCTCGATAGGGATACGGCGTGATAGTATGTATGTGTATATGTACTTATTCAGATTTAAAAAAATTAACTTTCATCTTGACAACTAAATTAGTTTAAGTATGAGATAAAATCTCTCGATACTTTGAAAACAAAATATTTGATAATAATGAATGGATTTCACTGTTTCGTTATAAAATACCATACCAAGAGTGATTTATTTTGAATAAATAAACAGCAATTCATTAGCGTATATAAATACATTTGGGTGGAATCATGTCTGAAAGAAGTTTGCAACTGGGATTTCGATAATGAATAAAAATTCCATTTTTGATAGACTATAGGACGACCTAGTTAGTAAGACGCTTGTCTCTCATCCCAGAGGTTGCGGGTTCAATTCCCATTGGAACCCAGATTTTTTCAAAAAGGATTTCAGTCTTGTTTTCACTTAGGCCTCTTTAACATCTTTCTGATTAGTTGGACATGTCAATAAGCACGCCAGGTTGTACTGTATACGACGAAAGTGTAATACAATACAATACGTGACGATAATGCTATATCTGTATATGTATTTACGTATATATCAATATGATTACGATATGCACATTATATAAGATAATAATTTTAGTTAGTTGAGTAAAATTCTGCTAAGGCAATTTTTAAGAGCTGTTGTTTCTGATAAGCGACTAATATTTAGATAGATTCAGTTTTAAATGTATTGTGCAATAGTTTTATAGATAAATCATATTTTCGCATATCAAATGATACATAATATATTTATTAAATAAGTATTCAATTTAATAATAAACCTAGAAAAAATAATGATATCCGATTTAGAAGCAATCTTGGTGTTGAAACTGGTGGCATGGGAAAACATGTAGAGAAGAGAATTGGGATTGTGTTCGGGTAAAGCGTATAGGTAACATGAGTTGAGAGTTAAGTGTAGAGTGGCAAGGAAGAGGTCTGGCGTAGAATAACACCCATTAAGGCTGTTTGCAAAGAAAACAATACGCTGCTCGCATATCGATTAGGATCTTGATCATTTAACTAAACTGTTACGAAAATATTCGACTTGGTTGAAAAAAAATACAATTCTTTAGATATTGTTTAGTCCATTTTGTTGGAAAATTTTATAATGGTATTTTTAGACAAATAATAAGTTCATAAATATTGCTGGAAAAATTGGATATGGTTAAATGGAATAACAAAGAAAAAATCGGATTTTTAAGGGACAAGCTGGAGCTCCGTTTGATTCTTAGAATGATTATAATAAAAATTAATGAATTTGTTATTTTAGGCTGGAACTCATTTAATATAAAAATGGAGAAGGAAATTGATATTAATAATACATATTGAATAATAATTGAATGTTAGGTAAACTAGAATCCAAATACACTATGAAATCCGTTAAATTATCAAAAATACTATTGGCAATAAGAAGTAACAATTTCTACCAATAACTCTTTCCTTGTCTTTAAATAACTTACATCAAAGTCAGTATAGGTAATTTTCGATGTCATATTCTGGAACTATTCATTTCTACTCGCACACGGGATGACTCAATTGAATGAATTTCAGATATAGATATTTAAGAATTGAGCTTATTAAAATATAATTAATTAATTTAAAAAAAACGCTTGAACTTTTAATTTCATTAGATTTTATTTTAAATGAAAATAATAATTCATTCTTATAATAACATCAAATTATTTCAATTTTGATGTATCATGTAACTTAGTAATCATGTAACTTAGTTTCAGCTAACCTTATTTATTACTGAATTTCTGTTTCATTTTGTTAGTTTCCAGCAAAAAAATGTATTTAAATTTAAAACAATAAAGAAGAAAAAAGAAAGGAACATTTCGTATACCATATGAGGCGCAATATTATAATCTCTTTTTATAAAATTATACACAAAGAATCGATCCAGTGACCAGATTGCTTGATTTTTAAACTGATACATTGTATGTATGGCAGAAAAAGTAATGAGAAAGAATGCGAATTGAAAGAAGGTGCTGTGCTTAAAGTAAAGAAAACAGCTGTGAGATTGTTCGGCTATGTAGAAAAAATTGATGATGAAAGATTTAAGAAAAAAACCTATACAACTAGTATAGAAGACACAAAAAGTTTGGAAAGGTCTTGAAAGACTGATCACGACCAAATGCGTATAATTCTGATAGAGAAAGAGATGAGCTAAGTCTTTAAAGTAAGAGATTATGCGTGATGAGGTGTATGAACGTGGTGGAAGCGTAATATACATGCCAGGATAGAATTAAGTGAAGATCTCTTCTCTCCGCCTACCGCAATAGGGTTATGGTATGATAGTGATGATGTTGATTATTATTATTCATGATAAGCGAAAATGTTTCTTGAACAGTTATAATCCAAATAAAAACAAGCTTTATGTAGCATACCGATTTATATTGCATAACGATAGTAATTTATGGAAATGTGTTGCATCTACGATAGAAAACATGCAACGCCTGCCTTTGTGCTATCGTCTTGCGAGATTATGGGTTTTATGAAGGTTGTATATCGGTATGTATTTCACCATGTTTTATCTGCACCCTCCTTGGCCGACGCACCGCCGAGCATTACAGGAGGAATTGCCCAACAATTTTATTGATCAAACAATGCACGTTCAATTGTGAACAAACAACGCTGAAATTTTTGCAAGCATTGAACAGATTTTTTTAGAAAGAATTAAAACTGCATGAAAAGCTGATTTTTATGTTTCAATACCAAACTTTTTTAAAGTGATGAAATTCTAATATACGAGTAGATAAACGAGTCACTTTATTTAGAGTCAAATGTACTTGAAAAAGCAATGGCACAAATCTAACACGGGTTTTTTTTTTACCAAACAAACTATTTTAATGGACTAGAACAGTTTTGTGATTTTTGGGCAATCACCGGGAATGGAACCCGAAAACTCCGAGTGGAATTCAAGTGGCTTGCATTACCATTAAACTTTAAGCACTCAGTGGGCTACGAGTGCTTAAAGTTTAATGCTCGTAGTTCGCGGAACGCTAAGCAAACATTCTCGGATACCAGATTATAATTTTAGGAACTGTTAAAGATTTAAAAACACTCCTTTTAACGTGCATTGTGTTGCAGCTGGGATTGGATCATATCGCAGCGGAAGAGTTGACTATATGAAGAGATTTGATCTGAAGAGACTGCGGTGCGGATGAACTACATGGCCTGGTTAGTAAGATGTCTGTTTTCCAGCCCTGGAGTTCTGGGTTTGATTCCCGTTGGTATCCAGATTTCTTAGAAAGGGTTTCAATAAGAATTTCACTTAATTTTTCTTTAACACTTTTCTGGTGGGTTGGAAGAAATGACTTAATAATAATGAGCATGTAAGGTTGAACAATAAAACTACATAAAGTTACAATACAGCGACCCCGTCTTGAATAAAGACAATAAATTACCTCACAAAAATTCAATACTAGCATTACTATATAAAACGTTCATATCAAAAGTTTTCTTGTAATGCAAAACATATGAAAATATTATACATCGTATCAAATCCAAACTCTATTTTAAAAGGACAATTTTTCTCTCTATTACAAATCCAGGACAACATCATCGTTAACGGGTCTCTTTGTTGCTGCAATTAAAATGAAACGAAAAAATACAATAGAGATAGTCGATTTTTAGTAGAACAGAGGCAATCACCGATTGGAGATTTAGAATATGAAGAGAAAGCGGACAAGATAATGTGGTCAAATCAGTCATCAAAAAGAATACAATGATTGGTGTGGTGAACTTTGTAGTTACCGGATGGGATTTCGTTTTACTAGAGGAAATGCCAACTTCACTCGTTTCCCATATCAAAGGTTCAGTTTCCGTCGCCCTTTAAGGAAAAATAATGGGAGTCCCTGGCTACGGCAAAACAAATTTTACATTGGGAGGAGGTTTTTGTGTTTTGAATTTGTTTATAAGTCCTCAAAGTTATACACTACTGCTTACATTTTACTCGTACTAAATTATTTTTTTATTTCATCCCTGTACCTCTATATTTTTTCCCTTTTAAAACCTTTTCCCAAATGTTTTTAAATATTTCAGACGGTAATTATTTTTTGACAATTATTGTCGAAATAAATTTTTGAAAATTGAATTCATCGGATTATTACGATAATGACGATCTCCGTGGTTTAGTTGATAAGACGCCTGTCTTCCGATCCGAGGGTTACGGGTTCATTCTCGTTGAAATAAAGATTTTTTAAAAAGGATTCCTATCCGGTTATCACTTAAGGTATCTTTAACATCTGTCTTGTTGATTTGATGAGATTGCAACATTACAATAAGTCCGTCAGATACTACAGTATACAATATGATACAATATAATTCAATCGATTTTGATTCGGCTTTCTCTAGGAACTTCGAAAAGAAAACGGACAGGCTGTAATTTTTCGTTTCAGTCTAAAATTGAGTGCCAAATTATAGATCGTTCTAGCTGGAAGTATTTTATGGCATTCTTGTGTTCCAAATTGAAAATTTTCACCCTCTATCCTCTTTCAAGTCCAAAGTATGGACCGAAGTAGTGATTATTAAAATATAATATAATATTAATAAATTGGGGTGCTTAATACAAGTTCCCTCTGAAGGATTAAGAGAAAGCATTGATTTCTCCATCACACGGACAGGGCGTAAGCCTGAGGAGCTCCACTGCGGCCGGAATTTGTTTTGGCTCACATATTAAAGTATTACCTCCCTTCTCCGTGTTCTTTACAATGGCGATAAGAAAATATTTCTCCAAGGGCATCGGAGTGGAGTAAGTAGGGGATGGACAGGGACTTAGGAACGGATTTTCAATAAAAGCGTTAATAGTGGATTTGATTTATTAAAATTGGTCCTTGCCAAAATAATATAAGTTATTTAAACTTTTTAGTTGGTGACAATTATTAAAATATCTGTCAAGAACAACTTTGAATTGGTGAAAACGGAGTTGCTAAAAAGTGTTTCCATATCAAATTTTCCTTAACCCTGAGAGATCGGCGCACTGCTATAGCAGTGGAAGAAATTTGTTCAACCCTTGTATTCTTAATTGAATATCATTCATTTAGAATACAAGGGGACATATTCTAAAATATATTTATGTTGTAAAAATATTTGTTTTTTGTTTTTTTGTTGTTTAAAATAAATGTTTATCACGAACGTCCGAATCGTAAATATATCTCTGCACTAGATAGACAATTATATTTTTTTCTAGTAGCACTCTCAGGGTTAAATCTAATCGCCAACATATCTAATGTGAAGGCATATGCTTGGAGGAGTTATTTGTTATTTTTTAAAATTAAATATTGTTATGTTTTACTAACCACTTAAAACACAAAGGTTTCTTCCTACTGATTGGTACCCCCTTTTTTTTTAAAGAAAAAGGTTCCAGTCTGGTTCATACGAGTATCTGGTTGGTAGGATGTTCCTTCGAAGAGATGTGGAACTTTGAGGCGATTTATTTTTAATCTGATAAATTGGTTGTTCCAAATGAATCCAATGGGGCGGGGTATTATGATAATGTTATGTTAATAATATAATATTATGAACGGTCTGCGTCCTAGTATTAGAGTTGTGGGTGACGTCTGCAGCTCTAGGAAGCACTTAAAGACAATTTTTTTGGGATGTCTTATCAAAATTTACGAGTGGGTTCAAATTTGAGTAAGAGCGCCCTTGTAGAGAGTTTGCTTTCTAAATGGTGCTACATAAATTATCATATTATTATTCATAGATAAATATTGTGATCAGATTTACGGAAGGATGAAAAATTATAGGAAAAACTCATCTACAAGTCAGATAAACATGAAAAGTTATTCCTTGGATACGCCGGTTTGATTTGCTACAGTCATACTAATGATTGTTGGTGTTTTGGAAAAACCCGTCATTCCTTTAATGCACATTTCGCAGAGAGCATTATTTTAACATTTTCAACCGAGAACTTGATTGTTATCTTAAAAGTTAAATCTTACAAAAAGTATTAATTTAGTCGAATTAAATTGACTTCTTTTCCACAATTGAGACTTTTTAATTTCCAATTTTTATATATGTAATTTAATTTTGCATTTATTTCTTAGATTTAATTATTATAGTATATTTTATTTTATAACTATTATAGTTTATTTCTAGGGCGACTTGTTAGATATGTCATTGACTACAATAACACATCGATATATTGGGTTTGATGTAAATTTGTCCAGCTTTGAGTGTTTCGATGAATTAGTGACTATACTCGTACATATTTGTTATTGAGAGTGGTAAAATCTCACGAGTGGCTGTAGCTCGGACTTGTTGGAAAGTTAAGGTGTGAATGTAGCGGGTATAAGTCAGCTGTCTTAGAATAGAAAATAAGCTTATGGGACGAGTGGTATAGGCCGTTATTGATGAGTGATGTACGTAAACATTTAAATATATATACTTATGTAATGAGGTTAGTTTTTGATCGATGCTTTTGGCGCTTCTTGTCTCTCCAGGAACTTAATCTCGGCGTAAATCAACGGTAAAATTAAAGCATAAATCTTTATATGCATATAAATAAATACTAATTACACATTCAAATTATGAAATCTGGGAGTATTAAAATGAAAACATGAAAAATATTTATATATTTGGAAATAAAAAATAGGTTCGCATTAAAAAAAACTGCTTCATAAGTTTGTGTTGAGGGTTCGGAGCCACCGGCAATACAACCCTAAGCCGGTGGAGTAATTCGCGCTAAACGTCGGAGGAGATAATATTCGGCGGGGATTTTATCTGCCTGCACTTTGCCAACATCACAACAACAAGAGGATTCATTTTCCCTTTTGGCGTGTGCGCTACAAAATGAGAAATATTATGTGTTACATAAAAAAAATGTTTGAAAATATTGTAACAAAATGAAATCCTAAGTAGTATTTTATGAAAATCTGTAATTATATAATGGATATTGAATGCCCTCATTCGTTATATTGAATCAATTATATGTTCAAGGTATTCCGTCGACTAGTTGGTAAGACGTTTGACTTTCATCCGGGACTTCGAGTTCGATTCCCGATGTAAGCCGAAAAAAATATCTCTGCGTCATACAAGAGTTCGTCTGGTAACAATTTATTTATTTATTTATTATTACACATGACAAGAAATATACACAATTTGCGAAAAAACCACAGGTAATTTGATTTGGACATACAATTTTAATGGATCTGGGTTTGTTGCCTTTCATTTGTCGTATCCCCAGTAAACTAGGCTTTTGCCTGTATCTCACTGAAGATATTTAACATGAAAAAATAAATCGATGCTTCTTTCCGATTTTTGATTACACAAAAACAACCCCGTTGCACGCTCTCATCAACCTGACAAACAGTGACACTCAACTACAACAGGAAACATCTTGCGAAATTCAACTCCTCACACATCATCACTCCAGAAAGACCAAAAATATTCATCCCACAATATACCGCACACAATTATAAGAATAAAAATTAAAATTAAAACAAAAAATACACAGAAACACAAATACAAAAACAACCAAAATTAAAACAACAAGAAGAAACCCACATTCACACAAATCCTTTCCACTCATCATTCATCCTGAAAGCCCATAAACGGCAGACGCTTGCTAATATTTTTGCTTCTTACAGTATTTCCAACTCTTGCGATGATGAACGGCGAACTTTGACTGCATTCAAGTAATTTTAAGTCCAAAGGCTAAATTTGATCGAAAACAATTGTCTCGCTCTTCAACATGTTTTAATGACAAGGTGCATGGCCACGCGGTAACAGATTGGACTTCCGTGTGAAAGGTCGTCGGTTCAAATCTCGCGCTGTCCTACTCCCCTCAAATGACACAGGTATTTTTCTATCTAGTACTTGAGGGTATAAGGATACCTATGACTTCGGTCATGTATATTCTTTAAAAAAATGGTCTATTCCGATGTGGTAAATTTAACCCTACGAAAAAATAATAAGAATCTTTGTCACATTGATTGCTGTATGGCATTAAACTTGATAAATCTCTTTTAACCAATCAGAAAAAACGTTAGAAAACTTTCGTATGTTGGGTAAGAGTTTGCACATGAACAAATATAAAAAAGGGTACTTAATACTTTATTAGCGTTATTAATATGGTAATACTAAAACATTTAAAAATAATGTGTAAAGTTTAACACTCAAATAAATAAACAATGTTTGGCAATATAAATATCAATGCAATACTTTTTTTTCATTACATATTTCGATATTATTTGATATTCGATATATTAAAAAAAATAATGTAGCACTAAAACAAATGCACTCCAACTGAAAAGTGCTAAATTCTTATAAGATGATAATCCACAGTATTTTAGTGTCAACTTTGATGAGTAAAATGTGGACTTGGAAAAGCTTAAAAGGAGCCGAGAATAAATGTTGTAGAAATGCGTGCATATAGAAAAATACAAGGAGTAACAATGCATGGCAGATTGTGAAGTGATTTAAGATGAATATGAACTTAGACGGATGTATTAAGTAATATAAAGAAGGGCACACTTAGTTGGTTTGACATGTATAACGAATTAATAAAGACAGATTAAAAACATAAATATATAGTGCAAATGCAAGTGGGAGGTATGGTGGAGGAATATCAAGAGAAATATGGCTCTCTGTCTCTCTCGACAGAAACTTTAAAAATATATATTGGGTTCCTACGAGGTCTTTAATTTCATCGAAATTTGCATAAATAAGGCCCACAATATTTGATTCCTGAAAATTGAAGGTAAAAGTTATGTATTTAAGACAATGCAATAGCCATTTAAAAAATTAATACAGGTATTAAATTATTTATGCAGTAATGATTTTTCGCAAATTCTGTAGAATTTTATACATTTATTCTAAAATTTGGAGTTTGAATCCAGCAGCAAAGCTTTTTATTAAACAAAATATTGCTATTCTGTTTATTTAGGATTTTTGGGGTTCACATTGATTTATCAGGTGGTAAAAAGACACTTTTTAGTAATCACTTATGTCAGAAATAAAATTATTTTCATAGATTGCGTAGCGTTTTTAGATCAAAACCTCACAATTAACCAACAACCCCCGGGCTGGAAGATAATCGTCTTACCAAATAGGCTGTAGAGGTAGTGCATGTATATATAACAGGAGAAATCTGTGCAAAGTGGATAAAAAAAATGTCTGATATTAAAATTGAATAAAACTTACACTAAATAAGTCATTCACCCGGCGAGTTTTCATTTTATGTGTATATTTTGTTGTACACATAACAATAAAATTAATCTTTATATGTTCAGTAAACAACAATTTTGAAAACATCATTAATTCATATTTATGAATTATCTAAATATGATACGATAAACTTCGTAAATCGAATAAAAAATATCATATTCCACGCAAAAAAAATCTCGGAAAACATTCCACAAATTGAAGGAAAACATATTTTTTTCACACATGTCAGTTTTTCAAAGGAATTGGGAATTTTTGAAAGAAAACAAAAATTTACAATTCAGAGTAGTCAAAAAGGAGAATAATGAATATGTAAAGACTGGAAAAATCATGGTCAACGTTACCATTGGCTGGAGAGTTTTTCCCTTCGTACGTTTTAGGTTTGAGATTTGATAGCGGTGGAATAAAATAAGTAATAATATCAAAATGTAATTAATTTTTCTCACGTTTTAATTTTTAAAGGCGTCTCACGTTTTAATTTTTAAAATAAAATCTTGAATAGATGAATAAATTAAAATTTTTGTAATATATTACGCTTTAATGTTAAGTAGTGCAACCTGGTGATTCTTTACCATGTGGCAATCTCTTATAACCAATCAGAAAGACATAAAATAAGCGTGAATGATAAAAACCGAGCGATACCCTTTTTGTAATAAAATTGGGTGCAAACGGGGATCGAACTCATTACTGATCAGAAGACAGGGGCCCAACCAGATTATAGAGGTTGTATTTTTTATGGAGTGGTGAAATAAAAAATATTTTAAAGGCTTTTATTATTTTTTCATCGTTTTTGGTAGGTATGAAAATAATACAAATCAGATCGGATAATCAATAAAAATAATTATGCAAACTACGTAAAAGTATAAGGTATGTAATAAAACATTAATTCGACAAAACTGACATCAAAAGCATTTCCCCTAACGTTCTTTATAAAATAAAACGAACATACCTTATACTTTTACGTAGTTAGCATCATTTCCCCTAACGTTCTTTATAAAATAAAACGAACATACCTTATACTTTTACGTAGTTAGCATCTAACAAGTGATGGATAGCTTGTTCGGAATCGGACCGAGACTCCGAACAAGCTATCCATCACTTGTTAGATGCTAACCACGTAAAAGTATAAGGTATGTTCGTTTTATTTTATAAAGAACGTTAGGGGAAATGATGCTAACTACGTAAAAGTATAAGGTATGTTCGTTTTATTTTATAAAGAACGTTAGGGGAAATGCTTTTGATGTCAGTTTTGTCGAATTAATGTTTTATTTCATTATCTGTATCGGAAAATGAGGCGCTTTGATGCCATGATTGGGTCTAGTCTTGTTTTGAAACAAATAGGGAGGTTGATTGAAGATTTAGCTAAGGTTGCGTGCATTTACTTGCAAATTGGATGTATCTAAAGGCTCTTGATGATTGCATCTTTTATCAAAGAGTAAACACCAAATTTAAAGGGGTTGATTGCATTGAAATTGCTTATACACTTAGATGATTGCGCGATTTTATTTGTTCTTGGAGAAGTTGCCAACAGCAATATTTATTTTTGTATTTGAAATATCGAATATAAAAAAGAGTTTTTTGAAATATAAAATATGGAATACAGAAACCCAAAACATATTTTTTGGTATTTGAAATATTGAATACCTAAACACTTTTTTGGTACACATTTTTAAATATCAATTTAATTTTTTTTTGTATTTGAAATATCGAAAACCAAAACCCAAAACACATTTTTGGAATATCGAATAAGTATATATGAATCCCAAGCAAGATGTCTTTAATCACCAAATTAAGGATGTGGTCCTAGAGGTGGTTGGGCCGCGTACTAAGTGTCCTCTTTGACGTCTCATCAAAAACAACGCTGGTGTGTCTCCTGCAATTTACACGACGTATCGTTTGCCCATCCTTTACCAAACATCGGTGTTACAGTAGAGAGATTCGCAGTTATTGCTTAACGTGGAGTACCAGAGTGTGAACGTATTTGGATGGAACTTAATGACAACCCCAGTGTTCCTGATGTTTGATAAAAGGTTATGATGATGATGATATTTAATAAATAACATAAATACTTGTCTATGTAGAGAATGAGAACAATATTTAAGAAGACAAAAAGTAAAAAAGCGTATATTTTATAAAACATATATTGTTAAAATAAATGTCAGATATTCGAAAAAAATAATTAACCAAGCCAATTAAGAACATAGACGGTCCATGAAATCGTGTCAAGTGTACATATAGTACTACAACACTGAAAGATAAAATATACTCAAATATTACAAACAATTCAAGACTAGAGAAAGAGAAAACAAAATCTCTCTCAAAGGCAACAAAAATATAAGATAAATGAAATTTCAAAAACAAATATGTTTTAAATGGAATAATCAGTCCTCCTAGCCAAAACTTCAGATTAAGGAAGTACCAGAGAAGGGCCCTATTGAATTCAATAACATCTATATTAAAAATATCCATCTAATCAGACATATTCCCGATTACCTTATTATTGTATACTCCCGATTGATAAAAACAACGTGCAACTGTCAGTAGCACAATTCGATGTACGCAATAAACACAAAAAGATTGATGAAATTATTTTTTATAAACACATTTGAATTTTAAACATTTCTGTGTGATTCTATTCCAAATGTGTGCACCAATTTGAGCTTATAAGTCGGAGCTATTAAGAAAATTGTTATAAACCTTATATAGAAACATCAAATTGAATAAATCCCCTATTTCAGAGATCTTGTCTTCCTGCGTACGAAATTACTAACAAAATGCAAATAAGATCCTGTGTGCATTTTCTTTTTAAATATTACCAAAACATAATTATCAAAGTCTGCAAGCGTAAAGAATTATCATTTTTAATCTTAACTTCAATTTCCGTATCAGCATTAAATACCAGACTTTAAAGATGAATCATCTCCTTTGAAAAAGCTTGCTTTGTTTGATGCACTTAAGTAAATTTGTTTTGAAAACTCTTTAAATTTTAAAAGGAGTTAGGTCCTGTTACAATGGATGCCAAGAGAGTAATATAAATATAGCAGCCGAGGCGACGGGACCATGCCCATTAATGATGATGGATGTCCAAATAAAATACACTGTCATCAATATCAATCAAATCAGAAATGCTTTTAAACATTACACTCATTTTGTGTCGGCTTCCTCTTCTGTAAGTGGGTATCTTCCAATAAAACGTTATTTGAGAGATCGTTTAAAATTTCATCGACTATTGATTATTTTATAAATTATGTAATGCTATCGGTTTAGTATGATTTATTGATGCCTTGTGGTATCATGGGAATCATATTAACTGATTGGGTGCTTAAACACTGATTAGCTTAATCCAATTTGTATATTCTCATATTTGAAAAATTCTTAAAAAATTGTTTAATTTGAAGAATTTTGTTTTGAAGTCCGCTATCATAGAATTATTAAATATATATTTTTCTCGAAGAATATTTAAAGAACGAAAAAAATTTATTTTGTAACATAGTAATAAGTAACTTCGCAAATTTGATAAATGAAAAATGCGATACATCTTGTTTCTTTTATAATGAAACAACACACGAAAAAAAACTTTTCTTTGTTTTGTCGAAAGCGGCAGTGATGGGATGATGAAAAATTCATAATAATTCTTAATCCTCAATATAAATGAAATATATGAAAACAATATAAAGGTTGATCAAATTTTATTTCTATAAACCTAAGGCTCATTTTACGTCCTGACGCTTCATTTTGAAATGTAATGAGCTGTAAGGTAAAATAAAATGTTGTATGTTTGATTTTCAGCACAAATTCTTCGAGATTACACTGTTTTACCTTCTACAAATTGACCAAAGTTTTTTTTCAAAATATCAAACATTTTGACAACATTTGCGGCCTAATTATACAAAAAATAGTTGAAAATGAGTATCAAAGTATAATGACCATCAATATCTAAAATGGTCAGATATTATATACGGCTATATGAAATTTAATCAGTACAAATTTCTTGTCTTAGATTAAAAATTGTCCAACTGAGGATTGCAGGTTTGATTACCGTCAATCTGGTATTCAGTAAATGCCTCTTGAATAAATTTATATTTAACTGCACATATCAATAAGTCTCTCGGGTGGTTTTGCGTTCAATGAAAAGAAACTGTAAAATCACTTGTTATGTTCTAAAATTACATTGAAATTTCTAATTGTAATTTATAATTATACTTCATTTGCATTTTTAGTGATATTTGTAAGGAACATAAATTCTGTTGCCATAACTCAACTTATCAAACTTTCCATGTTCTTCTTTTAATTATTTAGAATCAGACTCAAAACAATGAAACTGGACTGAATTTTACTTAATTTAAGTGCATCTTTCCAAATTTAAGTACATGCCACCCATGTTACATAATTTAAGTATATCTTTTTACTTAAGTTAAGTGAATCTTTCTCTTCATTTTGTTTTCACAAATTATTCAAATTTTGGAAATGTAACGCGCTGCTGTTTTTTTACTAAGCATTTTAAATGTCGTCACCCATCAACCGTTTGCCGACCCATGGTTTGCAAATTTTAGGTTCACATTACCTGTGCCCTTAACCCCTACCATTTTTCCATATTGCACAATATTATTTTTTCTACAAAATATCTGTTCTCGAATGTTTTGATATCTTTTTATTGTTGATAGTGAGATGTAGAGTGGATAATCAACGGAGAAAACTTTTCAGAATGCTAAAAAGTCGAAAATAAAATGGTGAAATCTTGGCGCTTTGTGTTAAAAGGGTCGGACGTAAATGTAAAATAAGATACCTACTGAAAAAATACGAAGCACCTTTGGGGGTGTAAATATACCCTAAAATAGGGAAAATCTCTGAAAAAGACAAAATTTTCCACACATACGAATTTTCTTGATTACCACGACATTTGTACGAGTACTGCCTTTTGTTCTCTAGTTTTCTTCTCATGAAAATTAATATGTTAAAATGTATTTTTTTCCACAGAAAATTATGGGTCACTTTTTAAAAACATCTATTTGTATATTTCAAAAAATATTTCTTGCTTCAGTTTTCTTTCCTTTCGTTTTTCCTCTTAAATTTTTAGACTTTTTTTGGTCTTTATTGTGTTCTCTAATATATTATTTTTATCTAAGAGAAAATATTTTGAGTTTGTTTTTAAATTTTGCTTTGAATTCCATTTGTTGAACGTGCTTTGTTGTTTTAATCTGAGTTATGATGATTTTTTTATAATTATAACATTTTTTTCCTGAGGCCATTGGTGATGAATAAACAAATACATCTTTGTTTTGGTATCATTTTCAAAACTCATTCTACTTGAATATATTAAGTGGAGGCTATGAGTGGTTTTTGGGCCAATATTTCTATACAAAGCGCATTTGGGTCGATATTTCATTACGAAACATCTCTAAAGTCAACTCATTTTTCTTATTTTATTTTCCCTTAATTCTTATGCTTAAGTCAACAACCAAGAATCAAACATCACACTAATTTAAAACCTTAAATTAAATTCCTTTTACCTCCCTTGATACTCAAATGTGCAGTCAGAAGGATTACATTATGTACGGAGTTGCCTTCCCACAGATGCATTAGTCTCCGTATTGCCAGCATCCCTTTCTTTTGTTGCCGAGAGTATTCGAGGAAAACATTTTCTCAACTCACTGCATTTAGGGAACCTGATATCTTTTTTAGGGAACCCAATCTTAGGTTAAACTCAGCTGGAGTAAATCCATTCAGCACTCAGGCACGGGCGTTACTTAATAATCAATGATTCCCCCTCGATTGCCAAAATGATGATACATTATATCATATTTTGTCACGGGACAATGCATTTTGGATCTTCCACAACTGGATATTACTGGGGGGACACGAGACCGGCTCGTTCACAACGAATGGAGAACCCCTCGACTAATTTAAGAATTTAGTTCGATATTTGTTTGGTTATTTTTTTAGACTTGTTATGTTATTTTAGTACTCTTATATTTTAGAAAAGAAAAGATTGTTTTTGTAAGTGGAGTGCGATTCATCAACCGATTGAAAACGTGAAGACGTTTGCTCGTGTTCCTCAACTGTTATTACTCAGGAAAAAAATTGTTCCAAATTCAGCTTCACATCTACTTCGATTCCCTGCTTTAACATAGGCGAATGCTATGAGAAATTGTGTATCCTAATTTGTTTTTTAGGCTGATTTATTGTAACATGCAAATGAATTCTGGGAATATATTATATTTTAAAAGGTTAACATCGGCCAAAGTGTCTTGAGCAGATTAATTTCAAACTTTGTTTCTTTATTTATGACCTGTAATGAGATGTCTCCATTGTACGTTTGGAGATGTGTCGAAGAGATGTTGCTTCGGAGAGAGGCTAGAGGTCAGTTTCCTTTTAATTGAATACGTTATTTTTTCCGAATACAATCTAATATGGCGGGGTAGTAAGACAGGGCGGGGTATTAAGACTTTTGCCGTTGCAGGTCCTGTAGCGTGTAATGGTTTGCACACAATGTGTTAGAAATATGGGCGGTGTGTGCAGTTTGATGAAGCACTTAATGACAATCCTTATTGGGAGATCTTATCAAAATTTATGACAATATATGAGCACTACACACATATATAGTACTACATTGTTATCAAAACCGAATGTTTTACTATCACGTATCTATAAAGGTTGCTTTGTAGTTCATTTTCCCTTACTAAGTTAAATGCTGTTTTCTTACGGAATATGTTTTTCTTAACATATGCAGAAGCGGGGAAGTACCTATTCTAATGGCAGCAGTAGTCACCGTCCTATCCTGGCTAATAGTGGGTTCAAATCCAGAATTAAAGCTTAACATACGTCCTTGATGAGAATCTGCTCTCTAAACATCACTATATAAATTGCACTATTATTATAATTATGACAAAGGTTCTCAACTTTACAAATCAAATTATCAAATTTTGATGAAAATACGAAAGTGGAATTACGATTTACCGATTTTATGTTACAACTGAAGATTTTTGAAACTGAAGATCAATCTTACAAATAGGGTTCAATATTTAACATTTATACCATTCTTGAAATTCTTAGGTCACTAACTAGATCTTTACAAATTAATAAATTGATTCAAATTTCTATTAATTTTTTTTATTACAATAAAATTCAAATACCTACAGTTATTCGGCAGTGAAAGCTTTTTAACTTTATATCAATTCTTATTCTGCATATGTTTGATACCGTTATTTTGGAGATGTTTCTTTTGTGATACAAGGCTTAGCAGGAATAATAATAAGTTATACCCTCCTTACACACTTTTTAAATTTCATACAAATGAAAACGATATATTATATTTTGTATCTAGATATTTAGTTATATTCCGCTCGTTTTATAGATATCCAGGGGCGGCAGTAGTATAAGCGTCACACGCTTTTATTGTTATCGGTTCTCATCCATCATGTTGGATCTGCGGGGAATAATGCGCTATTGGGAATAACACACAAACAGGAGTAATCCCCCGGCAAACTGGCGATAGCGAGTGGGGGCGCTCTCCACCCCGGTATGGGCCAGTGAAGTGGCCACTGCGTCGAAAGGGGAACATCATTTCGTCGATTGATTCAGGGGATGATCGAAACTGACGTACCCCGTTGATTTATTTTCACATGAAGTTGATATGGGAGAAGGTTTATACGCTTTTTTTTTTATATAATTATCACATTGAACAGTGCTTTCAAATTTAATATATTATTTTATGATTTATATTCCTTTTCCGTGATCCATTAGCCTAATTTATGTATTCATTGGAAATGCACACTGACATATTTGAATTTATTGATGCATTATTGTTGTTTGATTTTTCTTTTACGAAAACTGAAGAGCAAAGATTAAGATTATTGGAAATAAAGCTTTATTCTTTTAATAAATAAGCGATTGATACAATTATGAACTTAATAAGTAAGTCCAAAAAATTTCAGAACATAAACGCACATACTCACACATACACACAAAACTCTAGATTTACTGCTAGCATTAAGAGAAAAAATTGAATAAGAGTCCTATTTTGACAAAATACAGAAATAAATAAGAAGACAATTTTTTACTGAAAAATGTCGATTCACGTGAGCGGCTGCAGTTAAGAGTTGTTAAATTGAATGGTTGAAGTAAAATAGGCACTAAGTATCAAAAAAAAAAAAAAAAAACTAAGTATGCAGTTTCATTCATGACATATAGAACGAAACTGCATACTTAGTTTTTTTTGTACTTAGTGCCTATTTTACTTCAACCATTCAATTATTCAAGTGTGCTTATCTGTGAATTTTGTGGGTGTTAATCGGCTGTTTCACGTTGAACCTTGTGAGTTGGCACTGTGAATCTTGTGAGTTGGTTATACGAGGCATATCCAGAAAGTAAGTGTACTGAATTTTTGTAGGTTACAATTTTTTTATTTAAACAAAAAAATTACGTGGTTACCGTAGTACATATGTAAGCTATTTTTCGACATAGTCGCCATTCCTCTCAATGCAGGTGGTGAAGCGGGGTATCAACTTTTTGATGCCTTCCTCGAAGTAGTTTCCCGCCAACCCCTCCGTCCACTTCTCCACCTCCTCCTTTACCTCCTCGTCGGTTGAAAACCTTTTTCCACCCATGTGCAGCTTCAGGGAGGTAAAGAGATAGTAATCTGAAGGTGTTAGGTCAGGGGAATGCGCGGGATGATTCAGGACATCCCATTTAAACGAGGCGAGCAGTTCCTTCGTGGCGTTGGCCGTGTGTGGTCTGGCATTGTCGTGCAGCAGGCAGACTCCCTTTGTCAGCATGCCTCTCCTCTTGTTCTGAATCGCCCTCCGCATTTTTTTTAGGGTCTCACAGTATCTTGCAGAGTTGATGGTCTCCCCTTGAGGTATATATTCAATTAAAATTATGCCTTGACAGTCCCAAAACACGGATGCCATGATTTTCTTGGCTGAAATTGTGGTTTTGAACTTTTTGGCGGAGGGTGAAGAGGTGTGACGTGACCGTTTTTAAACTCGCGACATCACTTGTACACACTCGTACGATTAATAGCTTTATCACCATATGCAGTTTTCACCTCATTATAAACCTCAACCGGAGGTTTTCCCTTCCAAACGAGATAACGGATGACGCCGCGTATTTCGCACTTGGCGGGAGATTGGATTGACATTTTTCACAAAACGTGTCGTCGCGTCGACACTTCTCAACGTACTGACCTCGAACCGGTCTCGTTGCGGAGGGGAAGGGTCAGGCTACACGGAAGTGTAGCCAACATGTCGAAAATAAAATCCATCCGGTCGTGAGAGCCTCAGTACACGTACTTTCTGGATACGCATAGTATAACAAAAATACATTTATTGACAATCATATAGTATATAAAAGTATATCATAAAATAAATTTATGTTAAGACAATGAAAAAATATACATTTAAGAGAGAATTATCAGAAGGTCTTGGCTCATCCTATAATATTCTTCCAGACTATATGATATATTATATATAATTTTACCATCAGGGCGCCAGACGTTTTCAGCTCACACCCTTGTTAACCATGATAAAAAAATAGATAAAAAAAGTAGTAATATAATAATTGTTAAAAATATAAAAGCACATTTACACATATACGAATACAATCACAGATTCACTGCCAGCGAAAAAAGAGAAAAAAACATATAAGAGTGGAAATATCAAAGAAATTTAAAATTTTTGCAGAGAAATCAGACTAGCATATATAGCGTTGAAATAAATTTATTTTAAAAATGTAAATTTTTCTCAAATGTCATGATCCATTTTGAGTACTTTAAAAGCGCTGAAAAAATATTCCTGTCCCATATTGCTCCACCTCTGAATACACTAACTGTAATCCCAAAAGACCACGATGATGAGATCACTCGGTATCGGTAGCCGTGCGAAGAACATCGTGACAGCATTTCATTTTATATTCCGGGGATGATGAATGCACCCTGCGTGTGGCTGTAATAAATTTACCGGGAAATTTTTCACTTGATAACATTATAAAATTTTATTTCACTTTTTATCAATAGTATATTAATATGAAACGGTTTGTTCGACGATCTTCGGGGCCTAGTTGGTAAGATGCCTGTCTTGAAACCTGGAAGTTGTAGACACGATTCCCGCTGGAACTGAGATAATAAAACAGATTTTCATTCTGATTTTAACTTAAGACCTCATAAACATTTGTCTTCAAGTATTATTTACAAAGAAAATGTTATATATAATTCGCTCGGGTGCTATTATCATATAGCTGTCAGACGTGATTTGTTTAATAATATAGAGCTAAAGTTCCGAGTTAGAGCGCTCTTGAGGAGAGTTTACTGCATAAAATTGTTCTTTGAATGAATGAATGCTAAGTACAGAATGCCGTTGTTTGTGATACGTATTGTTTATTTATTTAATTCCTCGTTTTATAAAGATGTTGTAGTCGTGGTAGAGCACGACTAAAAAAGTATGGTTGGACCAAGAACCAAAACTCGAAATAAGGAAAGGTGAGGATTAAGAGAAACCGAAATAACTGTTTGTGAAGATATATAGATGGACAGAAGGTGAAAGAAATATGCCGTGATAGAAAAAAAATGACACTCTGTCCACTCTACCTTCTCCAACAGAAAAAGGACTTGATTTTATGTATGTTTAATATTATTTAGTAAAATTTATTATACTTATGATAAAACATGAACGAATGTTTATATGCAAAGAAAGGTCCAACTAGCAAAACATTCGATATGTAATATCGGATGAACGTATATATTATACTTTAATCCAGTTAATGTAAAAAAAAACAAATCTGTAAAATTTATATTAGATAGCACAAATATATTTTGAATTTTTTTTCATTTCATAAGAGCCCATTGAATGTTTTCTCAAATATCAAAAAAAGTTTGAATGTGGGTTGGATACATGTTTTAAGCCCATATTTTTTTAACGTAGCATATTAATAAAAGCCTGAAGTTGAAATATATTTGAGAGATGAAAAAATATATTGTTTAGTGGATATTACCGAGATTTCGATCAATGGGAGTGGTTATCCATGTTCTGTTTGGAGATGGAACTTTTCAAGTTTTAATATGTAAAGGTGTATTTTTTTAGAGAATGCATTTACTATAGGAAATAATAAAAAAAAGTTCACAAATATTTGGTATTTATTTGTTTATTTCTATATTAATAATACAATAAATGTGTAGGGATCCACGGTCGTCGCGGAATATTGTCGCATACATACAATCAATGACCGATGAGATTCGCATTCCTCGACAAATTTAAATAAACAGTCCAAAGTACATACGCCGTCCATTCTAGTCCAAAGATCACCCGCCGGCCAGTCATCCCGATAGCGACCGTACAAGCATATCGCGAGCGCACTCCCGCGCCCATTCTGAAATGTTATAAACACCTATCAAAATTAAGAATTCACTCTCTCTTTCCGCATTGCGATCTAACGTGTTTTATTTATTTATCAACAATCATAATCATCATATACCTTTAAGGGACATTCCCTAAAAATGTATACATATCACACAAGTGTCCTTTACAAACCGTATCAACATTTGCTAAAATAAGAATACCAACATATATGGCGTATTAAATCACCAATGTATTATTTAACAACAGTGAAAAAAAAAATTCAAAAACAAAAAGGATTAAAAAAAAAGCTATTGAGTCAAAATGGAATATTCAGTCTCACAGTGAAGATCTAAGATTGAGGAAATGCCGAAGAAGAGCCCTCCTGAACTCAACAACATTACGTTAAAAATCTCCACCAAATCGCACATGGAGTAGTCTAATTCTTAAGAATACGACAATTGGGCTTATTGTTCTCACGGTCGAGGAATATTAAATAAAAATGTCTAAAAAAAAATATTTAGCGTTTTTAAATTTATCTCGCGAAATACAGAAATAAAAAATGCAAAACTTGTTTATTAAAAAAGTCGCATAAAATAAAACCTATTACTCTACGTAGAGGAAAAAGTTGTAGAGAACGACCGAAAAAAGTGTGAATGGACCAAGTTAATTTGAAAGAAAGAATGGTATGGAGTAAGATAATTAGAAGAAGACGTATGGATGTGGATGAGGCAAAAAAAGTATGTCGTGATAGGAAGTTTAGCACTTTGTCCTCTCTGCCCACCTGAGCAGAGAACCGGCGTGATGGAATGTATTTATGTATGTGTTAATTTAATTAAGTTACCTCGGTTGGACCGGTTACCTCAAAAGAACTGTAACATTGTAAATGCAAAGACGAATTCAGATGAAAGAAAGTGAAACCAGGCTGGAAAATGTTGAGAATTGTGCCCATGACGCCTAAGTGCTAAATATGCATGGTAACCACTGAATCACTAGTAATATTATTTCTTAAAGTGGTAATGTATGTAATGTAAAACGAAATTATACAGAACTTGACGCGTTATTCTATTTTTCAAGTTGGTGCTTTCAAAAGTATTGTAGTTAGTTCCACAATCTTACCAAAGAAAAAAAGCACATTTCGTCTAACTAATGCAAAGTCCCGAAGCGCTCTTGTTCCTCTCTGCAATGCATATTTTAGTGAGACTTAGTTTGGAGAAGTGAATGAATAAGAAAGAGAGTTAATGTTCAGATAATGTCGGTAAAGAAGCTAACAGATTCCCATGGCGAGGAGGGCGAGGGGGCAAAGTTGTACGAATGAATCATCTCCCCGCCTAGGCAACAAACTGCCTTTACGACCCATTCGGGATTTAGTCTCCCACACAGGCTGAACACAAAGGTGAGAGTGACGCTTCCTGAACATCATTATCATCATCATCATCTCCATCGTTTAGGACTTCGAAGATTTTTACACTCGAATATGGAGGAAGAATGTTATATCTTCCACATTTTTTTATTCTATTAAAATTACATTTTTATAAATCTTCAAGTATATACCATAACTGTTAATATCGTTAGACTATAGACCCATTAAGCGGCTTTCGTATCTTTCTGTCTCTTTTTCTCCAAAAAATAACTGTGAACTCATATATCCACGTTAGCTTATTTGAAACAGCGACTTACATACGAGGGTAGGTCAATAAATTCGCGGAACGAAGGGGAATATTATTGTTTTTCATTTTAAATTTTTTTTACCACTAACTCAAATAAGTTTTTGAGATCTTTCAATGCGCTAATTTATACCCACGAAAATAAAAAAATTGCCTTTGCCTTCAAAATAAGCCGAAATTGCACTTTTAACTCCTTTATTGCCCATAAATTTCTTTCCTCGAAGTTTTTTTGTTTTCATATTTGGAAACAAATAATTGTCAGACGGAGCTAGGTCTGGGCTGTAGGAAGTGATTTGATGTTTGGAAGCCACAGTTGTAAAGAGCAGCCAATGCAGAATAACTTTCGTGGACGGGTGCATTGTCATGTAAAAGTAGCCCCCCTTTTATCAATTTTCCTCTCCGTTTCTCCTTTACAGCTTATTTAAACTGGATCAGCAGTCCAGAGTAGTGCTCTCCAGTTATTGTGATTCTCTTATTTTTGTAATCTATCAGCAGTATGCCTTCCGCATCCCAAAACATTGAAGTCATAATTTTATCCCACCTTTTACATTTCCTTCAATCAGAAAATCATTTACTTGCTCCAACCTTACTTTTCTAAGCATTCAATATCACGCCACCCTCTCACATTTGCACTGTATATTTATGTTATTAGTATTTTTTCATTAATTAGTTCTACAAACCCGAACCATCTCAGAGTGCTCTTTTTTATCTTACTCAACACATGAGCTTGAAGTTCACATTCATCCCTTATCACTTCCTTCCATTTTCTATCATAAATTGTCACTCAATTTACTTTTCGGTGCATACGTTAACACAGCAATTAACAAGCTTCTTTAATTTTTTTCCATATTCAATCCTATACACACAGAGATGGTACTAAAAGCAGATTTTGATACATTCTTGCTATTTTGATACATATACGCATTAGCATCCGTTGACTTTGTTTTCTATCGCTACATACCGTTCGATATATCTCGTAACTCTTCCATCATTTGAAAAAAAGCCTAATTCAAAATTCTTCAACTTGCTCCAATCTTTCATTGTTCACCCATATATCCTATTTATTTTTTTCAACAGTAACTTAAAGAAAATTAGTTCTCTTCAATGACGATACGAAGTTTTCCATAAATTCCATTTTATTTTCTGCTTTCACCCATCTTTCTTTCCTATTGAAACATTCTCTAAATTTTGTCTTTACTTATTTTTTCCATGTTATTGTCATGTGGCAGTTTTTTTCTACCAATTAAAAATATATTAAAGATATTCCAATGTGAATCAAGTTCGTAACCACCAAGCTAGAGATTGTCTAAACTAGAAACATCTATATTTAGAATTACTATACAATATCAAAAATTGAAGGTTGATCAAATAAAGTGAAATGCTAGAATATAAATAATGCATGTAGACATCATCTATTCTCAGCGAGTTAAATATTATAGAAATGACAAATTTCAAGGTACGAGTATCTTGAATAGAATACTGATGAAGTTTCCATAAATTTCTCTTCAAGTTTTGTGCATCCAAACCAATATGTTTGCAGCATCATGATTTGCTGAGTCGTATGATTTTCCATTATTCCTTTCATTGTTGCCCCAGCTCGTAAATGTCTTTACGTTCAGTTCTCATCGTTTCTCGTCAAAATACACAAAGGGTAAAGAGATAAAAATGCAAATGTAATTATTTGATAAAACACAATATTCCTGTTGCATCTATATGACTTTCCGTAACATTAGGGTGAACAGTCAAAGGGGATGAAAAATATTAAAAGTCTTATTAGAATTTTTTATTGCTCTATGCATTCTTTAAAGTATTGGATAGAAAGAGTAATGGATTTGGCGAAGGGGGAAAGATTGTGCGCATTTTAAAGCTTTGGTGTTTGGTAACTTTGCTGCGTCATCATTAACTATACAGTTATTGCAATATTCATGGTTTGTATTTCTGATGGGGGGCTCGTTTTAATCATAGTACTAAATGCATAACAAGTCAATTTAAAATGGTACTCTCATATTAAAATATATTTATGTTTATAAATACATCATAAGTTCACAGTAATACGAGTCGTTCCAGATTTGTTATTTTTTCCTAAAATCATTAATTATTGCATTGAATGTTCAGATATTCTTGAGCTTATTAGGTTGTGTGTACCATAAAAGAATATGAGACAATCGGATCGAATATATTTATGATTCCACGCCAAAGACAAATTATTTTCGAAATACTATGATGAAGAGATTTCACTATCTTATGATAGAAATTAGTATGGCATGACTGAATTTTTTTATCTAAGCATATTTTTTTTAGATTTCTACGTGTATGCAACATTTTTGAGACTGTGTGTAGAATCGGTAAAATATTGTATGACTTGCTCAAGTATTTTTTTCTCAGAACCCCTCAAAATATCTGAACTGGCGTTGCAGACACATTGAAGGGTGTGACCGGAAGACAACATTTTCTTTAGCCTTATAAATTGAGTTTTCAGGTTTTACAACTATTGGTGGAGGTATGGAGTTCACAATACTACCGAATCAAAATATAGAACTACACTTATAGCGCATGAAAGTATTGTTTCCAGACAATCTCTTACCAGATTAAGACATTTGTTTTTCAGGCACAATTGGGAATTGAACCCGAAACCCGAGTGGAAGTCCAGCGACTTATCAACTAGGCCATTGATGTCGGCCATTAATTGATTATTGAACTAACATATTATGACTATCAAATGGGCAAATAATATTACTTTTCAATAAATGCCTATAATCAATTAACTCCATATTCAGCCATAATATCGAAAACCGGACGTAATTATCGCTAACCCTTCCCTAACTAGGCGAGGGGTTGACTGGACATTGTTAACACGCTTACAAAAACAACTAATAATCATTATTAAAATCTTTCGTTCAAATAAATTATTACTCGATTAATTATTAATCCAAGTAATAATCAGGGATAAAATCAAACAAATTTGATATTTAATTTATTTCAAATAATATTGATGAGATAATTATGATAAAGTTTATTTTATTTTTTTCACTGAAACGATGTTACTTTTGAAAGCGGAGTTTCAAGTTCCTTATATTAAAAGATAAATAAAATAATATCAATTTTTGCACGTATTATTATTTATTTATTTTATTTGAATTAGACACAGGTTTAATACAATTATTACAAATAAAATGCATATTATTAGAAAAAAAATAAAGTTTAAAAACAATAACAACCAGAACAAAGATTACACATGCTACATTTTAAAGTGGCTGGAAAAAGAACTAGTAGATTCAAGTCTGGTTTTTACTAAACGCCTCTTTAACATATTTTTTTGTTGGTTGGAACATATTCCTAGATGACAATCAGCAAACCAGGTTAAAGTGTATGTAACAAAAGTGTAATACGATATAATACATCCCAAAACCCGTCAGCGTTTTTTTCAATGTTTCTATTTGAGACATACCCGCTCCAATACGCATCATCCACACGACCTTAACGTTAAATATGTATGTTACATAATAAAAATCATGTCAAGTTTGCTTGATGAAAAGATTTGTGAAGGGGCTAAAACTTGAGTTGCGATACTAACAATATAATTTATCATAAATATTATGACGAATTTTCACAAAAAATCAAAATATTTAAAAAATATGTGATATATTCATTTATGTGGTACAGTAGGTTTCACGAGAGTTTGCACTGCTGGTCTAGGATGACCATATTTTGATTTATTTTGTAATATATTATTATATATTTTTAAATATTGTCTATCTAATACTTTATATTCCAATAAAATACTTACCACAATAATAATATAATATCAGATTATGGTATGTACCTAAAGAAAATTATGAAATCAATGGTCAAAATAAAATCTAATTATTTATTCAATAGGCAAAGAAAACACAATTAACACTTATAAATTCTAAGACCAATTAAAAATGACTTATAACTAGGTATGTATGTATTGTAAAAATAAATAAATGACCCTAACACTGATGAAAAAAAATAATAATTCTTATATTCTTTCTCACTAAGTGTTTACGATATGCAATGCAAAAGTGGAAAGCTCATCACTTCTTTAGTTTGTCCACACAATGCTCTTCCTTTTCCTAACTTATGACATTATGGTCACCGTATTTTTCGTCAAATAAACGGATCACATCAACCAATCACGGCAAAGTTGAATACTAACGGATCACATCAACCAATCACGGCAAAGATACTTACTAATACATTGATACATTTTGTATATTACGCACTAAGCTTCTCAATGTATTAAAAAGTGCAAACTCTCATGAAACCTACTCTACCACTCAACATATCCAAACTGGTATTACATATATGATATATTAAACATTGTAATCGAGAGACAACATTGTCTTCGGGTTTGAGAGCCTCTGAAGTAGGCGCGAATCTCTCGGCTCGTCATCGCGCTTATTGACTATAATGCCATATGTGAAGAGGCAACAATACTCGTACACGTCTAGAGTTTCTACGTAGCCAAACCGTCTCTAAGATGGTTTGACCATGTAGAAATAATGAATGATGAAATATTTATAAAAATAATTATAAACATGTAGTTTAGAACGTACCAGCGTTAAGGTCTACAAGAAAATTATCCTACAAGTCAGGCGGACCAAACAATGAAGTCAACAGGATCCTCTTTAAACGCTACATTCAACATGCTCATGGCCGTGAAGAATATAAACAAGCTGTGCACCAAGTTCCAGATATACGAGTAGCAAAGGCCCATGAAACTCAGCATTGAGCACGCGATGAAGAAGAATATTATTTAGTAAGGACTTAGTACTTGTGAGAGTAGTCAGATTAGTATCTAAAGACATTTTATTATCTCCCTGTGCCTTTTAAGGCTAGTGAGTATTTAAATTCATCCAATAATTTATATATTCGTACAACAGCGGTTCTAAATAAATCTATTTGCAGGCGACCACTAAAAATGATTGAATAACGAAACAAGTAAACTAAAAAAAACCTATTCCTTAATTGCTTTTATATTTATATTACGAGAAAAGAAGTAGAAAAACGCTACACTAAACTGTTGAAATATAAAATGTTTAATTTCCCACTAGTAGAAGCTGAGTACTAAATTTCAGCGACGCTTTGACAAACGTCTCTCATGCTAACTTCGTCTCATTAGGCGTCTGGCGTTTGCTCCATAACAATTCTTAAACAATGGTTTGATATGTTAGTTTGGCTGTTGTTAGAAGTATGTTGCTAAAGTATTTTAGATTATAAATATTTTAGAATAATATTTGTTCGAACACTTTTTAAATAACTTAACGGTTCACACATACAGGATGTCAAGTTGAAAAAAGTTATTGAAAATGAAAAAAAAACCAACTCTTCTCGTAGTATATTTATATGGTATCACATGATGTTATAAGGAAGTGTACATTTTTATTAAAAAATATATTATTGTCTGTCATTCTTTTCCCAATACTGAACGTTTCCGAGACCACAATCCAGTTAAGAACCCCTAATCAATACTGCCAATGTATGGTACATATCACAAATTTTCGTTATTTAATGCTATTTTATGAAATACACAATAAATTTAATTTAAAATTGATTTGTGTATAACGATCATTAGGCTGATCTGTGTTTGTTTCATATATGTATGTTCTCGGTAAGGGATGCAAGACAAATTCTAGTACCGATAAGGGGTGAAATCTAGTAAATGGGATAATCAAATTTATAGACTATAATTTTGGTGTGATTATGATTATACCGTTGGCTGGTTGGCGAAATATGGAGTGGTGCGGATGACGGCGCTCGGCATGCTCGGGTGCGAGGCGCGGCGTGACGCTAATCTAATCTTGCATGCGCGAGCAGCTTTGTGCCGATAAATATTCATTAATTAGCTTTATCCAAATATATTTACCATATGCGAGGGGACGCATTGACACTAAGCATCAATTTCATAATTGCACAATACGTTGTGAAACAACTTGTAACGATGTATCTCTTTTTAATTAGAGCTTTTGTGTTATTTAATACGTATCTAATGTGATGATAAAATGGATAAAAAAAAACGAGGACTTCTTCGAAAGGAAAATGTTCCGTAACATTTATGATACCCTGAATATAGAATATTTAAGATTGGTAGAATTCATCAACATATGATAGAAGAATGGAAGAAATGAATAAATTATGAAAGCTAATACTGTTAAAATTTTAAAGAATGAACATAAGGATAGTTAGACTTCATCAACATACGAAACGAAAGCACAATTAATATGCGCGCTATTAAGAAATTAAAAGAAAAAACATATAGATAAATAGACTTCATTAACATGCATATGTTGTACTGACATCAGTAGAAACGAATAAATTATAAATGTGCGAGCTGTTAGAAAATTAAAGAAATGAACATTAAAATGGATAGACTCCATCAATGTATGCCAATAGAACAGAATAAATGAATATACTATGCAAGTGGGTGTTATAACGAAACTAAATGAATGAATGAATATAAAGACTGTAAGAATTCATCCACGTATGACAGAAGAAGATCAGAAATTAATAAAATGTTCCATGAACTGACTGGCGATAAAGACATAACGAAGAACTGTTTAAGAGTCCTAGAAATTAATTGATACAAATACAGAATGGGTCAGGCCTGTACTGTGTTGTTTACTTTTAACTGGTATGTTATTTGTAATTGACATAAGTTGAGTGTTTTTGCCCATTACTTAATTTTAGTTGTTTAACCACAGTTGTTATGAATGAGAGTTTTAATTTGCTTGCATTTAATCCCTTCTGTGTAAATGTCATAGTATGCAACAAAAATAAAACTTCCAAAAATACATCAAGTATTAGATTTTCAAATATTTTGAATATTTCGTCGAATTAAGTATGCGTTTTTGATTACACGATGATACTCCAATATCAAAGACAAAACTAATCAACCGACTTAACATTGTTAGCTTTTACTGAAGGGTGCTCATTTCAATTATTGTTTCGTTAGCTGGAGGCAAAAGTCATTTAGGGGTGCATACACAATACATTGAGAGGAGCGGATGCCGGGCACGTGTCCTCTGCAATGGCAGCATGTTGTTTTAACCAGACTCATTCATAATGAGTGATATAAGTTTTCATTAAGGAATTAAGGAAATTATGCTAGACTGACCCTTCAAACTAGTGGTCACATAAATAATCTTCTAAATCTCTTTTTTAATTATACACAATACAATACTCAAATTTGAAATGAAAAAAAAAGTGAATCGTGGAGCACAATTATATAACAATATAAAAAGTCCCCATTTTAAGGATACAGATAATCATTTCACTATCATTTCAAAGTTTGTGACAAAGTGGTTAAATTTCTTTATCACAAATTTGATTATAAAGGGTTTTTCATATTGAGCGTTCTTTTAGTTCTTGGATAAAACACAGATGGTGTCGCGAACTTGCCTGGGTCTTGTGACATTTGAGAAGTGTATGGAATGACGATTGTTAAAACAAAACTAACATATTTTTTTATGCAGGATAAATAATTCTATCCATAAAATTCTCGCGTTGTTCCATTGTTATCCACTTTTTTTATAGCGTTGTTCAACTGTTTTTTACCACAGAAACATGTGTTCCAAGTAACATACGTAAACTTGGCTACATTTAGTAATATTTTGTAATAAGCATATACTCGTATGTATTAAATTTAAATATATAAATATTCATTTTGAAATATTTTTTAACAATGACTTTGTAATTACTTTGTTATAATTATTACTGCTTTTTCTATCTATCATATATGTTAGTTAAATATAAAGTTTTGTATTTTTGTCAATAATTTTAAGTAATTGTATTAACTTGTCATATGTGCATTTTTATCTAAAAGACACTGTTGTGTCGTAAATAAAATAAAAAATTTCAGCATAATCGAACCCAATGAATAAACAAGCTTTCCTGTTACACGCTGACATTTTTTACTTCCATTAGATCCTTTCATAATATACATCCACCCATTTAGTTAAAATATTTTGATTTGAAAGTTCAACATATCATCATGACCCAAAAAAGGACTGATGATATGTTGAACTTTCTTACATCATAATATTACGCTATTACGATACCAACCTGATACATGATATTACGATATCAACAGCATTCTGAAAATTCTTTTTGCGTAGCTACAACAATAAACTTAAATGAAAAATTAACTGAAAGCACAATTAAATTGAAAGTGAATTCACTGGGAACATTACTCAGAACGCCAAGATGTTAGCATGCTTGGTGACTACTGACTACTAGGTAATGGTATCGATAAACATTCAATTAAAATTGATAATTCTTGGGATAAATATTATAATCTTATCGTTTCAATATACATTTAAATCATTAAATATTAAGCGTAATACCGATACCAATGGCCTACTGCAGTAGTTTCCAAACTTTTTCTATTCATGGCTCCTTTAGTGTACCAGGATATACGTAACAGTTACACTAGTATGGGTTTGATAAATTACTAGAACAATCCAGTCATTGTTTATTAAAATTCTGACGTCTGTCTATCTTACTTCCACTCACGTGAAAAAATGGGCCTTGAGAGAGTGAGACAGAGATAACGTGTCGATCTCCGTCTAATATTAACAATGAAAAATGAAATCTAGCTGACACCTGAATCAACAGTGAGTTGATTGCACAGTGTTCGTTAGATGTCACTTCCGATCATCGCATCAGCATATCGATGACACGATTAAAAAAACTAAGTAAGTCTCATTTGAGTGAACATTTTGATATATTCCACGGTGTCTCTGTAAGTCAGCCGCAGCGAACACTTTGGGAATCACTGATCCAGTGAATAGCATGTTTACTGTCTTTTGTGTTTCACCAGCTTTAATTCCCAATCGATTTTAGAATGGCACTTTTTGCAAAATGTATTCCATTCGAATTTATGTATTGACGAGGAGTAAAGCCCCCCATACGTAATGCATTTTTCATCATTATCACACTTTACATTTCACCAGGAACACATGGATGCCATAAAACGCTCCCATCAAGGTCAGTCCACAACTCTGCCAGACCACATTTTCTTACGTTTGGTCGATACTACGAATATCTCGAGCATGTGACCGGTATATGGTGTAAAATGAACTTCAGATTTAACAATGCTCTTTTCTGGCGATACAACTGCAAAACTCATGGTAGAGTACCAAGCAGCATCCTTAATACATGACCCAACCTACTGTAGCAATTATAGTAAGCTTTGTTAAATAAAACTGATTTTCTTACAACTTAAATTTTATGGACTCACCGAATACCAAATTTCATGATATTCGTATTATTTTGGAAGTAGGCATCGACCGTGGATGGAATAAATAAATGAATTTTATTTAGAATTTTTTTGCAAGTTTTGGATCATGCCTTGTAACAATAGCATTTTTTTCAAGTTACGTCGCAATTTTTTTAAAGCTATATTGAGGTGATAATTTGTTAAAAAATATCACTTTCTTTGTGAACTGGAAGTGTAACCCGTTTTCCGTAAAAAAATCTAACAAAGTGCTAAAGTTTTTTACGCCACTTATTAATTAGCGTCAAAGGATCTGGAAAGAACTCTTACCGAAATGTTTCAGAAAATCTGGCAGGTTTATAACATTATTATATTAACCTTTGAAAAAAATCAGGAGTGTAGAAACAAAGTTTGAGAGAGCAAATTTTTATTAAACTGAAACGAAGAAAAATACTCCAAGTTTGAGCTCAAGATATTAAATGCTTCTTAACTTACCGTACACGTGTTTCTTTGTATGCCAAAATTATAGTGCGTGAAACTCAAAACTTTCTTTTTATTAATATATTCTAGAGAATTAGAACAAGCATCTTCATTTTAATATTAACAACTGTGACTGTAGAGCTTTTATTACACTCAAAATCCTTGTTATGTTTTTTTTCAGTCGATTTCAACCATGATATTTTTCACAAAATATAATTAATATTCAATGTGAAAGTCAATACAGAAATACGACATGTTGCAATAATACACAGACTTCTGAGAGATAGAAAGAGAAAGTGTCAGAAAAGAAAAGGGTAAATGAGAAAATTATCTTGGCTGGTGATCTCAGTGGATAGGTGGGAGTGAAAACGATTGGATATGAAAGTGTGTTAGGTAAGTTTGGCGACGCGAGAAAGAACGACAATGGTGATAGGATTTTAGAAATATGTCTATTAAGAAATGTTGTTGTATCAAGTACACTATTTGACAACAAGGACTATCACATATATACAAGGGTGAGGAGGAACGAAAAGTCAATTATATAAAAATCAAGAAAAAATATCAGCACCTCTGAATACAACATATGTAGGTATTTAGAGGTGCTGATCTAAAAACGGACCACAATCTTGTGGTAACAAAAAAAATATTATTTTTCGGACATGTCACTTTAAAACTAAGAAACCCGATCTCGGTGAAAAGATTCAATTTAAAAAGCTGCAAGGTATTAAAGAAACGGAGAAGTCCATAGAAAGTTTGAAGCAAGAATGAATAAAAATAATAAAAGCTTGAGTACTCGTATACAATAAAAATGGACAGCAGATGGCTCTCAGATTATCCTTAGTGTAAAGCATCACAGGCAGACCGTTACTTTGTCTAGCAATACGGCAGAATTTTGTGATTTTCAGATGAAACTAAAAACATTAATTATTATTCGGGTTTATAATTTTTAATGATTTTTATTTGTGCATATCATCAAATGACATAAAATTAGTTGTACATACGTCCGTAAGAATAAGCGCTATCGTTGTTACTGTTAAATATTTAGTTATGGTTTAATTAATACCGCCGTTTAGAGAGCAACCCTCCCTTGACGAGAGTTTGCTCTCTATACGGCGTTATTATAAGTTGTCCTTTTGTTATTATTACGTTTTAGTATTGTTCTGACTGTCTCAAATAAGTAAATTAATGATATAAAATTACTATTAAATTAAGTAAATAGAAAAGGATCCAAACAAAAGAAGAGTAAAGCGCGTTGAATACACGTATATGCGCAATTATCGGAGGCAATAACGTTAGAGATAAATATCAAAGGAAGCCAATAAGCATTGCGCTGTAAATGCTCAGTAAATGAGATTTTTTCAACAAGCTCGACAACATCAAGAGACTGAAGAAGAAGCTAATGAGCGTCGCGCCAAGCAAGCTATATGATGAAGCAATAACAATTGTATAACTTTTCAGCTCAGCAAGACTATTTAAAACTAGAGATTTTTCATAGGTTACATATACTCGTATATGTTATGTAACCTATGGTATATAAACAAATTGGTATTAAAATAAGTAAAGACATTTATCTTCTGGGTTAAAAAATTTGAGATATCGTTTTTTGCAACAGTTTTGATTGCTCAATCAAAGTTCTAAGAATACCTAGAGAACCTCTATTTTGTGAGCTTTGTCGGTGGCCATGATTAAACGGTAAGTTTGAGCAAAGCAAGCGGGTGCTCCAGGTTCAATTCCTGGCAGATTCATTTTCAGGCTGGTTTTATTCTTAGACCATTTTAGATCTGTATTTACGTGTTTCTGTATTCCCAAAAATTCTTATAGCGCTTTAAAGTTATCGTAATTTCTTAATCTGTATATCATAAATTTTTATAGCTATTAAGAAACAGATCGAAAGGCTGCAGCAGATTAAATCTGCCGATCGTCATGGAACTTCTACTTGCCATCGGAATTTTGAGTTTGATTTGAAGTGCAATAGCATGCATAAAACAAATCAATACACGCATACACGTCTTTCATAGACAGGATGGCTGACAATCATACTCGACCACTAGATACAGCCTATCGTATCGTAAGTTAGTATTATAAACTATAATTAAATAAACCTTCTCTTTTGAATGCTTTCAAGTGGACAATGATGTCTTTCAAATACCTTATTGTGGATATCAAGAGCCGAAATGATGTTTTTTAAAAATTGGAGTGTATATTGATAGTCATTGGAGTGGATATTGATAGCCATTGGAGTGGATATTGATTGTCACAATGACTTAATGTACTAAAATTACTAGCTAGATTAATAAAGCCACTCTATACATCTCAAAGATCCAAGATCTATTGGACATACACGTATGTAAAAATTGTAATACTTTATGATTTTGAAACTAGATTTGATATCACATAAACGAAGACATTGCTTAAAACATTACAAATGGACCCTTAGAGACAGTAAGAAATACCAAATTAAGAAAAATGTATGAAATGGAAGACATCGAAATATGAGGAGTAGGATGAGACTTGGATTCCATTTATAGTTACTCATGGCTACTCCATTGAAAGGTGATCACTCGTAGAGATTAAGAGACAGTCGGTAGTCCGCATCTCGAAAAAATATCTTACAAGATCAAGAATCTATAACAAAAAGAATAATATCGATACAATATTAACTAATGGGAGCGTATTTAAAAGTTAATACATTCCATGTCTTCACTGTTCTTTACTACATTGTTGTCTTCCGATAAGATATATAAAAAGTCAATACATTCCATCTCTTCATTGTTCTTTACTACATTGTTGTCTTCCGATAAGAGATATAAAAAGGCAGTACATTCCATGTCTTCACTGTTCTTTACTACATTGTTGTCTTCCGATAAGAGATATAGAAAGTCAATACATTCTATGTCTTCATTGTTCTTTACTACATTGTTGTCTTCCGATAAGAGATATAAAAAGTCAATACATTCCATGTCTTCATTGTTCTTTACTACATCGTTGTCTTCCGATAAGATATATAAAAAGTCAATACATTCCATGTCTTCATTGTTCTTTACTACATTGTTGTCTTCCGATAAGAGATATAAAAAGTCAATACATTCCATGTCTTCATTGTTCTTTACTACATTGTTGTCTTCCGATAAGATATATAAAAAGTCAATACATTCCATGTCTTCATTGTTCTTTACTACATTGTTGTCTTCCGATAAGAGATATAAAAAGTCAATACATTCCATGTCTTCATTGTTCTTTACTACATTGTTGTCTTCCGATAAGAGATATAAAAAGTCAATACATTCCATGTCTTTATTGTTCTTTACTACATTGTTGTCTTCCGATAAGATATATAAAAAGTCAATACATTCCATGTCTTCATTGTTCTTTACTACATTGTTGTCTTCCGATAAGAGATATAAAAAGTCAATACATTTCATGTCTTCATTGTTCTTTACTACATTGTTGTTTTCCGATAAGATATATAAAAAGTCAATACATTCCATGTCTTCATTGTTCTTTACTACATTGTTGTCTTCCGATAAGAGATATAAAAAGTCAGTACATTCCATGTCTTCATTGTTCTTTACTACATTGTTGTCTTCCGATAAGATATATAAAAAGTCAATACATTCCATGTCTTCATTGTTCTTTACTACATTGTTGTCTTCCGATAAGAGATATAAAAAGTCAATACATTTCATGTCTTCATTGTTCTTTACTACATTGTTGTTTTCCGATAAGATATATAAAAAGTCAATACATTCCATGTCTTCATTGTTCTTTACTACATTGTTGTCTTCCGATAAGAGATATAAAAAGTCAGTACATTCCATGTCTTCATTGTTCTTTACTACATTGTTGTCTTCCGATAAGAGATATAAAAAGTCAATTCATTCCATGTCTTCATTGTTCTTTACTAGATTGTTGTCTTCCGATAAGATATATAAAAAGTCAGTACATTCCATGTCTTCATTGTTCTTTACTACATTGTTGTCTTCCGATAAGAGATATAAAAAGTCAGTACATTCCATGTCTTCATTGTTCTTTACTACATTGTTGTCTTCCGATAAGAGATATAAAAAGTCAATACATTCCATGTCTTCATTGTTCTTTACTACATTGTTGTCTTCCGATAAGATATATAAAAAGTCAATTCATTCCATGTCTTCATTGTTCTTTACTAGATTGTTGTCTTCCGATAAGATATATAAAAAGTCAGTACATTCCATGTCTTCATTGTTCTTTACTACATTGTTGTCTTCCGATAAGAGATATAAAAAGTCAGTACATTCCATGTCTTCATTGTTCTTTACTACATTGTTGTCTTCCGATAAGATATATAAAAAGTCAATTCATTCCATGTCTTCATTGTTCTTTACTAGATTGTTGTCTTCCGATAAGATATATAAAAAGTCAGTACATTCCATGTCTTCATTGTTCTTTACTACATTGTTGTCTTCCGATAAGAGATATAAAAAGTCAATACATTCCATGTCTTCATTGTTCTTTACTACATTGTTGTCTTCCGATAAGATATATAAAAAGTCAATTCATTCCATGTCTTCATTGTTCTTTACTAGATTGTTGTCTTCCGATAAGATATATAAAAAGTCAGTACATTCCATGTCTTCATTGTTCTTTACTACATTGTTGTCTTCCGATAAGAGATATAAAAAGTCAGTACATTCCATGTCTTCATTGTTCTTTACTACATTGTTGTCTTCCGATAAGAGATATAAAAAGTCAATACATTCCATGTCTTCATTGTTCTTTACTACATTGTTGTCTTCCGATAAGATATATAAAAAGTCAATACATTCCATGTCTTCATTGTTCTTTACTACATTGTTGTCTTCCGATAAGAGATATAAAAAGTCAATACATTCCATGTCTTCATTGTTCTTTACTACATTGTTGTCTTCCGATAAGAGATATAAAAACTATTATTAATTCATTTGTTGTGTCGCATCTGGATTATTGTAATTATATGTATTCTGGTTTCTCTGAATAAAAAATTTCTATCCTGCAGTCTGTTTTCAAGGCTGATTTACTGGTATGATAGTCATATTGATATTGTATATTAGTCCACTTTTTAAAAGTCTACACTTTTAAAAAGGCTTAAATGTCACGAACAGATTGATTTCAAGTTTTGTCTCTTTGTATTCCCTTAAAGAGATGTTTCTATTGTACATTTCTAACTGTATCTTAGAGATGTTCCTTTCAAAAGCAGTAGAACTTTAAGATCGATTCCTTCTTTATCTAATAAATTGTTTGTTTCAAATCATTCCAATATGGCGACGTATTATGATAGAGCTTTTACCGTTGTTGGTTTTGTGGCATGATTTAAAATATCTTAAATATCTCTCAGCATTTGGGATACATACAACTAAAGTGCTTATCAAAACACGAAGAAAATATTAAAAAAAAAGTATTTATACATTTTTAATCACTAATAATTTTACATTTCATCCAAATACTTCTTTTTCGTAACAACAGAAATGAAAATAATAGAAAACATAAATTTTAGATTTAAAGCGGTGGTATAAACGAATTCTCGAAATAATTCTCTACTTTTTCAATTAAATATTGAATAAAATCCACTTAATTTCTAGGGTCTTTTCTCCAAACTAAATTTTACTTCTTATTTTTTTTCAACATTTTGTAATTGTTTTTAATGATTGTGGAAAAAATGCATTAGAAGTAACTTATAAAAAGGTTTACTTTTTTAAGTACTTTCAAGTAAAACAAAATTATCGGTATTTTTTATTACGAGTAATCGATGACTTCCGTAATAAAGTTGGTAAGACGTTTACTTACGTGCGCTAGACTTTTGTGAGTGTAGTTGCCTCTTTACGTAATAAAGTTGGTAAGACGTTTACTTACGTGCGCTAGACTTTTGTGAGTGTAGTTGCCTCTTTACGTGCAGGCCATTATTCCAATCACGTGACGAGCCGCAATCCAGTGGTTTAAACCTGAAGGCTCGGTTTATGATACTGAACATACGAGTACAGTACCCGGCGGTAAGTAATACACATCGATTGTAGAGCGTCGTCTCTGTCATTCATACACGTGTTCCGTCGCGGTTTGTCAGTCGTTACCGGACCGGACTGTTAGCGCATCGTGCGACAGAGACGACGCTCTACAAACTATGTGTATTACTTACCGCCGGGTACTGTAAGTTGTCTTTCGGTTACGCTGTTTTATATGTTCGAATCATTAACTCAGATATGTTGAAGGGTTATCATACAAACGAATATAACATACATACTCGTATGTATCATCACACCATTTTCTTGTCGGGTTAACCAGAGAGGTCAAAGCGTCAGACTTCCCTATCACGAAATATACCCTTCGCCTCTTCTACATTCATACACCTTCTGATACAATAACGATTTCTTTGAATTTCCACTTTTCCTTATTTCCAAATATCATTCACTTGATTCAACCACACTATCCAAACTCTTCCTCTATTAATATCCATTACAGAAATAGGACGAAAAAGAGAAAACGTAACTGGTATTAAGCCATTTTTGTTTAAATAACTCCGGCGAGAAATGTGGTTGTCAACTTACCTGATGATGACACATCAAATGTTGAAATGCATTGTGATATGCAAAAAATAAAGTTTTAATTTGATATTTAGTCACTCGAATATTCCATGTTTAATATTTCTTTAACTTTTCTTAATAATAATAACATTTATTTGTATTGTTTTGAGAGAGTAAGAAGATGAAAAATATTTTAATTACTGTTCATTAAATAAAAAAAACCACTATTGGCTTACTACTGTGTATTAAATAAAAAAAAACATTGTCTGCTAAATTACTGTGCATCATATAAAAAACCGTAACTGTTTATAATCATTACAAAAACCGTTTCATTCTTGGATTATTTTACGAAATTGCTTGATAATGAATATTATAACAGTTGAAATTCTTTGTATGATTTTCCGGATTTAATCTTGTTACATCGAATCTTGGGTCTCCTTTTCACAATTTAATAGCATTATGATTAATTTCAATATCTTTCCTTGACGTTGGGGCTGCGTCATCTTAAGAACCGTTTTCATTAATCATTCAATTGATATTTTCCATGCGAAGAAATCTCAAACAATCTTTTCTCAGCAAGCAAACAAACAAGCGGGGAAAAGTTCAAAAATGCGAGGACAAAAACTTCTTGCGACAAGGAAATCAAAGAATACAACGATAATCCTGGAAGAGTGAAAGAGAGCTTTATATTATATATTATATTTGTATTGTGAAGAAGACGATCTTAATTTCGTCTTAAATTTCAATTCGTTGTTTTTAATTTAAATTATTGGAATTTCTTATAAGGTACTGTCACTTATATTTGAATTGTCGAACCATCATCATCGTCATCACCATCACACCATAGCTATATTAGGATAGATAATATATATCATCTTCATTCTATTCTATTCTAACGTACATATTTCGCTTCTGCTATATCCATACATCTCAGCATGCATTATAATAATAATATAAGGACAATTTACATACCACTTTTTAGACGGAAGACTCTCCTCAAGGGGTTTTACACTATTGTTTTACCATCAATTACATTCTACCTATTTTAAGAATTTAATTCATTTGGTCATATCACGTTTTTCTTGATATTTCGTACCTTCTATACTACAGGCATAGTTTATTTTTGAAAATCTTTCGTCATCCATACTTTCTACGTGACCGAAGCGTCTTAATGCTCTTTCTTCATCTTAAACACTGGATCTTTCTTCAATCTGAAAACTTTTCTAATACGCTAATTCCTTATAAGTTTCACAGATAGTTTTTCTACACGTTTTATACAACGCTCTCATTTTACTACGTTTATCTTACTTTCACCACGTTTTTGCCATGCCTAACATTCGTTTGCATATCTCAATGCTGGGACCAATATCCTATCATAAGCAGCTAGCTTTACTTATCGTGAAATGCTCCAGTTGGTTAACACAGTGTATAGTCCACCATTCGCATTAAAGCTGTTATTATTTTTTCTATATCGCACGGCTGAATTTATGATATATAATTATTATGCTTTGAGTGGATTAATGAGATTAAAAGATTGACATTTAGACCATAGAGATCATTTATGGAAAATAAAAAAGGAGAAAAAAAAATGGAGTAGTAAGGAAAGTTTTATACGGTGTATGTATGTGAAACTAGCGAAAAATGTGTGTCGCGATACATAAGTCTGGTACTCTATCCTGCCCATCTACTTCGACAGAGAAATAGCATGATGGTATGTATGTAAAAAGAAAATTCAATTTCACGAAGACCTCAATTTTAGAAATATATTATACCTTTCAAGATTTTTGAAATCAATAAACATAATTTATTGCTTTTTCATTTACATTGTTAATTCAATACACTATTATCGAACAATTTTATCAAAAAAAAACATTTGAAGTCAAAGGCTCGTCAGGCAAACTAATATTTTATAAATAAAATATCTTGTACGTTAAATCTAACTTTACTTTGAATATTTTTTCAAAGTATTGTTTTCTAATAATCGTTTCTTTAGTCTTAATTAAAATTCAATTACATTTTAAAAATTTAAATGGTAACCCACAATATATCAGAATTGGCGATGCAGACATATAATATTAAAAAGAAAAAGAAAACATGTCTTAGGCCCATTACTCGAGCCTTCAGGTCTAGAACCACTGGAATAGGCACGGCACTCGCAGTTTTTTTTGCAATTCTGCCCCATGGGATGAGTCAACACTAGCATAGGTCTAGCGCGTGCTTGCATTGTTACCAGACAAAGTCTTGAACCAGAATCCTTTGTTTTGGTAAAATCGGGAATTAAACCCTAAGCCCCCGGGTGGAAGTAAAACGTGTCAACATATACACGGAAAAAATGCCTACGTTGAGGGGAGTAGCACAGCGCGGGTTTGAACCAGCTGACCTTCCGCAAGTCCAACGCGTTACCTCGCAGCATACACCCATTTAATAGTGGATATTGAAAATAATAATTTTGTAAGAACAATGCGAACATCTGTCAAGTCTATTTTAAAATGAGCCATTCATTCAAATATTCACGGAAATGAATAATTACTTTAAATTGACGTATAATAAAACCTAAGGAAAAAATATGAAAGCCTGAATTCGTATTAGGATTGAAAGAAGACTCACCGGAAACAAGGCGGTACATTCAAAGATATTTAATAATACAGAAAGTTGGATTCCATGTTAATACGCTTCTTATCCCAGCCTCCCTTATTTGCTCGAGCTGAGAACGCGGCTTCGGAGGCTGTGTACTCGTATAAACATTTCAGTTTATTTGACAAACGTAAGGAAATAATAGAGTTGTTTGCAAAAGTTTCTGAACTTAAAAATGTATGCATCCTTCGTATTGAGCGAATTATGAGAATTTCGGGGGTAAATGTCTTTTTCACGGGGTTGAAAGGAACTTGTTTATGTATGAAAAGTTTCTTGATAAAATGTTGGGTCTAGAGTGCTCATGAGTTTCGGTACTTTGTTCGCAGTTTTGTTGCCTTTTTTCGTATTCCTATTACTGAACTCGAAATATTTTAAGAGATATAGAGAAAAAACTAAACAGGCGTCAATGAATACAATAACAGAGTACCAGAAAAGATGATAAATCCAATCTTTGAAATCAGAAGATAAGAATACTTACTTAACCACTTTAACCCCAACCCTTTTTAATAAATGTATATAAAAAAACTCACACATTTTGAAATTAAAAAGTCCGTATTTTTTTAATATATACTCCGTATTTTTAAATAAAACACTTGTTTATTTTTATAGTATGCAAATAAACAAGTGTTTTAAAAATACGGAGTATAAAACTTCTACAAATATAATAACGTATAAAACGTATAAATAACGTATAAAAACCACATGGTACGTAACATAAATACACTAATGATATTTTATCACAACATTACACTTATCTACTTTTAATATTACATGACATAAAAAAGTCGCATACAGACTTAAAAAATTATTTTGATGTGTTGAAGTGTTGAAAAAAATACTTTGAAAAAAGTGAAATAAATACGTTTCAATCATTTAGTTTACCTTCAAAGATTAATGAAATTGGATGCATCGTATCCAATGAACCGCAGGGCGCACAGACGTCTCTAAACGTAAAAAGACAATACAACATTTTGAGCATATTGTTAAAAAGAATGGTAAAAAATTCTGGAGAAGCTTGTGATCACGGGGACAGTTGAGGTAAAGCTTGCAAGAGGAAGGTGTCCCATGAGATGGACGGATCAAATAAAGAAGGTAATAGGATTTTCTGTAAGTGCTGACCTACGACCGAGAGGAATGGAGATATGTGGTGCACCGAATTCGAGACAGCAGAGGACTTCTCATATAACGCTTTGCATTGAGCAAATAAACATCTGATCGCAACTCAAATAAAGTCATTTTGAAATTGTATTTTTTTATTGTCGCGACCTAAAAGAAGGTTAGTTTTTTACGAACGCATTTTTTAAACCTGCTGGCATGAACTTAACAATCAGCCAATTATGTGAAACATCTACATCATTTACGTGAAAACTTGTTTGTGAAAGTCAAATTTTTCCAAGGCATCGTAAATTATTATCCTAGTCATGTTTGTCTTTCAGACAAATTTCTGTGTATTCCGTATCTGTATATATTGAAGTAAGTTTAAACCTAACATATATATTGGAAGGCGACCAAATCTTTCCGTTTTAATTACAAAAATATTAAAGTTTTAAACTAGAAAATATTATGAAGACAGCATCAAGTCAAAATATGAACAAAGGACGAATAGTGAAGTTGATAATCAACAAACTCTGATGAGAGAATGGCAACGTTTTTGAAACGTGGCACAAGAAGCCATAAAACGCGATATAAACTCCGAAAGATCTTAACATATGTACATATGAAATACTATTATCGTTTTATTAAGATTACCAAAATGTTTCGCTCCATGATCGTCTACAGAGTGACCTCTCATCTATCCAATCTTAATCGTTTCAGAAGTGTTTGTAAAATTAGTTTCAGATCCTAAGTAATGTAATGTAATCCAAGAAATAAAAAAAAATCAATGTAAAATTATATATTTCAAATAGATAAAAGTAACGATATACGGGGCTTAGTAAGTAAGAGGCATTGTTTTTTCTACATATTTTAACTTAGTAAGAGGTATCATTCGGATTCCTATCGCATGTATCTTACTTTCATTACTTTCTTTGCCACGTCCAAGTTTTGCTTGCATATCTTAATGTTGAAACCAGGATTTTATTATAGGTATAATCGACCAGCTTTGCTTATCTAGAAATGCTCTAGTCGGTTACCACTGTATAACTCATCATTCACTCTATTGCATGTGACCCTTTTTTTTCAATCCAATACATTTAAAAATATCAATATAAAATTAGATGTTTTTATAAGAAAGTTCATAAATAGTAGGCATCCATGGCTTAGCTAGCAAGACCCCCGAGTTTTTAAGCCCGAGGGTCGCGAGTTTGATTACTCTTGGTACCCAGATTTTTTTCAAAATGTTTTCAAAGTGGTTCACTTAAGATTTATTTAACACCTTTCTGGTTGGTTACAAGATATTAATACATGGAAATAAATACAGTTGCACCGTAAATAAATAAAAAGTGAACTTTCAGTTTTCACATTTATTTTGAAATTAAAAAGTTTAAATCCATTCGGTAATTTTTCCTATTCAAACTGTATTATAAATGTAGATGCAATAATATAAGTAAACGCACCTTTATTTATAATATTGTTCCACTCTGATAGGGTTTATGCACGATATTTTGATTGGTTTAAAAGAATAACTTTTTCTGAAAATACAAAAAATTGTTTTAAGAAAGGTTTCGGTTTGAACTTCGTGGAACTCCATATAAGAATATTTAATAATAAATTGGAGCACATGAGGTTACAATGTATGACAGAATGCAGGGATTTGAGTTGAATGTGAATTTCAACTAATGTGTTGAGTAAGATTAAGAAGAACACACTGAGATGGTTTGAGCATGTAGAACGAATGATTAAAGAAATATTAACAAAACAAATGTACAGTGCAAATGTGAGTGAAAAGCGTGCTAGAAGAAGACTAAGAAACTATGGTTGGATCAAATGAATGATATTTCGAAAGAAGAAAATGTAAATAGTCGTATGAGAAAGTGGATGGATAAAGAAAACACGAAAGATGTATGTCGTGATAGGAAAGTATTGCACTCTCACCTCACGCCTTATCAGTAAAGGGAACGGTGTGATAAATTACTCAACTTATTCTATAAATGTGTATATAATTGGATCTGCATGGCCGCGTGGTAATGCGTGAGATCGAGATATTTCTGTAGTCGGGGAACCAGCTTTTGTGTGCCAGTGTCATAGACCTCCGCCGCCAGCTCTTTCAGCCACTTCTTCACAGCTTCCTCGACCTCCTAATCGTTGGAAAATTGTTGGGGTGTAGTGACACACTCACGTCTTATCCCCCGTCACGATAGAGTCCGAAAAGCTCCTCCCTCCTGTGCAAAACGATCCAAAAATTCACGCGCGGTGGTCACACGATTTTGACGGTGCTCCGGTGTGAGCATTCTAGGCACATAACTTCTTGTAACCAAGTTTTTCCGACACAATATCACCAAGGAGACTTCGAGAAATGTCAGGAAATTCTTCGTGAAGGTCGTCAAGCGTCACACGGCGGTCATTTTGCACTTGTTCTTCAATTTTTTGCACAAGTTCGTCAGAAATCACTGCCTTGCCTCGTCGTCAGTATCAGTACGGCCTTCTCTGAACAACCTAACCCACTTCGTGATATGTTGTCGACTCATCACATCACTACCATAAACTTTCACGAGCTTCCGATGGATATTCGCGGCGGTATTGTTCTGCAAAGTCAAAAAACGGATGACCGCACGGATCTCGCACGGATGGAGGTGACGGGAGTGCGCGACGACCTCTCCATCGGAAAAATTTACTGTGACTGAAAAAAATGGCCGACAAACACGCGGGATCAAACAAACTGACCGTTAGGATCCCCCCTACACACCAGGTGCGCCAACTTTGAAACAAAAAAAATCCGCCGGCCTCAGGAGCCCTTGTACCCTTACTTTCTAGATGACCCTCGTAGATTCAATCTTACAGAAGTCAAGAAATAAACATTATCATATAAGTACATAAGCAAAAATAAAGTAGGAATAATTAAAAAAAAAATCCCCCTAATTAAAAGAAATTAAAAAAATGAAACGCATAGTGATTTCTTTGAAGTTACATGTATTTTAAATGTTTCTTGAATGATTTAAAACTTATAAATCAGAAAGGTTCAAACCGGGAAGAACCTTTTGTGACATCGACCAGACTGGTTTCTGGATGGTTTAGTCTGTTTTTTTGTAAGCGTTTACTAACTGCATTTTTATGCATAGTGCTCTTGGATTGACATGTACGAGTATGAAGGAGTATGCGCCGAATATAGTGGTTTTGAAAATATATAAATATCTTGAAAGAAGTATTTTCAAGATAAAAACACCTTAAAAAATTAAATACTAAGCAAAATTTGTCGTTATTCAAACTAATTAATAAAGTTTCCAACCGGATCCTTAAACGTGTTTTTTTAAATAAATTAAATAATTTGCTTCTTGACGTCATAGAAAATATCTAAATTATATTTCGAAATACTCCCATAAACGTCCTAATTTTTTCAACATCTTTCTGATTATTTAGAATAAATTTCTATATGACAATAAACCCGTTTGAGTCGCCACATTCATACATTTCGTTATGCATAATCTTATATGATATACTCGTATACTTGTCAAGTTAACTTCTATCGAAATCTGGTCCATTCGATCTATAGTAATTACCTTTTCCTCATCTCTTCTAAGCGCACATTTCCCTTCTGACATGTGTACTAGTTTAAGCATACTATTTTCGTTCATTCTCTCCACATGTCCAAAACAAATTAAGGCTTCTTTCGTCATCTCACGTTCACTGCGTCGAACAAGGCTTCCGTGTCCCTACAAATATTTTGTATGGACAAGGGAGCCTTGAAAGTTTAGTGCACTCATAAACGTCTCCCGATAAGGATTCGTCGCCGGTTTCATGTGTTTTGAAGACACGAAGGAATGCACTTGTATATGATGTTTCAATAGAAAGTAGAATTTGATTTTTAACAAAGTTATGGGTTTTCAAAAATTTGCGAATTTTCAGCATCTCTATATGACATTAAGTATTTTATACGCAATGAACGTGTTTTATCCATTGATTAATTTCCGGTCTCTCCATTCCGCCTTCTTAAGAACTCTCTTATTCTGTAGTTTTCATATTTTTCTTTCATATTCTAATAGTAAATATCCATTAGACGAAAAAAAAGCTTTTTTTGTTTTGCAACACAAAATAAATCTTAAAGGAATACATAATTATCGAGATATTTTGCTTTCAGACAGTGACTACGCAATTATCAAGTTAGCAGAAGCGATGAATAGATTTGTAGGACAATACTTACAAAAAGTATAATTAAAGTTTTCCGATAAAAATCAAAGAATTTTTTGCTTCATAGTACGAGTATTTTAATTTTTAAGCGGCGGTAAATAAAGTTTTAATTAATTTTCGATAAAACTTTTATCAAATCGTAAAAGAAGTTTATGCACGAAAAAGCGAGGAAAAACAACGACGACCAAGAAATTATTTTGTTTAGGAGGAAAAACTTTTTCTATCGAAATACAAATTTATGCTAATTCTTGTTTGTTTTTTTTTATTCTCCAACAGTATAAACTCAATCGATCGGACGGACAGTTTGCTAAGCAAAAAAAATTCAAGTCGACGTATCAAAAAACAAACATTATTATACCCTGTATTTGTTTCGATAACGGTTATGTAAGAGAATAAGTAGGTTAAACTTTCGTAAAGGTCGGGTCTATATCTTTGAATTTAAATTTATTTTAAAAGAGTGTTTTTTAGTTCATTATCCATAAAGGTATAAGCCGGGGATATCGTTTTGCGACATTGAATTCGCTTCCAGAATGTTTTTTTTTTCATTCTGGCCTTTTACTTCCGCTTTTTTGTTGTGCTAGCGTTTATGAGATGCACTACTAAATTTCAAGAAACACTATTAAAGTGAGATGTGTTACAAAATCTATTAAATAATTTGCCGAATGCCGTGACTCTGAAAAGGAAACAAAACACACTGTGACCGTGAAGTGAAAATGAAATAAACATATATGTAGAATCTACTGTGTAACGTAAGTATTCCAATTTTGAAACACACGCTATCGAAGTAAAAAAAGTCGACAATCGTAAGGTTTCTGTAATAATAAATTAGGTTATTTATATTTGAAACAAAATATTTCTTTGTATTTTTTTTACAAAACAAACGAAAATATGTTTATTTTCATTCGTACATTTTGTGTATGCGCGCATTGTAGGGTTATACCGTTACAAAAAAGTGGAATAAACAGTGTTTGATAAAAATAAATTACAAAAATTAAGGTAATTATCAGTTGAAATGTCATGTAATTTAATGATGTTTTAAAGCGATAAATGAGTTTTCTTGACGCATTGAATGCATTAAATTAGTAATATTCGAGGCGACTGTTATTTTAAGTTTTATGCGATAAAAAACGTTTTTTTAATGCCTAGAACACTCAGATTGACAGACAAAGAGCGTATTGCTGCAAAACGTAGAAAAACTGAACAACAACGGCTACGGTAACATACTGCAAACGCTGAACAAAGACAATCTCATAATGAGAATCGAATATCACGGATCTCCAACCAAAATCGACAAAATCAAAATGAAAGACACCGGCAGGCTAAGTCAAATAATACGATGATTGGAAATATGCAGCTACAGTAGAGCAAACATAGTACAGTTAGAATAAAATATTTTGAAGAATCATCCATCACAGAATTTACGTGTATGGGTATTAACTACCCCGTAAGAGAGATGGCGTGATGGGATGAAATGTAAGTAGGTGTAACAATTAATAAGTATTTAGTTATTGGTTTAGTATTTACAATAGTTATTGATTCTCCGTAGTTCATTTTTTGCAAGTAAGCTTGTCAAAATTTATGTTCAAGCTGCCCTTTGACAACAATTTTTCTCCACAATTTTGGTTTATGGTTTGTGTTTTCCAATGCAATGTTACTAGACCTTATGACAAGATGTCCCTTTTGCAAGTTTCTTTGAATTTAAGATTTTCAGGATCATTTTGGTGTTTGCTATCTCGCCAACTATTTTTGCTTCCATTCTTTCTACAAGGCCGAAAAATGTAGCTTTTTTTCTTCAATATGAGAATTTCTATAACACTAGAAATACACGGCGTGTCTGAAAATTATAGAAATTATAAAAAATTGTCGGTTATATTAGTTTAGTTTTTTTAAGAGAGTAAAATGATTCTTGTATGCATTGATCAGTTTATTCTTAAAACAAAAAAAAAAAGGCCACTACTAAATAATTCAAATAAATATCGAATAATAATATCATGGAACAAGGCTCTGTTTAGAGGAAAAATAAATGAACAATAAAATGTTACTTTTACTGAAATGTAATTACATTTCACTAACTGAAATGCAGTAATGTTAAAGTATACATTGTTTTCCCTTGAGTTTTGATAATTTTTATCAAAACGTAATGTGTTGAAAAAATCTCCATATAAATATAAACTCATTTTACTTACCCAATTTGGGTAAATAGAGCCTATTATGACTGATATTCAATTTTTTATTGTATTTTATCATAATCTAATAAAAAATGGTGAAGTATACGTTTTCAAAGAAATTTAAATTTAAGTATTTATTTAACTTCAACAATGAAATAAACATAACGCAAATAACAATAATCACGTTTTCTATAAAATAAATATAATATTTTAAACTTTTTATGATCAAATGCTTTGTCAACTATCGATTTTTTCAACTGCAAAAACTTTCGTTTTTCCAAAATATCACCAACTGAGCATTTTTTATTAAACAGCTAATAAGCCTCGCTTGATTAATTTAGGTGAAACAATGCCTGAAAGTATTGTACAGGGATGCAGATATTTAATAACCAGTTTATTCACTAGTAACTCCTGTAATGTTGCTTCTGATGCTTGAGCAGATAGATATCCAGATTGTTATAACTTAAACATAATATAGTGTTTGATATTTCCTTTTAATACATAATTCATCAAACCATATTTTGTGGCAATATTTAAAAAAAAAAATTAAAACAGTTGTTAAATTGTATATATTTTTTAAGATTATTTTAAAAATATGCTTTCATTACCAAGTACATAATATAATATATCGCTTTTGGAACAAAATATTACGTTTTGAACTTATGAACAAGTATATACGAGTACTATCCAGTAGTTCTAAACTCGAAGGTTGTGACAAATGATTGTGGCTAAATACAATATGGTTCCCGACCACCTTCTTCAATATGTCCGCAGACCAATTCCGATATATTGTAGGGTACCATACGAGTGTATAAAAATATATTGCGAAGCCCTTGAAATAGTTATAAGCCCTTGAAAGTTGGAAAACAGAAGATGCCGAAGTCAACACGAGTCTTGTTAAGTCAAATCTCTAAAAGAGTTGTAAGTATTTTTTTAGATATTGACTTTTTTCAACGAAACGAGAATTTTAAATATACCCTATAACTTGGTACTCATCTCACAAAATTCAGTATGACAGTTTAATCATAAGGCATAAATGCTTCCCCCAGAAATTCTTGGGTATTCAATTGTACCTTTATCCCTCCTTATATAGTATATCGCGTGTGCAGAGGAATGGCAAGATGTAGAATTAAATATTATTGTAATATGCATGTTGATTGCATATTACTCTGGAATGGGAATATTGCTCCGGGCTGTAGACAAAGCGAGTAATGAACTTGTACGACGTTATGTATTTTATTTTCTTATATAGTATATCGCGTGTGCAGAGGAATGGTAAGATGTAGAATTAAATATTATTGTAATATGCATGTTGATTGCATATTACTCTGGAATAGGAATATTGCTCCGGGCTGTAGACAAAGCGAGTAATGAACTTGTACGACGTTATGTATTTTATTTTCTTTGAGCAGAAATAAATTCTTTGAAGTCTTCAACAAAAAACTATTATGTTTGCAAAATAAATTCCACATATTTATAAAAACAGGTTTAATTATGAATACATATTTGCAAAAACGACCCACCCCATTTGGCATTTACTTAAAGATTATTTCAAACATTAAATGATCATACTTCATACAAATACAGAATGAATGGAACTTAATAAGATAAAGTATTATTTATTATGGTAAGCCGTATAGTATCTTTCAACGTATCCAAATAAGTGATACGAATATGTTAAAGAGTGGGGCCGGGAGATAACATTGTCTTCAGCCCCAATAACCAAGCCTTCGTATTAAGAACCACTGGAGTAGACATGTAACTTATGATTCGCTATCTTATGTATTTAAAATAATATTGCAAGTATACAAGCAACAAACCCTCAACATATCCAAATACGTGATACGAAGATGTTGAAGAGCGTGGCCGAGAGATAACATAGTCTTCGACCCCAATAATCGAGTGATCGAGTTAAAAGCAACTGGAGAAGGGACTTAACTTACAATTCGCTATCGTGTGTGTTTAAAATAATATCGCACGTGGGCAAGCAATAACACTTGTATAAGTCTAGCGCGTGCGTAAATTATTACCAGACAAGGATTATTATTTTTATGTATCATCGGATTACGAACCACCAGGTGGAAGATATGCGTCTTTCTAAGTAGGCCACAAAGGTCGTTGATTTATTACTTTATGCGATATATTGAAGGTGATACAGAAAACAATTCAAGTATGAAAGTTTGTATACATATTTTGTAAATCCTAACAATTACGAAATTGTAATAAATTTTTAAAATATGTCTAAAATAAGCTTTACAACGAAGTGACCCAACATTATTCATTTGTCATAAATTTATATTTCAATTTTAAATAAAGTGGAGAAGGTGTGAGGGGGGGGGGGGCGGTAGTTTATAATACTCGTACACTAAAATATAATGTTCAGTTCAGATGATTTTTTAATTTTTAAAATTTGTTATTATTTGCTTATTTTGAAACCTATCATATTTTTTTTAAATACAAGCGTAACAATCTCGTTTTTATATAAGTCGTTCATCTAACTGGTATGTTGGAAGAAATTGTTACATAGTAATACTTTAAGCAGGTTATTAAGCAGATACTGAAAGAAATTACCATACGATGTGGACTTCGTATTTTTAGAACATAATTACATTTATTGAGGTGTCGGCTGCCATTGAAGCCCACTCATTCTACACGTTAACAACTCTGAAAAACATTTTTAACTAATGGAAAACATCCATGTGAATCGTCTAACGTAATTGACGTTTGTTCCATGGTAGTCAAAATTTAGTATATATTCATATTTAAATCTTATTCATGGATATTAACGTCGTCCTTTAATGTACATCCAGTGAGACTCTGAAACCAGTTACTAACCAATGTCAGACTCGTTCCGTCCTTGATATGATTTAAGAAGCGATAGAAAAAACTTTTAATTTCTAGTCAGTAAAATTATGTTTTTAATTCCTGATTTTTTTTCCTCTCCACCATCCTTTCCATTTTTTCTTTGATTTATGATACCTCACTTCTAATTTCATATGTATACTCATAAATTTCATAAAGATGAATAATCATTTGAATATTTTTTGTAACCATGTAACTTCTTTTATTAACTTTTGTCTGGTTAATTGGAATGATTGCCACCTGGCAATAAACCCGCCATATTGTTTTAACAGTGAAGTCTTAAATAAATAAATAAAAATAAATAGAATCGTAAAGATTTTCATATCAACTGCTAAAATAAACGTCCAATAATAATAAAGTTCCGAGTATTCTGAAGAATTTACATTTTACGTAAATATGTTTTTCATAAAATTTTCGTTTAATTTTTAGTGAGGAGTTTAAACCATATACTCGTTATCACATTCACTAACTTCAACGAAGTTCTTAATATCAAAAGCTTATTCAAACTGTTAAATATAATCCTCTAAATTTTTGTATCGTTTTCTAATTACGCATTTTAGTTTTGATGATTTATATTTTTATACATTGCTATTTTTAGTGAAGGCACTCGTTATCGATAATGTTCAACTATTTGGGCCACAGTCAGTTAATTAGCGGCCAATTTGTGAAAATACATATTCGATATACGTTTTGGGTTGTTTGCTTTATTAATCAATATATTAATGAAGGTTTTATAAAACATACGAATGATTGAACAATCCATGTTATCCCTCTATGTATACCATTAATTATTTTGCATGTTATCAAATTCACATGGTTTCGAAAAGGAAAATTAATTCTTTCTCTACACTGGTGGAGAGTAATGTATATATGTACGGTGTATATAATGCATTTTAAATGAAAATTTCGAACTAATGTCAATAAAATTATCTATGACATGTAGATGAAGGTAATGAACTGTATAAGATGAAATATTTTTTGTAAGCCGTGTGTGATTTAATAATATATACTTTACGATACACAAAAAAATAACATTTCTTATCAAAATTAGTTGAATTGTAGTTAATGATCGATAATTATCAGTACTTTGTATTAATAACACAGCTAAATAGAGATATATTCGCTTTTGTTGAGACCTACTATTTGTGAGTACCTATCATGTATGTATATGTCATCTGAAGAATGAAGTTATCAGAACTTCTCTTGAAATAAGAGGAAAACACCGAGAACAATATGGTCTAGTTTAGTATGAATAACCGAAAACCTCAAAATTAAAACTGAAGCTAATTAGTGAAAATGATCCAAGATAGATTATGTAAATAGTTACTTTTATAATATTAGCGCCCTTGAGGAGAATTTTCACTCTAAACGCCGCTGTATTAATGAATATATTTTATTATTATGGAAATGTCGCGTTTGATTTACGAAATTAAAATTATTTTATCGCCATATATTTAAATCCTTTCAACGTTAGTAGATGGAATTTTAATATACATTTGAGAAAAAAGGATAAAGGTTAAATAATGAATATGTATAAAACCACTCGTCTTTCTTCGTTGATACGATGTATTTTCATGATTTTTCAGAATAAAGGTTCGATTTAATATAATTTTGCTGTATACACAGTTCGTTCTATTGAAAGGAAACTAAAAAAAATTATGTGTAACAGTTTGATTAGATCAGTTAATACGTATATATTTTCAATCATTTTTTTATATGTAGTTTAGAAAGGTATGGATTAAAATTTGTGTCTTTAACGAGTTGTCAAAAGTTCTCAATATATTATTTTGTGGAATGAATAAAGTAGATGATGTTCAACCATGCTATATTTCATGCACCTTTATTATTGGATAATATATTCCCCCTAAGGTTTACAAAACAAGCCCCTTTAAAAAGTATGGATTATGAAAATCGGCTGGGGAGCAGTCCAACAAGTGCAAGGGATGATTGAGATCAAATATGAATAATCTTATTTATTTTATTTGATGTATAAAAATCGATAAAAAATACCAAATAAAACTAATAATATCTTTCTTCCGTTTTGAAAAAAAAACTGACAGTAAACACTTTTTATTTCAAGATAATACGAATTTGAAAATACTAAACTGTTTAATAATGTATGTTAAAATTGAGAAGAAATGAGATTCTAGAAGGAAAATACTTGGTGATTGTAAAATTAGTGACAGCAGTTTGAACAAAAAACGTTTGAGCTTAAAAATATGAGCTAACAAGACAACCAAAGTTCAGTAGTTGCACACTCCCAGAAGAAAAATAACGTAGTTATCAGAAGACTTATATTTTATTGCTTAAAATACTCTTTGTATGTTATATTATCTCATGTAAGACTAAGGTCTAAAAGTTTTTAACCTGAACAAATAACCATGCCAGCCACGTCCGCCGCATGATCAGGCGAGGTTGTAGTTAAATTTTGATAGCTCCACGCTGTATATTTTTCATAAAATATAGAGCGTGGAGCTATCAAAATTAAGTCGAAAGAAGAAGTAATATTTCGTTATATTTTGAAGTGTTGAAAATTGAATATCACGTGGTTATCAAGTTTTTTTCAAAAGAAAGGAAAAGTTCGGCAGAAATTAAGTGACGTTGAGATGCTGTCTACGAAGAAGATTTTCCGTAGATGGCATCTAAACTTCAATTACTTCCTGCCAGGGTTTTCCCTTATTTTAAAAGACACTTTATAACCACACGATATTAAATTTTGAACATTTCAGAATATAAAAAAAACAAGTTTTCTATTGGCTCTAGTTGACAAAATACAAAGTCTGGATCTATCGAATTACAACTTTTACTTCGCTCGATTATGCGATGAGTTAGCCCGGGATAGCTTTCTACATAGGGTCTTACTTATTTAGGCCGGTAACTTTTGGAACTTAGTGGTATCTTTCCCTTTCTGCGATGCTAACTTTTACTATTTTAATATTTTTTCTGTACATTAATGGTTCTGATTATAAGTTGTATTGAACTTTTATTTAATTCTTGTAAATACAATTTTCAAAACATTTTTGTTATTTAAATTTTTCACAAATAAAAAGTCTTTGGTCTGGATTTATCTTATTCGTTTTGATAATTGTTAGAATCATAGTATCGACCTTATTTTATTTAAATCGTATTTTATCTCCTCATTTATTTTTGCTTTTTACAATATCACTAGTCACCGCAACATCGCTTCAAGAATTCATATTAGGTAAAGGCAAAGTGCCGGTCAATGATACATCTAATGAAACGATGATTAAATAACTCCAAGTGATTCCAGTCCAGTTACTACCGGGAATTGAACCAGAGATACCTGGGTACTAAGCAAACACGCTCACCACTTGGGCAGGGTTCCGACGTAATAAGTTATTAGGAAGACTCAATTTTTTTAACTTTTATAAGTCGTCCACATTGTAAATACAGATTAGACAAATACGATATTTGAGTGATACCCGATTTAAAGAAAATAAGCAGGATGGCCGAAAACAAGGTGAATTAAACAGGCGAAGAACCTGTGCTAGCAAATACTAATTTGAGTCGAGATAAGGACTCCGCTGTCGGACAGTTCCGACCCGATATTAGAAGGGTGTTATATGTGCTAATGGTTTGTTTTTTATCTTATGAATGAAGTAAGGAGTAAGTTTTTTATCTTATGAAGGAAGTAAGTTTTTTATCTTATGAAAGAAGTAAGTGAATGAAGTAAGTTTTTTATCTTATGAAGGAAGAGGACCTCAAACTTAACTTATGACTGTTTTCATAGTTAACACACAAAACACATTAATTCTAGCAAACATAACCATTGTTGATAGAATTAAAAAAAATTGAATATTGTACATTATGTAACACATAAACTTTTGTACTTTTACAGTCGGTTTGATTAGAAAGTCCTATTAACCAGTATAGTTTCATTTCTGCTGTAGAGTTGAGAATAGAGCGATTACCTTAAATACTTTGGATTTAATTGTTTTCCTCTGTAGTTTATTTAATTATGCTTCCGATGTGTTTTCATTATTGGTGAAATATTAAAAATTCACAGTGTAACTCTAAAATAGAGTGAAGTCAATTAATTAATTTGTAAATTAAAAAAAAAACGAAAATTAAAAGCTTAAAATAGTTTAATTTATATTATTTCTTAATTAGTGACACGTTTCATCATACTTTCAAACTGTGAGTGAAATTGACCAATGAGGTGAATTTTAAGATTTATGCTTTTGCACTGATAGTTTTTAATAAAGATTGAACAAAATATTATTTACTTATTATTAAAAAAAAATACATTTATTTTGTCACTCTTGTCGTATGTTATACAGGCGCCGTTCACGAAGCGTTAATGTTTCATATAATCAATTTAGTACGTGGAAACCGTTTAAGATAATTTATCTCCCACACAATGTAGGATAACATGCTCCTGACGGATCTCAATTAAATACATAATGATCACCTATGTTGTAATTCCGACGGTAAGCAGGAACAAACATGATGTATGTTTATGCTAGGAGCACAGACAAACATTTAAATTTTAGCGGTTTGTGTTACGGTGGCTGTTTGTATTGCGGTTGTAGTGTTTATAATTATTCAATCTCATTTGGATTATTACTACTGGTTAATACTCGTATGGTCTTTGATAATATTTATTAATTATTCTATTAATTGTGGAACCACTAATTTATGTAGACCTAAGAGAATTATCATCCTGTCGTATAGCTCATGTCTAAGAATCGTTAACTCTAATGATAGCCTCCGTCAACTCCTTCTCATCTCTCCCTGTACTTCACGGCTCGAAGGGTATTTGTCAAAGGTAGTTAAGTTTCGTCTTCTTTCTGCGCCTCTAGTAACCACAAACCTCTCCAAACTGTCTTCATGGCCACGAGAAATGTACCCAAAGAATCGGAGGACTCGTCGAAGGCATATTGTTGACAACCTGTTGGTGATTCTCAGTTCTTTGAAAATGGTGACGTTAGTTCGCATTGCTATCCATGTAATTCGTAATATCTTCCAAAGAGCATATATGGGATGAAAATACATAAACAGATTCATAATGAAGTATTCCGACGTCCATCTTTTAATTCGGCGGCTGCAAGTTCAACTCCCGATGGTATATAGATTTTTTTTAAAACGGTTTAAGCCTGGTTTTAAATAAAGGCTTCCTTAATATCCTCATATTAGTTACACAAAAATTGGTAGCTGCAAGAGCGGTTGGCAGTAAACCTATCCGGTTATATTACATACAACAAAAACGCAATACAACACCTATTTTTAAAGAACGTTTTCAGTTTGGTTTTCACTCATTCAACCAACCACAAAGGTCTTAAGGCTTCTTAAACACCTTTTCGGTTGGTTGGATGAGATTGCCACATGGTAATAAGCCTACTAGGTTGTATTATATACAGCCAAAATATTGTTCAATCTCATATAATACAATGTCATCTAAATTAGCTAAGATTATGGTTGACCATACATTAGTATCAGCTTTGATATATGTGAGAGAAACGTTGACGTGAAAGAATAATGAAACAAACTAAATAAATGTTGTAGAAATGCGTGCACTGAGGAGAATGCATGGCGGACAGAATGGCCGTGAGAATATATTACACAATATGCTCAACCGTCTCAGGCAGAAGAAGATCCAAATACTCCAGCAACCGAATTGATATAGGATGTAAACACATTGTTTATTTGAACAAGATTGAAGACTTGGGTATATTTTTTTTGAAGACTTGGGTAAAGCAATTACCCAAGTCTTCAAAAAAAAAGGATGAATTACTAAACTCACAATTAACGATGCTATTTGCTCCATCAGATTCAGTATCCGATGGCATAAAACCGGTGTAAGAAATATCACAACGATTTTTTTCTTTTTTTACAAAAAAAAATGCATCATTAGAAATAAAAGAAAAACGCGTAACTATTTGATTATTTCCACGAACGCTTCGAAAGCTATTACAAAGCTGTTGAGAGTTTTCTCTCTTGACCTCAATCCTTTTCCTCCAATGAGAGGTCTTAGCAGCAGTAATTATATTCCTGTAAACTTTAAAAAAAGGGAGTCGATCTCGTTTTTCTATACAACTTCTCATAGCGCCGCTATTTTCAAACTGGTAAGGAACTAATTCACTCAACGCAGATATTCCGATTCCAAATAATTTGTTTGAGCTATAGGGTGACGCAACAAGAACTATAATTTTAAATTTACCACCATTTTTCAGCTGTCATACGTATAATATTTATAATAGACATACGTCATCTACATAATCTATAAAATAATCATGTAGCGATACATGATTGCATAACGCTAAAAAATTATTAAAATTCATTATAAAAATGGTGAAAATAGCAATGCTATTCATAAAATTCATACAAATGTTATATATATGTTTGACAGCTGACAAATGGTGGCAAATTTAAAATTGAAGTTCTTGTTGGGCTACCCAATATATTATACAGTCGACACACCCTAACAACGATTTATCATAAATTGAACATTGACCAATTTCTAAATACGTTTTTTATATATTGGTACTCTAGGGGCAATTTTGAATTCAGTAAGCAGAAGGCAAAGATCATGCAATCTTACGTCTAACACATTACAGAATACTGATTTAAATTTCTGCTGAAAAACAGCTATATCATAAATGCTACCATTAATGTAGGTAAGTGTATATATAACCTGTGAGAATACAAAACCTTAGTTTTTAGTGAAAGCGAAAAATTTGCAAGAATTTGAAAATCTGAATACCATTAAATGGAACACATACTGAAATTAATTGAATCTCTTACTTGCCTAGCTGATCCAATCCACTTTTTTCAAGAAAATGTTTGATGTATTACCTAACTTGGCGTTTACCCGCCCAAATGTGTTTACGTTTGACGAAATAAAACAAAAAAAAAATGAAGAATTTTATATAGAGCAATCATTAAAAAACCTCTCTAAAACATAAAGAAAAAAAAACATCCTTCCATAATCACACTATACCATGAAATAACATTTTGATTAGAAATATTCATTATACAAAGGACCATTCAATAATTTGAAGAAACGAAAAATACTCCATAGAATCATGGAAAAGGCACTAACCGCACATGCTATAATTTTCTCCTGCACAATCCTTTTGTTATTATATTTTTTTTCTAAAATATTATGTAAACAACTAAATATTGTATATATTCAACATGAACAAATAAATATAATAAATTTAAATATTATTTCAGACTTATATAATAATTATCACACCTTTCAATAAATCCTGAATTTCACTATTTTCATTATGTGGAGTTTATAGGGCAGAAAAGTGTAAATGGAAAAGAAAACGTGACATTTGGCCGAAAAATGAAAGATTGCAGCAAGTTGAAGAACTCTGCTATTTGGGTAGTATATTCTCAGATAGTGGAAAGGTTGAGAGGGATATCTAATGGCGTGTAGCGTAAGAAAACAAAGTCAATGAGGCATTTTGACATATATACTCAAACCGAACAGTATCAAAATCTGTTTACATGATAGTATTTTGGTGCCAACCTTAATGTACGAGAGTGAAACATGAACATGAAAAAGTACTGAGAGGAAAAAATAATGTAGAGATGCGTGCATTGAGAAGAATACATGTAGTGACAATGTATGACAGAATACGGAATAAAGTGATGAGGGATGAATGTGAACTTAAGGCTGATGTGTTAAGTAAGATGATTCAGATGGTTTGCGCATGTAGTATGAATCAATAAAGAAATACCAACAAAACAGATAAACAGTGCAGATGTGAGTGAAAGACGTATGAGAGGAAGACCAAAGAAAGTGTGGTTGTATCAAGTGAATGATATTCTGAAAGAAGGGAAAGAAGAAACTCAAAGAAATCGTATATGAGAATGTGTATGGACGTGGAAGAGGCTAAGGATGTGTGTTGATTTAGGAAAGTATGGTGGTCTATACTTCCTGTTGACCTCGACAGGGAAATGGCGTAATGGTATGTATGTATGAATTTATGTAATACATATTTTTAAATAATGCTTTACTATATTTTTTCTCTCAAATAAAAACAACTTAATACTTATTTAACATAAATAAATATAGAATGTTTAAATCTTATTAAAAACTGATAATTATTTTATATTTCAATAAATTCTGCCTTTCGCTGCTTTATTTTGTGGGGTTAGTTAGTTTGACATCTAAAAGGCATATATGTGAGTATAACCTATTTCCATATTTCTTAAAAAGCGTTTGATGATAAAAATAAGTCAGTTTTAACTTGTGGTAATAATAAAGATTAAGTATTTCAGGTGAATAATAAAAAAGGGGCTTAAAATATCGTCAAACCGCAAATTTTTATTTTCCATTTCAACATATTTATTACAAAAATAATTTTATAATTTCAATAACTTCTGACTTTTAAGTCCAGGCGACCTGTTCAGTTGAATTATTTAGAATCGATTTCAAAACTAAATAATCGAACCCAAAAACAAAGTTGTACCCTCTGTTTGACAAAGAAAAGGCGTTTCTTCAACATAAATTTCATCTGTGGGGTTCGGTAAAGTTCACAAAATGACTTAGTTTATTGCGCAGTGGAGTTGACACCGTCATTTAGTGGATGAACGCACCTGGGTGCGGCGTCGGGGCGGTGATGTTATTGGGGTAACACACCTTTCAAATTCAAATTAAAACATATATTTGGTAATATTTTGATTATTTCTTCATATTAAAAATAAAAAGATACTTTTGGAACAACCCCACTTAAGAAGAATGGAGGGTGTTCGACAGGATGCAGTAATCCTAGAGATTGGATACTGCAGAGAGGTGGCACAGATAGACTCATCTTGATGGCGGAAGTGAAGTCGGTTTTAGATCTCCATGGTCTATATTAAAAGATTTGAATTATAACATAAAACATTTCTTCTCTCTTATTTGACAACTTAATTTTTCTGATTTATTTTTTACATACATGCATATCATTACACTGTTTTCGTGCTTGAGTAGGCAGAGAAGACAGAGAGCCAGACTTTCCTATCTCAAAACACATACCATATATCACCTCTTTCACACCCACACACCTTTTTAAACAGCTCTCACGACTTCTAAGATTTCGTTTGTTTTATAATATCATTCACTTGATCTAACCATAGTTTCCTAAGTATTCTTCTTTCACGCTTTCTCCTCATATTTGCACTGTTCAGAGGGCTCTTCTTTGTCTTACTTAATAAATACACCAGTCTAAAGTTTTCTAATCCATTCATTCCGTATTCTGTCATTTATTGCCACTTCATATATTCTTCTCAGTGCAAGTATTGAAACAGTATTTATTATTTTTATTTACCAATCATTACTTAAATCAAAGTTTATTTAAAGTACGAGTATGTTCACTGCTACCAATACGCCACATATGAAAAGTGTTCGTTTCTTTAAATAATTGATTTCTGAATCCAATGAAGAAAATCAAGCTCTTATTCTGTAGAATTCAAACAATGGGTTCCAATTACTAACTTTAGATAATCGTAAAACTCTTATATTCCCTCTGGACAATGTTTCTCCATCTCGGATAATCTTGTCTCTCTTGCTTCTCACTTCTCCTCTCATCTCTTTTAGCCAGCCATCAGCCAATACACTTTTCACGAAGCACAAATTGTTTAAATTAAATATTTTAACTCAATTGGTTATTATTTTGAAATTTATTACAATTGTTCCTTAATGGAATTTAAAAAAATAGGTTCATGAATGCATAATGTATGAAAGTCAATCATGGGCATAAAGGCAGAGTGATGAGAGCAGAATGCTGGATTAAAAATACTGTTGTTTGTTTCATATTCATCCGTAGTCGGATGTTATAAGAATAATTAATAAAGGAATCTTGAGATGGTTTGGACATAACGAGCGATTGAGTTATAAAGGATTTATAAAACGCATATACATTTAGAATGAATGCCATATAAGGAAGAGGTATACTGAGAAAATAATAAAAGGATATAGTTGAAGAATTTTGAATGAGGGAAAGGTAAAAATCCTTAGAAATAGATGAGCATATATGATGAGGTATGTGAGTGTGGATGAGGCATAGGTTGTTTGTGTGAATAACGTATCAATCAACAATTCCCGGGACTAACCAACAGATGAGTCCTCTAATAACAAATTCATACAATTCTCATTTAGTACCAACCTTTAGAAGTTACGTGTCAAACTTTCATGACATTCCGACATTGTGTCATTGATATACAGTAATTTTAGTGACGCTACTTTTGCTATTTTCAAAACAATGAAAAAAAAACAAATTTCGTGTGTTGATAAAACATTGCTTTTTAATGGGAAAAAATGCCGTTCGAACTCAGCGATGACTTGAAAAGTGTTATCCGGGCTCGGCTCCCCCGGAAACAACCATTTGTCGGTGGTATGCTGATTTCAAACGCGGTCGTACAGACACAAATTATGCTGAACGCTCTGGTCGTCCAAATGAGGCTGTTACACCAGAAAACATAAAAAAATCCTCAAAATCGTGATGAAAAATTGCAAAATAAAGTTGCGTGAGATAGTTGATATTCTGAAGATATCATTTGGTAGTGTTTACACTATTTTGCATGAACATTTGGTCATGAAAAAGTTTTTTTCGAAATGGGTGCCGCGTTTGCTCACAATGGAACAGAAACAACAACGCATCGATGATTCAGAGCGCTGTTTGGTCCTGTTTACGCGAAATAAACAAGAGTTTTTGCATTGGTATGTGACAATGGATGAAACTTGGAACCACCACTATACTCCGGAATCAAATCGGCAGTCAGCTGAGTGGAGAGCAACCGGTGAATGTCGTCCGTAGCGACCAAAAACTCAACAGTTGGCCGGGAAGGTTATGTCCTCTGTATTTTGGAATGAGCATGGTGTAATATTCATCGATCACCTTGAATAGGGAAAAATAATCAATATCAAATATTACATAGCATTATTTGAGCGTTTGTAGGCAGAAATTGCAAAAAAACGGCCCCATATGAAGAAGAAAAAAGTTCTCTTTCATCAGGACAATGCACCGTGTCACAAGTTGATGATAACGATGGCCAAATTGCATGATTGAACTTCGAATTGATTCCGCACCCACTGTATTCTCCAGATTTGGCCCCAGCGACTAATGGCTGTTCGCAGACCTCAAAAAGATGCTCCAGGGAAAGAGATTTGGCTCCAATGAAGAAGTGATTGCCGAAATTTACGCCTATTTTGAAACCAAAGATAAATCGTTCTACATGGCTGGCATAGAAAAGTTAGGAAAACGGTGGAATGAATGTAGCGCTCTTGAAGGAGACTACGTTGATGAATAAATAAGAATTTTGGCAAACAAATGTTTTTTTAGTAGTTAGTCCAGGGAATTATTGATCAATGTGTTAGGAATCTGTGAAGTTCTGTTCTTTCTGCATACTCTTAAAGGAATTTGTCGTGATGGTATGTATCTATGTATTTAAAATAATAATAACAATACTCGAATCCTTTTGCGAAAAAATGCGCGATCTAGTTTGAAGAATAATAAATTTAAGAAGTTTCTTATTAATATGAGTACTGTATCTACATACTTGAAACGAAATAATATGCAGATTAAATAAGATTTCGTCTTCCCGTCATTTTGCCAAGGGATTAAATAATTTAAATATGTATAGAATACCGACCTTCTCAGCCTAGTTGGTATGACGCATTTCTTCCAGCTCGGGGGTTGCGGGCTTGATTCCCGTTGTAACTCAGTTTTTTTTTAATTATTCAAGTCTATTTGTCACTTAAGATATGTTTAAAAACATATCTGCTTGGATGGAAGATTAATTGCTACGTATACCTAATCCTACCTGGTTGTATGCAACGAAAGTGTTATACAATACAAATATACAAAATGTTATTTTATGAGTAGCTATTTTACAATAAAGATTATTTGATACGCACAAAAAAATGAAATGGACTTTACAGAGAAAATAACAACTTCAAAGGTTCACCAACCCCTTGCAGGAAAATATAGGCAGGGTGGTGAATTTTCAAACGGGAAGGGAATCCAAATGATGCCAAAGGGATTAGTCAATGTACTTTTCACCACGTCAAATCAGGAATATGGTTGTGCCTTAAGGATGAAACAGAGGGATAGAAACAGGACACGGAGAGCGCCTAGGGGGGCAGGAGATGTCAGAATAGTTAAATATTATCAGAATAGTTAACTACTTCACACTTCCTTCTTAAAATAAAATATAATTTTAGCCAAGGATGTTTTGGATTCCATTTAACAACATTTTGATAGTAAACATGTCTAAAAAATATTTTGTTCTCAAGTTTGGAAGTAAAAATTAGCAAAATTTAATGGTTTTAAAATGAAAATTTGCCAAATAAGTGTTTTTTTTTAATTTGTAAATTATGTATATTTTTGCTTCTAGTAAATTTTTTGTTTGATTTATCAAAGCTTTTTTTTTCGAAGTAATATCTTGTTCTAAAAAATAGTGAGTAATAATAGTAGTCTTAATAGTAGTCTTCTCAAACCTATTGTCATAGACAATATTAAATCTTATGGAAAACGAAGTTTTTGTTTTTATTTAAATAAAATAATAAATATATTCAGGAATTACTTTAAGTGTCGTTAAAATCTATTTTACACTTACATAACCATAAATACCATTACACCATTTTCTTGTCGGTGTATACAGATCGTCAAATTTTCCTGTTATGACATACACCTTTCGTTTCGCGTAAAATTATACATCTTTTTAAACAATTGTTTCGTTTTTTTTTTACTTTTAACCATCCTTCTTTAAAGATTTAATCCACTTGATCTAACCATACATTTTTACTTACATTCAATAACGCTACCTTCGTGGACTAGTTGATAAGACCCAACCCGAACGTTGCAGGTTCGAATCCCGCTAAAACACCGTTTTATTTTTAAAAGTATTCCAGTCTGGTTTTTACTTAAGGCCACTTTAACATAGTTCTGAATGGCTGGAAGAGATTGCCATATGGCAGAAGCCCGCTCGGTTGTACTATGTACAACGAAAGTGTAATACAATAAAATTCAGTCAGTCTTCCATCACTGATTTGTTCTACATATCCAAACAACTTCAGAGTAATATTTTTCATTATAGAGTAAAACCTGATGGGTTATTTTCCAAATCGCAAACTGATTTGTTTTTTCATAACGCAACGTGCTATTTAATATCTCGTTAATCTTTTGTCCTCTTCGAAAATACTTTCAAGTAGCAAAACTCCTCCCCTCCAATATTTCATTCTTCACTTAAGTTGTTTTCTTTTCTTATTTTTCAAAAACTATGACCTTGAATTTCTTTACATCTCTCATATAAACTAACATATGCATCATACGCTGTAGTTTATCGTCATCCTCCACTAGCTTTACTATGTCATCAGCATATCAGTCTTTATACATTCTCATTTGTTATTTTCATAACATTTACAGATCTTCAAACGTCCTTGACGCGTAAGTTTACACATATATAAAATTACCAGGGTGACATAACACATACTTGCTTATTTCTTTAAATCTGATTTGTTTAAACAAACCATAAAAAAGGGACTGGTTGAAACCCCAGTAAAAACAGTAAAACTCAATTAATTGAAGAAAATGAGCGGCAAAAAGCCTTTTACTTCTTCCCAGTCACATATATCTTCGTGAGCATTGGTAACTATGAAAGCCATAAAAGATTCCAATATTGGGTTAATGAGAATATAAATAAGTGGTAAAAATGAATAAGAGAGAAAAAAGATAATAGCTTAGCCAACGAAAATATGCAGGTGAGAAAATATGAAGGTTACATGATTGTTGCCTAAAATATTATTCGAATAAGCTTTTATAAATTACTACTTTAATCAAAAAAGTACTTTAATCAAACTACTTTAATCAAAATTTAAAGGCTTCTTTGCCTAGAACTGTCACTTGAAAAACTTATATATAAGTACATGTACATATATGCCATCGTACAATATCCCATTTAGGCTAGGTAGATATTACTAATTTACGTCTTTCTATCCATTCGTGATACATGATCTTTTGTTTTCCAACCTTTTTCTCAGCTGAAATTGTTTCACCATTGTCCTAGCATTCTTTCTATTACCAGCCTCTAACTCGCACAATAGTCATTCTGTACATAAATATCACAGCCATTTTCTCTATGTGTCCAATCTATCTTAATTTATTCTACTTATAATATCCGACTGTAATAAGTCTTTCATCTCTAATCCGGTTATTGCTTACTGTGTCATAGATTGAAATACCAGATATTCTTCTCAAATCATGCATTTCTACCTTCAAATGATTCTGCTCTTATCACTCTTCCTTAATGTTCAGGCTTCACTTCTGTAAATCAAGATGGCCACTAGGACATCTGTGTGTATTATTATAATATTTGTATGTTATTGTCATTTAAAACATTTAAAAAAAATTATAACAGAGATAAGGGAGAAGCATGAAAAATATAGGTTGATTCTAAAATAGCGTGTATGTATAGAAATATGTAACCTTCCCTTCTTACCTTATTTGGTCACAATTACGTGCGTATCAAAATAATCCCATCCAAGCAACATTGAAACCTGAGATTTATACAAAGGAATAAATCTAACCCCATTTTCACTTTTGCTAGATATCACTTACTTCAAATTCGTCACTTGTAACTTCTAACGTTGACTCGACTTGTCATTCTATTCCTATTGCGAAGGGTCCCAAGTGTCTCCCCTACCGAGATGGAGAAGAGAAATAGTTTTTTGGCAGGGGGCTATCAGGGGCGTCAAATTAATGCAAATGAAACATTCCCCGCAATGAATGATGGACGCGATAGGCGTAGATAAACGTGTTTAACCCTATTGTTTGCGGGGAGAGGGTAAATTATCCTTCAGAATATCTGTGAGTGTACTTATCGCATGACCCTCGCCAAGTACATATACATATTTGAGAGTTTTATGCAAAACATGTTTTATAAAGGATGAACAACCTTTTAAGCGACAAATAATTCAAATTTTTATTCAAGATTCATCAAGTTATTATTAAGGAAAACTAGTTGTAAGTTTACAGAAAAAACTTAATTTGACATTCAATTATAATACTCGTATAGTTGATAGATTTTGATTTTTTACGATTCTAAAATGTGACGATGTGTTATTTTCTTTTGGTATAAAACTAATTATAAGACGCTTATTAAGAAATATCGATTTCGTCTAGAGCTTTACATTTATCTGAAATTTCTATACATTTTTTTGCTAAACTAAAAATAAACGTGATAAGTGTGGTTACTATAATTTGTTTGTTTATTTTTGCAACAATATATTTAAATAAAATTTATAATAAGTCAAGTATCTAGATTTTATCGTTGTAAGACGTAGGAATAAATATTTTATCTGAAATGAATTAAATTTATAATAAGTCAATTATCGAGATCTTATCGTTGTAAGATAAGGAATAAATATTTTATCTGAAATAAATGAAGTTTATAATAAGTCAAGTATCTAGATCTTATCGTTGTAAGACGTAGGAATAAATATTTTATCTGAAATTTATAATAAGTCAAGTATCTAGATCTTATCGTTGTAAGACGTAGGAATAAATATTTTATCTGAAATAAATGGAAGTACTATAAAAATTAAAAACTCCAAAACGTGGTACATGTCTTCGTAAAGGAATGGTAAATACTCAATTAACTAAAATGATAATGAAATGTTTTCATTACTTTGGTTATGGTGTCCTTATGAACGTCCTTGAGGAATGTCTGTTCTCTTAACCCTTACTGTCCTGTGATGTGTAACTAGTACACATTACTTCTAAAAACTTTAATATCTATATAAATATAATAAATACTGGGTTCAGATTTTATGTATTCCTCCGTAATACATTTACGCATTGAATCAAAAAATAATATTAATAATAATAATTAGCACTTATCGGCCATATCAGAGGTATTTTGTGAAAATCGGGAATAAATTCACCAATACAATCAAACGTGTGCTAGTGTGTGACGTAGGTATATTCATTCTAAAAACCGCTATGGGTGAGGAAGCGACGCTATTTGCGTCTCACTCTCACTCTACTTCGGTATATGGGAACACAAGAAATATAATCTCAGTTCGCAGTTGTTTCTTCCTTCGAGGTATAACATATACAGTGTTAGTGTTCCGAGTCCCATCTCAGTAGCTCGCGGGCATCCATACGAGGAGTTTTTTTCCCGTTTTGTGAACGTCGGCCGCTGTTTTTTCGTTTTCAGCAATTAAATTTCAATTATTATTACTTTTCACTCAATTGATTTAAGCGATTGGCTATGAATATTCTTATTTTTCCGATTTTAAATCGCTCATTTTTACATGTGTATTTTAGATGTGTATTTAATACACAACACTGGAACGCGCGATTGTTTTAGCACCGGAAGGGAAAGGTTAACGAAGCTATTATTATTATTGTTCAGTTTTAAATTAATGTGTTATGGCACATTTAAAACAAACGGAAACAAAACATGTTTAAATAATTTAAAATAAATATATTTTTTAAATATTGTTTCGAGATTTTTTTCTGTTATTAAATATTATTGATTTAACTAAGTCAAAATGTCTTATAATGCTTTTGTAGTGAAAAAAAATCACCTTCACAAATCTATATTTTCCTGAAGAGCTTTTTTTATACATTCTCGTGTTGTCTTGAATTTGAAAACGATTTAGGTAGTTAAGCTTTGATATGTATTCTATATTTACGATATTTATTTAATTCGCATTTCAACAGGTTCGGCAACCAAAGATTGTTTAGACCTGGCTCGCCAAATACACAAAGTGAACTGAGTACTCGTACTTTATCTCTTTATGTCGTTTCAACATTCATTTAAATGAGTGAAATAGAATATTTAACTCAGGATATTTTATTCTAAGATTTTTCCTTTGTATGAAATCCAAGTGTAAGTGAGACTGCAAGGTGTTAACTATAAGGGATGAAAGAGATAATAAATGGTTGAAACTATTAATTATTGCGAGTGTGAATTACAGAGTGTGAATTATTGCGAGTGTGAATTACAGAAGTGTGCATCTAATGCATTCTTGAATTTAAATGTGCAAATATTTACTTAAACTAATGATGTGTTTCAATTGCACCAAATTACTCCAATAATATACAATGTACAATGCAACACTTGCCATAATTTTCCAAACAGGTACAAAAAATAGCAAATGTAATGAAACAACGATTGATTTATATTTAGAATCCTTATTTACAACAATTATGTCCCAATCCAATGCCTATCGTGCCAAGTATCTTGATTTATTATATTTAAAAGATCAGTTTATCCCTTTGAAACCATGGTTTAATATAATAAGAATGAACAATATGGAAGAGCCTGTCATATGTCTTTTATGGACGGGTCTCTATGCTACCAGGCTACGAGTATAGTTTGGATGTGAAACTATAGACTATGTATTTATCGGTTGTCCTTTGTAAGACATATTTGATTTACTTAAAGCCATATCTTTACCACGTCCAATGAATGACGCGTTTCTTCTTTCTTAGTGGATATTTTCCGGTTTTAAATTTTATTTAGTTGAAACTTTAAAATGTCTAGAATTAAAAAAAAATTGGTTTTTCTATATTGGCTTATATAATAGCATTGTGAGTTTAATTTGGTGGCTCAAATATTCCTACTTTGGGTGGATTGCTTATTATGAAAATAATAATTTAAAAAAAAGATAATTCAACAAAAAAAGAAATGTAATACCTTAAAAACAACTGAATTTTCGTACTGAATTTTTGTAGGTTACAATTTTTTTTATTTAAACAAAAAAAATCCGTGGTTACCGTAGTACATATGTAAGCTATTTTTCGACATAGTCGCCATTCCTCTGAATGCAGGTGGTGAACCGGGTTTCAACTTTTTGATGCCTTCCTCGAAGTAGTTTCCCGTTAACCCCTCCGTCCACTTCTCCACCTCCTCCTTTACCTCCTCGTCAGTTGAAAACCTTTTTCCACCCATGTGCAGCTTCAGGGAGGTAAAGAGATAGTAATCTGAAGGTGCTAGGTCAGGGGAATGCGCGGAATGGTTCAGGACATCCCATTTAAACGAGGCGAGCAGTTCCTTCGTGGCGTTGTCCGTGTGTGGTCTGGCATTGTCGTGCAGCAGGCAGACTCCCTTTGTCAGCATGCCTCTCCTCTTGTTCTGAATCACCCTCCAAATTTTTTTTAGGGTCTCACAGTATCTTGCAGAGTTGATGGTCTCCCCTTGAGGCATATATTCAATTAAAATTATGCCTTGACAGTCCCAAAACACGGATGCCATGATTTTCTTGGCTGAAATTGTGGTTTTGAACTTTTTGGCGGAGGGTGAAGAGGTGTGACGCCACTTTTGAGACTGCCTTTTGGTTTCAGGCGTGTGGTGTGCAACCCAATTTTCATCTCCAGTAACGATGGAGCGGAGAAATTCATCTCCATGGAGTTTGCAGCGCCTCAAAAACTCTTGCCCGGCATTATTTATTTCGCACTTGGCGGGAGATTGGATTGGCATTTTTCACGAAACGTGTTGTCGCGTCGACATTTCTCAACGTACTGACCTCGAACCGGTCTCGTTGCGGAGGGGAAGGGTCAGGCTACACGGAAGTGTAGCCAACATGACGAAAATAAAATCCATCCGTTCGTGAGAGCCTCAGTACACTTACTTTCTGGATACGCCTAGTACAATTTACGCCGTTTTGATGGAAAGTCGAACCGTGGAGTACAAGTACAAAATCCATTTTGTAGATATATAACATTACTCCACTAGACAAATACTAAATACTCAAACACTCCACTGAAACATTAATACCCTTATTCATACTATCACGTACACCGTTCCAAATGCATCATAACCTCAACAAACACACAAAAAATATGTCCAACAACTCCTCATTGACGACCTCTCTGGTCTAGTTGATAAAACGTTGATTTACTTCTATCCAGGGGTCTGGTATTCTAAACTCCTCGTCACACATTCAATATATCATATGCAGCAGCCATTCTCTCACAAGTCTACGCGGATAGATTACTTGTGACAAATATTTTTTAAATTGGAAGGTACGACATTATGTAAATCACCCAAACCCCTCTTAAAAATGACATTTCTTTTCTTCAAAAGTATTTTGTTAATTTTTAAATTAAATTAGTTTTATGTTGGGAGCAGTAGGTTGATATTTTTTATCACTGCTAACCAAAACAAGATATTTACCGGTCTGTAAATATAAAACCGGAATTTGCTCATAGATGGCTCTAGTTGTCAATGTAGTGACTGTCAAACCGCGTCATTGGTGCCTTTTTCTTTTGTTTACATTTGTCAAAGACTTTTAACTCACAACAATACAAGTTTAATACAACTACATATGTTTTCATAGCGTTGAACATGTCTGTTTTTGTGCCTGAAAACTACGATTTGCGGACAGCATTGATTTTCTGTTACCATTTGAAGAAAACTGCTACAGAATCACATCGAATGCTTGTCAAAGCTTACGGCGAGCATGTTATTGGTAAACCACAGTGCTTTGAGTGGTTTAAAAATTCAAAAGTGGCGATTTTGACGTGAGAAACGAAGAACGTGGAAGACCACCGAGAAAGTTTGAAGACGCGGAATTGCAAGCATTGTTGGATGAGGATGATGCTCAAACGCAACAATAACTCGCGGATCAATTAAATGTGACATAAGAAGCCGTTTCTATACGTTTGAAAGCCATGGGAAAGATCCAGAAGGTGGAAAAATGGGTTCCACATGAACTGAATGAAAGATAGCAGGAAAACCGAAGCACCACTTGCGAAATGCTGCTCGCCAGGCACAAAAATAATTTCTCAATCAAATTGTGACTGGCGATAAAAAATGAATTTATTTCAAGAATCCTAAGCGTTAAATATCATGGGTAACTCCAAGAAAACCAGCGAGGCCAAATCGCTATGGGCAGAAGACAATGCTCTGTGTTTGGTGGGATCAGAAGGGTGTTATCTATAATATTATGAGCTGTTAAAATCTGGCAAATCCGTTAATACTGAACGTTACCGACACCAAATGATAGATTTGAACCAAGCATTGCGTAAAAAACGACCAGAATATCAAAAGAGGCAACACAAAGTGATTTTGCTTCATGATAATGCACCATCGCACACAGCAAAACCAGTCAAGGATACGATTGAGGCGTTTAGTTGGGTCCATCCGATTACTACTTATTTGCATCGATGGGACACGCACTTGCTGAGCAGCGCGTCACTTCTTACGAAAATGACTCGATGATTGGTTTGCCGCAAAAGAGCAACAGTATTTTTGGCGTGGCATCCACAACTTGCCAGAGAGATGGAAAAAATGTGTAGCTAGCGATGGGCAATAATTTGAATGAAATATTTTTTACGATTTTCATACAATAAATGTGTATTTTCTATAAAAAAATCCGGTTTCATATTTACAGACATGTATGGTGACGCTGTATGGTGACGCTGCAGTAAACAATCATATTGGTTACACGATACTTAAAGAGGGTGTCAATGAGAATAAAGCTTGCTAGTATACTGAAAATATCGAAAACGACTGTCCACAAGTAAGTTACATCTAAATATAAAATGGTTTCAATTTGCTCTAAAAATACGAAATTACTTTTTCTACAACTCAATAGTTTTAATTATTCCATTTCTGGATATATAAATAATGAAATGTTTGTATTTAAGATTTACTTTGCTCGTTACATACTAATAAAGACTTAAGAGTCTTAATCAGTAACTAGTCGTATATTCCCCTTCTGATGATTTTGAGTATCTTCAACGAAATCTCAAGCGATATGTTTAAGTTGTAGTACTAACACAAATTTTCAAACGGTGGGATAATTTAAATAACGAGAATCTTCAATTGGTGGTTTTAATTTATATAAAAGTAGATGATAATACAATTGTTTTCAAAATGAAGTTGACAATCACGTTGTTGTTATTAAGATTTCAATTATATAATACCTTCTCCAATGATATAGGTATGTGTATTGCTTGAAAGCATTACTTAGTAATAACAGAGTTTATGTTGATTGGGAATCTCTGTTTCTGAGTACTTAGGTTAACATTCCCTCAAATCCTGTCAGAGCGTGTCTCAGAACTCCTTTTTGCTACTATTCGTATCTGTATTACATCAGCTCACTGTAATAGTGTAAGTGCGAACGGTTTTCCATACTCCTTAACAATAATATGGAAATTATATATCAAAATGTAAATTACTTAAACCAATTAAATTTGTTTTTTAACACTTTTTATAGTTAAGTTGTTAACACTGTGGAGAGGTTTATATACATTGTAATTTGTTTAGTCAAACACTATTCATACCACTTAATGTAACGGTATAACCCTACTGGTTTCAAGATTTTCACTTCGTCATCAGAGGAGTACAAACCAGTCTGAATTATATTCGAATTGGCACCGACATACACACGCATCTAAGGTAAACATTCGGGGTTTTACCGATAGTGTATGTAGGTGCTAGTTCGAACACATCAGCCTTGTTTGTGCTCCCCTGATAATGAAGGGAAAACCTTGAAACCGTTATATTAAGAGGAATAAACTGTTCTACTAAATAAATTACAATTTAGGTTTATTTGTTTTTTGTATACATTTAAATATTTAACTTGTAAATAATGAAAATAGCCTGCTCACCAATCCGGGGAATAAATATAATAATTTTGTTACATATTATATGATAGTATATAAAAATATTTTTTAAAATTACACATATATTTCAAGGCAATGGGAAAAAATACATTTGAGAGATAAACTATCGAAAGACGTAGACTCATCTCATAACATCCCCTCAGTCATGATACCCCTTCTCCCCAATGGTGGTCAAGTCCGGCCGCGATGACATCAGATGTTTTTCAGTCTTTGCAAACGAATTCGGTTGGAAATTTTCATTTTGTGCGTTATCTTAACATTTTAGTGTGTCCTGAATCGTCTAATGTATGAACATGATTACAGTGCACATGCCTTGTATATGTGGGGTCTTATTGATTACCTGTTTTGATCATGTGGGATGGTTCAGACTATCAATCACATCGTGGAAGCATACTCAATATATTTACCCTAGGGAGGACTGTAACAGATCCTTCGAGCTACTTTTGAGGCTGTGTGATGGATGAGAGCCTGAAAATCTGAATGTGAAACAGAAACCATAGAAGAGAAAAAGAGGAAAAATGGACCATACTTTCCATGATCTTCTTCTATCATACTTTCCACTCATATTTGTACTCCATATTTATTTTGTTTGTCTTTCTTGAATAATTCGTTCCACGTGCCAAAAGTTCTAATATGTTGAAATATACTTTACTAATAAATATGAATTTTCATAAGTGCATCTATTATTTGATTGATACATTAAATTTAATCTATACATATGGATTTGATTGTTAGAAATCCCATTGGGGAACAGAAACACGATGGCTCTCCATACTTGATTCTCATAATAAAATATTTTTGTTTTTAAAATGTATAGGTACTAATTTTTAGGGGCCATCAAGTGACTGAAAATCTCTCCAAGGACAACTACGTTATACACCTTAAACTTTTTCTGATTTAAACAGCTTTTGAAGACTTTTTTGCCATTTGTCTAGTCTACACCCTAGACGAAGTATATTCCTCTAAGCCAAGCCTTCTAAAATACCGATCATGATAATTTTGTATGTTTGTTCGCTGTGTGTTTTCAACCAGAGGGTAAATACTCTGAGAGCCAGACAATTTCAGTGTAACATATCTCCCTGAAGGCATATTTTTTCACACAATCTGTGTTTTGTTTCTTAAATTTCTAATATTTTTGTAAATCTGTAGAATTTTATCGTCTGTTTCTTTTCATTATTTTTACTTTTCCACCCACTGACTTCTCATTGTATAACAAATTTAGCGAGCTTTAAGACTCAAATGATATTAACATGTGTATTGTTTTCTTAATGTTAGATGTACTTTTTTTTTACTACCTCCGTGACTTAGTTGGTAATTATCTTCCAGCCAGCGAGTTACAGGCTCGATTCACATTGTAACCTACATTTAATTTAAAAAAAGAATCAATCTTTTCCTTCAAGTTTTTTAAACATGTTTTTGAATGGCTGGAAGAAATTTCCACATGTGAATAATCTTCCAAATTGTACTGTATATATAACCAAAAGTGTTGTATAATAAAGTACTTATAGTATTTAAATAAATTATGGGAGCTCTAACGGAAAAGAAGTTAATATATAAAAAAAATATTATATTATTATAATAAAATTGTGTAACATGAGTGAAAAATTTTGATGGACGTTTTAGTGACAACTTGAGAAGTAAATTGCTTCTCCGAAAACGGTAAAGCAGAAATAAGAAATTTGACCTAAAAACTTTCTTTCAGCAAACTCCAAATCCTTACAAAACTTTGATGAACGAAAGGATTCAGAAATCACAACAGTGGAAACTTTTTTGATTTTATGTTTCCATTAATATCTTTCTTCATGATTTTATAAACATTACTTTTTTTATTAAAAAGGAAAATTTACTAATATCGTCAAGTTAAATGTATACCAAATAAGTTTATAATTTTAAGTTTAAAGATGACCTTTTGTTTGAATTATTATCATCAAATGGTGTGATTGCTGGTTTAAGATTTTTGATTATCACAGGCGTATATAATTGTCAAAAAAAATATAAACAAATGCGTGAATCATATACAAAAAAAATATAAAAAAACAGTTTGCAAGTGCATACCACCTACCACACTTAAAATGCAAATTTGGCATAGGTCAAGGCTTAGGTAATCAAAGGCCCTAACATACAAAAAGGAAGAAAAAATAATCTTAGAAAATTATAAAAAAAATATGTAAACATATTATTAATCTACTCCAATATCTCGAAAAGTTTGAGAGGAACAAAGTCAACGAAAAAAAAGAGAGAAAAAAATCAACGTGAGCAAACTCTTCTCAATGGCGTTCTAGCTCGGGACTCAAACCAATATTATTAGATAAATCACGTCTAGCAACTATAGCAGCTCCTGAGCGAATCATGTATAAAATTTTCGTTGTATACAGTACATTGTAGGATTATTGCCATATGGCGATCTCTTCCAACAAACCAGGAATATATTTATGAGACCTGAAGTGAAAACCAAACTGAAAACCGATTTAAAAAAAATTAGGTTCCCACGGAATCGAACCCTCATCCTCGGTGCTAGAAGACAAGCGTCTTACCAACTAGGCCTTGGAGGTCGCACATTATACTTTTGATGTTTACAGTACAACTTACAAGGTTTATTGCCATGTCGCAATCTCTCAACCAGAAATTTATCGATGTAAAAACCACACTGGAATCCATTTTTAAAATAATCTGGGTTCCAACGGGAATTGAATTCGAAAGCCCCAGGTCAGAAGATAAGGAGTCTTTTCAACCAGGCCAGGGACATTTTAAGATGCGTGAAAATTATACATACGAACTCCCTGGCTTATTTGGTAAGACACTCAACTTCCACCCGGGGGTTTCACGTTCGAGTCCCGATAGTACCCAAAAAATAATAAAAAAATAAAATAGTTCGTCTGGTAACAAGATTCACATGCACTGGGTACTTGCGCTAGTGTTAACACGTGATATTACAAACCGTGAGTTCCATGACTAATCATGTTATTCTAAGCCCAAAGGTAAGGAAGGACTAGGGCCGAGGACAATATTGTCTCCCAGCCATGTCTGAGTCACCAATTCGGACATGTCGAATGGTACCATATGAAAGAAAAATAGTGATCCAGTATCCTGACGTATATGTAATCTTATTTGTAACTCCAAAAACACTTTTTTCTTTTAAATTTTTATGTTTTAGTTACAAATTTATTTCTTTTTTGGTTCACGTATACCTACTTACAATATCGTTCAACCTATATGATGCCATATACTTATATACTCGCGTTGACATGACCTGGTAAGACGCCATTTTCATTAAAGCAGTTTAATTCAATTTCATATTACTTTCATGGCGTGTTTTAGTGCAATTTACGTGTTCATTATGAATTTAATTCCTATGCTAACGACAGTTCTAAGGAAACAATGAAAGTAAAGGGAGATGATCGTTTCATGATGTCATGATTTATGTTACAGACAACATAAAAGAGAGAGAGGAAACTGGGAGAAATATCATTAGTTAAATATATTCATATGTATGAATACTTATTTTAAGCTTTTGTATGACATCGAGTATTATAGCGAGCTTTGATGTATGAAAGCAAAACGATATTGATGTATGGTAGAAGAAATGCGTGCACTGAGAATAAATCATATATGGAGTTTCGTTGTATGCCAGAGTAAGAAAGGTAAGTATTAATAATGATTGTGAACTAAAAGCTCATTTGTTAAGTGGAGGGGGGGGGGGAAAGCACACGAAAATGGCTTGGACATGCTAACGGATCAGCGACAAAAGTTAACGGATCAATGAAACGATATTGATGTATGGTAGAAGAAATTCCTGTGTTGAGAAGAATATTTGGTGAGTTATTGTATGAATAAGTAAGAAAGGTAATTATTAATGATGATTGTGAACTAAAAGCTTGTGTGTTAAGTAGGGTGAAAAGAGCACGTGGAAGTTGTTTGCATATGTTGAACGGATTAGCGACGAAAGACTAATCTAAGAAATTTATATGCAAGCATATGTATGAGTTGTGGTAAAGGACGATTTGCCAGCAGGTTGAGTGGCCAGATTTTTTCTTCCTCGGAAGGAGAATTAAATATAATGTGGGATATAGCCATGGATAAAATCCATATTCTTTGCGATAAAATTGTCGCCGAAATCTTTTTTGCCCTCGCTCAACTATCAGGGAATTTGGGATTTCTTTCGGATTCCGTATGATTGAGTCACAATCACATCATATAAACTCTTGTCAGAGTTTCCATTTCAACCATTTCACCAATTTATAAAGAGCCTGTTGATCAACAATCAAGCAACATTTAAACGTGGGTGATCACGTATATACCAAATTTTCATGCTTCGGTGGATCAGCAGATCTTGCAAAAAAATATTGAGATTAATTTGGACAACTTCCACTTCTTCATCAATTTTAAAGCTGTATATGACAGCATCAAGTGGAACACTCTATACCAAGCTATAAGGGAACTAAATATCCCTAAAAAACTCATAGATGTGGTGCAATTCAATCTAAACCGATGTATCCAACTCATTTGAGATTTACAATGGGTTGAGACAGGGAGGTGCCCTTGGGTTCTTCCTTTTTAAGAGAGCATTAAAAATGGTTGTACGAGACGTGACCCTTAATTCATGGTTACAAATATAATAAGTCTGTGCAGCTTTTTTATATAGACATCATTACAAGATCTGAGCAAGCACTAAGGGAAGTATTTATCGCATGGAGGCATCGGCAAGGAAAATAGGACTGTTAATGAATGAGGCTAAAATGAAATATATGCCTGTAAGTAGCATGTATATCTTAAGACCTAAATCTAAGCTTTTTACTGGTATATATAATTTTTAGGGTTCTGCCAATCCCACCTGTGAAAAAATAAATAAGCGAATATTGTCGGGAAATAGATGCTTTTTTGGCATTATTCCCTTACTTAACTCTTTACTGATCTCAAGGAACATAAAAATTAATTGATGCATCAGATACCTGGACGCTTCTTACTTTTTGATCTTCCTTTTACACGTCGTACACTCATATTTGTACTATATATCTGTTTTGTTAGTATTTTTAATTCCTTTGTTCCACATGCCCAAACCACCTCAGTGCGCTCTTACTTAACACATTAACCTTCATTCCACATTCATACCTTATAACTTCATTCCGTATTCTGTCATACATTGTCACTCCGTGTATTCTTCGCAATGCACGGATTTCAACAGCATTTAATTCCTCTCAGTCTTTTGCCACGTTCACATTTCACTCCCATGTATCAAAGTTGGTACCAAATTACTATCTTAGCAGATTTTGATACTGACCAGTTCTAGTATATATGTTTTAGTGCCCCATTGACTTTGTTTCCTATCGCTACACGCCGTTTGATATCACTCTTAAATCTTCCGTCATCTGAGAATATACTATCCAAATAGCAGAATTCCTCAACTTGCTCCTTTGAAATCGATTGTTTACTTCATTGGTTGTTTCAGACAAATGATGAAAAGTTATTTTTTTTCAGATTAAAGAAACTGATTTTAATTTAAAAAATATTCAAAAACTCCTATGAACATAAATAAGCATTTTGAGATAAGAATTGGCACTTATTTTCAATGAGAAAAAAACTCGACGAGAAAAGTTGAATCGCTTTTGGATTTTAAGAAATAAAATAAAAAGACAAATATATTATTAACCCACTTGTAGTGAAGTGTTCCAAGCGGAGAAATGTATTTATTTCGTTAAAACATTTTGCACGTGGAAGTGCAAGCGATGAAATTATTTTCCTGGGAGTCATGAAGGGAGATGAACGTGACTTTGGGGTCAGTATAAAATATTGCCCCGATTTAGTATGACACGCCGGAGATATGAGGGGGGACCTTTATCCTTACAAGGGCAGACAGGATTACCCTTCCTGACATCGTTGACATTTTTCAAAATGTCGGTCTCGAAGCTAGAAAGCTTTTCTAGTCATCCAGTCAAAATTAAAAAAGGAGATGCGCTCAGTTTGGTCTAAAATGGAATGTGATCTTTATAGAAAAAATGAAAAACTTGATTTTGTTATTTTATTTTTATTCTTTTGTGGACGTGGGTATACATGGCATATTTGTGGACGTGGGTATACATGGTATATTTGACGGTCTTATTGATTTACAGAAATTTATTTCTGCCAATCAGCACATATATTTTACGCATATTTGTTGAATCCACGACAAATTTGTATTTCAATCAGCGACAAATTTTCAAAAAATATTTATTTCAAATGTAAATAAATATGTAATTTCTTAAACAATAGTATTAGAATTAGAGGAAAGGAATTCATTCAAGGATAAAAAAAAATCAAAGAATATTTTGAGTAATGTGTCTTCATATTTTTGCGATTCGCTCTTGAAATTCACATTCAATTTTCTCGAATATGTGTAGGAAAATTAGGAATGTTAAGCACACCAAATAATGTCGATAGGATATGAAGATTTTTCACTGTATTATTTTAAACCATCGAAGAATTTCTCAAAACTCTGACACGTGTTCGTACCTCTTAAATATGTATCAGACGAGGAAAATAAATAACATATCATGTAAATTTTTAATAAATGAATGAGGGTTAAAAAAAGCTTCTTTATTTTTTCGTTACCTGATGGTGTGGGGTGTTTATCCGTTTATTACATTATAACTATGATTTGATTTATGAAGAATTTTCACCTAAAAAACTGTTTATGAACAATTGAACCATCAGGTGTGAAAAAGTTAAATTGTTCGTTACCTGATGGTGTGAAACAGGATGAATTGTTTATTACCTGATGGTGGGAAAATATTGAATGCTTCATTACCTGATGTTCTGAAACAGATTTAATTGTTCGTTACCTGATAGTGTGCAACAAGTTGAATTGTTCATTACCTGATAGTGTGGAACATGTTCAAATATTTGATACTAGATGGTGTTAAACACATTTAATTGTTCATTACCTGATGGTGTGAAACATGTTTAATCGTTCATTACTTAATTGGTGAAAAAAACATCAACACATATTTAAATAATATTAAACATTTTTGTTTCCGTAAATTCTAGTAAGGTCATAAATTCAATTTAAGCATTTAAAGTTTACATAAATAAGTGAGTTCAGGTTTGCAAATAATTTTATAATGATGAATGAAATAACGATTATTTGAGATGCATTATTTTGTTTGCTTGATACATATCATAGACGGAGGCAGTAGGTGAAATTGTTTAATAAGTTGTCTGATGAATTGTTTCTGATTGTAGGTGGGAAAACTTTCCCTTCCACCTTATCTTTTTCCTTTTTGTAAATTCGAAAACTCCACTGTTGAAATGCAAGTACCACTTGTATGTGGATGATCTACAAGTATACATTAATTTCTGTCCAAGAGATATATGTGCTTCTGCGAATCTCATGAATTGCAAACCGGTATCTCACAGTGGTCTAGAAAAAACGGCTTACTCTAATGAGTTTGAGTTAGAGTAAGTATCTAGTTTGGAATTTTATTGAAATAATGTCCTATAAAAGATCGGGAATTATTGTCGATAAAATTTTGAGTTGACGCAATCATATCTACAGGTTAAGCCCCAAAACGTTGGCAGGGTCTCCATTTTCTCAATAGGTTGCGCATTTTTCTCTAAATTCAAAGCAAATTCTTGTCTGCTCAAAGTCTCATCTTGCCCTTAATTGACTATAAGGATGTTTGTTATCTCGATATTAGTGACGAGTTCTGATTTATACTGGATCAGCTCCAAAATGCTTGTATTCTGTTTATTTTAAATCTATGATCATATATCTGAATGTAATGCCACAAAATAAGACGAAAAAATCTTCACGTTAAATAATCCAAGCTATCCTCAGCATTTGCGTGAAACAATTTTTTTATCTGAGTATTTACTATTCTTCAGATCTGGTGACAGCAGAATCTTTTGTAAACACATAAATCTACACTTTTGCTGTTCACTTGGCTTGACTTTAGGTCGATCTTTCTGACTCAATCAGATGTGCTGCGAGTTTATCATTATCGATGTTTCAGAATAAACTTAGAAGCATTATTTATTTCCAAATATTTCTCTCCCTTGACTCGCATAAAATTTCAACCCTGAATAATCTTTTCCTTGGAATTTATCTTTTATTTCAATTTTCGTTCGTTTTTCTCAAATATTTTAAAAGTGAAAGGCATGGTCTTTACTAAAAATACATTAAATGTTTTGAAACAAAAGCTGGTCGATTGGGAAAAATCGTTTAAAAGCAATACATTCATCCGAGTATTTGCATAAAAGTCTTGAACAAATAAATGAATTTGTTACAATTTTTTATGTGAAACAATTTTATTTTACACTTTTTTTCTAAAATAAATATTTGATCAACAACTAAAAAAAATCATGACAAGCGCAACTAAAACAAATCGGATGCAAGTATGATACAAACATGTTTAAATCAGAAAATGTTTCTCGCCACGAAAATTGTTTTTTATTTGGACAAATAAAACCAAAAGCAATATTTAAAATATTGCAGTGTGATTAAAAGTTTATTTGATAATTATATCAAACATCAAAACATATATTCAATAAGAGAAATAGTTTTAAAGCAAAAATGAATTTTCAAATTCTGAGAACTGGGAGTATGTATATTAAATGAACGTTTTTTCCACAAATATTGTTTTCTCCATATAACATACATATGTAGTATAGTATACATTTTTTGTTTCCCCTACGAAAACAGATAGAAAAACTTGTATGAATACTAAATTTGTGTGAATATTACTAAATATATAATACTAAATTTGTATGAATACTAAATTTGTGTGAATACTACTAATTATATAATACTAAATTTGTATGAATATAAATTATACTGAATTTGTATGAATATTAATAATACTAAATTTGTTTGAATAATTATAATACTAAATATGTTTGAATATTAATAATACTAAATTTGTTTGAATATTAATAATATTAAATTTGTAAGAATACTACTAAATTTATAATACTCAACTTGAATGAATATTAATAATACTAAATTTGTAAGAATACTACTAAATTTATAATACTCAACTTGAACGAATATTAATAGTACTAAAATTGTATGAATAATATGAATATTCTTTTCCATTTTGGTAGTTGAACTAAAACGTCAATAATAGGTTGAAAAGAGCAAACAAAGTTCCACAATCCTCCGTTAGGGAGACTGGTGTAATCATGTTGGCGCAGGTCCGCCCTCTGTTCCACAAAGGCAATTAAAATGTCCATAAATTAGCTCTCTCTATTTGCTTAGTTGATGAATTCTTAGTTGGTAAAATGCTGATCTCTCCTGTTTGATTTGTTCCTACATACTAAATGACCTCGAGGAATGCGGGATTTATTTTGTGACATCCGCAGTGGACGAATATACATTTTGATTAGATATGTTAACTCTGATTATTCTTTTCTTATTCAATTGCTCCGAATAGAGAAGTGCAAATTTCGGAAATACACGTTTGATTCACTTTGATTTGTGAAGAAATATACTCCTACGAGAATATCTTAAATCTTAATTTGAAGTGTAACTTTTCTTTTATATGAGGAATTTTGTTATTTATTTGGAACATGAAAGATAACGATTATTACATAAACAAATGATTAACACCTATATCAACACTTGATTCAGAGTAAACGAAGATTTCTACAAAACCATAAGTACTGATATTTTAATAAGATGGAGATACTTCTCTTTAATATATGTAATAATGGATTAAATAATTGAGAAAATTATATCACTAGGGTTGGGGTACAAAATAACGAACCAATTAATTAGTATCATCTGCTACAGTGAAGATGCAACCGTCGTTGCAGGATCTGAAGACGACCTCCAAAAGATGCTCCGTAAGTTCCATCTTCTATTAATAAAAATATAATTTAGTCATATTTGAAGAGAAAACTTTATATTTTATATTCTCAAAAAGTGCAGTGGGAATTCAACTAACAATCGATGACAAACGTTTTGAACAAGCAATATAATTAAAATAGTTAAATATCAACGAGTTTCATTTCAGTTATTTCCACAAAAAAATAAAAGCTCAAGTAAATAAAGTCACTGCTGTCCCGGATACCTTAAATATTATACATATTCTGGAATAAAAAAAAATACACGAGAATATACAGTAATGTAAAAAGTTATAAAGCACGTGTGACGTCAATCATAACTTATGAAATAGAGACTAGAGCAGATATAACAAAACCAGAGTTTGCTTCCAACCAATGAAATGAAAACCATCAGGGCTATTACAGGCTAAGCATTTTGAGATAGAGCTAGAAATTCTCGTTTGTGAGAAATATGTAAAGAAGAGGATATTATGAGATCGGGTAGAAACTACATAAGACACTGACATGGCCACGTGAAAAGGATGGATAACACAAGAATTTCTAACGTGGTAATGCATGAAATACTCGCTGGCAGTCACCCCCTAAGAAGACCCAAAGATAGATAGATGTATAGCTGAAAGTCAACATCTTATGAGGGGCAGGCCTGATGAAAATAAACCACAGATCTAACTTAAGAAAAAGGTAAGATTATTTATTCATTCCTATGGTACATTTCAACATTTCTAAATTGATTCGTTTATTATTCTTTTCTTATGATACGATTATGAAATTCCACAAAGCAGAGCGGCAAACAATTGTTTGTTTTTATTTGTAAACCTTATTTACTTTGATGGAAAACCTAAATATTGACAACACCCAAATTCAACCAATTAACACCCTTTGTACACAATCAAGTATACTTATTCAATGGGGTCCTGTTTAATCAACTATTAATCACGTAGGAATTAAACTCGATTAATGATCATACTGTTTATTCCACATGTTTGTATCATTGAAACCATAATAAAAATTATAATTCTATCAAAATCATCAGACATATTTTGTCAACTGTTAAGTGGGCTCATACTGCGGATGTATGTGAGTGAATTCAACTGTAAATTCAAAAATTATAAAATTTGTGGAAAGTTTATAGTAAATCTAATGGAGTTTTAGAAACTCTATCAGACATTCTATTTAATTTCTCACATTTATACAAATTTTAAAACTTGGCTGAGTATAATAGGAAAATATACATAAAATAAATATGTATATATTTAGTGACTACAAAATCATGCATTAAAAGCATTTTACTTCACATAACTGGAGAAATCAGTTAATTTAATAATTGCAATCACAACATTTGAGAAAAGTAGGCAAAAAATACTAGAGCAATTTAAAGGTTTTATTTTTAATATTTAATGAGTATCAAGACAAGTTTTTTTTTTACATATAACTTTACTTGTTTTAAAGTTAGACCTATGTAATTTATATGCTGTACTATGCACATGCCTACTTCGTCAATTTGAAAATAAATAAAGTTTTAATTTAAAATTTCCTAGTTAACATATAGAAAAGAAAGAAGAGAAATTTAAAAAAATCTTAAATCTTAAAAAAACTAGCCTTTCTAGCTCTTTGTGTAAAAGTTATTGACTTTATAATGTAACGTATCTATCCATGTCATTAAGTACAAATTTATTCAACTAGAAAATGCCAAATTTTTTAACCGAAATAAGAGTTATTGTTGTGGTGACTCAACAATGACTTACTTCCTCTTTTACTTTGGTCGTCCGCCCCGTTGTTAAAGTAAATCTATTGAAATTCAAGTAGAATAAATCAGCACTTGGAGAGGGAAGAACGCCAATACTTGTGGTAGCAAGTAGGTACCCTCCAGTCATACTTAGAATTACATCTGTGGTCTTAAGTTTTTTTAGCTGTGTAAAAAGTGACTTTTAATGTTGATGAGCTCTAAACATTATCTCTGAAAATTCAATAAAGTAACAAAAATATATCTACATTAAGCTCGAACGATAATTAAAGTAAAGGGTTTGGTATTCAAGTTTCATAAATCATACACACTAAAAAAAGGCAATTAAAAGTTAAATCAGTATCAATTTTACTATTTTTATGCTAAACAGAATTTTCACTGACGGGTTCTTCATATATCAGAGATATATTAAAACTATTAATAAAATACGCGATGTATTTACAATTTTAAATAAAAAATGAGCAAAAATAAAATTAAAAAGAAATAAATTATGGGTATTTAAAAAAAATATCATGAAAATATCTTTGCTCCGAAGGCGTAGTGAATCATGTGCTATTTGGCAAATTTTATAATAGAGCCAAAATTCAACACAAATAATGTTTTTTTTTTATATTTTGATAATGAAAGATATTTTACACTTTTAAACTCCTTTTATTCATTTAAAAAAAATACGTACTTATAAATCTATATGGCGTTTAAAAGGCTATTTCGCAAAATATGGAAATTGTGTTTTATGCCTCCGAGGTACAAACCTTTATATTATAAACGATATGAAAAAAAAACAAAGTAAAGCATAACAACATGAAAAGAACCAAAATTAATTAAATTAAATTTTCATTAAAAAAACCCTCACGAGGGCAAAGAGCTAGTCAAATTAAAAGACTATTTAAAAAATGTATTATATATAATATTGTGAATAAAAACAGAAAACCCTAAACAGCAATGAAATTCATTGGTGGCCTTAGATATGCTCGTGAAAATAACAGGAGCCATTTACCCTACCTTTTGTTGTTTTTCATTTGGTTTTTCCCAAACTAGTTAATAAACAATATTTTCTTTATAGGATGATTAACTTTTTCTAAAAATCTCACATTTTTTCTTTTTTCAATTACAACTAAAATTTAAAAAGAAATAATATCTACTAAAATTTTAAGTATGATAGAGCGCCCTTGGGGAGTTTGCTATATAAATAGAGTGCCCTTGAGGAGTCTGCTATATAAATAGAGTGCCCTTGAGGAGTCTGCTATGTAAATTGTTCTTTATTGCTATTAAAATGTCCCTTATTCGTACTAAAAAGACAGAAACACCATTGTTCTATCGATTATCTGTTTTTATACGATTATACAAAATGCATAGAAAATTATTTTAAAAGCAATTATCAAACCTTTGTAGTTTTCGATCGATGCAAGCTCAAAAAGTGAGATGGAAAAACATATTTCATTAATTTTTGTTCGTGTATTATAATACTCTTCACCCAGAATTTAGCGTAGAGGAGTTGAAATATGTAAAAATGCATTCTTTGAATAACTAGCGTATAAGTAGTAATTCTACTGCCATTCCACCCTTAGCTCTAGGACGCGCAGCCCTGTTTTCAACACCGACGTCGGCGCCGTTCTGCGACGCATTCATAAGTGGGTAAATATTTATCCAAGTCTTGATTGCAGTATCGCTCCAATGCATCAGTTAATCTAAGTGATTTTATTTGAATACTTGAACATACATTGGTTCCTCGTGCGGGCTACTTATGCTGTTTGCTTGATTGAAAGTAAAACTGAATATATTTGCTTGCAATTCACGGAATCTAAAACTATCCCTCCCCGTCTCCTAAAACAGGAACCAAAATATCCAATTAAATATCATATCAGTCAGAACTTATCCGATGAAGGAGTAAGGTGTCCTACCATTGGACCGAGACTCCGAACGAGATATTCATCACTTGACGGAATCTAAAGCAGTAGAAAAAATCTATTTCCTTTAAAAAAATATTCAAGTTTAAAAACCATCTGTATTCCTGAACAAAATTTAATAAATACAAAATAGCTTTCTACGAGTATTTTTTAATAGGGTGTGAAGACCTGATACTCAAGACACGCAATAAACAAATAATTTAAACCTTTAAGATGTGGTACCGGAGGAGTGCAAAGATGACAGCCTTGGTCAGTCAATTCTGGCAGGAAGTGTGTGGCAGAAGCCGTGCACCCTTCCGATTGAGTGATAGGTGTAAGAACAATGGGGTGCTCATTTCAGGAAGCACTACAAATGGCTAGATACTGTTTACTCACTTCTACTAGAGATGAATCGTTGTTGACCATAGTGATCAGATCAGAATTAAGGGATTGACTAAGAAGACAATCTTTTAATTTTCTACGACAGTATTCAGTTGACTTAAATGGTAACAGACGTTTCGAAAACGTTTTAGAACTCATGTCGATGTAAACTAATGAATAAGGATAACATTTCTTGGAAAAGGATCAAGTAGTTTTGGTTTAAGTAATAAATTATTTAGTAACATATTGATTAATTTGCCGTCTTCTTCTTATCCTGAACATACCAGTGCTTTAAAGTTAAACAAATCTCTTCAATAAGCTTTTCAGTTATCTCAGTTGACGTACCTTGGTGTAATGAACCAAATATTCTGTTACCAGAGTCACACATATTAATAATTTCTTATTCCATTCTTCCTTATTAATCATGTGACTCCTCCGAGATAACTTGTTTTTGTTACCTGTACGAGTACCATTGATAAAACCCTCTGTGTCAGGATTAATTGATTTTGAGTGCAAATACATGTTGATCCATAGATAGCTTTGAAGCTTTTGTACTGGGCAATGCTATTCAGACTATAGGGTTGTACAGAGAACACAGCACTTCGCTTGCTACTCCTATCGCCTGTCTATCTAATTGCCTGGTCTACACTTTAAATAGTATTCATTTTTGAATGACAAGCGAACTGTCTTTTAGTAGTTTATGACATGTTTTTACAAATTAGTGCTCGTAAACCCTTCTGTTATTTATTTATTGACACAATAAACGACACTTGAGTGACCTTTTGACACACCCCAGTAACAATTTTCAACAACTTCCAAAAAAACACTAAAAATTCAGGAAACATATAGCTTTTAAAATACGAAACACAAAAATACCATATGTAGTACGATTCAGAAAGTAAAAAAATAATCAAATAAAATGATCTAAATTTATTCAAGAATACAAGACTTGAGAACGAGAAAAATAATTCACCATCTAGTACAATAAGAAGACGAAATTGTAGGGCCAATTAAAAAAAATATTTGATATAAAGTAATCAGTCTCCCAGTCAAAACCTAAGATTTAGGTTATACAATTGTTACATTCCCACGATTGGTGAATTAATTACAACGTACTCGTATATCTGCCGTAAGAAAATTACTATTGACACATTTGAATTATAAAAAGGTTCCGTGTGTTTTAAGTAGTAGTGTTGAAATCAATTCGAACCAATAAATAAGGGTTAACATCGATATTGTCATACAGAAACATCATATCGAATAAAATCTTTCTTTCAGAAACCAAATTTAATAAGAGATCGTTGTTAAACATTTCAGGTGGGATGCTTATACAAAAATTGCACTGCTGATAATATAGAATCTCAAACATCACGAATATTTATTTAATACTTGGGTGCATTCTCATTCAATGCCAGCTTTTATTGTAATTTATCAACTGTCGCCAGTTTTGTCCCATACATTTTATCTTTGATGAGTCCCCATAGAAAAAAATCCATTGGTGTGAGTTTTGGGGAGCGCGGGAGGAATTCAATGCTGCCTCTACATCCAATCCATCTGTTCGGCAAATGTTTATCAAGCTCTCACATATTAAGGTAGTAAGCAGATGCACTATCTTGCTGGAAATAAAATTCTTGATTATCCCAAAACTCAAGAGGTATCACTTTTAAACTGCTGTTTACATTCTAGTAAACAGCAGTTTAAAAGTATGTATAATTTTTTGGACACCCTATAGTCGTACTTAAAATATTTTCCAGCATTTAATGAGCCATCTTCAATTCTTTTTATATATCTTGTGTAAAGCGGAGACCATGCCATTTCTGTTTTTGTCAAAAATAAGCAATTATTATTTTCGGTATCGACGTAGCTTACACTATTCCTTCAGAAAATACGTTAAATTATATTAATTTCCGTTAAAAATTAACGCTATTGTTACTGCCAGAAAGGGTAAAAAAAGGAAGAATAAAAAGCGAATAATATTAACATAGATGGAAAATAATACCAAGCTAATGATATTTTTTAATGTTTCAAAAATATATTTTTCATTGATATGGTTTTTATGATTTTTATTTATATTTTAAAATAATGAAAAATATAACACACTTTTCCATAACATTCATAAATTGCGTGAACTGAGATGGTAAACTCTTTAATTGGCACTGCTTTATAACTGTATTTTTGCCTATAATTATACTTATGATTTTTAATAAAAACTCTCATATGTATGAATGGAAATTCAAAAAGAAATGCGAAAAGTTTCTAAAAAATATAATTTTACTGTAAGATTTGATGTTCTGTATGGATTTTACTTTTCTATAATTAAATCCAGTGGCGTAGAGGGTCTTCTACGCCCGGGGACGAGATACAAAATTTGCGCATCCTTGCACAAAGTGTTAGCTAATTGTCGTTTGGGAATAAGGCGGAATCCCAACTTGTGAATGCAAAGCTGTACAAGCATTTCAATGCATAGCTTGTTTTTTTTTGTAAACATTATAAACCATAATATTTCTTTTAAAAAAAACCTATGTTACTTGTTTTATAGTTATCTTTGGTCTATGAAGAAGGAGTGCATTTTAATTTAATAAGAGTGCCCATTTAAATGTTTCAACGAAGTATATTATCTTGTTATTTTTTCTTTCACGGCATACGACTCTGGGCCTCCTGAGCCCTGACCTGTTGTGCGCGATAGTAGGTAATGTACTTCTCTTTGACATTAAATTGTAAAAATCATGTCAGTGTTTTGATACTTATATATAATTGCAGCTTCTTTTATTTCTGTATTCATTCGCACTCTGTTTTTTTTTGTGTTTTTAAAAAAATATTATTGGCCAAAATCGACCATATATGGACACATTTCAGCTCTTTTGGGACTCTCTTAGAATACACCAAAGTGCATGGCACAAGTTCATGGATTATGTATATATGAATATTATTGTATAATGTTAAAGTCAAGAAAGAGGGTAGGAGGGTAAAGGCGGGTAATTCAAAACAATTTTAAAATATATATTTAATTTGAAGATTTAAAAAATATTCAGAAATATCAAAACATTTTAGATTTTAACCATGTATATTCCACAATTTATTTTCCGATGTACATTAACTTATGAACATTACTTTTCTCATACGCATTTATGTATAAACAAAATAATAGGCTGAGAGATAAGTGCTCAGATCTGGCAACCGTAATAAAATACTACTTAACACACTCGTAACTTTCTGCTATTTATCTCTTTTCTTTACTGCTCCTTTAGACTCTTAAAAATAAAATAAAACTTGTTGTTGCCTGTTTACTGTGATTTTTTGGCAAAAGTTAAACCATTTTCAAAAGAAAGTTTTCTTAGATCATATTTTATAAAATTTAAAAAATATTTATCATTTGTAAATAAATGAAAACCTTAACATGAGAATTAAAAAAAATACTTATTTCTTCATTTATTTCAACATTTAACTTCTAAATATTGGTTGCAATTTCTTTAAGTCACCCAGCTTTTTTGTAACATAGTAAATTAAATTTTGCATCTTTTGTATTATAATATTTAGAGTTTACAAAATAAATTAAAAGTTAACAGATTAAATACACGTTGTTTAGTGAACAAAAATTCTGTATGATTTTGAGAGTGAACTTCAACTGAAATAACCTTAAGAATTTTTTTTACGAATTTTAAGTGTTGTTTATTTAAAAAAAGATGCATAAATAATCTTTCAAATTTATTAAGTATTATTTTTTGTCAGTTGTATAGTGGTACTCTTCAACACATCCGAACTGAGGATTCAAACAAATCGAAGAGCCTGGTCGGGTGACATTGTCTTCGGTTCCATTACTCGAAGTTTCTGGTTAAGAACCACTAGATTAGGCATGGAATTCGCACGTGTCGGCAATATCCCGCTTGTGAAGAGATGACAACAGTCGCATATGTCAAGCGCGTACGAATATTATTACCAGACTGATACCGTTTTTTTTTCGGCTACTTTCAGCAATTGAACCCGAAACCCTTTGGGTAGAAGTCAAGCGTCTTACTAACTAGGCCACGGATATTGTAGGCCTATTAGTATTAGATGTCGCAGAACGGATAATCGTAATGGTAAAGTTTTAAAACATTATTTTATTTTAATTTATGTTGATCCATAAAATGTCTAATGAAAGTCTAAAAAAGGGTCTTTCAAATTGAGCGGTTTGTTTCATTCTTGGATAAAACACAGATGGCGTCACGAACTTGCCTGGGTCTTGTGACATTTGAGAAGTGTAATGTATGATATTTATAAAAACGGAGTCGTATACAATACAACAACGCGTACAAATTGTTGAATTATTTTCTGTACTCTGGAAACGGTTATGTAAATTGGCCACCAGGATCATGTGATCTGACACCGTTGGGCTATTTTCTCTGGGGTTATGTGAAAATCCAGGTCTATAAGAATGACCCCCAATCAATTCCTGAGCGGTAGGACCAAATTATTTGCGTTATTGGTAATTTAAAAAAATAGTGAACATCTGTGAAGCTGCAAGAGGTGGACATTTGGCGGATATTGCTTTTTGTGTTTAAATGTCATACATTACACTTCAATGACCAATAAAAAGTTTTTGAAATCAAAGTAAATTGTGTGTTTTATTCAAGAATTAAAAAAACCGCTCAATTTGAATGACCTTTAATATTCCTACTAGTAAAAAAGAAATTTTATTGGTTTTGTTAATTATTTTGCATGGAAACTTATAAATAAAATCAAATAAATCGAGGTATACATAATCCCTCTAAAATAAATATACCTTTTCACTCCGCTAAAATAAATATTATAAAAAATTGTGAAACAATTTAAAACAATAAATAAATAATAATTCTTGCAGTTTGTGTGTCGGTTTTCAAGGAACGCAATATTCAAAATATGTTTCAGAACATCTTTATTTTTCTAATATTATTTGACAGCTGTTGGTATTATCATATTAACCAACACTATTTGACAGCTGTCACTTATGGGTATTATCACATTAGTCAACACTATTTGATAGCTGTCACTTGTTGGCATTATCATATCAGCCTAAACTTTTTCTCAGACAACATTTCTTGAAATCCACACACTTAAACAAAAAAAATGTCATCAAAGAACATTAAAATTGAATTGAAAAATATTTCCAATATAAATTAAAGTTCTTATTTTACTTACGTCATTATTAACGGGTTATTACTAATTTTCCGTAGTAAGAATCTTACAAATTCCGGAATAAATCTGTTAGACTATTAGAGATGTAAACATTAATAATTATATCTTGAAGAAATTGCAAGTACGAGGATCCTTTTACAGGAATAGCTTTTATGTCAGAAGATTATTAGCTTACGGCGCATTTCTCAGAATTAACTTTTAAGAGTATTTGTTGTTAATTAAAACTATACAATGTATCTATCTGCTTCTTATAATGAAGCAAATAATTAACGTAGTGTTTATAATGAACAAAGTCTCAAGAAACAAATAAATTACTTGCATAGTAAAACTATTGTGGACCATCATAATTCATTTTAGTGCTTCATTGACTTTGTTTTCTATTACTATACGCCTTTCGGCATTCTCCTAAACTATTCCACCATCTGGGAAAATTGTACTGAAATATTGTTGATGTACTGTTACATAAATAATATTCATGAGGTACATGGCCACGCGGCTACGCATTGGATTCCGTGCGGAAGTCCAGTGCGTAGCCGCGTGGCCATGTGGCCAAATTCCACGCTGTGCTACTCCCTTCGAATGACACAGGCATTTTTTCCACCTAGTATTCGGTGATATAAGGATACCTATGACTTCGATCACATCCATTCTTTCAAAAGAAAGGGAGGGGGGGGGGGCAGGTGAGCACCGATCGTCTCACTTCAAGTGTGCCATCGGATCCAGTACACCGGTGAGGCTAGTGAGTTTGCTGGTGTGCAACAGCTCACCCACTTAAAATATGAGAACAAATAAGAAATAAACAAAAACTCCACGGCACAGCATCGCTTTCTAACTGAATAATTTACGTAGGAATGGCGAGGGTATTCTCGACTATTAGGCCCAGTAACGACAATTTGACTGTTTCGTAATATAGTATCATTTCAAAGCGCGTTCTTTAGAATATAACTCAAAAAGACAGATGTAATGATGTCTGAAAGTATATTTAGAACTGGGATACAGATCATGAATAACAAATTGACGATTGGCACCGGCATGTTACTTTTGATTTTGGTCAGAGATCTAGATTATTAAGGAATTGTTATGATGTAGAATAAATAATAAATCTATGGTTAAAACCAATCAACGCAATTTTCAAAGACCACTGCCTCTCTTTAATTACCATTTTATATTGAAATTTATATTAATAATAATAAAAAACAATTATTCCAAAAGTTAGGGATTCCACATGAACAAAATATAAACATATAAATAAATTAATAGCGAGGTAAATGCACTAGAAACGCGTGCACTGAGAAAAATACGTATAATGACAATGTATAACACAATAAAAAATGTAATTTTTGAGACTGGATGAGAGCTAAAAACTAAGTTAACATGGTTAAAATGCACATTGATGTGGGTTGCACACGTAAAATGGATGGAGAACGAAACACTGAAAAACAAATGAATAATGTAAGCATGATGATGATTCGCAAAACAAGATGACCAAGAAAAGTATGGTTGGACCAGGTGGATGAAATTTTGAAAGAAGGAAAGGTAAGGAATAAAAAAAAGAGAAATAACTGTATGTAAAGATATATGTACGTGTAGGAGGCGAAGAAAGTATGTCGTGATTGGCAAGTTTGGCGCTTTGTCTTCTTTGCCTGTGTCAACAGGGAAATGGAGTGATGGTATGTTTGTATGTAAACTAATCAATGAATTGACCAAGGACAAAGGTTAATAGTGTCTTTTGCAGAATATTCAATTGATTTTCGGAATATTGCGGTACGAACAAAAACTTATTTTATATCCAACAAAAACTTATTCCGTGTCACAAAAGAGATTTCAAAAATAAGTTTATTGCTTGATAAGTTGATATTTATGATAGTTAAATTGTTAGAAAATAATTATATAAAGCCAAAAAATAACACGCAAATGTTATTACAATATAACCAACTTGCCAAATTATGAACACGAAAAATAACATTTTTCGTTACTTTGAAATTTTTGACATCAATTGATTAGAAAATGAAGATCACAAATATCATTTATTTTTTTAAAGATTTGTTTGAAATTAGATTTACAATATTATATTTGATAAACGTTAAAAACCTTTTGGTTACGTTAACACCTTAATTAGAAATTTTATTTTTGAAAAAATGAATACCTTAAAATAATTAGGAATAAAAAATGTAAATGATTAATATCAACTTCAAAAGTAGTTGCCTGTTTTCACAATCATCTTTTAGGACATTTATTTACTAACGATTTTTTAACGGCTGCAGCCTTTACAAAAAAAAACAAATTTCATTTATAACAATTACACATTAAATGAAACCAAATTTAAATAAAAACGGCAATCAAACAAACACCAGAACAACAATCAAACAAAACAAATCACATAAAAAAAATCAACACCTAAATTGAAAGTTCTAAATTTGAACACAAAATCAAAACGTTTAAATATTTATGTACCAAAGAGAAAAAAAAGGATGGCACAAGTACATCAAAAATAACATTTGCTCCTTTTAATTAAAAACTGTTTTAATTGAAGATTGTAACATTAAACGGAAACGTCTGTTTTTGTTTTGTTAAAACAGCGGACAAAATACACTGTATGAAAAACATACTTGGAACCATCATACAGCTTAATATACTGGTATTTCTTTTAATATTTCATTAAAATTCTTTAAAAAATGTTGAGGCTTGGAAAAATACATGTTTATATTATTTTCCCCTGTTAAACATGTTTTTATGATTGCGTAAACTTCAATAAGGTTTTACGTTTCCACAAAATATCTTTAATTAAAAGGTTACACTTCAAACGAATTTTTTTCAAAGATAAAAAAGCGTCTGTCTGGAAACCCTTTTTTTAAATTGTTTGATTATTCGGGTCAATTGATTCTAAAAGACAAGAAAAAATTTTCTCTTTATGAAAAAAATGTCAGAAATCGTATGAAAGTAATATTCAAGGAATGTGGTCGCTTCAAGTAATCATCAATTCAATTCGTCGTCCCATAATAACACTCCCGGAATAAATAATACTAAGGTCAGTGACATATTGTCAGATAGGATATTTTTACTCGAAACCCGCAGTCGAAAGAACGTGAGGTGGATGTCAAAGAGTCTATATTATTTCATATGAATTTATGGACTGCAATAAAGGACGGTGCTCGCTTATTAACTGAGCGCATCCCCTCGGCAGAAGGATCGTAACTTCATACAAGTCTACGCGGAAGTAAAAGATGATGTGGTTCATATGCCGTGTTTTGTTTCTAGTTTTACGTATATCATATTTAAAAATTAAATAGACGGAGAATCACGTTACATGATACAAAACAACCATTTTTTAGAATTTTAAATAACTAAAAAAATAATATTACACAAAGAGGAAACAGCGAAAGTCGGTGTTAAAAATGGCTTACTATTTTTTAACACTGATGTTCTAAATTTAAAAATATGTATTAGGACCAATTGCTCGCTCATCGATCCAGGAGTGCTGAAAGCGTAAACTTGTGAAGCTTTAGAAAGCACTTGAAGACAATCCTTTTAGGAAGGTCTAATGTAAAATCATTATTGTATATGAACACCACACCTAGAGCTGAATGTGTTATTATTACATATCGGAAGATCTACAAAGATTTCTCCGTAGTTCATCTTCAAGTTTTCTGTAGTTTTCTTACCAAATATATTTTTCTGAACACATGTGGATCAACTTAGACGTTCAAACATTTTAAAACAACATATGAATTAAAATGTTCGAACGTCTGAATTAAAGCTTATTGTGTGGCATGGCCACAATGCACTTTTAGCGGATTGTCCTTGAAGGACGCGCTGATGATTTTGATTGTTTGGTATTTAAATAAAATACGTCAATTAGCAATGCGGAAAGAGAGAGTGAATGAATCAATGAATAATAATTAATAATTAATGATGCTTTATTTATCGGTAAGTGGGTATTTATACATTTCAGAATGGGCGCGGGAGTGCGCCCGCAATATATTTTTATCTCGCTTCTGTGCGTGCAGAAATGGTCGATTGAAATATTGCAGACATCGCAAATAATATTGTGGGTAGACAATTTGTTGGCGAAAACGGCGAGACAGCGTGGTGCGTTCTCTTTCTACTGTGGAATGTATCGTAAATAGTATTTGTGGGTAAACAATTTCAATGTTTTGGTATGCGACCTTTGGACATATCAAAAGGTCGTTTCGTCGGTCGTTGACCGTGTGTGTTGACAATATTCAGCGACGACAGTAGTTCCTACATGGCTCCCTTCCTAGTGAAGCGCAAGGTGCGTACCTTCGCGAACGCTAGGTTCCGGTGCATCTGGCGCCTGGACTGGTTTTCCGTTTCCCTTTGTCGAAATAGGTACGTGGATAACAGCAGCGAGCGGCGTTTTTTTTCCGAATCTGCAGTGTCGTACAGATGGGTGATGCGGAAGCGGGGGGTAGGTTTGGTCGTGTCTCGCTAACTTCGGCTTGTCTGCGGTGCGTTGGTCGTCGATGCTTGGTTGTGTAGATCAAGTTGCAGATGGCGTCCGACGTGGAGGGCTGTTCTGCAGGTGCTTGATGATGGTGGAGTCTGCGATGCTCGTGGCTGTAGCGATGTTCGTGGTTGTAGCGTGGTTGTAGCGATGTTCGTGGTTGTAGCGATGTTTGTGGTTGTATCGATGTTCGTGGTTGTAGCGATGCTTGTCTGCTCCAGCATCTTGTCGGTCAGTAGTTCGTCGAGGGAGGCAATCCTGGAAATCGTGTGGCTGATCGCCAGGACTGACCTCACATGAGCTGGCGTCAGGCTCGTCCACATCAGATGTAGTGTTGTATCTGGGTGACGGCCCTGGTGTCCTTGTTGATGGCGTGCTTGGCCAACTCGCCGGGGAGTAGGATCCTGACGGTGGTCTGGATCTCTCTGCTGGTGATGATGCTCATCTTGTTGTAGTGGGCGAGGCGGGTGCCGTTGGCGGCGATGCGCTCGAAGATGTCGTTGACGAAACTGTTCATGATGCTCATCGCGTTGCTGCTGATGCCGGTGTCGGGTTGCACCTGTACGGTGTTTATCGAGTTGGCGATATTCGTTATAGTCGGAATACGTGTTCACTTTTCGTTCAGGGTCACCACTTTAGCAGAATGGTTCTAGTGGGACGTGTTGATGATTTTGATTGTTTGGTATTTAAATAAAATACGTCAATTAGCAATGTGGAAAGAGAGAGTGAATGAATCAATGAATAATAATTAATAATTAATGATGCTTTATTTATCGGTAAGTGGGTATTTATACATTTCAGAATGGGCGCGGGAGTGCGCCCGCAATATATTTTTATCTCGCTTCTGTGCGTGCAGAAATGGTCGATTGAAATATTGCAGACATCGCAAATAATATTGTGGGTAGACAATTTGTTGGCGAAAACGGCGAGACAGCGTGGTGCGTTCTCTTTCTACTGTGGAATGTATCGTAAATAGTATTTGTGGGTAAACAATTTCAATGTTTTGGTATGCGACCTTTGGACATATCCAAAGGTCATTTCGTCGGTCGTTGACCGTGTGTGTTGACAATATGTTGACAGTAGTTCCTACACACTTAAACTTGAACAAAATTGAGTTTCGTAATTTCTGCGGATTATTTACGTTATTCTAAACCTAGCCTAATATTCTTCTGTCAAATTTTCGCTGATATGAGGTCACTAAGAACAAATACGAGAAAGCTTTGTTCAGACAATATTTTGTCTTAATCTCGATAGCCCTAGCAAGCTCTAGAGGATCTCTGTGACCTAGGTGATAAGATATCTGTTTTCCACCCCGGGGTTGTGGGTTGATTTCCTGCTGGTACCAGATTTTTTTTCAAAAAGGATTCCATTCTTACTTTCTTTCTTAACACCTATTTGGTTGGTTAAAATAGATTGCCACATGGTAATAAACCCAACAGTTTGCACAGTATACAACAAAAGTGTAATACAATAAATGCTCATTCCTTAGTTCTTTGTGTTTGAAGTTTCTGTATGGAATTTGCCGTCAATAGCCAGGAATCAAAACCGGATCGTATCTTATCGGGAATATTCGCTGATTAAATACTTGATCTTTGAAAGCAAATCATTAATGATATATATGTAGTATTTAAAAAAATATAATCCTTTAAAGTAACCATCTCATTTATTCTATGGGTTAACTTCGAACTTAAAATATTCATGAGAACCAATTTAGGTTAGGGGTGTATTAGAATTAATTAAGCAATATATGACAAAGGGTGGCTTACTCGGGGAGTTAATATGCGAATTCTTCCCAAAAAAAAACGTTAAATACTCAGTCTTCAGTAAATTATATCCTCCCCTGCAAAATTTGAGAATCTGTATGTTTAATTCATAGCAGTACTCACTAAAATAATTTCGGTATGTGTAGTTATTCATTCATGCAAACTTTGAATTTAATTTCACGGGAAATAAATTCGGAGCACTGTGAAATTGGAGTGCATTGCGCATAAAAGAATATTAAATTGTTTGCGAAGTAAAAAAATAATTTATCTGATTTCCTCAAGTGAATTATACAAACTGAAATTTTAAAAGTTAAAGCGCATTTTTATTTGTTTCGAGATATCGACGAAAATGAGATGATAACCATTTGAATATGTTATGAAATAAAATCAGATGGATAATTTATTTTGTAAGGAACGTTTTTTTTTTCAGCATACAAATGCTAGATATAAAACTTTCAAACTTGTAGTACAAATGTTTATTATGTTGATATAATATATAGCACATATTTGTTATGTTGATATAATAAATAATTAGTTTATTTTTACTTTTACTCTTCAACGGACATTAAAAATTGCAACGACGGATATCGGGATATCAAAATTCAAGGAGTAAGAGAACTCAAAGAAAACGCTTGAGGGGAATATAGAGGTGGTAACATTTAAGAAGTCAGAAAACTCAAAGGAAGTGTTTGATAAGAATATATAGGTAAGAAAATTTAAGGATTTAGAGAACTCGAAGGAATTTTTTGTTAAGAATCTAGAGATAACAAAATATATTGATTTAGGAACTCGAAATAAGTATTTGATAAGGATATAGAGGTGGTAAGATTTGAGGAATCAGAGACTTGTAGAAAATGAGAGTGATAGATAACTCGAAAGTAATCCGTGAAAAGTGTAAAGAGGCGACAAAATTTGAAAAGTCGAGAACTCAAAGAAAATTATTGATGAGAATATAGGGGTAGCAAAATTTAAATATCTAAGAAAATTTAAAAATTCTAATTTAATAAGTTAAAGAATCTGAGGATTTTTTTAAAAGTCAGATATTTTGCAGGTAGTCCATTAAAAATATACAAAAGTGGATACATTTAAAAAGTCAGATTACCTGAAAGCAAATGCTTAAGGAAAATAAAGTTTTTTGGGAAAGAAAAGTATGGCAATCTGATATATACAACTACGATAAAGAAACTGAATGAATGGATTTGTTTGAGTAAAATAAATGTCTGATGAATTACAAATCTGTTTAACAGACGATATAAAAACATATATTTTATTTTAACAAGAAACGACGAACATGTATCGTTAAATTTACAAATTCAAGTATTCTATTAGATTTGCTTACTAAATAGTGTTATTCACAAAACGTTACTGTATGTTTGGCATCATACTATTTAAATTAGGAGCTAAAATTGCAGGTGTCAAGCTTTCGTATTTGTTACAGTTATCCTGCGCCAGACAGGAGAATATGCAAAGCAAAGCTCATTGTTCCATTTATTTTGTTACCGGGTTTAAACTCCGTCTCCAAACCTTCAAATTTATATTTTAGTTACTACCACTATGTAAACACAAAAATACTTGCCTTATTTCTAATTTAAACTTTACAATCTATATAAAATGTTAAACACTTTCATTGTTAAAGTGAATTCAAAAACGTAACATATCTCTTCACTGATATGAGAGTGTGTTTTTCTGTTTTCCATCCTACTTTTCCCCTAATCTCTCCATCCCTCTTTTAACCATCGATGGCCTTGTTCCATTTGTATTTGTAGCTCTTTTTTATTCTTTTAATATTGTAAAGTGTTTATTCCTTCACTTATAACGTAAATTCCTACTTTTCATCATAACTTTGTAAACAAATTGGCAATAAAACCGCCATATTAAAGAAATAATAAAAAATATATTATATATCAAATAGGTCTTGAGCAAAAATTAAAAAGCATTGGAATCCTTTTTTAAAATATCAGGGTTTCAACGACAATAAAACGAGCAACCCTCGAGTCGACGACTGGCGTCATGCCAACAAGATCACACAAGTCATCATATATCAACCAGTCTAATAATATATTTAAATTTGGAATAATCTAGATATGTGTCAGAGCGTCAAATGCAGTATTATTGTTGCCAATAGTTTGGTGAATAGTAGATCTGATGTTTTATTGGCAGTCTAGTTTTAAACATACTTTCAGATTTCATTCTACCTTATTTTATTATACAATGTATTGGTAAATTTGATTGATGTGCTACAATTCAATGTTGTCTTCCGGCCACGCTCATCAATATGTTCAAATCCCCAGTTCAGATTCGAAGATTGTTGAAGATTAAGTATCACACTAAAGAACAAGTGGTTCAGTTATTCATTCATTGATTTTTTATGCGTAAAATAACCTGATGAATAATATTATTTTTGACATCCAATATTACTGTGAAATAAAAATGATATATTGTAATTTATTTTTATCAAACACTGTTTATTCCACTTTTTTATGACGGTATAACCCTACCGGTTTCAAGGCTTTCACCTCATCTTCAGGGGAGCGCAAACAAGACTAAATGCTGTTCGAACTGGCACCGATATACACGCTTCAACGGTTGGGGGCTGAGAGGTGGGGGGGGGGGGGGAGAAAGGCACGGGACAATTTTGGCCAAGAGCGGAGAGTTTTGGGTAAATAACTGTTCAACAGATGTTCCGATCGGTGTACTGATTTAGACATTTCTAGGGCCTCTAATCTGTCCAATTTATTTCCGTTACCACTGATATGTAAGAATTTGGCATCATCGATAGAAAAAGTATGATTCTCGCGGTGACAATGATAAGCCATTTCAGAATAAATTAGAGGATTTGTTAAGGCGGATTTGTGTTAACGAAATCTCTTTTCAAAAGATCTTCCTGTCTTTCCTATATAGAAATTATCACAGTCAGCACATAAAAGTTTATACACACCACTGTTGCTAAGTATTCCATTTTTGCCTTTCCCATTAAATAAGAGTTTCCGGAGATTAAAATTAGTGTAAAAAGCTGGCTTTATGTGACTTGGAATATTTTTGGTTATTTCATATGATATGTTTTTTATAAATAGAACTTTGCTCCATTTATAGGTATGCTTATAGGTGTTAAATATATAATCTTTTATAAGTTTCTTTTTTGTTTTGTTTTTTAAAAGTGAATCAATGAGGCTTCCAGGATAGCCATTATTTGTAGCAATTTTTTTGATGGTTATTAATTCCTTTTTCAAATTTTCGTCGGTTAATGGGACACTGAGCAATCTATGAAGCATACAGTTAAAGGCGGCGAATTTATGGTTAGTAGGATGGTTGGAAGTTGCTGGAATTATAGAGTCTGAATAAGTATTTTTCCTATATATATCAAAGTCAAATGTGCCATTTTTCCGAGATAATGTTAGGTCCAAGAAATTTAATTTTCCGTCCTGTTCTGTTTCTAATGTAAATTTTATAAAAGTTTCTATTGAATTTAAATATTTAATAAATTGGTGTAATTGTCTATCGGTACCCGTCCAAACACAAAGAATGTCATCTGCATACCTAAACCAGCACAAAACATTTTTGGTTAACTTAAACTTACTCCTAAAAATACATTTTTCAAAATAGTTCATAAATATTTCACTGAGAAGGGGAGACAACGGTGAGCCAATAGCTAAACCATTTGTTTGTTTATATATTTTATTGTTGAAGTTAAAATAATTTTGTTTGATGCATAAGTCCATCAGTGAAATCAATTCCGAATTTTTAACAAGGTCCTTACTATTGTCATTTATGATATTTTTTGCGAGCTCTAAGGATCTCCAACCTGGTATGCTTGGATATAGATTAGTGACATCAAAGGATACTAGTTTTGCATTATGAGGTATTTCTATGTTTTTTTAATTTATCAATTAATTCCAATGAGTTTTTGATTGAGTATTCAGCTTTAAATTGGGTTAGATTATAAAATTGTTCTTTGACAAACTTACAGATTTTATAGGTTGATGCCTGGTTATACGAGACTACAGGTCTTATAGGTATATTGTTTGAAAACCTTGAAACCGGTAGGGTTATACCGTCATAAAAAAGTGGAATAAACAGTGTTTGATAAAAATAAATTACAATGTCTTTAAACCTCCACAATGTTAATGCCTTAACTATAAACAAAAATGATATATTTTTGACATCCAATATTACTGTGAAATAAAAATTATATATTTTTGACATCCAATATTACTGTGAAATCAAAATGATATATTTTGACATCCAATATTACTGTTAAATAAAAATGATATATTTTTGACATCCAATATTACTGTGAAATAAAAATGATAAAAGGACAACTTATATAGCACCATTTGGAGAGCAAACTCTCCTCAAGGGCGCTCTAACTCAGGATTTGCATCCACTATTATTGAAAGATTTAAAATATTACAAGTATAGTCATATGTGTATATACTCGTATACACATACATTTAAACACATAATAAGTTGAGTGTAAAGATAGAAAGGTAGTGACTGCGGTCATTAGATTAGGTACTTTATCGCATCGAAAAACATATTTGGTATAATAACCGTCGACAACTTTCCAAGGGAAGACGAACTACATAGAAACCTTTGTACATCTTTTGATATGTGATAGAAACAGCTTTATGTTTAGTGTAGTATATTATGTAGCGTTCATATAACATCATACATTTTGATAAGAGGTCACAGAAAGGGTTGTCTTTAAGTTCTCCCTAAAAATGCACACTTTACCCCTATCTCTAACATTAAGAGACATACAATTCCACGCCCGAGGACCAGCAACGGCGAAAGCTCTTTCATAATATCTCGCCCTATTGATTTGTAACAACCAATTTATTAAAACATACATGCTGTTACTCTACCGGGATAGGCAGAGAGGACAAAATTAATGAATTTCTTTTTCCTAAATTCCTACGATTTCTCTGACTTTCAAATTTATCTTTTCAATATATCGTTCACTCGACCGAAACCATAGTTCCCTTTAACCACGCCTTTCACTCACATTAGCAATCTTATTTCTTTTTTTTTTTCTTCATTCATTCGGTCTATATGCCCAAACTATCTCAAAGTGCTTTTATCAAAGTATCTTTATCTAACTATACACCAGCCTTAGGTTCTCTTTCATCTCTAATTACTGTTCCGTGCATTGTCACACCATGCATTATTCTTTGTGCGCGCATTTAAATATCATTTGTTCGCTCCACAAAATCCACAAGAAATGGAATAATATTGTTTCCTGACTTCCAAATATTAGTGTTGTGGAATTTTGGAAAAGATCTTCAACAAGATGATGTCAGGCATGCATTCATACTGATACTATATTGTACTAATAATTTCAAATCTGTTTGCCATATTGTAATTGGTATCAGAAATGCCTGCGGCAAAACAATAGACCTAACTTTGTTAATATACAGGAGCGTCGAAGCGTGTTTGAGCCTTACCGTGAAATATCCGAATTCGTGGAAAGTGGCTTAGGTCCGTTGAATATCGAAAATACGAGTACATTTACTGTTCTAATACAATGAATGAGTTAGTACTGTCGTAATTTGTGTAGCAACAGTGGTTTTAAAGTATTGAATAGTATTAACCCATCAATAATGACAGAACTTATTTTTTTTTTCAATTTGACGTCGTCCTTATCTCTGAGGTGCTTCACGTTTTTGTTCTACTGGTATTTTATTTTACAATAGTTACCTTTGGAAGTGGAAACCTAAATCCTTGTGTAGAAGACAAATATGTACTTAACATGTTATTTATAGTTAAGGCATATTGGACACCGTGGACGTTTAAAGACATTGTAATTTCTATGGCGTTTTGGTAAAGAGGTACAAGTCATCAATTACTTATTTTTCAGTTTGAAGTTTTGCAACACTTGTATTCCTGAAATACAGACCTCAGGTAAATTTTAAAGGTAAACTTTGAATACATAAATAATTTATGTATTCAAAGTTTACCTTTAAAATTTACCTGAGGTCTGTATTTCAGGAATACAAGTGTTGCAAAACTTCAAACTGACAAATAAATAATTGATGACTTGTACCTCTTTACCAAAACGCCATAGATTTGTTTAGTCTAAAACTGTTTATTTCACTTTATATAGGGTGGCTGCAATTTTAAATCAATGAAAAAAATGAGTTTTTTTAAATGTTCATGTTTGTTGATATGAATATAATTAGTGCGTATTGGAATTATGTATGGAAAATGATATCGGCCAAATGGCTACCTCGGCTCTTGTTATAGATGACGACTCTTTGATCCAAAATTTCAATAACGGATTCACATAAAATGATACGTATATGTTATCTACAGTAACACGAGTGGTGTTGAATTTAAGGTAATCGATGATTTTTAGATTCATGGTGCACACTTGAGATTTAATATAACCCCAGAGAAAAAAATCTAAAGGGTTTAAATGTTTAAATCAGATGATCGTGGCGGCTAATTGTTCAATTGATGCCAAAACCAAGTTTTATTGGGGGGGGGGGGGGTGCATTAAGAACTACAATTTTAAATTGGTCACCATTTTTCAGTTCTCAAACGCATAATATTTATAATGGACATACATTATTTACATAACCTATAAATTAACCATTTAATCATTCAGTGGTACACAATTACAGAGCTTTATTTAAAAAATGCAGTTCTTGTTGCGCCACTTTATATAACGGTATAACCCTACCGGTTTCAAGGTTTCCCCCTCATCATCAGGGAAGCACAAATAATATTGAATTTTGTTTGAACTGGTACCAACATACACGCTTCTAACGGTAAAAAATCGGGATTCTCGAATTTTACCGTTAGAAGCGTGTATGTCGGTATCAGTTCGAACAAAATTCAGTCTTGATTGTGCTCACCTGATTATGAGGTGAAAACCTTGAAACCGGTAGGGTTATACCGTTATATAAAGTGGAATGAACAATGTTGGACTTAAAAAATTACAATATGCACTTAACCTTTGATGGTCATTTAGCTACTGAAAGAAATAAGCCTCTCTGATGATGCCGTTGCACTTCGGACAATCTTGGTCCATTTTTCTCCAGTCCCTCTAACATAAATCCAATTTCACGGCTGACATTTTTCCAGAAAAACAAAGTATACCGAAAAGTGAGTTAGTCCACTATCAAAACAAACGGAAACAGAATTATGTTTACCTTTTTTAATTATTCTAGATTGTTAAGATATAAATAATTGTAATATTAAATAAATCATAAAATACATATTTTTCAATATTTGACTTAGTCCATTGTCATCATTATCGGCATATACGAGTATATATACTATAGAATATCTCAGAATGATTTTTTCTAGCATTTTATACAATCTCCTGTAAAAAATACTTGTGAGATTAAGAATTTTTTTAATTGGACATATTTTTAGAGATAAATTGGTTTTTGTAAATGGAAACAGATTATCCGCCATTTGACAGATTTTTAAGAGAACAGGATAAGCTTAAAGGAGTTACACAAGCACTTAGGCTGGGGACACGGGTAAACTGATTTTTCCAAACATACCCTTGTCCGAAGATGGCTTAGAAGATTTAATCTGGACGTTTCCCCTCATCCCTGTTCCAATAATATATGTATTATGAAGGATCGACGATATATGTAAAATGAGTCAATCGAGCAAAATGGTAAAACAATCAAGGAAAACCAATTCGAATATAAAAAAATGGTGATATTAAAAATAAGTCCGCGCATACTTTGAAGTTGCTATTGCTCAGAAGCAGTGGCGTACAAAATATTTACAGCACGAAATGTGATCTTTGAAACATCCTTGTATGATTGTTGAAGTGTAATTAATTATCATTATAAATAGGCGATCTCCGTGGTCTAGTTTGAAAGACTTCCAGCCTGGGGGTTTTCGGATTCGATTCTCGATGGTACCTAAAATATTTTTTTTTAACTCATTCAGGTAAAATAGTTTGTCTGGTAACAATATTCGCAAACATTAGACGTGTACTAACGTTGTTGCCTTTTCACGTGAAGGGTAGTGTAAATTATTTGTCTATTTATGTGGTTCTAAGTTCAAAGCATATAATCGAGGACAATGTTGTCTCTCAGCCACACCCATCAAAATGGCCGAATCATCCATTCGGATGTGTTGAAAGTATTATACGAATACTAAAAGCCTTTGGTTTCAATGCGTTAATTAATGTTTATTCATTTAAGGGAAAGTTACGTTGTGTATGTTCATGAAAAACATAAGTCAGTAGTTTATATCATTAATTGAAAAGAATTTTAAATGTGCTCCATATTAGGCTAAAAACATGCCCATGTCAAAGCCCTTGAATTGCCATTCTGTGTTTCCCGTTCTCACTTCGGTAAATTTAAGTATCATAATAATCGATACAATAGTTTTAACTCCTTAAACGACAAACTGGATATAATTTACAAACTAATGTGAATTATTGAAAGATATCCTTCAGTAGTAATAAAAAAGAGATAACGCTCTTTTAAAAAATAGTTCCAATATATTTTACCAAAAATGTGATAAACTTGTTTTGCGCTTTGCACGATATGACCCCCCCCCCCCAAATGATAGGAGATGATTCTTTTTATAATATATGACCGAAGTCATAGGTATCCTTATACCCTCGAACACGAGGCGGAAAAAAGTGCCTGTACCATTCGAGGGGAGTAGCATACCGCGGGGTTCGAACCGACGATCTTCCACACAGAAGTCCAGAGCGTTACTGCGCGACCACGCACCTAATAAAATTAATATTTATAAAACAGAAAAAATGTCTTTTATAAAGAGTTCATGTTCAAACATTGCAGCAATATATACTTTGATTTTGCTAAGCCACTGAAAAAAGAACATTTGAAAATATAGTATAATAATGTAAACAAAATTAGGGTTGCTCTTCAATAAAATACGTTTTATTTGATTAAAATAACAAATATGGTCTTTTATTTAGACGTTCTTTCATTAAACCGAGGGTTTAACCAAAGTTATTTAGATTTATTTCTTTTAATATAACTCGTACACAAACATGACTTAAGTTTTTAAAGAACTGCGTATTATTTTAGTTTATCTTTGACAATACTTCTTTAATGCGTTATGAGTTCTGGTTCTGAGATAGTAAACACCAGTCTATCATTTTGATTATTTTACTAAACAAAATACAATACAGACATGGGTGTTTTATAGTTTATTACCAACATTTGGACTTATTTATTTAATTTTATTTACTCTTTTAACGCTAACAATGCATCTGAGTTTGTATTTGCTTGAGTGCTTTCATGTTTTGAATGAAAGTTGTACACATTTATTGTGTTTTCTAATAATTTAATTTTTTTTGCAGTCATATTTTCTTCATGATGCGTAAGATTAAGTCTGTAATACTTTAAATTAAGATGGTGTCTTATAGCAGCAGAAACTTATATTTTGTTATTATTTTTAGCATAATGATGAGATAAATACGTTTCCGGAACTAAACGGAAAATCTTTAATAATGTAGAATTTGAATTTAACAAAACTCAGAACAGAGTATATAATATGTTATTGAAAGAACATTAACTTTAAACAATCAAATTAATTAATTTATACAGCAACGTTATGAAGTGAGAGTGACATTGGTGAATGTAATCATTAAGTATTAATATTATAAATGTTGGAAGAATAAGGAGTTCTCACTTATTAGAAACTGCTTCCTGGTTCAATATTAATACTTACTGTTCAACAGTCAAGTCATCTCTTCTTCATAAATACATCATTTGCTATTGTTACAATATTTTAAACCTTAAAGTCATATCAAAGGACAGCTGTCAAGTAATAAAAAAAAATCAAATGACATTTATATTTATTAATAAACTAGCTGTACTTGGCTCAGTCTGTTTAAATGGAAAAGAAAGAAAAGAGAAAGCATACGTTTCTAATGTGCTTAATTTTACAATGCTTGTGGATATACAATATTTTTGACGTCTTTCAGCCACTCTCAGCTTTTCGCGTTCATCCTGTTGAGAACGAAGCAGATCTGAGGCTGCAAAACGCGATCGCCGTGCTCGCAACCGTGCATCTTCAAGTCTGGCTGCACGTCGCTCTGCTGCTTCCCCGGCATTTTGATGAACTAAACTTTTTTCAGTGCAGATCGATTGCATTGAAAAAAAAGAAAGAAAGTTAGAACAAAAACATATAAAATTGTGAAACATTAAAAAAGGAACTGTATAATATTGTTAAGTTCGTAGACGTCGTTGTTCTTGGTGGCAAGAATAGTACGTTCACTCAGTCAATCATGATTCTTATAATTGATTTGAATATTGGGAAATACTTTTTCAACTAATTCTTCTTTTGATGTCACTAAATTGCAGAAGTTATGAGGCAATGAAATTCATCCTGAGGTCATATCAACCGGCAATTTTCCGTTCCCGATTTCCAGCAATTGATGTGAGAATATCTCAGCTGATCGATCGTTTTGCAGCTGGACACGCATTTGTCAAATAGGAGTATTGTTAAGGAAATACAGAGATAATTGGAACTAATTAAATATTAAGAAAATAGATTATTGGAATTAATTAAACGTTAAGGAAAGACAGAGAGATAATTGTAACTAATTAAATGGTAAGGAAAGACAAAGAGATAATTGGAACTAATTAAACGTTAAAGGAATACAGAGAGATAATTGTAACTAATTTAATGTTAAGGGAAGACAGATAGATAATTGTAACTAATTAAATGTTAAGGGAAGACAGAGAGATAATTATAACTAATTAAATGTTAAGGGAAGACAAATAGATAATTGCAACTAATTAAAAAAATTCTTTAATCTCCATTTCTACATACGATTTAATAGATTTTGAAATATAAACATAAAGATAAAATTAAATTCTATATAAAAAAGATACTTTTGATATTCCTACTAACGTCTGTCCAGCCACTCTCGCAACTGTATTTGAGCCATTATTTGTCTGTTTCGCTCGTTCGCTTACACGACATAACCTGTAAATGAGCAATATTTAGTATTGCGTGATCAATTCCAATGAATTTCAAAATCAATCGACACATTACAAATCCACCGCCAATTGCATTGAAAAATAAGGAAAAAAATGTTAAAAAACGAAATGAAAGAATCCGAAACGTCGAAAATGCTATGTCACATACACCTGTCAATGAGAAATGTTTAGTTTGCGTGTGTTTCTGCAGAGGGCGTTCCCATTATATCGTCTGTTTTATATATTTTTTATATACAAATGTATTTAAAAAGATTATATATAAACATGCGCTTATTAGAATGCAACCTTCAGCCAAAATTTCAAATAAATGAAAAATAAAAAAAAAGCAGTTAAAAAACGAAATGAAAGAATCCGAAAAGTCGAAAATGCAATATCACATAACCTGACAATGAGAATTGTTTAGTTTGCGTTTGTCGCTGCAGGGTGCATTCCCGTTATTTCGTCTATTTTGTATACGTTTTTACATACAACCATATATAAAAAAAATATATAATATAAACATGCTTGTATACAAATGTAACCTTTTGTCAAAATTTCAAAGCAATCGGTGAAGAACTTCCGGAGATTAGAGATATTTAACATACGAACATTTACATTTATTTATATAGATTTTAAACCGTCGTTATGATCATACCTTTTCTAATACACATGCGTAAGCACAACTGATTTTATACTGTTTGATAATTGAATTAAGTTCTGATTTATATTTTTTTGGTTATGTAGTTAACGTGTACAAGAGTGTGAAGTACGCAACATTTCGCGTCCTCGCAGATGGGCTTCTTCTTCTTGTGAAGGGGTTTCTCGATGGATTATTATATAACTTATTTCTCAAACGAGCTTTTTCATAACCTAACAAATATGTGTAATTAATAAAGTCTGACGTAGACAATCTCGAGGGAGAACGAACTTCTTCATATTCTAGAGCGAAATGTGACGGTACAATTGTTCTCAATATGATTTCAATGCATTCTCATTTCGATCGTATTTCCACACGTGAGCCAGATAACCTGGAGAAGTTGATTGCCTTAAAAAGTGTGCCAGAAAGGATAGGTAGAAGCAGAGTACCAGTTTGATAGAGTGATCAGATAAATTAATTGATTTGGGGAATCTTTTACAATGCCATGCAAACAGAAATACAAACCGAGAGGAAAATAGACGTGTCCAACCAACATTTGATAGATCACGCCACTCGAAGAACGACAGAGTGAATGACAGGATAAATATTCATATTCTACATTTTACTCATTTTTCATAAAAATGGTTTCAGTTTGTAATTCACAATAACGTTTTTTTAACGTCTGTTTCTTTGTTTTGTAGAAATTATCACATGGCAACATACCTGTCAAGTTCTACTGTGTATAACGAAAGTGTAATATTCAGTTGATATATTACACATTTGTTATATTCAATACAACCTGGCAGATTAATTACCATGTGGACAATATCTTTCATCCAACCAGATATGTGTATAATAAGTCGGTTACTCTGTATGTATGTACATGTCAAAAAATTGTCAGTAATTCATTGTATTGTATTGTATCATTTGTATACAGTACAATTAAGTGGGTTTATTGCTATAGGTTCTCTTTTGATTAGCCAGAAAGATGTTGAATAGGTCTTAAGTGTAAACTACTTTGGAATTCTTTTTGAAAAAAAATTGGGTACCAATGGGAATTGATTTATTTACCGTTTTAATGTATCTGATCAACAAGGCCATAGACATTACTAATCAAATTAATAATTTTGTAAGTCGGTAACTGTTTACCTTGAAAATTTCATAATTTCTCTAAAACATTATAATAACTACTTCAAGGTTTTCAAAGTCCTCAAAGTAGTTTAATTTAGAAATAGTTTGAACTAGAAACATCTCATAAGATACTTAAGTAAGAACATATCCAAACTATTAAATTCAATAATTCATATCGAAATGGATATTCCCTTAGTATTTTGTGGGGGTTCAAAAATTGGTTCAAGAACACAACGATTGACCAAGTATGGTAGGAGCACAAAGTAAATTGAAGAAATAATTCGAAATGAGAAAATAGCCGATATTACAGTAGCGAGCGCTATTGCCAGGGCAATAATGAATAGAAATTTTAATTAATAAAGTTCTCTTGGACTTTGGGTTATACTCGGAGTAACGAGCAAGTAAGGTCAAACGTTAAGTTCCATACAAATAAAATTGATTTTTTTTTCAAAAGCTCGAGGCGTTTCAGATTATTCTTCTTAACTTTGAATGTTATTTATAGAGACACTTGATTATAAAATAAAAAACGAAGAGTATATAGACACTTGATTGTAAGGTTTTAAAATGACGAATTTATTGTTATATGTTTACACTTCAAATCAATCAGGCATGATTTATGCAGATTCGTGCCAATTGCTGGGACAACTGTTGACAACTCCATTTGGCTCGTTGATAAGATACCTATCTTCCAACTTGGAGATTGCAGGCGCGATTATCGCTCATATCCATTTTTTTTAAGATTTAATTCTGGTTTTCACTGAAGGACTCTTTAAAACATTTCTCGTCATTTGGAAGATTTTGCCACATGACAATGAACCCGATAGTTTGAGATATATACAACTTAAGTGATTTAATTTATCATAAGTAATCTATTAAAAACAAATCAAAAAGTAATTAAAAATGTATTTGCACCCGTCACCAAAGATTGGGAATGGAGAAAGAAGATGGGGAAACGACAAGTAAATCAGAGTTTTAGAGAACACATTTGGTCATTGAAGTGAGGTGTAAGATTTTTGAAGCAGACCAACGAGGGTGAGAGATATACGGCAACCAGTACTTGTTTCCAGAACTGACGGCATGGACAGTAAAGTATGATGTGAAAAAGGAAGAATGATGTGCTGGAAATTCAAATTAGTAATCTCAGTACTTAATAGCGTTATATTCAGAACATCAAAAAAATGTAAGATTCAATTTACATTCAATTGTAAGATTCAATTTAAGCAATTTACCCTCCGTGACAATCTAGAATAAATAGATAATTTTATTCTAAACATTCCACAAATAACTTCTTGTAACTATTCCAGAAACAAAAAAGTTGTTAATTTAAAGTCAGTTATATAGCGTGTTTTAATCCTGGTTTGCCTTTCCTCTCCACCATCCTTTCCTTTTCTTTAGATCGATGGTTTCCCTCTTTTATTTTTACTATGTACTCGTATATTGTTCAAGAATTTTTTCAAGGTACAAAATCTATTTAATTTTTTTAGCGACCACGTAACTTCCTTCATTATTTTTTTGTCACATTGGCTAGAAGATATTGTCTCTTTGCAATAAACCCACCAGATTGCATTTATTTAACTCTTCAGTTTTACAATGATGTGTTAAATAAACACAAATAAAACAGGCCATAGTACACAATACACTTCTAGCCTCACAAGATACACAATAAGATTTTCTTTGGGTGCATTCCAGCCTTTTCAATAGTCTGTGTTTTCTTGCTTCGCTGTGAATATGATTTTTCCGACTAATATTGTTGTAAATATTACACTTTTTATTACTAGTGATGCTTCATTTGAAAATATTCATTTTCATTGTGCTTAAATAGCAAGTTGCAAGTCACATGATGTTACAATCAAGTTTTGAACATTTGACCATCCCAAGTTTACATAAAATTCACAAAACAGTAGTGGAAATAACATTTAGGACCTAACCAATCTCACGTGTCGTCAAATGACACTCGCTATAAATCATAGCCTTGATTCTATCCACGTTTGTGGTGACAGGGCGTCTGGCGAGGTATGTATCTTTGTCACTAACATTTCTCACTCTAAATTTATTTTCTGATAAGTTTAAAATTTCACAAAAGATTCACCGATCACAACGAAATTTCAATAAAACGACCGCCACCATATCACCTTTTGAACGACATATAACATTTGTGTTTAAAGTTTGTAACGGGTCGAAAAATCGATGATACGTCAACAAGTGGAGAAAACGGGACGAATATATGTATGTTGTAACTAAATACATTCATGAAGTATTCCTATTGTATTCCATTTTCATTCCATCGATCTTGACATTCTAGTTCAACGTTTTTCCTTCTTCACATCGTCCTTTACTGATCATCCCATTTGATTCTGGAACTATGTTACCTACCAACTACTGTCAGACTTGCTTCTTTGTTGTTTTGCTTCAGAGAGCAACTTAAAAATCATTGCATTCCTCTTGATTGACATATCTTTTATTTCTCCATTCTTCCTTCTCCAAGTCATTAATGATATTAAAAAAGTGTTAAGTATATTTTCTTACCATTTCTTCAATGTCTATTTTTAAAATTTGTAGTTTGTGTTTCGACTTTTTAAAAGAATTTTTCTCTGTTTCTTTGTAACCCAAAAAAATTGTAGCCTCTCTACTAGTAATACTTTAGTATAGTTATGTCGCTAGGAGAGATTAATATACTCGTAGATTGGAGAAGCGTGCAGTCACTGCAAGTGTTGATGGACGGCGAGCAAGATATCGATCTCCACCAAGGTGAATAGCCCTAATCAAATAGATGTCTAGTTCCTCTAGATTAAGATCAAGAAGTGGAAGCGAATTATTCGTTCAGTGCCAGATCAATACATAACCATGACTCTCAGCTATAAGCAGCATGACTAAGAATTAATAAAGAAACATTATTTCGATCTTTACGTAACAATTTCCCTCAATATTGCTTTCATTCATCAAATATCATCGATAATTATTAAAAATAAAAATTTTTCATTAAAAATTAAAGACAAGAAACATCTTCCATAACTATACGTTTAATTGATTTAAAAGCATCCATTTCGTATCATATTTTGTGAAATAGATATTATCTGATAAAGAAAAATATTTTCTCTTAATATTTATTTACAAGAATGTTCAGGTTTCAAGTGAGATTTCATAGCTTAATTTTTATTTTTAATCTACGATAAAGTTAAATTAGAAAATAGAAAATAAAACTATTGTTCAAGTTGTTCATTTTCTTTGTTAATACTTTCTTCTCAAATTAAAAAGAAAAGTAAAAGAAAACAAAGTTCTCAAATCCAATAAGGTAAGTTAAATCGTGGATTTTCTAAAGGAATTTAAGATGAAAATGATACATTTATCAGGAAAAGTTTCAAGTATTCAACTTTAATTTTAATCTACTTCTTACAATTACTTGTACCCAAGTGCAGACGACCTTCGTGGCCTTGTTGGTAACAAGCCTGTCTCTCAAGCTAACGGGATTGATTCCCGAAGGTACTCGATTTTTTCTTAAAAAAAAAACGTTTTCATTTAAGGCATTTCACATTAATACATTTTTTGCTGGTTGAAGGATATTGTTTCACTCCAATCATTCCACTGGGCTGTACTGTATATAATGACAGGGAAGTACAATACTATGGATTTCAATGATACAGGGAAGAATGCATACGTACCGTCAAGCCTTTTTCTCATCGGGGCGGATAGAGAGAACCGATTGTTAGATCTCTCGAACGTAAAACACATCTTACGCTTTTTCCACATCCATACAACTTCTCATACAGAGAGAAAAAGGATACGTTTAAATTTATTTTATAAATTCTTATTCTGTTATTGAATTAGTTTTTTAAAGAACAAATATAAATACAAATCTTACCGAAATTTAACTTATGGAAAAACATTAAATTGTTAATCCAAGATTGATTGTTTTTCGTAAGACAACATTTTTGGTGCCTGAAAAGAAAGTCGAAGAAAACAATGCAAGTGATCCCTTCAGTAAAATGCTGTTTATTTTGTATAGGGTGAAATTGAATCTTTTCATAGATCTTCAGTCATTGAACAGTCACTAAATTATTTAAAAGAATGCCAATAGTCTCTCACTTGAGACCCTGGTGTGCTCTTTATCAGAACCCGACGGTCATCTGCGAAAGTAAAGATCAAACAACCGTAACATAGGGCGGATAAGTTTTTTTAATTTACCGTTCATAACGAAGACACAAAGCAATGGAAGTTGTATGCCGCCAGAATATAGCTTAACTATTTTATACTAAGATAAGAATCTTGAATGAATAGTTAGCATGCGTGCTTATAATCGAGATTTTCGGGGTTTGATTCCCGGTGAACTTCTATTTACATGAACTTCTATTTTCATTAGTTACTGTTGAAATGGAACTGATACAAATTTATTTGAGAACTCTTGGGATAAAAAATAAGATAACAAAAACGTTTTATGCTAAATCCTATGTAGACAAAACTTTTTCACATTCAGTCAAAATGTTTCTTAGGCAAAAATGGCGTAGTTAAATTAACATATTTTATCTTAATTGTTTTTTTTTCATTTGTTCATAATTTTGTTTTTAAAAAAAATGATATATCATATTATCTTTAGATTAGAAAATTTTGCTACGATTTGTAATGTTGCGTGATTGTTTGAATATTTTGATATTAACATATATCTTTTGTTTTGAAATGTAAAGTTTTTGAAAAAAATGATATTTTGTCTTTTGTTTAATAAATGTTGCTATGATTTGTAAAGCTTTGTGATTTATTTGAAAATCTTGATTTTTCATATTTTATTTAGGAAATGTTGCTATGATTTGTAAAGGACACTTAAGTGCCGTATATTTTTTCAATAAATAAATAAATAAAATATAAAATCTATTGCCAGAATAGTAAGCAAATAATGACCTAATAACATAACCAGTATTATTGTATCCAATATTATTGATGGTCAACAGCCAAATGACAAAAGTTGTTCAAGTAGAAACATTATGTGAGAATTTATTACTGTGTACTGCCCAAGTAGATAAAATATTTTTGAATGAAAACACCCGGACACCTGACAGACGAAAGAATGATGGCTATTTTTGTTCTGTGACCAACTTTTGTTCATCAGTTATTCATCATGACATATGACGGGGAATGGTGTAGGTACCACCAAATTCAGCTGGATGAAAAATATCGAATCGTTTTTTTTTAATAATTTTCGAGTCCAATAATGTATTTGTAATTCAGTTACAAATACGTCCACCAAAACGGAAATCTATAAAGCTGTATATTTTGGCAACGTTAAATATAAAGTTTAAGTCAAAATATTGTCAGACATTTTTTATTGTATACAATAATCTTCATAAAACTTGCGGGATATTTTTGAAACGCTAAGTTATTTGAGCTTTATATACGAGTATAATACAAGTTTATTTCATTCATCATGTAATTTATTTTTCGGTAATTTATTATCATTGTATGGCTCACTTTACTATAAAAATGAATTTCCTGGATGAACAATTTTCATATTTGGTTTTTAAAGTTAATATAATTTATTTGAACATTAATTATGCCTCAAATTTCATGACATTACACCTCGTTTTTTAGAAAGGATTAATAAATAGTACAAAAACACTTTCACATCGTAAAAAGGTTGACTTTTTTTATATTTTTGATTAAAATTATTATGTTCATTTCGTTTTAATCAAAATACAGTAAACAAATTAAGAGCCAATATTGTATTTAAAAAAATAAATAAATCTTCAAGAATCTACGTCATAATTTTAGATTATTTCCAATAAATTAAACACATGCGATTCTGAACTGTGAGAAACTTACCTAATCCAGTGGTTCTTAGCCCGAAGATTCTATCATTGGAGTCAAAGGTAATATTGTCTTCCGACCACAATCTTCAACATGTCCGTGTCATCAATTTGGGCATGTTGAGAGTTACCTACGAACAAATAAATAAACCTCATGAGCGTTGGCGTATTCAATTTATAAATGCACCTTATTTATGATACGATGCTCAGCAACGACGACGAGGACAACCATTTTGATCCATAACGAAATCTTTAATAAATTCACAAACATTGTTTATCACGAAAGATATTGGAATTTATTCATCAGTATTATAATAATGTAAGCCAAAATCCCCATTTAAATTCGCATTGTTAAAAAGGGTACGTTACGGAGAATACTCGAAATCTCATAAAATTTACTGTACTTTTTCATTCTGAAGAAGGCCATTTTGTGTGTTAGATAGAGTGAATTTATTTGCATAATACATGCATTTAAATAAATCTATGTTAATTCTTTTAACTTTAGCAGGAGACCTTCTGCATTTTTAAAACAAGTTAAACACTGTCCCAATTTTCTAAAAGTCCAATGAGTTTTGGGTCAACGAGATGTAAATTTAAATTACCAATTTTTTTTACAATGCAGTGTTTTAATTTAAATTTAAACAAATCCAATTTTTTCCCTCCTATATGATTCCAATTAAAATAAAACTTACTTTTTAAAATTTTAATTAATAACTGTAATATGAAACATAAGTTTTGTCTTAGTTAAGGTTTAATAATTATTTTTAATAACTTATGTCACAATAAGAACATATTTATTTCTCAAGTATTATTTGACAGCTGTCACTTCCTTTTGTGATTAAAATACGTAAAAATACATTAGCAAATAAAGATTTTATTAAGAAGGAATGACTTAACTGTTGAACAGAAAATATTCATATCAAAACGACAATAGTTTATGAGTGAGAATGCTTGATTCTTGCACTTCATAATATTTGCACTCAATTTTTAGATTCATATATCACTCTCTCTGTGTCCTATTGCTATGGTTGCTTGGAAGAGATTGCCTCGTGACAACAATCTCGCTAAGTTATACTGTATACGATACAATTCTAATACAATATAATACAATGTAGGGCTATCTTACTTAAACTACATATTCCAAATTCTGTTTATCTAATTGCTGTGACAGAAAGATCTATTAGGAACAGTTGTCCCTAATGGAGAGATGATGAGGATGATCGTTGGTTTAATAAAACTCGTTTGAAATCGGAATATGCAAAAAGATATTTTATGTGCGTGGAACATTTGGAATGTGCGTGGAACGGCGCAAAAGATATGTCGCCGTCTCGTTTCCACTGAACAATATATTTATTGTTATCACGTCGGGTATTCATATGATTTGTAGGAAGGCGCAGAAGATATGTCGCTGTCTCGTTCTCGCTAAACAACAACAGCGACTCGCGCCGCGACCACAGAGGTTAAAGGTCGCTAGAATCTCGATAATGGCATTGTCATTGCGAGTTATAGGGTTACCTGCCGTTTCTTTAAAGAAATGAGGTGCAATTATACCTTCTGACTAAATCAAACACCACACTATGAGGTTGTAATGGTGACTGATGAATAATTTGTAGATTTTCAATACCCCATGACGGCTATTTTGTTTTTTAACATAATGGTGATAAATTGTTGACATGAGGTCCAAAGCGGCTTCGTTATTCATTATGATTTCGTCACAAAATTGAAAACTGATTTTTGTAGTACGAGTACGTTTTGATGACACGTTGTTGATTTGTGAAGCGTTCAATAACATATTTGCCAAATTTGTATTAGTTTACTGTCAAAATTGAACCAAACCAAAATAGTGACCGATATAAGTTACGAATTCAATTTTCGAACAATACAATAAAATCAAATGCGAGTAGAATTACATACATTAACTTATGATCTTATGAACACGTGTGACAAACTGTGCAAGACTCACGTGCCTTCACTTGTAGTTTTGAATCCGAAGCCTCAAATATTGGGGTTGAAACAATGTTGCCTCCTGGCCACACTCTCACCATTATGGTTTTGTAGAAAAGTATCACATAAATGAATAAAAAACATTAGAAATAAAAACACTTTTGTGTTTTAAGGTCATAAGCGATTGAAAGGTGATTTTAATATCATATCGAATTAGAACTTTTATTATGTCACAGTAAAAAATTTATACTCTTGGTTTTAGGACGAATGGGTTTCAAGAATATGAAATATAACAATATTTCATTTGAATATTAAAAGAAGTAGAAATAGTTCTATAAGATGTTAAACCAGTTACGAATAACTTATCCAAGAAACATGGGTATTTATATTATATTATATTTATATCGTTCATTTCTTTTGGCGTTGGACCTTTTGCATGCTTAAAAATTCATGGGACAATTTTAAATCGCTTTATCGGCTTTTAGGGGCAATCGACAGGCTCCATGGGCCGATACGGGTCTCGGACGGGATTTCTCTTGAATACAAATTAGTTTGTTGAAGTGTGACCGTAACAAATTCGCGATTCAGATGTGCTGCTTACAAACTACTCAGAAAGTGATAAACTTATTTGCAAAAAGCTAGAGAGCGTATATGTTTTTTGCTCACATAAATCCTAATTCCTCAATTTTTTAAATAACCTTTAGTGGTACAGAATTCTATTTTTATATAACCAATTATTTAGATGAAACTTTTACTCCTCTCTAAGAGATATACCGAGGAAAGAGTGAAATGAGAAAGTTGGAGAAATTTAAACTGAGGTAAGTGTAATAAATATGAGAAACACGAGAGCACGTGTGACGAAATGTATGGATATGGACGAGAGCTGTGTATTATGTTATACATATGTGAAGATCTGTCCTCTCTGCATATCCCAAAAGAAACATGAAACATGACGGTATGTACGTATTTTAATAAATTTATATCACAAACTTTGCTTTTGTGTGATTTACATAAGGCCTACTCAGCGACTTTGAAAGTGTGCTTTAAATTTTTATCACGTAAGTCGTCTATTATGGCCAGAATACCCTTTTGGATAAAAAGCCAAAAAATTGTATATTGTTTGTGTTAACTTTGAAAACAGGGATATTTTGCATATTGACAGCTTCATTCCTCTTCCGAAATGCATCCTGCCTTTTCCACTCTGGTAGACGAGAGCTCTTGCTTAGTGCCGTACCGGCTCTGCTATGCACAGGCCAGCAGGTCTTTACTTAGCACTCTTGCATGGAAAGAATGCCCCGATAAGCTTGCAAATCTCCTACGTGACGACCCTCCAATACTTTTGCAAATGAATCTCAAATCAAAAGATTGGTAAATGAACAGTACACGAAATGCTAGTTTTTTTTATTTCGAATGGCGTAACACTGTGGAGATTACACGCAATTATCCATGGATTTAAAAAAAATATCACTAGGCGCCATGTCGGGTTTGTAGGGTGGGTGATTTAATGATTTAAAATCACTGTTTTGAATGGCAGCCTTTACAACAACAGAAGTGTGCAATACCGTATTGTCATGCAATGATCTCACGTCTCGTGACAGCTTTCAAAATTCATTGCAACACTCAACATGTCGTTACCTTTGGATAGTACTTAAAAGTTAAAGGATCTATCTTGCACTCACCATATTCATGCCAAGATGATGGTGAAGAATTTGAAGCGCTATGGTTTTGGATAGACAACACCTTGCTACTATTTCTTTTGATTTAAGTATTCTATCTTGTAGCACTTACTCTTGCATTAATGCAATTGATTTAACTGGTCTGCCTTACGAGGGTCATCTTCAATCGATTATCTGGCTAGGTGAACTGATTAGCCCAGTCTTCCATTGTGGAATATGACAAAAAAAATTCTATGTAGACATCATTTAAACATCATTTTAATTCTGCTTTAATTTTATATTTTTTTAAAGAAACTTGATAACCACGTAATATTCAATCTTTAACATTTCAGAATATAACGAACCAATAAGTCTTCTATAAGTTATATTTGGCATACTGCTGAGTGTTAATATATCAAATTTTAACCATCACATTTCACATCGCCTGACCATGCACTATCAGTGGCCGACAGGGTATCTATTCATACATGCTCTAACTTATTGAGGCCGGAAATTTTCGACCTTAAGAGTCCTTCCCAAATAGCAAAGTTTTAAATTTGTTTTTAATTACTATGTTTATTTTTGTTATCTATATTTATTTTAGTTTCGAATAAATTTAATCAATATACGAGAATTATTTAAAAATGTAATTTTTATTTTTGACGTAATAGCTTCATATTTTTTTTCTGTTTCGAACAAACTTGTGTGTTTAAGTTTTGATGTTATTCAATTTTGTTGGTTTTTTCTCTGTACAATAAGGTGATACCTGATCAGTCGTACAAGATGAATCCATACTTTTTGATATAATTTGATTTGCCTTGTTTCTTATATGCCTTCAAGTAAAACTAACATAATTGTTTATTTTATTTCTTGTACTGCTTCGTTTTCCTTGCTAATAAACGCAAATTATTTTAATGTTATTAAATTGACGGAGAAAATAGAAAAGTAGTTGACAAAGAAACTGTAAATAACCGACATATGTTCTCGGACTCTAGAAACGACGACAACCTCCGTGGCCTGGTGGTAAGACGCTTGTCTGCCGATCCGGAGGTTGCGGGTTCGATCCCCGCTGGAATGCAGTTTTTTTAAATGGAATTCCAGTCTGGTTTTCCCTTAGGGCCCATTAAAACATCTTTCTGGTCGGTTGAAAGAGATTGCCACATGGCAATAAACTCGCCAGGTGAAATAAAAAAAATAAATGATTCGTAATCAATCCACTGAGAGGGTCAATTCAATGGAAGTGGGAGAAAAAATATACTATGAAGACTTGTTATACATTTCATCAACTTAACAGTTAATTCAAACCTTGTTTTGATCGAAGTTACCACGTGAAGGCGTCTGAGAGAAATCCCATATTTGTTGAGTGAGCTTCCGAGCAAGGATTGTGTACTGTGGCGGGAATGGTAACGACTCGCCTCTCCCCTGTTTCACTCACCCTGTATTTTCACCTAGGTGATCAGCTACAAGTGATTGTATTTGCATCCTCAAATATTTTGCATTGTTATACTAAATTGGCTTATAGAAACGGTCTCTTACTTTTCCTTGTTTATCAGTTGGGAATAGGGGATGAAAGGGAGGCTAAGGACACGAAGAAACGTGGAAACTATCGTACGAATAAAATGAACATTTCGATGTTTAATATGATTTATCAACAGTTCTCAGTTTTTAAAGAAGGGACAAAATTCTCCTTTATTAGACTATATGCAAAAAATGGCAATCTTCTTAAGATGCCACCTATCAGAGGTAGCCACCATCATGGCAATCCTTATCCTGTTCACTGCAGCCCGGAACAACTCAGTAGAACAGCACCCAAACTACTCCCGTAAGTTCTTCAGCAAAGATTTTCAAAGCTTCAGCATATATATGGTCTTCTGCCTCAGCAGATATATTTTTTCCAGGATGATCAGTTCAAAAACAAAAGTAACACAGGACTCACGAAAATGTATAGGGTGCCAATAAGCCTAATAACCCCATTTGTATTGTCTATTAATTTGTTTTTTTTTTCGCAATTGGTTAAATATTAATCCAAAAAGTTTAATAAAGGAAAGGCACAAACTGCAATGACGACCTTAAACCATTTGAAATAATAATTCTATAATTCGTACTCAAAGTACACTTTTGATTGCAATACGCTAACTAAACTCCACCAACTGCTCAAACAATTTACCGTTTGGCTACTCGTTTTGAGTAGTTTGGATCCATTAGAGATGGGATACATACATAGATCCAGACCATTAAAATAGTATGTCCAAATTAAATAACCTGTTGTTTTTTCGCAAATTATATATATTTCTTGTCATGTGTAAAATAGAGATCTGAGGAAGTGATAAACTCCAGAAATCTCCACATAATAAAAAAAAAGTAAAACCAATGCTCTCTTCACGATAAAAACCGTATTGTTAGATCAGTTAATGGAATGTGGTTAGCATATTGCAACATTAATACTCTTTGCTTAGCAATTAATGAATTATGACTATACTTTTTCGTACAGCAATACTTTAGGCTTGTTGCTATGTGTGTACCTTTATAGATATATTTTAATAAATCTTTAATTATCTACAAATAAAAAACCACATTTAATTTTAAAAGATCATAGTTCAACAATATGGGGCGACTTCTTATACCACAGCTTATAGTTACGGCACTATAAATGATGGTAACAGTTTTTTCAATATTGTTCAATTAAGTAAGTGAAAGAGGACACATTTTAAGTAGTAAAGACATAAAACGCAGTAGCGCTATCAAGAGATAATAAACACCTATGAGGATGCCTCGTAGTCATGCCATAAATCCTCCTTAGTACTTCTCCAGGATACCTTACTCTCAGTGTTTTCCATGTTATTATGTGTGAGTAGTAGGCAGACCGTAAATTATTCGGAATAAAAACGACCACGTTATTATATTCACAAATTATTTATGATCTCTTGAATTTTTTCAAGAAGTTCCCTAAGAACTAACGTGCTGAGATTTTAAGCTTTTCCATAAATAACATCAAGGTTACTTTTGTATTACTATGAAATTCGTGTATAAGTTCAGAGCTTCATATGTATTTTTGTAGTAATAAAGACATACTCATGTAATTATGTAGATTACTACGATTGATCCATTTTGCATTAAAATGTTGGTGTATATAGTACCTGGTATACGTTAATCTCTCCCAACTAATCAGAAAAAAATATGAAGAGACGTTAAGTGCAAAACAAACTAACATCCTTTTTTTAATAGTTACTAACAGGAATCGATACCGTTATTGAAAACCACTCTTACTTTTTATTGTATCAACGGCACTAAATTATTACCATCCAGAATTATACCACCCAGCCATCACTCTCAGCAGTTCATAATAACACCTGAAGATGGTTGTTCCAGAAGCTTAGTGGTCATAACGAAACTTTGTCTGGATTTAAATCTAGACACTAGGGGCTGGTAGTAATGTTATGAAAACTAAAACCCTTTTGTGAATAAATTGGGTTCCAACAGGAATCTAATCGTAACTCCCGGGTACAAATACAAGCATCTTATCAACTCGGCCATGGAGGTTGTTTACTTAGATGAGCATTGTGGGTAGATTGGCCTCCTTTTCTATCCTCACACATCACTTTTATAATTTTCAAATATATTCCTTGCGTCATACATTCTGTTATACTAGTAAAACAATTTACTTTGTGTTTTTTTTTCGAATGGAGACATACCATACATACAAACTATCTCGTCATGTCTCTTTATGGATCTAAGTACTGATCTCTGAGTCTTTTACGTACTTGACATTCATATATATTGTCACACACTTCCTTCTTTTCTCCACCTTTCCTTGACTGCTGTTTATAATACTTTTCCCCTCTTCTTCGCTGTCCTTTCGCTCTGCCAATTTGTTTTTTTTTGTATCTCAGTCTCTTCAACGTAGATAATCTATCTTATTAAATTACAAAGTGTTTTTTCCAGTTCCTTTCCTCACATGTGTTTTATTATTAGTAAATATTTTTTTAATTTATTGTAGTCGAATAAACGGTCGTGAAACTTTAAGTTCAACAATCCTACAAAATATGAAAGAAAAACAAATAAATTAGAAAAACAAAAATAATTAATAAATATTGGACGGCGGGATTGGCGGAAATACCGTAGTGAAGAAAAATGATCTTTTAATTCAATTTATTATACAGGGGTTAAATATACATACACGTGCATGTCATTACGCCATTCTCCTGTTGGGGTCGGAAGAGAGGACATAATGACTAACTCGACGCACATCCTTCACTTCTTTTGCATCCATACACCTTCTAATGAAACTCCTTTGATTTCTCTGATTTTCAACGTTTCGTTCTTTTAAAATATAATTCACTGGATCCAACTTTATTTTTCTTAGTCTTCCTCTATCACACCTACACCTCTCATTTGCACTTTACATGTGTTTTGTTAAATTGTATTTATTTATTCTTTCTACATGCCCAAACCATCTCAGAGTGCTTTTCTTCATCTTACTTGAGACTCAAGTCTTAAGTTCATATTCGTCCCTAATCCCTTCATTCCGTATTCTGTTAAACATTGTCGGTCGATTTAATTCTCTTTATTGGATGCATTTCAACAGCATTTATTTACTCCTTTCAGTCTTTTCCCGCGTCCACGTTTCCCTAACATACATTAAAGAAGGAGTTCAAGGAGAGTTTAAATTAGTCTATCAAAGGTCCAAACTAATTCCTCATCCTGGGAAGCCTAAAGATCGACAATGAGTTAATTTCTCGATGACCACAATATAACGAATGAAGTTGTCGTGTGGCTTTCAGAAAGTTACAAAAAGATTAATTGAACAAACTCACAATAAGAATTGACAAGTTTATATAGATACACTGGGGTCCTTTAATTTCCTTCTGTCAGACAACGTTGTCAAGTTCAAGAGCTTCATTTAATGTATCATAATTTTAATATCAATTCATTATAATAAAATACTGAATTTAAATATTATTTCTAACAGATTTGGTACGCCAATTTCAGGGAAAATCTTTGAAAAAATGAAAACATCTACAGACGAAAATTGAATTAAAATGTAATTTGCTGTGTTCTTCTTTCAGATCCAGAGCTGTGAGATATTATCATGAATATAAAAGCTTAAAGAAAATTCGTATTTTTGTCGACATTGACTTAATCCTCATATTTTTTTGGTTGTAACATATCATGGATCTTATATTTTGTACACATTTCTTTCTTTTTAGTAACAAGGAAATTACTTCATTTTTCACATCATTTTATCTCCATTTCTAGAGTGCACTTACATTTAGTTATGTTCTTAATACAATATTAATATACAATAAAGAAATTTTAAACCAACCATATTTAAAATTATGACAGCCTGAAATTGACCTTTCAACATATGTTATATAAAAATATCAAGTCAAATATTTTTTTACTTCTTCATATATACATACAAACATGAAATCACGCTGTGTCTTTTGGGTAAGCAGAGTAGACAGATTTCCAAGATTTTTTTATCCATACACGCTAATTTCGCCTCGTTTACATCCACACATCTCGCACATACGTTTCTCATACTTCTTACCTTTTTATCAGTTAAATTTTTTTCGGCCAACTCCTTCCACTCCTTTCTCAGTCCACCGTTTTATATACTCGTAGTTAGTGATTTGAATAATTGTATTGATTGGTTTGTTTAAAATAAATGGATATACACATGTTTCGAATAAAGTGGCTTGTTCTTCTTTCGTATAAGGTCCTTGCATTATGTGCTTAGGTTCATTAACCAGTCCATTTCACCAAACTGAGATGTTGCTACCTCAGTTATTTAGGATGTGCATACGTTACGCAGTTGTACAGTATGTAGCCAATTGCTTGCTCGTCAGTAAAAAGCAAATGTAATATTGGGTCGAATCAGTAAAATCTTCTGTTTAAGTATATCAATTTTAATTTTCAATTAAAAAACAACAGCGATATCTTAATCAATTATACAGGGTGTAACACCCGGTAATGATCATCGGAAGCAAGGTGATGGGGGACTTCAATACCTATCGCTTTAACCCTCATGTATGTTCTACGATATTCAGTGGTTCTCAAGTAGTTTGGATTTTTGTGAAATTTTAGTAAAAACCCGATTTTAGACTAAACTTTGTAAGTGTGACTAAACTATTTGCTCTGCGATCGTGATTTTTTTTGGAAGTAGTTTAATAATGGGCCTTACGTACAACAATACCACTTACCGTCGCAACCCTCTAAATTTGGAAAGAAAAAAAATCATCTTAAGACATTTTGCAACTCTAATTTATCCACTAACTTTCATGAGCTCTAGATAAAAAAATCACACAAATTTTTTTCTACGTTTGATGTAAAAAATAGAAAAATGTAAAAAAATGATGATGAAGCATTTATTCCTTGCTTAAACTCCCACAACACTATGTGACGAATAAACACTTTCAATCCTTCCATTTCGCTGACGGATAATTTATTATTTTTATATGATGTTTAAGCTGTCACTGTCGTTATAAGACTGAAGGATACTTGTTTACTCCAAACATGTAAAAACTTGTTAAGTGTGAGAAGTCAACGGGATCACTGATGAATCATTACAATTTGTTCCCAACATCGAAAATTATTCACGACTCAATCTCTTTATAAATATGATACAAGTGCAACCAACGTTCCTGCCCACACTGGAATCTATTAAAACTCCCCCAGATATTTTTTAAATGAACAAAATTAGGTAACTTGACAGTTGTTTTAAGAAAGAACACATATTTCTTTGTCTTGAGGCTTCGAAACTTTTTTGGTATCGCTACCCCATTCCATAAAATAAAAACGAAAAATCTTTAGTGTTTTTTGCGAAATTATACATATTTTACGAAATGACAAAATGTGATATCATATTTAACAATTAACGTTTGCACTCAGTTTGTGGCGACATCTCATCTAATTTTTGTCGATCCCCTGAGGGATGGGGCCCCGCTGATTGGGAACCGGTGCCCTTATCCATAGGCCACTTCAGCGATCCGACAGATTTTTATCTTATATGTTACATAATCCACAAATGAAATTTTAACAAAATTTCACAAATCGAAAGCTTTACACACGTTGTTACTTCGTTAATGACCATTACATAAAACTAGAAATTTGAATTCATGATCGAATTAATAGAATAAATTCTACATTATGCTTAAATAATTTATAGAAAATGTTTAAATAATTTATATAAACACTATGCGGAAATAATTTCTATAAAATAAATGTAAATAATACTTAATAATAACTATTGATGGTGATTCGAATGCACACAACTTCAATGTTGCTGTGAAATAAATAAATTGTAAGGAATGAAACACTCTTCATAATAAGTACAATACTTTACACAATAGAGGGGGTTGTTAGGCATATAATATTTCATCAGCTGTTTCCTGATACAGCTCATAAATAAATAATGTATCTCATAAATTAAGATTGCTCGGGATCGGATAAATAATAATAAACAACAACAAGATAAATCGTTACAATAAAAACTTCCTGCCACTTAAAATTATATCCTCCATTTAATCCGAGGACTAAGCTCGTTTCAATTTGAATAAATTCTTGAACTGTGCCATAAAACAATGGAATTAAATAATTTCAAACACTTGTTTCAAAGCATATAATTATTGTATTAATGCCGAAATACAGAGGAAAATAATATCTGATTTTATCATATATTTTATGTCAATTACTAATGACATGATTTTCATTTACGAAATTTTCTTCAACAATAATATTATTGGATAATATTATATTTTTGTTTTACACTGTACAGCCTGGTGGATGTATTTATTTTATTTAACATTTGATACAGGTTGAACCCAATTACATCCAATAACAATGAAACAATTAAATAATAAAGTCTACATATGGTATAATGACAAATGGAACAATATGACTCATATTTTCCTGTGAAGTTATTCAGTTATACCTACATAGTTATTTAAAGAGTTCACCCCTCATTTTATCCATCGACATATGGAAGATATCGTATCGTGTAATTTTTAATATTACACCAAATAACAATTCAAAACGTCTAAATATAATATTATAAAAATAGGAACAACGATACTCATACTTTATTATGAAGGTACACAAAATGTATAAAGGTGTTTAATCCTCAATTTATTGTACTTATTGCACTAAACTTTCGTTGCATAGAGTGCAAACTGGCGTGCTGATTGCCATGTAGCAATTTCTTCTAAACAACCAGACAGATGCTTAATAGGCCTTCAGTTAAAATTAAACTGGAATCCTTTAAAAAAATGGGGTCCAACGGGAATCAAATCCGCAAGCTCTGAGTTAGTAGACAGGTGCTTTGCCAATTAGGCCATGGGGGTTTTCACGATTTATCCACCAAAATATGGAAGATATCGATATCCAAAAGTCATTAAGCAAGGTTATTCAGTGTGTGAGTGACGCTCTAAACAGCGTTCGTGAATACGGTACCAAAAACAATCTTAACCTACGATGATGTAAATAATTGCTATAAAGAGTTTGCTATTTTTCCTTTTATTACTACTAAGCAATTTCATTTAACCAACCAGAAGAATTTATAACAGAATTTAAGTGAACATCAAACAAGAATCCTTTTTTATTAATTGGGTCGCAATGGATTTAATATTTAGGCGACTTAAAATACTTTTTAAGGCACATAAATTTTACACAAATTTGATGTTTTTGTTACTGAAATTTGCAGGAATATTTTTTTTCTTTAAAATCTGTCATTGATTTAAAAAGTTAAATGTTAAATGATTAGCTGGGTGATTTGGAGGAATTACTGTATAGTAAAAAGCTTACTAGATGTTTTATGTTAAAATAATGAACAAAATAATGAAAATAAACAAATAAATTGAGAAGGCTTGTTAATTTTGTTTCAACGAGATATTTGTACATGATGTATTTTAATTTTAATGTAGATATAGATATACTTTTCCAATTTCATTTTCCATTCAATTGTGTAAAATCGATGGACATATTTTGTAGTCAATTTCAATTGGTGGAATTGATTTTAACGAAACGTTTTACGACAATTTTATTTCAAGAATAAATTGGGTCAAATTGTCCAAAAAAGCTTTGGCAACATTCTAAATATTTGATGTTGACACGGAAATTTTATTTAATGTGATATTTTACGGATAAAATAAAATAACTATGAAATGTTAAAAATGATTCGGGAAAAAACGTTTTTTTTAAATAATTTTGAATTTCATTCTATGGTTCGTAATATATAGTAATTCAAGTAATTTAATGGGATGTCTCCATTGTATCTTTTGAATCTGTGCCTGAGAGATGTTCCTTCAGACAGGAGTAGTTCTTAGAGGTAGATTCTTCCTTCATCTCATAATTTAATTGTTCCAGATCGATCCAATAGGGTGTGGTATAATAACATATTTTTTGCTGTTGCTGGTCATGTGGCGTGGAAAGTCTGTCTCTTAGTGTTAGACATATGAATGGCGTGTGCATCTTTAGGAAGCACTTGAAGACAACTCTTTCGGGAGGTCTTTTTATAATTCAGGAATACGAGTATACATGAACACTGTACGAGTATACATGTAAGTATACGATACGAGTATACATGGAAGCCTAGGTGTTACAGACATCAACAGTAAGATGGAGGAGAGGCGATTGAGATGGTATGGGGACGTTGGACGCAGAGCACCCGATCGCATTGTGAACCAGGCAATCTTCATGGATCTTCCTCGAATAACAACCAGAGGAAGACCAAAGAATTTATGGGTGGTGCAAAAAGATAACCTGATGCAGAGGCACGGCCTGGGGGACGTAGTCCGGGACAGAAGAGCATACAACCTGAGGACGAGGAGAGCTGACCCCAACAGTCTTCGCAGACAGTGAGTTGGCCAGGGAGAAGAAGAAGAGTATACATGAACACTGCACATATAAACTACATCCAAGGCCGAATGTGTATACCGTAAGATCTGGAAAAAAATTTTGTAGGTAATTTTCCCAAAATAAGTTTTATGCGGTTTTCTTGCCGAATATGTTTTAAAAAATATGTGCAGATGCAAAGAACTTCGATCATAATTTTACCTTTATATTCAACTTATTTTTTTTGTAATATAGTGATTCTATCAATATACGAGTAAGTGGGGTCGCATCTTAGGTTAGAACGCCTTTGAGGATTCTGCTCTCTGAACGGCGTTATATAAGTATTCATTTTATTATTATTATTAAATTAAATTAACAATAAACAAGGGCAACGATGAAACGAAATAATAGTGCAAATAAAAAATAAAATATTTAATATAAAATGAAATAATGAGTTTACCAATTAAGATCGAAGATGAAGGAAATTCTAGAGAAGGAATTTTCTCTTTAACTTTTTAACTTAACAACATCATTTAAAATATTCATCAAACTAGACATAGAGTTAGTTACACGATTGTTGCAATTTATTGTTTTTCTGTAGTCAAAAGTACCTCAGGTTTTTTTCAATATCTGAAATATTTAATCGATTTCCGTTTAGAAGAGTACTTTAAGGTCGTCTAGTGTTTGTTAAGTGATTAATTATTTGTCGATTGATAAAGTGACATCATTTTCAAATTATTAGTTTATGTGAAAAAATTGACATTTTACATTCTTTCTATTGGCGTCATCTTGAGTTATAGGATGCCAAGAAAATAATTACGAGTATAATACATTTTTAGTTTATTTTTATTATTAATATTACTTAAAAATGTGAAATATATTTTGATATCCCACGGAAAGTTTTTCTGTCCTCTGGCATCATTACTTTTCAAGGGGAAAACATGAATATATAATAACATTTTTTTTGAAAACCATTTAAAATACTCATTAAAATTCTTTCTTAAATTAAAAAAAAATTACAAAATTTTTGCATATATTTATAAAAAAAAGTTATTGTGTTATTAAAAAGTTTAAAAATTCTTCTATTTTAGTTTCGGCATCATCAGTTTGTTAAAAATTACTATAAAATTTAATCAAAATATTATGTTATAAATATATAAAAACCACTTTTGAATTTAAAAAGTAAAAGGTTTATTGTCCGTAAATAATGGTCCACTGGTGTCTTAAGTTTTCTACTCATAATAATACCACTTGATAGTCTTAATAGAAAACTAAAATACTTCACTTTAGATTACATATAAATAATATCACGTATTTATTACATGTACATAGTGCATCAATAGAAATATGATATCCCTGGTTTTTATTATCACCATTTCAGTGGACTTGATATAGTCGGTGTTTTGATGAGGCCGCTATACGGTTAGAAATTTTGAGAATGTGCCCATAAACGTATAATCGTAATTAATGTCGTCCTACACTTGAGTTGCCACAGATAATGAAACAACGATAGTTTGTTACTTTGAAAGAGAGTTTGAAATAATCAACATTGTCTATAGTTCTTGTATTATGTGTAGTTGTTTTAGTTTATAACTGTGAAATGTGTCAATAATTATTGAAAGTGATAATTTAAAGTATGTACTCGTATCATAAGTTCTCTTGTTAACTTTATATTTGGAGTACTGACAATCATACCTAGTTTTTTGTAACATTTCAATAGATTAAGTTCTATATAGTTATGCCCAGCTTTTGAATGAAATTTGCCTTTATATATTTTTTTGCTAAGGGTTGTCAAATGTTACGAGCTGCTGTTACTCGGAGTTGGTTTGTTTATACACATATGTAAGTTTTACGTGTGTAAGCCAACTGTCTTAGAATAAATAATGAGCTTATTGAGACTGCTGATAAACTGTTTGTCTTGTGTAAAATAATGTCAACATTTAAATAAATGTATAAAAGTGTTATATAATAAACATCTTACATGAAAGACATTTTTATGGTTTTTGCTGCACCGAATTTTCCTAGACACCGGCTGAAATAACATTTTGATTATTAGATTTGGTATGTAAGAGCAGTTTTCATTTCATTGACATGATTCCTATACACATCTACTACATAAGTAACCCAGGTCCGCTTTATTTATCCGATGATGGAGTATGGTGTCCTTAAATCGGTGCTATACTCCGGGTACAATTATCAAGAGTGCGTGATGATTTCTATTGATATTCTGTTTGTAAAGGCATGATCTGCATTTGTTTAAAATAACGTTATTTAGAACGTTATTTCAATTTCAAAACATTAATAAAATACTATTTTAAACTTTGGTTACGGTATAACTTCATGGAACTCCATATTAGAATATTTAAGAATAAATTGCTTTGTTATTCCACTAATTATATGAATCCCCGCTTCATGTGTTTCTACCTCCTATGTCAAGGCTGTTTTCAGAAGAAATGATGCTGGTTTGTTATGAGAGTAGTGTTTATATATCAGATTGGTGTTATGTTTCTTTACTATGGACCATCCACAGTGAAAGTGTGCGTGGTATATTTACGGAAAGGTTTCAATTTTAATAAATGGTTTAAATATTTCTTAGCATTAGATAATATTTTTGTATTTATTTAACACTTCATTGCAAATACAATCTGACGGGCTCATCGCCAATCCCTTTCAACCAACTAGACAAAAGTAAATAAAGCAAGATACGTGGTCGCAAAAAATATTCAAAAGATTATTCATATTTATGAAATTTATGGACAAATATGTTTCACATTAAAGTACAAGTGAGATATCATGAATTCAAAAGAAAAGGAAAGGATGGCGGAGAGAAAATAAAAATCAGGAATGAAACACGTTATATTACTAACTAGTTATTTTAAAGTTTTATCAGTCACTTCTTAAATCATGCCAAGAACAATATTACTGCAGAGAAAAATGTTTAAAAGGTGTAGGGGAGATTAGTGAAGAAGGTAAAAAAAGTTTGAGAAAGTGATATGACCCAACCAAATTAACTTAGAAAAATGTGAGACGATAAAATTTATCCCTTTCTATAACAGAAAAAGACTCTCCTATTATAAAGACTTTTAAAAAAATTATATTTCGGAATTCGATTAATTTAGTCGTGTAATGTTTTAAAGGTCTTCACTAGCTTCTCGTGTCTTCTATACTGGTTGTAAAGTTATTTTTTGCAAATCTTTTATCATTAATTTCTTCCACGTAGTCAAACCATCTCAATGCCCTGTTCTTCATCTGCAGTAAACTTTCAATGCGGAAAAAAACCTTATTATTATTTTATTAAACTATACGGGGCACGCAAACAGTAAAAATAATAAAATTCAATGGCTTTTAGAGTAATGGTTTTTGTATATTTAAATGAATCATTGGCATTGTCGACCTCAATAACGTTTGATGATCATCTGGGGGTTTTGGGTTCAATTCCCGATAATTCCCAAAATATCAAAAATATATTTGTCTGAATTAAGAATTTGTTAATAATACTTCTCTACTTGCGGTAGCATATCTAACATATATGATATTGACTACGAGTTATGTGTCCATTTCAATGATTCTCAAATCAAAAGCACGATTGATGGAGCCAAAGAAAATGTTGTATACCGGCCACGCTCTTCAACATAACCGCATAACCAATATGGATAAGTTGAAGGGCTCTACCATATAGAATGAAAAATGAATTGGCTAAAATCCTTCTTTAATAAAAAAAATATTTCTAATCGTCACAAAATATATATTTCCAATCCTTTTTAGTCGATTCATTGAAATTCCATGAGACGTAAAAACAAATCACGACAATAATTTCGCGCGAACGGGTCGAAATTTCCCCTCATAGCTTTGCAGGTTTAAGCGCGATGCACTTAAGTCGAGCTTACAACAGAGTATTGCCGTTAAAGAAAACTCGTTTAAAATCTACAAGAGTGCTGTTAATTTAATAATGAACACAAAGTCTTGTTATTACGAGGAAACTTTCCGAATATTTTTTAATACGGCCCCGTTGTTTTTCGCCATCCCAAGTAACTCGCCTACTGTTGACGGCCGAAAGTTATCCAATTACAACGGAATAAAAAGGGATTTACTTCTTGGGCTAGTTTTTAGACTTGGCGATTCCTGTATTATCGAATAATTATACGACTTTAATGCCGGAGAATTGTTTTGTTAATGCTTTTCAGAATGAAGAGACGCCATTGTAGAGATAATTATTACAGATTATTTCAGTTTCCTCCTTACCGCCATTTTGCGGGAATTAGAAAGCCGAAATGGGCGTTAATACTCTCTGGTCTGTGGCAAAATTTCTTTTATTACCATAATTGTGATAATTTTTTTTTCTAAATGGTTTGAAAATTTTAATGAGAGATCTTGTGGTAATCTTAAGGTACAGGTCCTGTTTTAAAATCATACTATACATAACTATAATACATTCACTGTAAATATTTTCCTAACATCTTTATGTTTTAACACATATGTATATAAAAAACTTGAACTTTTATTCTAGTGAAAAATGTAAAATAAGTTAAAAAACTTTGTGACTTGTTAAAATTGTATTCACTTATTTATTTAAAATGATGAATGGTCGGTTTAGATATTTAACTAAACATAATAATAATAATTAAGCATTTGTGCACTATATGCATACATATAATATAATATAATCAACAGTATGATAATATAACTCTCGTAGCATTCATTCATATATACATCATGGTCGTAACAATTAAAAAAAATATGCACTGTTAATGTATGTCAAATTATAAATAACATTGAATTACGAAAAAAATATTCTTAGTAATTTTCTTTTTTGCTATACAAATTTATGCATAATTCAAATGACTCGAACATCTGTTCTTTTATTTTTATTATTAAGTTAATTTTAATCGATAGTGAGAGTGCCATGATTCACAATGAAAAATATTTATAGAACGCTTGAGGAACAAATTAATAAATTTACTTATGTGGTCAAGAGCTTGAGTATTTATGAAGACATGAAGTAATTTAAACATTTAAATATTATATATTGTACAGCAAAAATAGCGCTAATAATAATGATCATTTGTTTATTTTATACTTTAAGGCCGTGTAATAAAATCCATGTACATATTATACATACAAACGATATAATATACATACAACAGTGCTGTGAAACTTGGACAAAGTTAATAAATACAAAGAATTTATCGAGAAAGTCACTACACTTTAACACAGATTAATTAACCATATTTCATTCAGCTTCGGTGCTTGATGGAGGTACTCGTAAGTACCCCGGATCACTTTGTTAATGCCATATGATATTCTTTTTCACATACTTGACGTTCGATGCGTCAGTAAGGCCATGAACCCATGTGTTCTGCCTTCAGTGAACATGGCAGATGCGCTGAAGCAATGCGAATGATAAAATATGAGTCGGTATACGTTATCATACCGTACCTTCAGTATGTAGGCTCAGGGTGCAGTATAATAACATGCACCAAAATTGATCAATAGGTTCTTTCGTAATTTACCAAGAGGTTCATAGACGACTTAAACTTTCGAGAAAATAAAAAGAGAAGAAAATGTTTTATTGTTCTTTTCCATTTCAATCGTAAAAATAACACTAGATATATTATATACCATATCAGACCAGAAATATGCAACTGTGATGGCATTGGGGCTATCTTTCAGTAGCTGTTTTTCCGAGTAGCTAACGGGGCACAGTGGACAATCAGGTGCGACATTGATTGAGTGTCACCACACATGCAAAGCGATGGATCCTCTGTGTGAATCATGTATCCAAGGAGATTTTCTTTCGATCTACATATGACCCATGGTAGGTGGTCTCCACCAGCAGACAGTCTGACGGCTGCATCCATATCCAGGCTTTCAATTTTAGTTCTGCAAAAAACAACACACACTGTTGATAGAACCTTCGAGGCGGTTGTGGGTGACTATAAAACTCCTGCGAGACTTCAGTCATCGCTTTGTTGGTATTTGACCATACATAAGAGGCATGACAAAATTCTCTTATACCTACAATATTTCTTTGATTCGCCACGTTTAAACTTATATAACAATTCGCTTTTGTCCACGTTTGTTAAATACCGCACTAAATGACGTGACTTTTATTATATTTAAAAAAAATCTATTTGATTTGAAACAAAATTTACAATTTTCATCAAAAATAATAATACTAAAAGGTCAATTTATATAGCGCCGTTTAGAAAGTAAATTATCCTCAAGGATGCTCGAACTCAAAATTCGAAACTACTCATAAATGTTGGTAAGACCTCCAAATAAGGATTGTCTTTATATGCTTCCTAAAACTGCATACGTAACTCATATATCTAATGCAAGAAGGTCACCATTCCACGCCACAGGACCATCAATGTCAAATGCTTTATCATAATATCCCGTCCTATTGGATTGATTTGGAACAACCAATGTATTAGATGAAGAGCAAATCGTCCTTAAAGTTCTACATATATCCGAAAGAAACATCCCTTAGATATATATTCGAATGATACAATCGAGAAAACCCATTAGGGGGCTAGAAGACAAAGAGATAAAGTTTGAAATCGATTCGTTCACCACACTTATGCCAGTGTAGACTTCTCTCCGTGAATTTACAAGCGGACCAATATGACAATATAATGTTGTCTCCCAGCTATACTCTTCAAAATGTCACTTCATTATTTTGAATATGTTGACGAGAACCATACGAATAAATAAATAATAATTCAACAATAAAATCGATCAAAATAAAAATACATAACAGAAAAAAACATATTTTTTTAACTATTGCTGGAATATTTACCTATTTCAGAGTTTAGAACTAATATATCTTTTCTTTGAAATGCAAACAAAATTGGTTTGTCAGATGAGTTTTATAATAGATATCAAAATGAATTTTCATATTTAATGGAGTTTTTATCTGAGTACAATCTTGATAATAGATCTAAACTGCTTCTTGCATAATGTATAATATTTATCGGAAGCTTGAAGAGGGTAACTTTATCGGAAGCATGAATGGGGTTGCAGTTAAATAAAATTCCTCCTGTTTAGTTTTAATTTAATTATCTATGCCTTAAGGCGGTCGTGGCGAGTGGCTATGTTTTTATGAAAACGAGAAGAATTTTTCTTTCATGGAGGGGGAAAAAACAAAAGATTTTGCACTGAGATATCTTAAGATTACAAAATGGAAATGTCTTAAGAATATTACAATTGAAATTTTTAATGAATAATATAGCTTTTGGAGTTGTTTCGTCGGGTGCTGTTAGTTGGTAACATTTTACCAGCCCCCTTCATTTTGTGGCATCATTAAGATAAAGAATAATTAATATTTATTTTTTACGTGCTAAGGCCCTATTGATAAATATTTTATACTGTGTGCTTTTACTGATATACTTAAATGAAAGCATCACTATATTTTTTACGTTAAAATTTAAACATTGTTCTTGATGAACTAAATTAAAAAAATAAAATTACTTTTTATTTAACTTTGCCAAATACATGATACAAACCGACAATTTTCAATATACTCGTATAATATTCTCTCTTAAATCACAATGTAACATACACCTAACCAAGAAAATATTTTTTATATGATACCGTACAATATTAAAATAACATAATACGAGTAGAATAACTATATTACAGTAAGAGAAATGGAAAGGAAAAGTTTACCAACGGTGATTGAAAAACACCAAATTGGATGAGAACAGGATAGCGGGAACATTATTCACAATATCGATAAAAATGTTAGGGAGAATAGGATAACGGGAACGTTAATCACGATACATTAAAATTTAAACATTCTTCTTGATGAACTAAATTTAAAAAATTAAATTATTTTTTATTTAAATTTGTCAAATACATGATACAAACCGACAATTTTCGATATACTCGTATAATATTCTCTCTTAAATCACAATGCAACATACACTTAACCAAGAAAATATTTTTTATATGATACCGTACAATATTAAAATAACATAATACGAGTAGAATAACTGTATTACAGTAAGAGAAATGGAAAGGAAAAGTTTACCAACGGTGATTGAAAAACACCAAATTGGATGAGAACAGGATAGCGGGAACATTATTCACAATATCGATAAAAATGTTAGGGAGAATAGGATAACGGGAACGTTATTCACGATACATTAAAATTTAAACATTGTTCTTGATGAACTAAATTTAAAAAATGAAATTATTTTTTATTTAAATTTGTCAAATACATGATACAAACCGACAATTTTCGATATACTCGTATAATATTCTCTCTTAAATCACAATGCAACATACACTTAACCAAGAAAATATTTTTTATATGATACCGTACAATATTAAAATAACATAATACGAGTAGAATAACTATATTACAGTAAGAGAAATGGAAAGGAAAAGTTTACCAACGGTGATTGAAAAACACTAAATTGGATGAGAATAGGATAGCGGGAACATTATTCACAATATCGATAAAAATGTTACTATCACATGTTGGACACTTTACAAAGGTTTATTTGTAGCTCGTCTTCCTTTTACTGCGGTTTTCTTAATAAATATGATTTCTTCATATTTGCAGATGCGGATACGTTCCCAATTTAATGTCCACAGCCCCCACCATCTTATTCTCACAATTAGCTTGTTTTTGTTTTGTTATATTTTAATATGTCAATAACACTGTGTTTAAAATCCGAGCTAAATCACCTTTAAGGAGAGTCCGCTTTCTTAACGGCGCACAGTATTCTGATTGACCAATCTAGAGGGACAACATTATTTTTCATGTCATTTGACATAATTATGTTACATTTTAATAACTAGAGGCTTCGAAAATATAAACAAATGGTTTTTAATTTAATAATAGGTTTTTAATTTGGTAAAGGTACATTGAGAATTAGACAAATTTAGAAACGTTAAACACTTAATACTTATAACTTTGAAAAAAAATATACAAAAATAACTTTTTTTAAAAGCATTAGAAAATCGCTTTCATACAAATGTTTAACTTTTTTGTCAATATTTCTTGCATTGAATTTGCCCCATCACGTCTACCACTGACTCGAACACTAACTGCAGCTTCATATGACAATTCTTTCTTCTCGTAGCTGGTAACCAAATCACGTACTTTTCTCCTTTTTGATTCGGATGAACATTCTCGAAATATTTTAGCTGTATGGCTTGCCTTATTTATTGTCTGCATTGGAGAAGAAAAATCTAAATCTTCACAAAACCAAAGTTGGTAGAGTTTTAAAAACAAATTCAAACGTCTTTCTTTTTGTACCCATTTTTGACGAATTTTCTCACATTCGGTTTTTACAAAAAACTTTTAATCTTATAGCTTCTGCTTCTTTATCATCTTGAATATTGTAACACCTTTTTACAAAATCATAAACACGCTGAATGCGGTGTTTTGAAGGGCTAGAACGTCATACTTCAAAAATACTAATTCTTGTAAGTCTGGTCCCTATAACAAAAAATATATATATTTAAGAAATCGCACAAAATTGCAGTAAATGGCAATACTTTTTATTTAAAAAATATATAAGATTATTTTTTAAACTTAGTTTCATAGCCCTGCGACATCTTGCACATAACCTTACATCTTGTTAAACTTTGAACTCAATAAAATGCATAAGATGAAATTTCATGAATTTGTTATTGTTATAAAAATAATCTATTGTATAAATAAATTAATATAATTATGACATAACTAAATGAATAACTGTAGAACACGATGCCATCACGAAAATTATTTTCAATATTTTTTTAAAACACTGTTAACATGCACACACTTCGGAAGTCAGAAATGTAATAGAAATATTTTATACCTACGACACAAAGTGTAACTTTGTCTCGTCATAAAAAATAAGGATTTCATGAAAAATCTGGCAATCGCATCTTATCAATAGGTTTGTTTGACACAATAAAACGGTATTTTTTATGTGAAGTATTGATTTTCAATTTTAGGATTTTGTCCCTCTAGATTGGTCAATCCGAAAACTGTGCGGCGCTTAATAAATTGTCGTTTTATTATTATTATTCTATTGATGAACTTCAATCTACAAGAACATATTTTTGTGAATTCAATTGGATTCACAAACAAAATATTCCTGTTTACATTACAATTAAAGTTTTATGATGTGTACAATATGTATTATAAAAAGCCTTTGGAAACAATTGACTTTAATGGCGTTACTAAAGTTATTTTGGATAGGGGATTATATTATATATGTAGGTATTTATATTCGAAAAAAAGAGTTTTTAAAAAGCAGTCAACAATATACAATATTCTTTGAATGTATGGAACTCTATTTCAAACCTTGATTTTTTATCAGCGTTTTATTTAAGCTTTTCCTAAAAAAAAAAGAGTCCGAGAAGAATTTCAAAACAAGATATCTTTCTTAGACAGGAGGAAGAACATTTTTTGAGTTTGTAAAAAGGAAAGATAAAATGAGTTTTTTTTCATATTCAGAATAAAAAACAAGACAATTTCCGGCGAAAATAAGAAAAAGCTTTATCTAAAATCTCTGGTGGCGAGAATAAACGACACTTTTGGTGACAAGGAGCCACTTGTAGCGTTCTCCGTAACATCTCAGTGGGCTGGAAAGCGATAGTCATATCAATAAATCAATTTTATTCTCCTACAGGTTTAACTGACACGTCTCCAGATAATTTTGCTGAGTTGTCAGATTAATCAAAATTTATTATATGGGCAAATATACCGATGAGGGATGATTAATATAACGACTGACTCTGAATCGATCTCTCTTGGAATGAGCCTTTTGTTTTATGGGCGAATATTTTTCTGAATACGTTATAAATGGCTTAAGATTATGTAACATAGTGCAGTATTTTAAATATATTTATGGAGAAGCGAGATTTCATTTAATTCCTGACCGTGAATAATGGAAAGATCATCATTACTTCCAGACTACATTCTATAATATTTGAAGTAGGCAGAGTATAATAATATCTACCATATATTGTATTATATAATAAAAGATGGTTTGGGTCCCAAGTTAGAGCGATATTGAGGAGTCTAAACGGCGCTTGACGAAATGTAATTTTATTGTTATTATCCCTATTTTTTTTGTATTACCCTTTCGCTGCATAATTTAATATTTGGTGGGCTTCTTGGCATGTAACAATCTCTTCCAATCATGCAGAATTATTTTAAGTAAGACTTGAACTCGCTTGGAACTTTTTAAAAATGTCCACTTTATCACACCATACATCTTCGCTTCTGTCATATATCTCTTCTTACATACTCATTCGAGCAAGGTTTTTAACTCATCTCTGTTTCAAAATGTGGTAAATTTGATCGTTCAACGTTTTTTGGTCTTTCTAAATTTCTTATATTTTCTGTAATACTTGTATAAATTATTTTTGAGAAAAAAAGGAGCATTGAGAGCTAACTCTATTCTCCTTTTTCATCTCAAGTACTGCATCTTCTTTTGTTTTGCATTCGATTCTAATGTCCTCATTCTTTATTTTGTCGTACAATATTTTTTCCTACAGTCTACACAACTTTCTCATTTCCACCGCTGTTGGATTACTTTCATAACTTTTTTCAACGTCCAAGTTTTGTTTGCATATCCTTATGTTAGGACTGACCTTCCAACATGAGCAGCCGGTTAATTTAGATAATCTAGCAATTTTATATACGAATTATTTAACATACACTATATGTCCTATTTCAATTTTTTGCTAACACAAACGTGCCTACTTTCAAAAGGATGAAAGGTCGAAGGGTTGGTAAGGTTAATTAACAGATTTTTGGGACCCCTAGAGAAATCAACGCGATGTTTGAACGTGTCGTTGAATGCCAAAAACTAGGTTTTCCGATACGTAAACAAAAAGATTATTTATAATGAAATTTTCATTCTCGTTTTGAAGATCACCTTTGGGTTTTGGGAGCAAAATTATTGTGTTAAATAATAGTTTCCCTTATTAAATTGAGATTGAAATGCTTTGATAAAACATTTTTGGTGAAATCCTGTGGTATTTATGAAATAATATTCGTACGTGACAAAAATAGGAAGGCAAAGTGTATTTTATAAAAATACAATTTATCTTAAATTAATTTAAAAAAATATGTCAATTCGATTTCATTTTCGGTGAATGGTGTTATTGAGTTTTAGAAGTTTGTTAAAATAAAAACAATCAAACTGTTACATCATTTCCATATCGGGAAAGGCAGAAAAGACAGACCACCAGACTTTTCCATCCCGACACACGTCCTTCCGCTCATACATATTTGTACCTTCTCATACAACACCTATAATTTATTTAACTTTTTACGTTTCCTTCTTTCAAAATTTTATATACATTGTCACCTCATGTAGTTCACAGTCACGCTGTAACTTACTGTCGTTTGAGATCCGTAGCCAGATGGTAATGTTTTTTTTCTCTACCTATGTTCAAGTTATTCTCTTCAACTTTTAAAAAACAATTTCATTTTGAAATAAGCACATATAAACTAAATTGTACACTTACATATATCCCTTCACGCCATTTCCCTTCTCGGAGTAGATAGAGAGAACGGAGCGCCAGAATTTCATACCTCGACCTACAACTACTGCGATTTTCCTGAATCTCAACATCACCTTCTTTCGAAATATTCACTTGATTCAATCAAATTTTCTTTGGCTTCCTCAATCATGTCTTCCACTCATTTACACACTGTATCTTTGTTTTGTTAGCCTTTCTTTATTCGTTAATTTTACATGCCCAAACCAACTCTTCTTCATCGTACTCAATGCATCGTCACCTCATGTTTATTCTTAACAGTACACGCATTCCAACGTTTATTCGACTTATTTAATTCAAAACGAAAATGTGACATCGTTTTTATATATTCACGAATTAACATCGTTATTATTTTTTAATTTATGTTCATATTATGCATGAAAAATTTAAGCAGTAGTCTGTGACATTTTCTTAATAAAATATTGAATATTATTATTGAAGATTTTGTTTTCAAAAATATAAATGTATACGAAGTTTGCAAACTGTTTCACTGTAGCAAATAAACAGTGTGGATAGATCAAATCCAAAATCCCAATGGCAAGGATATCCCAATGGCAAGGATATCCCAATGGCAAGGATATCCCAATGGCAAGGATATCCCACTTCCAAAACGAGTATCAGGTTAAATCTGTAGTAGCCTTTTGTTAGGTTTCGTTTAGTTTTATATGACGCTATTTCAAATTTAAAACACGTAAAAGTAAAACCAGTGTGAAAGTGAATCTGCCAAGAATCGAACCTGAGTGCCTACTGATTGATAACCCTTAAACCACGGTCGACGACAATATGTAAGAGCGTTGTGAAAACAAAAATTAAAAAATCCATGATGTTTATTCATTTTATTTACGCTAGATACCGACAATTCAAAACAAAGGAAGTGTTGTTTAAAAAATGTTTATCTTATACTAAATAAACCCTCACAAGTCGTCCAACATAAAATCTTTTACTTAAATCAAATAAAAATAATGTAGCGTTTTAAAGAAAGGTTTGTTGGATTTTTCTGCGCCATTTTCCTAAATGTTCGTGTAATTAGGTGTAAAAATGTCCTTATCTCCAAACCTTTGCAGCTCTTTTTAACTCCAAGCCCTTCGAGTTTTATGCCCCTTTTCAATTCTCCCCTAGTTCAAAATAAAAGGGAAACTATTAACTTTTTTTGACATAAATCACATTTTTATCACAGAAAAACTATCCATTCGTTAAATATAATTAAAATTATCGATTTTCATGTCACATTAATAACGAAAACGCAAAATATAAACAGCTTATAAAATTAATTTGATATAAACTTTCTGAAGAAATTTCTTTAGAAATGTTAATTTACAGAGGAGAGCGAGAAGTGAGAAGTTTGTGGTGGTGTCCAGTTAGTATATAGGCACGATAGTAATTGACACATGCTAGTATAAAGTATGTGAAAAGGAGTTTTTGGACCTGATTTTGATGTGGTTTGAATTGTGGGTATGATATTTTAGGATTTGAGTATGTGTAAGGATGTGCTAGCAGGGTTTTAATCTTTAGGGTCAATATATGATTTTTGTTCAACCCAAATTCTCAACAAACAAACGGTTAATTAAGTCCACTAGAGAGACAAATCATCATCAAATAAAATTAGAGTGGTTTTAAAAATGAAAACATTATTTATACAAAAAATAAACCTAAAATCGAATAAAACACTTGGTTAATTACGTTTCAAAAACATACTGTCCATAAAAGTGTTGGCGCGTTATGTATTTTTATTGTTATTTCGTGAATATTGGTAATTGAATAAAACACAACATCGAGCGATAAATTTCCGTTAATTCACAAAAAAGTGTGCGATATAAATCATGTATTTCAATCGCGCTTTTTCATACGAGCGCAACTCCGTATAGTTTTCGGAATTCCTGACTATTAATTCGGCACGCCTCTGCCTCAAAAGTACAGAGGCGTACCTAAATATTTATTTGAATGAAATTAAAAATTTCATATTTTTTAAATTTATTTTGTTTCCTGCGATGTGAATAAAATAGTTTTTTACTCATATAGTACGGGGAAAGCAAATTTCAATAATATGAAGAAATATAAATTACGTAAAATGAAATAAAACAAGGTTGCGTTACTCCAAAATACTCTTAAATTTTTTTCAAAGATCATGAGTCAAAATTTATCACCAGCGACCGTAATGTGACGGAAGAAAAAAATCAATATATCGAGCAAACAACTGATTCATTGGTTTGATACCCCGTGGCTAGATTATCGGTGCTCTCTCAATATGTTTTAAAAAATGTTAAAATTTTATAAGGTTTACGATTAGTTAATCTAACCATTTTATTTAAATAACTCGTATCATTCACGTTAAAGAATGACAATGAAAAGCAAAATAAAATCATACCTCAAATTAAGATTTTCACAAATGCAGGAATAAAGAGGGAAACAAATATCCGTTTTATTGATTTTTAATTCTACTTATATATTCATAAAGAAACCAACCCACAAAATAGGTTTTCTTAAGTATATTTAAAATATCGAATAAGCATATCCCAATTCTCTACATATAATATATGCTAAGGCATAGATAGCTCCAGTAAAACAGATGGTAGTTAAAATCACTTGTTTTCATTTTGGATATCAACGTCAAATTTTCTTATTATATCTTAAAAATAGTATACAAAATAAATACTTCTCTTTCATTTAATTATACTTCATCAAAATCATCTCCACCATGCCCATGCCGGGTTAGGCAGAGAAAAAAGATCTCCACTTCATTCTGTCATGCCATTTATCTTTCGCTTCTGCTACATCTTGTATATCCATACTCTTATATTATAAAGGCTTTTCACTCTTCCCACTTCTAGAATTTAATTAAATTTAAATAAACTTGAATATATTTGAAAAGCAAAAAAAAATCTAGCTCATAAAACATAACATATATATATTATCGGGTTATTTGAAATATCGAATAAGTTTTTATTAATTTATTTAACATTTCAGGGTATAACAATATGGATTATTGCCAGGTTACCATCTTTTCCAACCAACCTGACAAAATTATATAAAATAAGTTACATGGTCACAACAAGTATTCAAATTATTAATTTGTACAAAATCCCTGTCAGGGTAGGCAGAGAGGACAGAGTGCCAGACTTTTCTTTTTCGCCATAGATCCTTAGCTTCTCCTCCACATACATTATCATACAACTTCTACGATTTCTCTCACTTTCTACGTTTCCTTCTTTCAAAATATAATTCACTTGATCCAACCATATTTTCCGTGGTTCATTCAAAATTCATTAATAACATTACATAACTACGACAAAGAGAGATATCATCAATCAGAGAAAAACGGAATGAATGTTGGAGAAGAAAAGAAAATCGGGAATGAAACATCTTACATTAAAGACTTGGAATTGAGAATTTTCTTTTAGTATTTTTTTAAATTAACCTTTATCCTTTACATGTAAAAATATGATGTCGGTTATTTGTGTAATCCACGATTTAATGTAAATGAACTCTGAACAGTTAAAATGTGGGAGGGATCCATTCCAAATTTTGATATTCATTTAAACTTAGACGTATGCTAAGGATACCCTGGACGACGCAGCCCACCAAGGTGTTCATCATCCAATAACTTGGGATTGAGGCTGTTCATGATGTGACGAGTACTCTAATATGTTCGTTATATGGCATGCATGGCAGGGGAAAATTTGAAAATACTAATGACCACGGTTTATATGGAGGGACGAAGAGATAAAGGCAAACCACTAACTCGATGGATTGACCAGTCAGGAATCTGTGACGGCCGCATTTTGAGAGGTTCAACGAAAAGAGTGGTGGATAATTGATGTGGGAATATTTGGGCAGATGTACCGGAAAGATCACGAACCATGAGAAATCGACCAATAAGAAAGAAAAGTATATTTGGCAGATGTACCGAAAATATCACAAACCTTAGATACGAGAAATCGATCAATAAGTAACAAAAGAGTAGTAGAGAATTGATGTGGGTTTATTTGGGCAGATGTACCGGAAAGATCACGAACCTTAGACATGAGAAATCGACCAATAAGAAAGAAATGTATATTTGGCAGATGTACCGGAAAGATCACGAACCTTAGACATGAGAAATCGATCATTGAGAAAGAAAGAGTAGTGGAGAATTGATGTGGGTATATTTGGGCAGATGCAACGGAAAGATCACGAACCTTAGACATGAGAAATATATAAATAAGAGAAAGTTGATTTAATATTTTGAATAATAAATAATTAAACTCTCAGGAGTGCGGTCTGTGTAATAAAATAAACTACACCTTTAAAAAAACCTTGGCATCAGAATCTCAAATATACGCTTTCGAAACTGTGTTTGCTGAAATGAATAAAATTTACATTTAACTTGTATACAGTTCCTTGGATGCAATAATAGAAAAACGCACATGCTTCATTTATTAACTAATAATATTTGGAATGCTCTTTATACACAATTTAATCCAATGAGCTAATATATTATGTCACTTTTGATTTATTTGAATCAATCAGTAGATTGTGAAATCGTGATAAAATTAGACGGCAAACAAAACCCAAGCTAACGGGTAAGTATTTTACTAAAAAGCCACTAAGGTAAACGAAAAAGGTAAATTAGATTGATGCAATCATCATAATTGATAATAGATTGTGTGATTCAGAGAAATTGAAAAAAAAGTGAATGCTATGCAGTATTGAATTCGTCTCTGGCACGCGATAGTGAATGGGTGACGCGCCCAACTGTTGACAGCGCCGCCGGAAGTGGACCATTATACCTCCTTAGTGCGCCGCCCCCTAGTTTCCATACCTCTGCTAACCTCTGAGCACGCCTCACCCCTCGATCTGTTATAGCCCACAGTAAGAATCTAATCGATAGCCCCACAACTACTAGTTCAGGTTTTTTATTTTCACCTCCTAAAAAAACAGCTAAAAGAGAGAAATAAATCGTTCGTTTTCCAAAAGAGAGTTTCTGGTCCCATTCTTAATGATGAACTTTGTTGGTCTAGTTGGTAAGACGCCTGTTTTCCAGCTCGGGGGGCTGGATTTCCTTGGAGTCCAGATAGTTTTAAGATTTTCTGTTAAGTTTTCACATAAGACTTCTTGAATATTTTTCTGGTTGGAGGGATGAAATTGCTAGTTGATAATAAGCCTTCCAATTGTACTATATACAGCGAAAGTGAAACATTATACAATATAATACAATGGTTATTGTATTACACTTTTATTATATACAGTAATACTTAATGAGTTTATTGTCAAGAAGCAATTGCTTCCAACCAATTACAAATGTTACAGAAGCATTAAGAAAACAACTGGAGTCGGAACTGTAACTCCGGGGCTGTAAAGACAAGTTTTTTACCAACTTGGTCGCAAAGGTCGTCATAGTTAACATGAAAAATAATCGAAGGCCAATTAAAAAAAATCGTTTAAGTTTTAGTTATTAAATAAATAACATCTGTATTGGACGTGTGCGTCACGCCTGTAATGTGTATAGACTTGTATGAGGTATAATGATCTGAAAACTTGTTGATATGTAAATCTTTGATAATTTGATATTTGAAATTATATGTAAATCCTTACTATTTGATAGTTGAAATGTAAATTCTTGTATTTGAAATGTTTGATATATATGTTCTTGTATAAAATAAATATGTTTCTTTGGGTCCGATCGTGATCGCGACCGCAAAGGAAATAAGGACTTGTGGATGGGGCGTCGGGACTAGGTCACGAAGCGATCGGTTTAAGCAGTGCTCAAAACCCCGAAAGTTGTTGTATTTCGCGGGGTATGAACGCTTGTGATGACCGACTGACCATTCATAAGAAAGGTCCAATTTAATTTTAAATATATTCTCAGTACAAACCGACTCGATTGTGTTTTATTTGAGACCCGCTACCGACCTGCCGAGAGGAATCTCTTCACCTCGCTACCTTCTTCTCATCGATCTACGCTTTTGGAACCGCGACTCAATTCTCCGAGCGCTGCGCAGCAGCCATCACACCTACGTTACAGTTCATTTGTACCCTGTCCGGTACAACATCTCTATTAATAAAAGTAGAGCTAGATAAAAATAATTCGTTCAAGGATAAGGGAAAGACAGGAAAATCAGGATGAAAATATTCAGCAGTAAAAGTTCTTCGAAGAAACATAAAAACGCACCATTCATTGTACGCGGTGAAGATATGGCATTCAGCAAATCAAATCTGTCACTTAAAAGACTATCGAAAACACAACATTCATTGAACGCGGTGAAGATATGTATGTCATTTAACAAATCAAATCTGTCACAAAAGAAAAACCGATAACGCAATATTCATTGTGCGCGGTGCGGTGTAGATATGACATTCAGCAAATCAAATATGTCCCTTAGAAGACCATCGAAAACGCAACATTCATTGTACGCGGTGAAGATATGTATGTCATTTAGCAAATCAAATCTGTCACAAAAGACAACCGATAACGCAACATTCATTGTACGCGGTGCGGTGTAGATATGACATTCAGCAAATCAAATATGTCCCTTAGAAGACCATCGAAAACGCAACATTCATTGTACGCGGTGAAGGTATGTATGTCATTTAGTAAATCAAATCTGTCACTTAAAAGACCACCAAAACACATTCAGCCAACAATGCAGCGGGGATTTTATACAATATTCATTTTAAATTATATATTATTTAAAGCGTTTTTTTAAATTTCCTCCTTCAATTGAATATTGAAAAGTGTTTAATGTATCGAGGAATGATAATGTCACTTTCCGAGCGATAGCGCCGCAGCAACCCACAAATAAATATAGGACAAAGCCAGGACTTAATTGCCAGGTGTGGACGAACATGCGACGGATTCGGTCGTATTATGTTTTTCACAAAAGTTTATTGTGCTGTGGGTAAATTGTTTGTGTTACAAACTGTTAATTGAACGCGGTTTTATTGAAGGCGGCTGCTCGTTTTGTTGAAATGGGTTACAATTGGTTCCCGCTAATCTTCGGATTATATTTACATTCTATTTGAATTGAGGAAAATGGAAAAAGAATTTAATCAATATATGACGTTGTTTTGTGCACAATGGGATTGATGGACGTTGGCAAAATATATATCATTTTCTGCTCATGTACATACATACGTAAGTTGAAAATAAGATTTTAATAAATATTTAGTAGGGTGATGACCTTCCAGGCCTAGTTGGGCAGACGCCAGTCTTTCAAATCGCAAGTTGCTGATTGGGCTGCCCTGTTTGTGGAAACGGGTTACAATGTGTTCTCGCTAATCTTCAAACATTCTGTTTGAATAGAGGTTATTTGAAAAATAATTGAATAAATATATGACACGATTATTTTGTGCACAGTGAGATCGATGGATGTTGGAAAATAGGTATTATTTTCAACACACGGATATATTTAATATGATGACTTCCAAATCGAACGTTGCGGGTTCGACTGCCTAGTTTAACCTTTCCCTTCCTGTGCTAAAAAAATACGCACGTTCCGGTGCTGTGTATTCAATACACATGTAAAAATGAGCGATTTAAAATCGAAAAAATAAGAATATTCATAGCCAATCGCTTAAATTCGTTAAATTTGAAGTCAAAAGTGATAATAATATAAATTTAATTGCTGAAAACAAAACATCGGCCGACATTCACAAAACGGGCGAAACGACCACCTCAAACGAAAACCTGCGAGCTACTGAAGCGATAGAAGTGAGTGAACTGAGATTCTATTTCTTGCGTTCCCATATACCGAAGAAGAGTGAGAGTGAGACGTGAATAGCGTCGCTTTCTCACCCATAGCGGTTTTTTATTATGAATATACCTACGTCACACACTGGCACAGTTTGATTGTATTGGTGAAATTATTCCCGATTTTCACAAAATATCTCTGATGTGGCCGATAAGTGCTAATTATTATTAGTAATAATTTTTTTTTCATTCAATGCGTAAATGTATTACGGAAGAATACCTAAAATCTGAACCCAGTATTTATTATATTTATAGAGATATTAAATATTTTAGAAGCAATGTGTACTAGTTACACATCACAGGATAGGAACGGTTAATGAAATGGGTTACAATTGGTTGTCGGAAATTTTCGGATTATATGAATATTTTATTAGAGCAAAACCAAATTGAAAAATAATTTCATTAATATGTATAGTGTGATTGTTTTGTGCATGGTGAAGTTGATGGGCGTTGGAAAAATATATCTCCTTTATAATACCATACATGTTTATATTTAGAATGATGACGAATTCTGTGGCACCGTTGGTGAAACACCTGTCTTCCGTGTCGGTTGAAGGTTAAGGTTAAGTTCTCGTTGGCACCCATGTTTTGTTTTGAACTATTTCCGTCTGGTTTTTAAGGGGGGAATGGCAACGACTGCTGGAGGAGGCCGGGGCCCACAATGGGCTGTAGTGCCATTGATGATGATGATGATGATGATGATGATGACAGTAAATTCGACACATGTTATATATGTGGTAATTAGATTATACAATGATCTTAATGTATAATAACATTCATAAAAAAAATAAAACAATGTCAAACAGAGCCTTAAAGTAACGATATTTTGGTTACTATTTGAATATAAAACCAACGAATGACTTCCGAAAAAATATTTAAAATGGGATCAGGAACAAAGTGACATTTTGCGTTACATTTTCATTGTAATCCTATACTGTACAACCTGACGAGATTATTGTTATGTGACAACCTCTGCCAACCAATCAGAAATATTCAACTTGTTTTGTTTATTTAAAGACATATATAAGTTTTTATTATACTATTGGTCACAGATCGCAATGACATATGAAAGTAGATGAGTAAACATTTCTTTTTACTTCAACTATCAATAAATTAATAATTAAGATAAAAAATCTCAGTAATATGTGATGTTGAGGTATGAGTAAAGAATCTATAAAAAATCCTCATTTACATCACAGAGATTACCAGGAAGGCATAAATAGAGATGGGACGATGATATAAAAAGAATAACCTGCTGGAACTCAACGTCGAAGAGACGATTTGCAGCTGTTGGAGAAGACAGGAATGACGAGAGCCTCGGGATAAGAGACAGAAACACGTATCGAGTTGATTTCTTGATTAATACTCTTAAATAGAATTCCACCTTTGTTTAATTTTTGTTAGTTTAATTAAATTCTTGAGAGGTTTAAGTTTTACTCTAAAAACTTATACCTTTAAGAAACATATTTGTGAATTGATAGATATAAAAAAAATGAATTTCAATAAGTTAGCAAAGGGTTGTCTCAATATTACTTTGTATTAAGGTGTACATATGAAAACACATTTATCTAAGCACATCTCAGAAAAATTATGCAATTTGAAACTTTACTCCCATTATATAATATGTTCCAATACTTATCTGTTATTAATGTGATAGTTTGTTTTATTAAATATAACAATAAGAAAGATAAAAATATCAAAACTAAATAATTTGATACTTTACTCCCATTATATAATATGTTCCAATACTTATCTGTTATTAATGTGATAGTTTGTTTTATTAAATATAACAATAAGAAAGATAAAAATATCAAAACTAAATAATAACATTTTAACAAAACAAGTTGATTTGAATTGTTTAAATATAAATAATTGAACTGGAACTTATCATCATTCTTATTATGTCCCTATTGAGGTAGGTACAGAGAACATGTTTCCACTTTATTCTATCCTGGTCTACATTTTGCGCCTCCACCACGTCCATACATCTCGTCATACATTCTCTCGTATTATACAAACTTTTCCTCTTACAAATTACAAGCATTTGAATTAATTTGTCTAATTAAAGAATCAAATAATTAAAATCATAAAAAAAATGAAATTTACAAGATCAGAATACATGGAAAATATTGTAATTTATTTTTAACAAACACTGTTTATTCCACTTTTTTATGACGGTATAACCCTACCGGTTTCAAGGCTTTCACCTCATCTTCAGGGGAGCGTAAACAAGACTAAATGCTGTTCGGACTGGCACCGATATAGACACTTCAACGGATGGAGGCGGGAGAGGTGAGAGGAAGGCTAGGTATAATTTCGGCCAAGAGCGGGGAGATTTTCGGGAAATAACTATTCAACAGATGCTCTGATCGGTATACTGACTTAGAAATTTCTAGGGCCTCTAATCTGTCCAATCTATTTCCGTTGCCGCTAATATGTAAGAATTTGGCATCATCGATAGAAAAAGTATGATTCTCACGGTGACAATGATTAGCCATTTCAGAATAAATTAGAGGATTTGTTAAAGCAGATTGGTGTTCACGAAATCTCTTTTCAAAAGATCTTCCTGTCTTTCCTATATAGAAATTATCACAGTCAGCACATAAAAGTTTATACACACCGCTGTTGTTAAGTATTCCATTTTTGCCTTTCCCATTAAATAAGAGTTTCCGGAGATTAAAGTTAGTGTTAAAAGCTGGCTTTATGTGACTTGGAATATTTTTGGTTATTAGCGGCAACGGAAATAGATTGGACATATTAGAGACCCTAGAAATTTCTAAGTCAGTATACCGATCAGAGCATCTGTTGAATAGTTATTTCCCCAAAATCTCCCCGCTCTTGCCAGAAATTATACCTAGCCTTCCTCTCACCCCTCCTGCCTCCATCCGTTGAAGTGTCTATATCGGTGCCAGTCCGAACAGCATTTAGTCTTGTTTACGCTCCCCTGAAGATGAGGTGAAAGCCTTGAAACCGGTAGGGTTATACCGTCATAAAAAAGTGGAATAAACAGTGTTTGTTAAAAATAAATTGCAATGTCTTTAAACCTCCACAACGTTAATGCCTCAACTATAAACAACATGGAAAATATATATTTTTGTTTTTAAATTTGTCGAAAACAAATATAAGACTTCAATATATTCAATGAAATGTTAAAGACAAACATAATTAACTAAAAATCCACCAATTGAAAATATGATTGTTATATAAAATATAAATAAAACATTATTATGAACGGTCAAAGAGAATAAATTATTGCACCATTTCAATGTATGTTTGAGGAAAATAAAATTTAACATTTATAAATTAGGAATATTAAAACATTTATATTAAAATTTAAAAATAAAGATAAAATAAGTGGATTTATATAATTATAACTTTCAAAGTTTAAATATTATATTGGTTTAAAGGCTGATTACTGAATGATTAACTGAAAATGTATAAAAGTCAGATTCAGAGAGTTATCATTTCACAAAGTTCTTCTAGCACAGGAATAAATATCGACAGTGGAGATAAACAAAAAACAACCAATAACAGTCTTCTTATAAAAGTCCTCGAGAGTAATAAGCGATATCTTTCTCAATTTTCGGTTATTTCTAGGGTTAATTCTGCATTTCAAATGTATTTATTAGTTTTCATAAAAAAGTTAAATCACAAGGCAAAAAATCCTATCAAACTTTTTTGAAATAGTAAAAGCTATGGGATAAAGGATATTGTTATAAATAATTTAAGAGAATAAAAGTTAGGCATGCAACATCTTGTAAATGTATCAGAAATAATTTATAGTTATCGTCATATATAATGAAATAATTGTTGATATTATTACTATTGAATAACACTGACCACCTTGAGACTTTTTAAAGTTTTTATGTAAAGGTAAACTTTCCAGACAATCACCTTATAGTCAAGTTTCTCATTCATAGTTAGTTCAAGTTTCTTTGCTTTCTAGTCACTTCTAAAGAGGAAGTTATTTTCTTAATACATTTGAGAATAATATATTATTTTCATAAAATCTTTCTTACTTTTTCTCTAGAGATTTCAATGAAAGCCGTCTTAAAGGAAAATAATTAAAATAAATAAAACAGATGAAAACTTTGACTCTTGAAGAAAAAACTTTCTGTAATGGAATATTTAATTATGTCCATTAAAAGGGGTTATGAAACTAAAGTTTTTAGTAGAGTTGAGTATTAACTAAGTTAGGCTTTATGTTGTCAAGTATAGGTATTTGTTTATTCGTATCTGCGGATATGAACAAAAATATTAAAATTTGATACGTTATAACCAAAAAAGTAAAAACTTGATCAATTCATGAAGATGGGAAAAATGACATGAAATCAGTAGGATGTAAGGATTTTGTTGATTTTAAGAGTGATTTATTTAATTATAAATAATGAAACCAAAATTTCCACAGTTAAAACTATGAAATTATTCATAATTCATTTGATAAGTGTCGACACCTTTATATAGTATAAGAACCCACGGATTATAAGTACGTCAACTTCAGAAAATTAAGAAAAAACTGAGTTGTTCCTGAATGTAGTTGGTAAGATGCCTGTCTTCCAGCCCGGAGATTGCGGGTTCGATTCACGTTAGCATCTTTTTTTAACAAGGGTTCCTGACACCTTTTTGGTTGATTGAAAGATGTGGCAATAAACCTGTCAAGTAGTACTGTACACAACAAAAGCAATTTAGTAAAATATGACCTTAACATAGAAAATAAACACATGATAAAATAATGCTATTCATTCAGCTCATAATAATCATTCGGCCCATATTTGTTCACTATTGAATGTAGACCGCCCATTTCCACCTTTATTCATCCTGATCTTGAGCGCTTTTTATTAAGAGTACTCTTGCAAGCCGCCTGGTGTCATCCACCCACTATGTAGGCGGACCAACCAGTGCTCTTTTCTCGATATACACATATGGTCACCAATGCGGAACTTTTTATAAAATTTTTCAGTCTCCATTACATGACAATTTTTTCAACATTACTTACCCATAGTCTACGTTGAATCCCGAGCTAGAGCGCCCTTGAGAAGAGTCTGCTCTGTAAACTACTCTGTATAAATTGTAGTTTGTACATTATCTAACCTTGGATTTATTCATTTTCCATATATTTGCTATATTCCATCACGTCACGTATATTTTGGGGAAGGCAGAGAAGGCTTCACGAATTTCTATCAATGATACAGCTTTCAGCTCGTCTACATTCATACATCTCGATCTATCTTGTTTCTTATATTTCTTATCTTTCCTTCAGTGAAAATTTCTCAAACAATCTCTATCCATTATTTCTTTACATTTTCCTTGTCCTCACTCTTTATTCGTTCCAGACAAATGTATTTGTTTTGTAAGTCTTTCGCAACTCATTCTTTCAAAATAATAAAATCTCTTAAGATTTGTTCCTGAATTCGAATAATAACATCGATATATAACAAACAGTTATCCTTTAACAAACCATTTCTTATTCAATCAAACATTGTAATACTAGATATTCTACGCAACGCACGTATATCTACTGCAATTATTTTGCTTTCATGACACCTTTTTAATGTTCAGGGTTCGCTTCAAAGTTCACGCACACCATTGTGCACATTAAATTTTGAAGATGTTGAGAATGATTTATCGGCAGTATTAAGTGAGCCATTGACCTTGTTGCTTGCAGAAATAAGTATTTAAATATCTTTCTCTGTCTAATAATCTCTCGAAAATATGCTCCAATAATAGCGAAATTCCTCAAATTCAATAATTTAAAAAAAGGAATAATCCCAAAATACACTATTTTCATGGTTGGCTTTTTTACCTTTATGTAGTGTCAAGTGTATTATAAAGCACAGTAACTTATATGACACAAAAGCATTACACTTTTTATGGCCAATTTTGTAACCTTTATATCAGAATATAATCAAGATATCATATACAGTGAACCTAAAAAGCCGAAGCTCTTTATCGAAAATATTGCGGTAAAAATTTGACAAATGGAAGATATCATTTTTATATGCATAAGAGAGAAAAGGGTTGAAATGATGTAGAACGGTGACATATTCTCGCAAGTTTTGTCAATGTTTCCGACGTATTTCTCACCGCGACGCTCTTCCATTATGTGCGATAATAAATCTACGGTATATCGGAAGTTTTGATTTGTCGCGAAAGTCAAACAGGAAACTCTTCCCTTTTAGCGAGCTGCGACCTTTTTGTGAACGTGTTTGTTTTCCAACGTATTCCTTCGTGGGCCGGATCAAAAATTATTTTATTATCTTTTTAAATTTTAGGGTGGTCATTGCTACTTTTAGTGGATTAATTAGATTATAGTGGATTAAAGTTATTATAGTGACATTTTTCCCTACTGCAATTTATCTGGCCACCTAGATCAATCTACAGACTATATTTTGAAAAACAAAGTCGATTCTCTCGAAACAAGGAGGAGCTCCAGTTAGCTTTACGTCGGACTTTCTTCGGTCCGATTGGCTACTCTGATCTTTAGTCAACCTATGATAGTTTTACAACTTTTTTCAACTTATGCAAAATATTTGATTACCATATCTTTAAATAATTCTGCTTTTATATGTTATTTTTTTCATTTAATTTAAATATCAACTCTGTCGGTGTCTCAGTTACCCTTTTCGTACTCCGGTATTGCGCTAGCAGAATATCAACATTTTCTTCGCATATAACGATATCGTTGTGAAAATATTGAGATAATCTAAGAACCACTGGAAAAATAAAGACAAATGTTGGAGGAAAATGTATTTCAAATAAGCGAAACGGAGACTAAACACATGCTAGGCAAACCAGATAAGGATATTGGAACGACCAAACTCTAATCCGTAAATCTAAGGACATATTTATTCAAATATCTTGGCTAATTCATTACAACGTATGGAGAGGTGCTCCCGGATGTTAAAAACAGAATAAATATTGCCTCGTACATGGAGTGTTGATCTCTAAAAAAAAAGAGAAACAACTGCTTCATGCTGTGGAGATGCGCATACTACTGTGGTCACTAGATTGAATGAAATCCGAAATTGATAAATTTGCGGAACAGTGGTGTCAATAGTAGATAAAGTCCGGGAAGCACAACTACGTGGGTATGGGCAAGTACAACGGTGGAATGAAGGGTCTACGCTAAAGACAGCCACCAATTGGGCAAGGCAATTCTCAAATAGACGCAGATGGAGACCCAAGAAAAGCCTATATAAGAAAGTGGAGGAGGACATGATAACTCATACAATTTTTGAGTAATTGGCGAGATTAAGAGAGATGGAAGAAAAAGGTCCAAGCAGCTAGCCCCAAATGGATGGGATAAAGATTCTCCTCGGGAACAGATTTCATATTAAAGTATGACTAAATCCAATATTATTCCACTACTTTCCTAACATATAATTACACTAAATTTATATATATTTTTTACAACATTTTTAATGTCGATAATAGCAAATTTGAGCCAGATCGCTCTTAAGGAGAGTTTGTTCTCTAAAATGAGTTTTGTTAATTAAACTTTTATTCTTATTATTTTGAGTGGACGATTGTACTGTAAGGAAACTTTATTCGTTCTTAAAAAGAGTGAAGGTGGAGGAGGGTCAACTGCATGCTCCTGTAAATATATAACTAAATAATTCTTCTCCGACCAATTACCTTTGTAGGAAAATTGTTGGAGTTTGGAGTTCGTACAAGTATAAAAAAATTCCAGTGATAAGATTAACACGTTCGCTGCTAAAGACGCCCCTGGCGCGTCAACACATTCTTTGTAGAGACGCTGATGACGCCCGTTGCGCGTCATTCGATTCTCTTTGTTTATATGGTACCGAATATTTTAAGATTTTAAGGTTTCCGTAAGATTTTAAGGTTTCGAAAATACAGTAAGATTTTAAGGTTTCGAAAATATGATTTTTTTCAGTACCTCTACACTATTCTATAAATACATATCGCAGTGAATGTGTTAACACTTTAAATTGAATAAAGTATATATGAAATGACCGTAAGTGGGGCTTCGTTTTTTGTCTAAAAAAATAGAAATTATTGTTGAATTTAAGTGGCAATTATAAAAATGTTGAACCGTTGAAATTGATGAACTTCGGAAACCATAATAGACAATCATCTTAAAGAAGGAATCTCTTATCAAAAATCTCTGGCAGTATGAAGCGGCATGGCTAGTACTGTTCTTAGGCCGAAGATGGATGACATCGGAAGGGCTTAGAAGCAGATATTTGCAGGCGGAGTTGTAACAACGGCACGGTGGCTTAAAACCCGCAATGCGGAAGGCAACGGAATTCCACCGCAATATCCTAGTTTCAAGTTTCTTCATCATAATTGAAAACAATGTTGAAAGGGTCCAGAATAAATTTCTGAGATACGAGTATATTAATTTTCATCTCGGCATCCCACCTAACATGCTTGACTACTATCTCATTTTGAATTACACCTGTCTTCTTGAATTCTCTGAAAGAAAAAAATATGTAATTAGATTTGAAGTATTAGGTACTTAGGTATTTTTACTTTAAGCTTTGATGTTATTCCTAATATTTTTTTATATATCGTGGAGAAATCCTTGCAAAAATAAAAATTATATGTATCGTTTGACTCTGTGTCGTGAAGGTGTATGGGAGGGCAAGGAAATGTAGTGTGCTAGGAAGCCTAAGAGTTTGTTTTGTTGACAGGTTACATTAAGCCTGTAATATTGCTTGTTGCCATAACAAAAGGAAGCAGCTCACTAATATGTTCATTAATATGTCAGCTAAAATACAAATTACGTCTAATAAAACTGTTCCGTGGCCTTAAATCTTATTCAAATGTATTTCTATTAAACTTTTCAGATATTTTAATTAATGTCTTCATTTTGACGTGACTTGTGATATATCCAGCGAACAAACTAGAATATTTCTATCCATCACAAGAATGGCTGGTTCATTCGCACGAATTACCTTCAAGAAACTACTTAAATTAACATAGTTGCCAAATAGAGTAGAAGAAATTAATTATCTTCTTTGATATATTTGACTGCTCGGCAACTTATAAAGGCTGGGGATTCATCCATGTTCCTCTAATATCAGAATCTGGAAAAAAGCTTTCTTTTGCCTATATTCTGTATAGTATTAGGAATTTGTAATTATTATACGTTTAGTTTAAAAAACCTCCTTAAAATTATAATTTCGTTGTCTTATTTTAGTTCATAAATTAAACTCCTCTTTTAAAACAAGTTTTTTAAACTAATTCTTAAAATTTTAAACTTTATACAGTTATGTGAAATTAATAAAGTAATAAAATTAAAAAATATATTTCACTGTTAATATTAAAGTTCTGAAGTATGGGACCGAAATGTGGACGTGAAAAAAACTGATAAGAGCAGAATAAATGCTGTTGAATTGTATGCACTGAGAAGAATATATAAAGTGAAATAAATATATGCATGAAAGAATACGGAATGAAGTGATAAGGGATGAATATGAACTTAAGGCTGATGTGTAGAGTAAGATAAAAAGGAGCACTCTGAGATGGAATAAATGAATGAAAGAAAACTTTCAAAACAAATATATAGTCAAATGTGAGTGGAAAGCTAGCGAGAAAAAGAACTAGGAATGTGTGGTTGAATCGAGTGAAAGATATTTTGAAAGAAGAAAACATAGTAAGTCAGAGAAATCGTAGATGGTGTATGGATGTAGAAGATGTGCGTCGAGAAAGGAAAGTCTGACGATTTGTTCTCTCTGACTATACTGACAGATAAATGGCGTGATAGCTATTTTGTATGGTACGTATGTTATATATTAAAATGTTGAGTAGATAACTGAAAAGATCTAGAAAACCGCAAACAAAATAAATAAACAACTGTTTTTCGACCAGCGACAACAGTCTCCCGCCTTTTCAGGTCAGTGAAAGACAAATTGCCTCCACCATTAATATATTCAGTCGCTTGCTAATGCGACCCATTTTATGTTGAACAAACCAAAATAAGAATACAGACATATATATCACAAAGCACAAAAAGAGCTAGAGAAAGAAAGAATAAACCAAATCAGCGATTTGTGATTATGCAATGCAATGAGATACTAACCACTTGATTATATTTGATCAAGTCCGTATCATCACCTTTTATAAGCACTACTTTCCGTGAATTTTCGAGAGAAGTCTTTCAAATAAAAAAAATCTAATTTTAACAGTGATGGTGACTTCAAAATTTCTGCAACGTTGAGCTCAGTCAAAATCCGAGAGTGTTTTCCAAACTACTTTAAACAAGAACATAACATGTAGAGAGACATAACATATGGTGTATACAAATAAATGTAGCTAGTCACACTTAACTTAAGGAAACCATATACGATCAAGTTCAAAGATATCATCTACTCAAGATCGAACTATAGCCAGCCATCTTCCTTTCTCGAACAAGGAACATACGGCTCTCGAGGACTAGATTTGCGATCAGTCTGATACTTAAAGCTATTCATTCAAATTTTCAATTAAACCAACAGTTCTCAAAATCATAGTACAACAAAAAGTTCCCAATCATGTATAATAACAACTGTAAACATCTCAAATCACTTATAATGTAAAATAATGTTACTTTACATCTGTCTTTTACTTTGATACGTTCAATATTTTTCAAGTAATTATGTATTTTTTACTCGAATCATTATGCTTAAGTAAACACAAGTTTTAAAAAAGACGCGAGTGGTACTTCCTCATTTAGTTCCCCAGATTCATGAAAAGGAGAAAGCAGTTGGTGAGAACGGATAAAGAGAAAGAGAGGAGAAGAAGAGGGAGTGTGTAACGATTAGGAGTTGTTTTGTAAAAAATCTTGAGATAATTTTAAACTGATACTTATGCGAAAATAAGGCTATGTAAGTTATTGAGAAAGTAAAAAAAATCGGGAATATCGCCCGTCACCAGCAAGAATACCTTTTATCAGGTTTTTTTTTAAAATTCAAAATAAATATAACATAAAAAAAACAGTTAATTGGTAATACATAAATAAATTACGACGACGACCTTCGCGAGTTAGTTGACAAGACACCCATCTTTTTATTGTATATAATACAACCTGGTGGATTTATTGCCATGCGGCATTTTTTTCAAACTATCTAAAAAGGTGTTCAAATAAGCCTTTGATAAAAAGTAGACTTGTATCCTTTTTAGAAAAATCTGGTTTCCTACGGGATTTGAACCACCAATCTGTAGGTTTTGTCTTCTCACTCGAGAAATGCAGATTCGATTCCCGATGGTACTCGTACCTATATTTAAAAAAAGGGATGCAAAATGGTTTTACTAAAGTCTTGAATAATACTTTTCTGGTTGGTTGGAGGAGAATGCTGCGTGACAAAAACGCATCAGGTTGTATCTTATACAACAGAAGTGTAATAAAATACAAAACACCAAAAAGAAAAATATCCGACAAAATAAAAATTCTTGTCAAAAAACATATCTTTGATTCTTTCACTTTATATAACATGTATCGCTTTCAAAGGATAATTGAAAGTTTTATTCAAAAGCTTCTTCATTCCTGTAGGGAAAATGGGAAAATATCAGTGTGAGAACAGGCTTAGAAAGGATTAGGGTTATTCAACATGTATTTCCAGCTAAGTCGAGGAAACTCTCTAAAAAAGACCAATTGACATCCTCCGTGGCAATGTGGGGGGATTTTTGAATGCTTGAAAAGTAACAATATTTGATGTCCGTATTTTTCGTCATATTAAACTTATCAATTTCTGTTTAGTAAGAATTCAATAGGACAATAGATAAAACGGTTTCTTTGGGTTTCTATAGTCTTAGAGAGAAAAAAAGTTTGTCTGTGTCTTCCTACAAAAAAGATAAAAACTCTTATTAATTCATTTCTGGCGTAACGTCTTGATTATTGTAATTCTATTTATTCTTGTTTGCCTAATTCCAAGATTACAAGACCAGTCCGTTTTCTATGCGGTTTCTAAACTGATACATGATGGTCATAAATATTGCCATGTGCTTCTAAAAAGTCAACATTGGTTCAAGTGTCGTAAACGGATTGATTTTAAATATGTTCATTTATATTTAAGTTTCTTCATAGGGTATCTCCATCGTACGTTTTGGATCTGTGTCTAAGATATGTTGTTTTGGAAAAGAGCAAAACTTTGAAGTGGTCTTCATCGATTTTTTATAAACATACGTAATTTTTTATAAACATACGTAATCCAATGGTAACAGCCATCAACTTTTTATCCTTACACTCAACTTATTATATTTGTAATATTTCTAATCTATCAATAATATTTGATTCGATTCTCAACGTACAGCGTTTTTTAATGGTGTCTTCTTTGAAAATTATGCTTTTTGAATTGTCCTTTATAATTATAAACTGTCTTGTTGACATTGTGGTAGTCTAAGTATTCCTCCTTAAATAAACCTCCGCATACTAATGGATTGTAAATAACACACATTGTAGGACCAAGATATTGTTTTCAATGTAAAATCATGGATTGAAAATAGCATATAATGTTGGAGCCAGATATTGGTTTAAATGGATAATAATGGACTGAAAATAATACGTACTGTAGGAACAAGATATTGGTTTCAATGTATAAAAAGCTTTGTTACACTTTAAGACAGGCAATACATAAGGATTTATTTCGACTTTGTTTATTTGATCTCGCCATGAAATGTTTTATGAAACTTAAAAAAAAAATTTAATAATGTGATCCATACAACAAACATTTGCCAAAGGCTAAACCTATATACAAATTTAAATCTCAAGAACAAATTCAATTTATATATTATTTTTATAACCCTTAAGTAAATTTATTTAAATTTTCTTGATGTATTTTTTAATAATCTTAATATTTAATCTCTTAGAAATAGTTAACATCTACATACTAACTTATAACTAGATAGCAATACTTTAAACTAATTATTTGAATACTAATTATTTAAATAAGATTATCCGAGTATTTGCATCAACATTTATTGATTAATGTGTGCACTCTAAGCAGGCGCATTAACTAAATCTAGCAAATAATTAAAAAATAAATCTTCTTTATATGTTATATTTCAACCCCCGAGGGTGGTATGATAACACCTCTTCACATTAAACGAACTGGCGAGGGACATGTCCCAAAAATATTTGATCTATCGTAAAGGACAATATTTTACCGGGTTAATGGTTCTTTACAATGCAATGACTAAAAACGTGATATACCCGGTGAATTATTAGTAGGAGAAAGCATGCAAATTGGACTCAATGGAGAAATAACAAAATAATTCCTTTTTTATGCGGACTTACACGCAACACAGACAATACGGCCCAAAAATGGGGACAGCTAAGTATGAAGAAATATAAAAGAGAGAGGAAATTGAATTATAAAAATAAAGATGGGACAGTGTTACCATGTAGACGTGAAGAGAAAAATTGAACTTAAAAGACGGAGATAAAATTTCAGACACATTTCTTTTTAAAAAATTCTTATATTTTTGAAGAGGGGAATACAGTTGATAGAAAGTTTGCTTGCCTTGATGATTAAAAATATAGTTAAGGTATATTTTTGTTTCGTTTTTTTTAAATATTTTATTTTCTAGTTTTTTTAATTTTTATTACCATATAACGTCAAAGTGATTTGAAAAAAACAAATCAGGAAAAGTTTGTGGCCAATATATCTGAGCTCTTGGGTCAGTATCTGAAAAGAGCTTAATGTTAAAAATAAAAATTGATTTAAATTCAGGAGGTAAAGAGAAAAAAGGAAAATAAATTAACATCCAATACACATTAAGGTCTAGCTAGAAAACGGGTTTGGATTAGATTATCTTTCACTCAACTTCGGTGTTTGGTCGAGGAAAGCACCCTGAATCTCTTGGTTGGTAGCACATGTTTTCCTTTCTCATACTCTGTTCGATGCTTTACCAGGGTCATTAATCCAAGCGTTCTTCCACGATTTCTATTTATAGTAGCATTTTAAATTTGTTTAGTTTGTCTTTTTTTACTTATTCAATATATCGAAATCCCCTCAACGTTCTCTTTTTCATACTATCAGTTTTTACCATTGATAGATCGACATACCATGTATTATTTGCATTTACTCGACTCCTTTATTTACGAGTATTTGTTTACGTCCCCGTTTCACCCTGATACTGATACACCTGATCGATGTTGATACGAATACTATACGCTATTAGCAATAATCGTTTTGGTAGGTCCTTTGCTTTTTATTGTTTGTGTTTTAACATGTTTCAAACTTATTTTAAAAGGTAAATAAAATTTTCCATCAGAACGAAACAAGCTCGAAATAAGAAAATGAAGTTGTGAACATTAAGAAAAATACGAACTCTATAGTTTTCTGAATTATTTTAATAGACACATCTATATGCCATTTACAGATATCTAGTAAACAAGATTGAGTGGAAAACTTATGCTATTAAAGTTGGAGCAATAGAGTAAAATCCTATAAATTATTGATAACAGACCAAAGAGCAAAACTCTACGAACGATTTTCTCTTGGAGTAAATTATAATAATATTAATTCAAATGGTACGGAAATATTGAAATTTTTTTAAGTTCATATCATATTTTTTTTGGTTGTATCTAAAAAAAATACTCTCACAATTAAGATAATTTGCAAATATGGCAAGTTGCCAAAATATACCAAATTTTTGTAATCCAATTTTCTGTACAAATTGAACTGGAAATAAAATTACGAGTGAGTCTACTCTGCCACATTTACTTTCAGATTAACATCATTAAGTCCTCTTTTCTCTCTGGGTTTTCTTTTTAGTTTGTAAAATACTAAGCATTATTTGCTTCAAAAGTTGGAATGCTGAAACGCTTTTATATTTATGTTGAATTGTACTTTTTTTTTCTATCCGAGAAATGAAATTTATTTCCGTAGATTTTTTTTTCATAAAATATTTTACTCGTTTTTTTTCACGGAGTCTAAAAATAAGACTTACTTCCGGAATAGATTTCATCCTTCGAATACAATACGGAAAATTCATTGAAATTTAGAATTTGAGAAAAATGAAGTTTTTTTTCATTATATTAAAAAAAATTATGAATTTATAATATATTCCGTCTCATTCGATACATATTGTTTTCTTCAACATATCTTTATTGTTGATAAGGGTAAGTGTAAGAGTGTAGCCAGAGGACCACACTATCTTCGGCATAATTCATATACTCTTTGGGCTCAAAACATTGAAGAAGGCCATCAACTTATGGTTTGTTTTCGTTTTTTTAGTAATACTACCTTACGCATTTTTTTTATCAAACTTAGATCATTTGAGGGGCTCAAAGTTTGGTAGGGTCGCGGTGGTGCATGTTTTGCCGGAAAATGTGTGCCTATAAAATACCGCGTAACGCCATAGTTGCATTCCATCAGCAACACTACCAATAGTCCTACTCCTAGCGTCCACGAGTGGCCTCTTAAGCCCCGCGAGCCCTGGGCAATGTGGTCACTGGCATATTACCATCAGTGCCATAGCAGATAGGAGAGGATGAATGTGCGAGTGTCCGGCGCCATAAAACCGGACCCCCCCGGCTAAGGGAGGGTGACCCCTACAGAAACACCTATCAGGGAAGGCAACGGGAAACCACCCTGATTATCATTCCCAGGATATCACTATGGAGAAGAAGGCAAACGTCTTGGCTGCGAAATATAAGAGACTGGACCGGAATGAGACGTGTGGAGGAGCTGTTCCGGGTCGCGCAAGACAGAGAAGCCTTCGCCAGAGTGATTGCCAACGTCGGGGGGACCTGACAGGGCACATCAAGAAGAAGAAGATCATTTGAGGCTTTTATTGAACATCATTGGGAATCGACGAGAAAGTAAAATCTACTTTTAAATCGTTATACATCCAAATTTGGGAAATTCCAGCCAATGAGAAACGATAACAAGATAACATCAATTGACAATACAGAATATGTTATCGAAGCGACATCACAGTAAATTAATGGTGTAAAAAAATTAAATAAAACCCCGTTTATTAAATATGAATACTAATTTGATATATTTAATTCTGTAGAAACCATTCACATTTTGATAAGGTGATTTTTTTCATGCAGAAACCTTCGTAAAAGTGCTAACTAAGACACGGAGGTAGTCCTGTAAGAAACGGGACCTATAATTAATTTATTCTACTTAATTTGTACGAAAGAGAATTATATTTTTATCAATATTTACAAACGTAGATTTCTTTAAACAAAATGTTATATTGAATCATTTATGGAAACGTAGATAAATAACAAATTTTGTCTTCACACTCCAATGGATATTTTTTCTCACAATACATTCATTAGTTACTTTTATGATTATTTCAAGACTAGATTTTTAGTTTTTGCTTTTTATTAAAGCTGAGACATAAATTGAAAATAAACAGAAATTAATTTTTTATAAGTCTTTCTTTTATAATTTTTCAGATTAAAAAACATTGTTTTGAGACAATGTTTTTATTATTTAAAAAAAATTAAATGCTAGAGTTCTTCAAGTTTTTCACTCGCGATTTGTTTAAAAAAGAAATTTTTTCAGTATAAAACATTTTTAACGTATTTTTTTCCAGTTAAACACTCAAAGAGATAATAAGAAATACAGACTAAGACGAATGTACAAAACCGAATACATGTAAGATGGGGAAGTCATAAAATACTCGTATATTACTGGCGGGATCCTCACTAAAGAGAAGATGAGAATAGTTTATTAAGTTACTCCGTAGAAAGCTGACCACCAGTCAGACATACCTCCTAAAAGATGAAGGGATAGCTGGCTGTCTTTATCCCAGGAATAATGCAGAAATAAGATCAAGAAGAACAAAAATAATGTTCTCACCCCCTCGTAGTTAATCCTAAAGTTTTGTTATCTTTGTATAATCCAGCGTAAAAGAAGTAAACCGGGAAGATTGAACGAATTGATTAAAATTGAATTGACTGAAATCGAATTTAAGTTTGCTCAGCTGTTCCCCCGTAACGTTCAGATAACATAAGTCCGCATAGTTCATAATTGGTAAAAAAAGAGATAGTAAAGATTTTGGGTTTATTCGGTAAATATCTTTGCAATATATTATATATTGTATGTGAAAGCAAAAGAAGATCCTAGAGCTTACCTCATATAATTGTTCTCACTATGAAAGAGTAATATCGACATGCACAATAACTACAAACTGTTTCACTTTATTGAATTGTGGTGCAGTCTAATAGTATTGGAGGAAAGTTACCAGCGTCAAATTACCAAGTAAAGGGCTGTCGGTAAAGATTGTTAGAAATTTATATTTTGTTTTATAAGTGATTATCAATTCAAAATCACAAAAGTCTTTTATCGTAGTGAAAAAAATGCAATTTGTTTTAAATAATTAATATAGCTGAAGCCATAAATTAACTAATATCCCTGAAAACATCATACAAAAAAATGTCTATGATATTCAGTAGGTAGAAATAGCTTGGCGCGGAATTTGAAATGGATTTTCTTCATAGCCTACGCTCTCAGAATTTCTCAGTATATTTCATATTGTGTTCTTATAGTTTCTCAGTATTATTAATATCGATGTATTTTCTCAATTTTAAAAATAGGCTCAACCACCCACTCCATACTTTATTAAGTGAAAGAGGCTGAAAATGAAAACGTTAAATCATCCAACGGAAGTAGAGCATCCAGATATTTATTGCTTTAGCATTAGGACACGTAAAGAAAAATCCTACCGTAAAAATGTATGAGGTCTCTACATTCCACTACAGGAAAAAAAAGAAAATTATATTGGCTGCGACAATTTGTTTTTGTTAAGGACTAAGAATGTTTTTGCTATATTTTTTGTGGAAGTGGTATTAGCGCATACAAAGTGTTTGTCGATGATTCATACTCCACATAAGAAAATATTATCACTTCTCTTAATATATGTAATACATATTTTTTATTTATTTTACGTGACAAGGAAATATACAATAATAAAATAGTATGAGTTTAAAGTCATTCATTTCAATAAATATACACCAATAATGTTTCATTACTATGCTTAGCTACCGCCAACTAACTAGGAATTCCTATTTTAAGTCAACCTGCTTATCGCATGTGTTAATTAAATACTCTCATCACTGAAAATCGATAAAAAATAACAATGTCTACATATAGGGGAGATTTTACCTTTTATGGTTGAAGGAACAAAATTTAAAAAACAACAATACTAAGATACCATAAACCACAATAAAATTGGTATACGAGTATGATGTACAAATACTAAGAATTCTGCATTATAACGCAACAGCCCATGGAAAATAAGATCCCCGTCATTATTTATTTCTTAACATGCAACAGCATTCTCAAAGATTCGGCAATGCCCTGAGAAAACAGCCATTCATTCAGTGTGTATTTGAGCTTTAAAAAAGTAAATGATTCTCACTAATCTGGCAATGCGTTATACATCCTGGATGCTAAACAATTATGACAACTATGGCCAAATTGTTCATTCTTTTAAAACTAATTATATCCCCTCTACTATTTTTCCTGGTCTGTCAAATGTGGTTAGTCATTCTATGAGTCTAAGAGAACCATTTTCATTCTATACATTTGTCCTATTCTCAGAAAGCCAAAATCTCAAAAAAGTTACTCATTTTGATATCTCAGAGGCTTATTTTTTTATCAATATAACCTTGATTATTAGTTTATGCAATTAGAACGACATCTTCAAATATAATCTCCCAATATTTTTGAAGTGAAAGGTCTACAACCAGTGTATTATCCCAGTACTTACGCTATGAGACATGGACGCTTACATAAAAAAACACACAAACCTTCAGACCGCACAAACGAGCATGGAGAGATGCATGTTGGGATATACGACCATAAAAGAGACGTATACAAAAGTAAACGAAACACCTAGATTTGCAATAAAACAAAGGTGGAAGACGTAATAAAGTTGCACAAGAAAATGAAGTGTCAAATGGACAGGACACGTATCCAGAATGTCAGATTCCCGACGGACGTCCGAAATAATCCAATGGTATCCAGGAGGCATAAAGAGGCCCAGAAGAAGACCGAAGGTACGCTGGATAGATGAAATCAGGAAGCATGACAGGATCACATGGCACCAACGAGCAATTATTTGGAGTCAACTTGGGAGACCTTCATCCAGCAGTGGATTGACCCTGGTTGACAATGATGATGATGATTAGTTTATGCACCTCCTCAATCCTATCGACAATGGTTCCGGTAAACTATCTGAAAAATATCTTAATTGTTTGAATGTGAGATATGGACCTGAAGGTATGATATTGTCACTGTTGTGTTATATTATTTTGTCAAATACAAAAGATGCCCTAACTCTAGGTTTGGTGAACATAATACGAGTATATGATCAGTTGCAATGCGTGTCATAACATAGTTTAAGAGTTTGCTCTGTAATGATGCTTGCTTGCGTTAAACTTTGCGCGTGTTGTTGCCTTTATAACATACCTGGGATAAATTTTCGACGTGTATCCCGAAGGTTGTTCTTGACCTGAAGGTTAGATTTTTGGGACAGAAGATAACGTTGTCTTGCGGTGACGCAATTCAACATGTTCTCATCTCTAATTCGAATATGTTCAAGGGTTCCATACGTATAAATAGTATCATATCGGAAGATCTACAAAGTAGATCGTTTTCTCTTGGTAATTTTTCTACGTTTTTCTTACCATATATGTTTCTCTAAACATATGTAGTACCTAATCTAATAGCCGCAGCCATCTCCTTTCTATCCTTACACTCAACGAACATTTAGTAATTTTGTTATTTTTTAAATATGTCAATAATATTGTGTTGGAATTCTAAGTTAGAGCTCTTTTTTTCTAATCGGAGATATATAATATAAATTGTCATTTTATTATTAATAATAAATAACTATGCTTATATTAAACTAAAATCGTTCTTCTCCGAAATTCATTTTTTTAATATTTTGAAGCACCTTTATCATACTAAAGATTTAATTATTTTAAAAATAACTTTCGCAACTATTTAATATTAGGAGGGTAGGAATAATTACAACAGGTAACTTTGTAACAAAATCTCTCAACAGCCTGCAAAACTCAATAAAAATCTTAGACTTGGCTCATTAAATATTATGACATCCCGCTGTAATTAGGTTTTCTACTTAGCTCGCGTATAATAATATAATTTATGGCACATTTTGTTAGTGCCCATTACTCCAATACGTAAGGCATCGTCTATTATCTTGTGACGCATTCAAAGCGTCGTCAGTTCCACTACATATGTCAAATATACTTAATTTAACGGCATGTCCTCACGTGTCTGTGGCTATAACAAATGGTTGTTGATACCTTAACCTTTAACACGTTATATCCTTATGTTGCTTTTTAACTATTCTTTATGCAAACTATATTATTTTTACGGAGTGTAAAAAATAAAACACCTTACTTTTTTTTCTTCTGTTATATTTTTTAACTCAACGCTGTGCAAATTTTAACATACACTGTGTCTTCCTAATACGAGTTTATTGAATTAAATTACAAGTTACCTTTAATTAAGTAATTTATACTAAATTTTGTTTATAGTGAAAATATATTAAGCCGAGAAGATATGTTTGATTGATTATTTTTGATATTTTTTTAAATGTTTGATGGATTTCATAATTTCTAAATACTTTGTTGTACAATATGTGTAGATTTTTTGTGTATTTGTAAGTGTGAAAACGTGTGATTATGTGTGAACTTAAAAAAATATATTTTGTTGTTATTACGTGTTCACAAAAATTATATATTGAAATTTCTTGGTGTCGTAGCTATGTACACCATATTGCAGATCTGACCATTTTATAAATTTAATAAATATTTTAGTGTTAGGGATAGAAATTGAGTAGTTTTATGTATAATTTATAGTTCAGGCATTAACACTGTGAGGTTTAAAGACATTGTAATTTGTTTAGTTATACATTTTTTAATCGACTTTATACGAGTATAATGGTATAACCTTACCGATATTAAGGTTTTCACCTCATCATCAAGAGAGCACAAACAATAGTGTTGTTTGGGCTTCCCTGTTGATGAGTTGACAACCTTGAAACCGATAGGGTTATACCGTTATATAAAGTGTAATAAACAGAGATTGACAAAACACATAACAATTTACTAGTTTTACTTATAATTAATTCATCAAAACGACCCCGTGGCTTAATTGCTATGTAGTCTGTTTTAAAGAGATTATAAAGTTTACTAATTTAATGAATGTTTTAAGATATTTGAAAATATCAATCTGTCGTATAGGCTGGTCTGGAATGATTTTCAACTGGGCTGGTCCAGCCTATTAAATACAGAGTTGACAGAGATGATATTTATTTTACTTAAAGCTTAGTTCATTTGATATTTTGAATAAACTTATAAAATATAATATAATGGTTGTTTTTTTTTTGCATTGGTATGTTCTAAAACCTAAAAAAATGAAGAAATTAACTCCATAGTATTTAAAACTATAGTTTCACTCGTGGGTTATCAGTTGGGAAATGTATATGAAGGATGAAAGGTTGGACCTAGTCATTCAAATTCTGTTTTTATAGTTGTTCAAAAGTTGTTTTTAATCTTTTTTGAATGTTTCTTTAACTCGGCTTGATTTATTCTGAGGTTGCGTTTCTGGACACCTGGCCTGAATTTCTTACCCATCGTGCGTTTTTTTTTCATTTTAAATATAACATATAAGTTTCATTTTGTTCAATATTTGCTTTTAAGTTTTGGCTTAGAAATTGTGTTTTCGTCCTGAGATACTTTCCGAATAATTTAATTATACATGTTTGAGATATTTTTGAATATTTAAAACCGTGTTGATTCTAAAATTCATATAATAAAAAATGCCAAACTTACCTTTTGTGATCCATTACTGACTGATATTGACAAATCAATAATGTATAGTGACCTACTGAAAAGTCACATCAGACTAAGTAGGTCTCGATTATTTTTTTTCATATCAAATGTTAACGAAAACAAAGAAAAACAGTTAAGTTACACGAATTTATTCCTTAACATTTTAAATAATAAGCATAATACAATATATTTTAAAATTTGGTCAATATTTTGAAAATGAAATCTATAGCTTTCGATAACGTACAACTCATTTCTAGACCACTTTGAGGGGAAGAATAATATTATAAAAATCTAAATTCTGCTTTTGAAATGTGTAACTTAGACCTTTTTTTAAATAGACAATCCACCCAAATTAGGATGATTTGTGTCCCTAAATTAGTCATTATACAATTATATGAGTAAAAAATAAAATTTATGTAAAAAAATTAAATTCTAGTTAACCGAAAAAATACATGGTCTATAGTTTCATAATCCAAACCACACTCGCAGTCAGGATTCTCCACAATACCCATTACGTAAAGGTGACTGACTAGCCACCACGCAGTAGCCCACCCACAAACGACACATGACAAACACTTCCATTTTATTCATTCATATTATATTAAACCATGGTTTCAAAGCGATAGATTGTTGAATTGATTTATATCTAAAGCTCTTATTAACACCAGTTCTATCTCAAACCAAAAAAAAATATGTGCCAAGTATCATGTTTAATTTTATTTAAAAGATCAGGCTGTGAAAATTCAGATCGGGGACAACCGGTAGAAAATGCATAATTTGCCGAAGAATCAACACATTCATTACCAGTCATACCAATATGTTAAGGAATCCAAGCAAGATAAATATCTATATTTTTTGACATCAACAGGAATAACTTGGCTTTGATTCAGCAAATAATTTCTTTGTATGAGTTACTCAAACAATTACCTGAAATCGTATGAAGAGCATTTAGGGAATTGGAGAAGATAACGATTTAAAAAAAATTTAAGTATTCGCAATTACTAAGAGCCTTTTTTATTGCCACACATTTAGCCTTAACAACTGAAGAGTGAGGAGAAGTTTATAAAGTGATTTTATGTATTTTGGACTCATATGCAAAAAAATAGGAAAGTCTCTATTCAGGATAGTGTTGAAAACCTATTGACAATATCAGGAGGAAGATGAATTTTTATCAATTCATAGGCACTCGATGATCCGATGGATAAAGGATACGACATTGAAAATCGGTGAGCGATTTAGTTTCTGGATGTTGATGATTAGTAAAGATGAAAGATATGTAATGCTTTTACAAAGACAAGGAAAGCGCTCATTAGAATTCCGTGATCTAGTTTGACAACAAATATTAAGAATCATGATTTTTTTTCGAAGGTGTTCGATAAAAAAACATAGACCTTATAACCAATTTCTTTTAAATATTACGTTATTTATCATAGATTAAATACATGAAATTACACTCCATTAACTATGAAAGATTCACAGGTCGTGGTTTTTAATATACTCTCTAGATTTAGTTTTTTTATTCGGGGAAAGCAATTAATGTGAAAGTTAAGGTACCGTAAAGGGTCAAAGCTACCGTTTCATTGTGGTGATGTATGTTGAAAACTCTTAATCAGGGATGGCGAAAGGTGTAAAGCTCCATGTCATTAAGGGAAGTATGGGAAGCCCAATTGAGAAATACCGCTTTAGTTGGAATCATCAATTTTTGTCTCCGTTCAATTATTATCTATATATTTATCGATAAAACAAAAATACTTTTTGTTAACATTAGAAGAGGATTTCAATTTCTATGTACTTTTTATACTTAAAACAAATACTACATTCATTGTTAAAATACATATTGTATCGTATCGTATTTTTTATGCAAAAGTATAACCTGGAGAGTAAATTGCCATGTGAGAATATCTTTCAACTAACCTCAAATACTGAAACCATTTTATTAAATTTGATATCAACGAAAATTTAATGCGAAGCCTCCGGGTCGGAAGAGAAATGACTTATCAACTAGGTCACGGAAGTGCATATATTTGTTTACGGGCGTGTATATACTGGTATTACTTTTATGGTATAATTTGAAACAATTTTCTCAATCTTTGAAAAGGTTAAATAAATATACTATTTATAGTTAAGGCATTAACATTGTGGAGGTTTAAAGACATTGTAATTTGTTTTATCAAACACTGTTTATTCCACTTTATGTAACTGTATAACCCTACCAATTTCAAGGTTTTCCCCTCATCATCAGGGAAGCACAAACAAGATCCTAAGAAGTCTGGTTTGTGCTCCCCTGATGATGAGGTAAAAACCTTATAACCGGTAGGGTTATACCGTTACATAAAGTGGAATAAACGGTGTTTGATAAAACAGATTACAATGTGGTTAAATAAATGTTAATTTTTTTCATAAAACAACTTCATTATAAATATTTTTGAGTAATAAATTCATCATTACAGTTTTTAATAAAATTATTTGTTTCCTATTTGCAAAAGTAGGTATTTTAAAAAACTTAATAAAAACTGCCTTGATCACTCTTTGAAGAGATAACCTCATTTTCATCAAATGTTGTGACAGACATGCAAACTTAAAGGAGTCATTTTTTATCTACAAATTTTCATTCAAACTATTTATGAAATTCTTTGACTTAGAATTTTTTATATTATACAAATAATATAATATACACGTATACCCGATGAAAATAAGTTTTCCGCTTTTATATAGTACAGGGTGAAAACGATATCCATCATCTGCGAGTATTTTTGGCGAGATATTACGAGACGGATGCCGGTCTCTGGTTCATTTCATGTGATAAATGGCCTATTTTAGGTTTGTTTTGACAGTATGTTTTGAGAGAATTCGCTTTGGAAATTCCGTTGAATGTCAAATGCGTGTTGAACCCTCGTTAGGGAATAATTGTCGTTGAGGGCATTTATTTGGAGTACACATCTCATTCTGGTGACGGGGTCGAAGGTGAGGTGAAAAGGAATTAATGACACTAAGGTATTTTTGATAAATTAACATTCTGGAAAATATATATTTAAAACATTTTAATGCAAGTCTTTGTATTTGTATATAGACCATCTTGGCATAAAGAGACAGGAAGAAATATTGTATAGTCGAGAAAGTGTACGGTTAAGAATATTATCAGCTGAAATGATATATATTGAGGAATCTTAGAAGCTATGTTATGAAACTGGCACCATCTAGATGTTGAGTCACTATATCGGTATAAAAACTAATCTTGACGTATGGGAATAAACATTCTTAAAGTAAAATATCGTTAAAGGGAATAAACATTGTTAAGTTAAAAATAATAATTCCTAGAATAGAATCAGCTGAAATGCAATACATTAAAAAAAATTTGGAAACTACGTTAGAAAACAGACACCGACTAGTTAGTTGTATTTTTATAATATTTTGAAAGCTTCCACGTGAATTCTTCAAATAATCAAGTAATCTAATTTTTTTTTCATTTTCTTGAATTTCGTAAATAAGATTTAATATCTGGACATTTCAACCAAAACATGTAACAAAACTTATTTGCTGTAATAACAAATACAGGTACTCAACCATGAGCTTGTTTTTATTAACAATTTTAGTACCTTGTTTGAGTTGATAATGCAAATTTAATTGAATTTGGTAATCTATAAAAGGAGACTGTTGAAAAACAAGAGTTTTTTTTTCAAAAAATGTTATTTTATGCTTTTATACCAAACTTTTCAAACTACACACGAATTATAGAATAAGTAAATATAAAGATAATAATATAAACCGAAATTTCTTTTTCTTGGCATTTCATTCAATTCTGAGGATCTTGATCACGTTAGTCATCTACTATTCCTCTCCAGTAGAAGTGATTTCTTGTCCTACTTTTTACTTGGATGCTTTTGCTATTCATATTTCTCGCCAGAATTCACCACTAAAAGCTATCATTATCTGTTAGATCGTGGATGGACAGATACCACGCTGACCCATCCAGCGCATTATTAGTCAATGTTATAGTTAAAACTTGATACCTCTACCTTTAGTTGTATGTCAACTAGAGCCGATAGAAAATGTGTTGTTTCGCTATATTCTGAAATTTAACAAATTGAATATCGTGTGATTATCAATTATCTTTCAAAATAAGGAAAAAACTCGACAGAAATTAAACGACATCAGCATCTAAATTTTGTTTAATTTTGCTTGCTTTTCCGTTCTTTTGAAAGAAACTTGGTAACAATGATACGCAATATATAATTTTTAATATATCAGAATATAACGAAACAACACGTCTCTTTTAAGTTCTAGTTGACATATAACTGAGGGTAGAAATATTAAATTTTAAGCTGTTATATCAACAGACCATGCGCTGAGAGCAGCCGGCATGAGATCTGCCAATGTATAATCTAACTAGTTCAAATCGGAAACTTTTGGACTTTGATGGTACATTCCCTCTGTTAGGACTAGATGTGACTGTGACTATTCGACATTGTGGGGGTGAGTAAACATGAGATGGGAAGGATATGAGAGTAGAAATGTTCCATATTACCTGTTTTATTATTGATGACGTTTTCAGTATAAGTGAAAAAAAAATTCGACCTCCCACAACAAAAAAATATTGATAATTTTCATCCCCAAAAATAAACGCATCGAACGTTCTTCATTAACTATGAAATATCTCGAGAAGGAGGAGAAAATGTGGTCTAATTCCCAAAGCTCCCCACGATTCCGATATTGCTTCAAGAGATATAGATTCCGGCTTACCTTGATTAGATTTATAGGCACAATTCTTATAATTTTCCCTCGGTGTGATGATAAATTGGACTGTATATATTAAGAGCTACCGCACAATAATTCAAGATTAAAGGGTTTAATACTTATGGTAAGATTTGAGTGCTTATAGCGAAATTATGAAACCACAGTCGCACTTACACAACTATTATAACCGCGCCATAAATTATAAATTCAGGCCTGGTAGACGTTTATAACCCTTTTCGTTATCATAAACGTGCCGCCACTGGGGCGAGTTATTCTTCATGGTGGTGTGTACCAGGATTGTTAAATGGGTGGTCCGCAAGATCTGAATAGTCCTAATAATATTTTTTTGATCATATTAAATTTTCATTGTTTTTCATTGCAAATAAACATTGTATTCTGTTGAACTCATTGTTAGAGCAGCAAATTTAGATTAATTATTGTAGAAATAAATCAAAGATACCTGAATGGGAGAAAACCGCACACGATATTAAATATTTTGGTTATTATTAGGAAAGAATATAAAACATCGTATAATTTGTAAGCTGTTTAATTTTTGATATACAAATAAAATTACACTGACAAATAAAAGGAATTAACAAGATTCCCTTTAAGCACTACATTCAATATGACCTAGGACCGAGAGAGATGGATACAGGTGGTGCATCAAGTTCCAAACATTGCAGAGGACCACGATGCTTAGCATTAAGCACGCGATGAAAAAATAAAAAAAATGTTTTTCAGGCTATTGACAATTATTCATTATCAATTGCCTGAAAAAAGTATTGTGTTCGATTTAATTAAAAGTTTTAGGAATAATTGTAGTAAAATTACTATCTATACTTAATAAATATTATTTTGATAAATATAGACTCATGATTATTTTTTTTAATATTGTGTCATTTAATTTCTTGATTAACGTATCTATAGAGTTAGCATAATAAAAATACATCAGAAGATTGATTGTTATATATGTAACACATAAAAAATATATTTTATTAAAAAAATAAATATTCGTTGTAGCACCTAATAAATGGTTTAAAACTATTTTCACTTCTTGTTTATCCGTTTGCGTAAGTATTTTTCTGTTTGTATAATGTGAAATATAAACCAAAGGATAGCTTCAAAATCTGCTTAGATGAAAGTCCACAGCAGTATTTAAGTACCGACTTTGAAGTTTGAGAGTAAAATATGGAAGTGGAAAAGTATCAATGCAAAAATAAATGGAGTGTAAATGTATGATATAATACGGAATTAATTGATAAGGGATGAATATAAAATTAAGATTGCTGTGTTCAGTAAGATGAAGAAGAACATTCTGAGATGGTTTACCACGTGGAACGATTGAATTAAGAAACACTAACAAAACAAATATACAGTGCCAATGTGCTTGAAAGGCGTGGGCGCAAAGTAACGTCCTGGACTTCCGTGCGGAAGGTCACCCATTCAAGCCCCGTGCTGTACTTCTCCCCTCAAATGACTCAGGCATTTTTATCTCATAGTATTCGGAGGAATAAGGATACCTACGATTTCTGTCATATTCTTTATAAAAAGAGAGAACAACGTGCCGGTGCTCCGATCGTCTCACTTTGATTCGCCATCGGATCCAGTACAGCGGTGTGGCCGGTAAGTTTGCTGGTATGCAACAGCTCATTCATGTAAAAAGGAAACTTAAAACTACACGGCACAGCCACATTTTCAACTGAAATGGTGTTGGTATAGGTTGGGGATCCTACGAGATCTAGCAACGACAACAAAGGAAAGCGTGGTAGAGGAAAATAAAAAAAAGTAGACAGGGTGTGAATGATATTTTGAAAGAAGGATACGTTTTTTTTAAAGAAGGAAGTAAGGAAAGTATATGTATATGGAAGATGTGAAATTTGTTCGTCGAAATTGGAAAGCCTGGCGATCTGTTATCTCTGCCTATCCCAGCAATTAAGGGATAATGTTAAATATGTATGTATGAAAAACCAATTTAACAAGAGCTGTTTCTGGGTATTTTCTTGATTAAAGTCATATTTGCTGGAGTTTTTTTAATGTCCTGTTTTTAATCATAGTTCATAAAAAAACTACCGAACTTGTTTTGAAAGATGGTATCTGAAACATTTCAAGGCAGACCTCATTTAAAAAGTTTGAACACTTCTGGCTAATACTGGTTTGGTAAGAATGAGGGAAATGGTTCACTTTGCCTGATGCTTCGATATTATAATTACTCGCCTAATCTTATTTGCCTAAGACAACGTGTTGTTTGTTGACTGAAATTTCACTGCCTGAAAACGTTTCTTAGATCAACATGACCAATTATTAAATGTAGTAAAGTGAATTAATTAATTTTAAATGTTTAACATTTCAACTTTATCGTCAGTGAGTTCGGATCAGAAAAAAAATATATTCAAACTAAAACTAAATTAATGGAGAAGGCTTCCAAAAATACGGCAACATTGAAACAACCATTCAATAATACTTAAGCACATATTGATGACTTAAAGAAAAAAAATATTCTTAAAATTTTCGTGAGTCTACAAAAGAATCTAAAGACAACACTATCCACTTATCAGATAAAAAATGTCCTCGATGTTTGAAAGCGTTACTTAAATATATTTTTTGTATCAATTTCCTTATTCTGATCAAGTATTATTTTGAACTGATTTTCGAATATTTCGAATAAGCGGGAATTATTTTTATTCTTCGCTGGAAGTTAAACAATTATCAGGGCTCGCTTAATTTTTGAGACAATATTTAGATATGGCACTATAATAGAATTACTTTCAAATTGTCTTCATGTGCTTTATCTGTCTTTATTTTCTCCTGAGATCTCCATTGTAAGAATTCATTTAATCATTCTCACATGAAACCCACCATCATACTCATTTTTCATCACCATCATATCCTGGATAAATAACTAGCTTTATCTACACGATGATCAAATACCAAGTAGAATTTATTTACGTTAGCCGTTATCGGAATCTACGTTGCAAAAAAAAAACTATAATTTCAATAAGAAATTGATTTCGTAAGATTGGTTTCTATGGCTAACTAACAAGTTTTAAATTGTGTGATTTTTCCGAGTTCATAATTCATTACAAGACATATATTTTTGCAGATTTTAACTGACAATAATAAATATTGTCTTTTCCTTGATTTTCTCTAATACAATCTTTGGAGAATGTTTAGACTACCTGCAAGAATAAGAGTGTAATCAGGGAAGTTAATGTTGTTTCCTTACTTTAAATTCACTTGAGAATATTTTGAAAAGAGCAGGATGATATAATTTTTTGTCGGACTCCACAAATTCTTTTTAGGTTTTTTTTTTAACCTTATAGGTGCAGTGTTTTTGGATTCTGGTAAAGTTTAGTGTTATACATTTTCAACCAAAACTTTAATTAAAAAGCTTATTTATCCCGCTTTAGGTATTATAAAACCTCTCTTTCTCATAATACTTGTGAAGAAATATGTCATCTTAGTAATATATCACCCCATATAGCACAGCAGATGTGGAAAACTTTGTCTCTCTCAAGTCTTGAGTAAATTATCAGAAAACTAGATTGAAGTCTCAATTAATAATTTATCTTTCGAGATTGATCGATCTCGAAGAAGTTCTTACGATGATAAACTTATCCGATACATTATATTTTCAAAATCGAACTTCTGTGACAAATTGGAGAATCGTTAATGTCTTAAATTTACTTGAAGGTTATCATTTATTAAATAATATTTGGACATTTTGTTGTTTTAAATTAAGCTCTCTGGGTTTTGTCTCCAAATTTCCATTTTAAAACCAATGGAAATAAAAAAATTGTTTGAAAAAATATTAATATATAAATTTCAAATTAAATAAATTTTATAATATTAACTATTAATATATTTTCTATTAATTTAAACATGAATCTATATAGAAACCAGTGTGAGTCCATTACATCTATTTAAAAAGAACTTGTATGGTTATCAGATAACAAAATAAATTGAATACACGTGTATAGTCTTGATGAGACCAATATTTAAGGTTTTCTTAATGGTTTAATATTATACGTTTTAAACAGGTTTACTTGCCAAGCAGTTATTCAGTCAACAAAATGTTACAATTTTATACAAAAAATTAAAAACATACACTAAAAACAAATCAACAAAATTCAAACAGAAAAATAAAAAAATCTAAATCAAATCTTCATTAATATTAAAATAAAAGAACATGATAATCATGTAGAGTCGAATAGAGAGCTTTTTATTAACTTTTTCTTGACTGAACACATATTCTCGCTTGCTTTAGTGTCATGTGTAATAATAATATTTAATCCATTAACAGTTCTACTATCAAAATTGTTTAAATTGAATAGAATTCAAGAAAAATAGTCCTAACTAAAAGTTTACTCAAAGCAACGCATCTTGAAGGCAAAAGCTATATTTTAAAATAATTCGTGATATTAATTTATTGTATATTATACTATTAAAGATGTTTTACCAAACAATATCTGTTATTACTTTAATGAGAAGTATAGAAAACCCGTTGTTTTTAGTTTTGTGAATCAAAGAACTGTAATTTGATTTTTTTAGCGTTGGAATGTTTTACTACATACTGTAAAATGTTATTCAATCATAATGTTTGCAAAATTAACGACAACCTAGTACTAAATACAATATTCTTTAAGGTGTATTAGACTGTTTTGTATTAATTTTTCGTAATATAGAGGAGTTTCTGCAATTTGGCAATCTGTTGCAGGCTACCGGTAAAGTTTCAAGGGTGCCTTAACTAAAAAACTAGACTCAAATTTTTTTTTTTATTTTGGTTCAAATGGAAATTGAACTCGCAAGCCTCGCACTTGAAGACAACCGTCTTATGAACTAGGCCATGGAGAATGTTAGTATTTGCATTGCAATTATAATCACTGCAATTATACGTCGTGCAAAATTAAACTATCGAGATAATCAGATAGCAGTTTTCAGATAATAAATATTAACAATGGCAGGAAATAAAAATATATGGGAAAGAACATTACTATGTCAAAGGTAAATGATGTCTTGAGAATGTGATTCTGGTGACGTACGTGTATATTGCGTGTACATTTAACAGCACGCAGAACAAATAAATATATTCTGGAAGAACTGTTATTTGAACAACGTTTATTTTCAATAATACACCCGCAAAACCTAAGTTACTTCGGTCATATAAATAGATGAGAAGATGCAATGGAAAGACTAGTCACCCAAGAGAAAATATAAGGATCCCAAAGTAGATCGCCAACGCAATGGGCAGACATGGAAAGGAATGTGCAAAAACAACTCACTCTAAGAATACAGTGGAAGTGAAGCTAACTACGAGGAATGGAAGCGTATAATTTATTTCTGCAATGCTACCAATTTGCTTGGAAGTTCAATAATAACGACTGCTCTTTTAATAGCATAACGAATAATGGAAATAAACATAAACTGATCTTAAATTCCATATTTTTTTATTGCTTTAGTCTTATTAAGAAGGCCCAAACCCTTTTTATTTTATTCATTAAAACAAACTCAAGTTGAGTGATTGGGCTAATTCATAAAAAAGTATATAGCGCAGTAACTTTAACAAATGTTACAACATCAAGGCGCTTCGAATTTAGGTTGAAGCTTAGCAGAATAACAATAATAATTATAATTAAGATAAAAATAGATCGTAATTGAGATTATGGGATCAAAATGCAATGTATGATTCTTTTTATTGACAGCGTGACGATGTGGGGAAAAAACGCTTGCTTCAAAGTGGGTCTTTTGTTCTCATTGTACAATGTATAATATGGCGAGTTTATTGCTAAATGACAATCTTTTCCAGCCTACCAATAATTTCACCATAACTAGAATTTAAATAAGCACGACCAAATCTGAGGTCATGTTATATAATATATATAGGAAAAGTTCAGCGAGATATGTATTGGGACACCTTACATACCATTAAGCCATGATCATTTTGAGCTAAGACAGATAGGACAGATCTCTACAGTCTTTGCCTCATCCCCATACATCTAATCTTACTTATTATTACGTGTACTTCTCTCATATTTCTTATCCCTCCCTGAGTTATCCAATTTTTTTCTAGTTCTTCATTAGTTTCAGATATGTACATTTGTTTTAGAAGTCTTCTATTGTATTATATTGTACTAATGCTTTGTTTTAAACACTACACAATATGGTTGGTTTCATGCAACATATCAAACTCTTCTAACTAACAAGAAATATGTAGAGGAAAGTCAAAATGAAAAACAAACTATTTTTTTTTTAATTAGGTACAAACGGAAATTGAACCTGCATATACCGGTTTAGGAGACATACATCTTGCAAACTAGGCTACGGAGATTGATTGTATATACATTAGAACCGGGTGGGCTTTTTGCCATGTGGAAATCTTTTCCAACCTTAAGTGATAACCAGACAGGGATCGAACCCGCAACCTCCGGGTCGAAAAACGAGCAGCTTACGACCTAGGCCACGGAGGTCGTCAATTAAGGTAAATAGTGCCCAAGTACGTGTACATAAATATGTACACATTGTTGCAAACCGTCTCTGGTTTGTAAAAATATTTATACAACAGTTGAAATACAATTATGTTTTTCCATTGATTAATATAAGAATTTATATTCAGCATTTTTATAAAATATTTTATACTAAAATTAAATTCTGAAAAATCTTTGATAATTTTTTTTTGCATCGCGTGCAAAACCTCAGACTAGTTGTGGCAGGTGGCGGGTGAGGCACTATTAACATTTTAAATAAATTGCCATTAATTACGTGCGTAAATCAATTTTACAATTTAAAAATGATCGTTCCACTTGAAATGCAATTTTGTAAATGACTTAAGATATGTGCAACGTGATAACTGTTCAATTATGTTAAAACCTATTATTATCTCAATTAAACTTCAATAGAAACTTTTTATAAACATAATACACACAAAGAATAAGCAGATTAACCTTATAAATGAATTTATTTAATATTAAAAAAAATTTCCTATTAAATTATTTCAGGTTGAATGATTTGTATTTTAACAGTATTTATTAAAAACCGTCCAAATCTTTATACGAGTACCAATAGACATAAAAACGACTACTAGACGCTGTAATCTGTTCATCTTCCAGGATCTACAAGTCAAAGAAAGGCAGTAAATGAAATGCAGCAATATAATACTTTCATACTTCGGACATGTTCGCTAAAGATGAGGAGTAGTGGCTGAAAGTGTCTAAGGGCGGAAAGCGAGAGAACGTTTTCCAGCAAAGTGAATAGATCTAATCGAAGAGATTATGAGTTCCTAATTGAGTGCTGCACTCATCATAGCTGAGGAGTAGAGATACATCATCAACTTATAAAAAATATAGAAAGGACAATTTATATACCACCATTTAGGAAGCAAACTTTCTTCAAGGGGACTAACTTATGACTCAAAACAACTCATAAATTATGATAAGACCTCTCAAAAAGGATTATCATAAGTGCATCTAAAAGTTGAACACGCACGTCTTTGACATTAGAAGGCAGAGTATTCCCCGCCGCCAGCGGATCTGCAACGTCAAAAGCTTTATCATAATACCCAGTCCAATTGGATAACTTTGAAACAACCAATGTATTAGAAAAATTAAAAAATCCTACTTAAAGTTCTCTCCGAAGAAACATCCCTAAGACACAATGTCGGCAGATACAATGGAGACATCCCATAAAAATAATTGAATACAATGAGACAAAGTTTGAAATCGACCCTTTCGCGATACTTAAGCCTGTTTAGACTTTTGAGAAACGACCAATAGGGCAATATTTATGACTACCATATATTAGACTAGCAACTTCAAGGGAAACTGAAGTCAGTTTTTAAGCAGTTTGTGAAACAGGTAAACCAGAAGGAATATAATTACAATAATCCAGACGCGACACAACAAATTAATCAGAGGTTTTATTTCTCATGCAGGAAGACAACAATGTAGTAAACAACAATGAAGTCATGGAATATATTGACTTTCAAATATACTTATATTATATTAGTTAATATTGTACTTCATCTTACGTTGCAAAATACTTTCGAAACAATTACATGTCTTAAATTTATGGACAGTGAAAAAGAGATCGACCAAGGTAAAAATGGAAAAAGACCGAGGAGATATAATTAGATATATTTTCTATTAGCGGAAAGGGAAGAAGTATAAGAAACAGAAGTATATATGACGAGATTTGTGGATATATACATGGATGGAAAGACGTGGAAATCTGTTCTCTCTGGCGACCACAAAAAGGACATGGCGTAATAGAATGTATATTGTACATTTAAAACATCTTTAAAAAAACAATAAGTATTTTTATTTGTTTTTTTTTATTGTTACACAACGCAATTTATTGACCCATCAAGATAACTCCAACAATTAACAATTTAAGCACAGACTGTTGTATGTGACGCTTGCAAGATTCAGTGATAAAAAATGACAGGTGCGTATTTAAATGCAGACTTGATTTTGCGCCGGAGGGCTCAACCGCAGAATGAGACGAGGCCACTTTGTATAGTATGGAAAGATATATACGCTTGCTGAGGTTTCATACCTTTTTCGGCAAAATGACCAGTCCCTAAAAGTGATCAAAACACCTGCCGATTGCAGCATGTCTGGCTGTTCGCGAATGTAAAATATATATATGGTATCCCAATAAACGTATACTTATTTTACACCGATACGTTTATTTCAACTTTCTGCAGGAATTTGTCATACTACGCACTCGTGAGGAGTTTATGGATGAGGTAGACTTTAAATTTTCAGCAAGGTGGTCCACCTCCCCACTACTATCATGATGCGAGGACCTATCTTGATGAAAATTTCCTGAACAGATGGATTTGACATAGAGATAGCATTGAATAACCCTGCGCTTCCCAGACCTCACGCCAATGGTATTTCTTATGGAGACTCATCAAAGATAAAATTTACGACACAAAACCGCCAACAGTTAATGAACTGAGAGCTGCCATTGAAAGAGAATGCACCCAAATACCAGTATTAATTATTCGTGTTGTTTGCGATTCCACGTTATTAGCAGTGTATGGACCGAGACGGTTATCAATTAGAGCACTTGCGATACCTAAAAGATATTTCGTTTAATCATAGATACATAAAGTATCTTTCAAATTGAGTGGTTTTTTAATTCAATTTTTTTAAATTCTTGAATAAAACACACAATTTGCTCTGATTTCAAAAGCACTTTTTATTGGTCATTAGAGTAACATACTATATAATGTATGACATTTAAATACAAAAAAACCATATCCGCCAAATGTCCCCCTCTTGCTGCTCAACAGATGTCCACTCTTTTGTAAAAAAAAATCGGTGACATTTTGCCATAATTGCGGTTCTAACTCACCAATAACTCGAATAATTTCGCCCTTCAGCTCAGGAATTGATTGGAGGTCATTCTTATAGACCTGGCTTTTCACGTAACCCCAGAGAAAATAGTCCAATGGTGTCAGATCACATGATCTTAGTGGCCAATTAACATCACCGTTTCCGGATATTCCAATGCATAAAATAATTCAACAACAACGTCGTTGTATTGTATACGACACCATTTTTATAAATGTCATACATTACACTTCTCAAATGTCACAAGACCCAGGTAAGTTCGCGAAGCCATCGGCATTTTATCAAAGAATTAAAAAAACTGCTCAATTTGAAAGACCCTATATTTTAATATATTCTGAATTTATAATCATTCAATTCATACATTTTGGTACATCCTTTATGTATGTATTTTAATAAGTATTAAGTCCAGTGAAGAAATGTTTCTTGAAAACGGAGAATACAAATAAGTACATGTTATTGTATAAATAATCATTGGGATAATATCAGTTTCAAAATATTCAAGAACAAACATGAAATACAATTAAAAGAGATAAAATTCGTGGCTTCGTTGATAAGACATCTGTGTTTTAACTTGGATATTGCTGGTTAGATTCCCGATGGTGCACAATTATTTTCAAAAAAGGATCAGCCTGTTTTTCCCTTCAGACAACTTTACCATTTTTATGGTTGGTTGTAAAAGTCTGCCAAATAGATACAAACTTGTCAGGTTATATATACTGTGTAAGATAAAAGTGTAATAGAATGATACATTCAAACATACCATAATGCTATCTCTTTGTCGGAATAGGCAGAGATGACGAAGCACCAGACTCGATCTCAACACACATCTTGAATCTATTCCACATTTATGTACCTTCTTATATGTACAACTTCTACGATTTCTCTGTCTTTCTATACTTCCTCCTTTCAAAACACAATTCACTTGATTCGACCATACCTACTTTCTTTAATCTTTCTTTCACACACCTTCCACTCACATTTGTATTTTATATCTGTTTTGTTAGTCGTTCTTACTCAACACATCAGTCTTAAGTTCACATCCATCTCTAATTCCGTTTTCCGTCATCCATTGTCGCTCCATGTATATGTCTCAATGTCTGCATTTGTGCAGCATTTATTTGACTCCTCACGCACCATTTTTTACAGGTCCACGTTTCACTCCCAAACAACAAACTATCATCTTAGCAGATTTTGATACTGTGCGGTTTAAATATAAATATTTTAGTGCCCCATTGACTTTGTTTCCTAGCGTTACATGCCATTCAATATCCCTCTTAACTCTTCCATCATCTAAGCTCAAGCAATGGAATCCACCACCTTGACAGTAATCATGATCGTGGAGTAAAACACACGCTGAATCTGTTTAAAAAAATGTTTTTCTTATGACGGTGCACTTGAATGGGGAATTTAAGTTTTAATTAGGAAATCGAAAACTAACATATTACAACAGCGTCAGAAAATAAAGAATGCTTCACATGGATTTTTTGAAAGCTTTTTAGCTTCACTTACAATCTGCATCTTCTTGGAAATGATTTTGCAGTTAATAGCGCATTAATATAAACATCTCCAACTTGTTCGTTATACAACGAGAAAAACTAGCTGATATTCCATTTTGTGAATACTTGTTGTTATTGAAGATGGTAGCGAATCGAGAGAAGATGGCAGCCTGGCAGATGACATTATTATATAAAAAACTTTTTTTAATTTTGTCACAGACTCATATATTTAAGTTAAAGAGGTTATAATCAAAACTCCTGGAATGAAATATCCTCCTGTGACGCCACTATATTCATGAGAGGCGTTCCCCTTAAACAAAATTTGTCGAATCTCGGTATCGACCAGCAATGTGCACACATATTTAGTTAGTGAATTTGGTTCCCAGGAATATCTCGGGTAGAAACTAAATATTCGAGCCAGGATAGAATAGGAGATTTGTTCTCTCAGCATGTCCCAACAGTGACAGAGTATTGGCGATAAAGATAATGATGAATGTAACATATATATCTTTATACTTAAATCGATATCTTGTGAACTGATATGTAATTTTTAGGAGATACAATAACATTCCGTGTCATTGATTTCTCTAAAATATTGCCCCTGTATACCACGTTAATGACAACATGATTTCTTTTGCAAATATATTCATAAATTATTCAGGAAAAAGGTTATTTATTGAAGGAAAATAATAATTTTGAGCGAATGTATTAAAGGTTGAAATAATTGGGAAAGAAGGAAGGAAGAAGGTTTAATGGAGACTTTATATGTAAGTCACGTAGCGTTAGTTTCTGACCAATTTGTAGACGGGATTTCAGCGGCTGTCTGCAAAAACATATTTCAGACAAAAATATCAGTGAATAACAAAATTTATGGCTCAAATTTCCAAGACTGTTAATTTACAATGTTTATTATTTCCCCCATTCAAATTATTCATTAACTAACAATATTTTTATCTGGCTCAATTTATAATTAAATATTATAGGTAACTTTTTCAACGTACCTATTATGCGTGTCATGTTTTGGTGATAGTACGAGTATGTAATTTTTTATTGTTTTGGTCTGGAAGATGGTGGAGATATTATATCTTGTTTAAAGTGGAAATGGGTTGACAAATGGAAAAAGTGGGACAACAGATGAATACAACGTATGACAGTAAAGATTATTAACCACTTAAATATAATAGTTATGTTCATAAAAATATATAACGGGTATGTGTTTGAGCTGTTGTATGCAGATGATGTGATCATTAATAACAGCGCCTGATTAGAGACTTGAAACGTGATGAAAAATACTTGTGACTGAATGTTGTTTGATCCAAACGTATGGTAATTGTAAAGGGTGAAAGGAAAAGTTAATGGGATATTTGTTGAATGAAAAATGGAAGGTTAAAATGAGTAGCAGAATTTCGATATATGAGTTAGTTTGTTCTCAGTCGACGGAATGATGGAAAAAATATATTGAAAGATGAGTTGCAATAGGGAACAAAGTCAACAGTACACTATTTTTAAACCAAGCAATATCAAACTCTGCAATATGATGGTTTATAATAGCGTATATGTGACAATATTGATGTATGGATGTAAAACGTAGACGTAGAATATTGTTGCAAGGAGCCGAGTAAATGGGGTGGAAATGCATACGTTGAGAAGACTATGTAGTATGTCGATGATGGCAGATTAAGAAATAGAATTATGAAGATGACTGTGAGCTAATAACTGATGTGTTCGGTAATATATGATAAAAAAGCACGTTTAGAAAGTATCCTGTTAAATTCTTTCATTGTTTCGTTCATCTTGTAGGAAACTTTTCTCTTCCTCATTTTCTCTTTATCGCCAGCTTTTCAAGATGTTGGTTGTTCTTTCTGGCAACATGCTCAAATTATGTTAGGATCCTTTTTATACATGTCGAAATTTTCTCAGTGATAGTTTATTCTTGAATGATAGAAAAGTTGAAGGACAATTAGCACCGCCTCCAATAATCCATCTCGAAGGCGTCTTTTATATTTCTTTTCTTCTTTCTCATTATTCATGTTTTTATTTCATATAGTGCTATGGAGAATTCTAGTGAATTAACTACACAGATTCTGGTTCGTCTGAGTATAGTTGCAATAATTTCATATCTTTGTCCTATGTACATGTACACATTGAAATGTATAATATATGGCAAAATTTAAGAGGATTTGGGATCTTCTTGGAACATGCACAACACATTACATTAAAAAAAATTTTTTGCAATGTTTTCATAAATTAATATCTTTTTAAATAAAAACAACTACCATAAACAAAATTGACAGAGCTAAGTATGCCAAAATTAAGGCTTTTCTTTTGCGATTAATGCTTGTGCATATATCAACATATTTTATAATAAACAAAGGCACGGACTTGTATATTTTTCTTCATCATTTGAATTTCAACTCGTCGTTCCTGCCACAATAAACACAATATTGGTTTGCTATATTCATTTAACTTGATCAAATGCCGAGTTGGTTTTTACTGGAAAAAAAGAGAGTATCGCTAAATTTAACTTTTGAATGTAGAAAATTTCATTTCGCCGCTTCAATTTTCCCATTTCCATTTTTGCGTTGCTTGGAAATCTCATTCCGATGGCGTTTTGAATTTATTAATCAGAGCTATCAATTTCCATTCCTGGGTGATAGAACACAATACGACATTCCCTTTGATCCGTGTTGTTGAATTATTTTCACCTTTGACAGATACGATTTTATTTATTCTGCCCTTTAACATTTAATGTAAATTTTGATTGATCTTTCCCTTTCACAATTCGTCCGACAGTGAAAACCTTTAATCCTTTTAAAAATATGATTAAAAATACTATTTCACAGAGTTTAATTTACATTTTGTCTTTAAATATAAAATATTAATTAAATATATTACATTTTTCTTCAATGGCGGCATGTGCTTCTCCATAGGTACTATTTTCTTTTATTTTCTCAGTGTTTGGTGACATTTGCAAAAATATACAATAACTGTTTTTTTAATGCTGTAAGAATACATGTATTAGTCTTTTTTTCTTATTGAATATAACCTACAACCTTTCCCTTTTTATTTTATTGGTTGGAGGAGATTACTGTGTGGTAATAAACTGGCCATTATGTATTTCAGAATAAAGGTTTTAAAAAGTATGCTCTCTCCGTAGTACACTTGACAAGGTGCTTGTATTTCACCTGAGGATTACCTGTTCTTTTCTCAAAGGAACTTAAAAATGAATAATAACGGGATTCTAGTCTATTTTAGAGTCCTTCTATGATGATGGACAGCGGGTTAAGTGGATTCTCCAGTGGTATTATACCATAAGACTTTCTTAATTCATACTAAGACAAATATTTTTCACAGCATCATATTTCCGATATTAAAATGCGGACATTTGACGAGTTTCTTGAAATTTACCATCTCCTCCAGCTAATTAGAAAACATGTTTTATTTACTAAATCGACACACAACCCGGGATAAAAGATAACCTTTTTAGCAAGTGGGCGACGAAACCACGTCTTCCTCGGCCTCCCTTTTTCACCCACTTTATCCGTTTTTGACTTGCTTAGTTATTCTATCATCATTAATTATTTCCACATGCATTGTACAAACCATACTCATGCTTCTTTTTTCATCTTATTGAAAATGACATACTTTTTTCATTTATTAATTTATAAATAAATGTCTTAATTTCACCTTCGTTCACGCATTGAACCTACATTCTTTCTTAGTGTACACATCACGAATCGCACATTGAACCTACATTCTTTCTTAGTGTACACATCACGAATCGCACATTGAACCTACATTCTTTCTTAGTATACACATCACGAATCGCACATTGAACCTACATTATTTCTTAGTGTACACATCACGAATCGCACATTGAACCTACATTCTTTCTTAGTGTACGCATCACGAATCGCACATTTCAGATTGTCATTTTTTTATAAACATCTTTAGAGTCATAAAAATTCTAGTATTTAAAAATAAATAAACGTATACAAGTGCTTAACAAGGAAAAGTATTTATATGCCCATTTTTTACTTTAAAAAAGGATATCTGGCCGAAAATTATGTTTTAAAAAATTTAATTAAGTATTTCATATATAATATGTAAAAAGTATTATTAAGGAGTTTATATAACAAAAAAGATTATGAAACTTAAATACATTAATTAGCTCTAACGGTTCGAAAGATTCTCTGGCAATAAAAACCTTGAAGTGGCCAGTTGAGTCAATATTTCTGGAGAGATGCTGAATTATAATGGAAGCGCCATGAATTAAATTTCATCATTTCATGGAGCCATTGTTCTAAATATTATGTTAAATATAAGAATTTTTATTTAACAGGATTAACAGCCTCTTAAGTACACAATACAGATTATACATAACTCGAAAATTACATAAACAAAAAAATCCAATTACATTGGAAACAATGGTCGGTGTCCTTGTTTGTCGTATTTTTGACAAAACTCTTGAGACATGATTATTTACCTTCAGATATAGAATTAAAAATTATAATAATACCAAAGTATCTGAGAACGAATGTTGCGAAATCCAATTGTGATGATAAAAAGTGTCATAAGGAAAGTATGTGAAAAATTCCAGGGTGAATAATGAAAGTTTGAAGCAAATGAAGAAATTATGTTATTCAGGTAGTATTTTCTCAGTTGACAGCTATGCGAGATATTGAAAGACGTGCAGCGATAGGAAAAAAGTCAAGGAGGCACTAAAACATACACACTTGAAGAGGATAGTATCAAAATTTGCTAAGATCACAATATTCTTTTAGAACCAACTTTGAAATGGAGAAGTGAAACGTGGGCGTGAATAAGGACTGAAAGGAGCTACATAAATGTTGTAGAAATGTGTACACTGAGAAGAAATACATGGGGTGACAACACATGACATAATAGAGAATAAAATGATAAGGGATGAATGAAAACTTAATTCAAATGTATGGAGTAAGATAAGAAGAGCATATTTTAATGAAGGGAATGCTAAAAGTCAGATTAATGAAATGAGCTGTATGAAAAGGTGGAATGATGTAGAAAAAGCGGAGGATGTATGTCGTGATAGGAAACTCTGTCGCCCTGTAATCTCCTTCTACCTCGAGAGAGAAACAGTAAAATGCTATGAAGGTATGTTTAAAGGTAAATAATTTACAAATATAATAACGCGGTTCAAAAAGATGATTTCGATTGAAGTAATGAAACAAACAAGAAATAATAAGATTAAAAGTAAAACAAATCGGGATCGTAGCAATGATGAAAACTGAATTATTTTGCCAACGAAGATAATTGAAATCTGGTTGTAGAGAAAGTTTTATTCGTAGTATTCGTCAATTGGATTTTTCCTGAGAAGGGAATTTGAAATTCCCTGAGGATTGGGCTAATCTTTGCCGGAACATGGTTCTTTGATAATTGAAACTGGAGCCCATGTAACACACGGTTCAGTATAATGACTTGTTTTTTTCTGTTGATCATCACCATGATGAGATGATTTGAACATGAAGAGAAAATTAATCGTGAAAGACTTTCAACTTAAATTCGTATACATGCTTGAAATGAGACAAAAATATAAATATATAGATGGATATATTTCAACAGAACTTACGATGAGATGGATATAACATATGTATATACACAACGTCAAAATTGTAGGCGTGCATATAAAAATGTTAAATATTCAACAACGAAAAAAATCTAAAACGAAAAACTGACGGTATGTTTTACAAAGATTATTATAACCTGTCGTTGCATAAGCATTGCGTGATATAGGCCTCTTACCGATATCCCCGTTTTTTTTATGAATTGTCATCCCCTCTACTGGAATGAACCAATACATTGCGAACTCTTTATGGCCAGATTCTTAAATTCTAGTTCTTCTCTCGATTACCAAATTATTTTCGGTCGCTGTAATCGTGCCTTTGGGTTAATAATCACTGGAGTCGGCATGAAATTCGCGGTTCAGGATTGCACGCATTGGCAACACTACCGCACGAGAAAAGACAATAACAATCTCACACTTTTCTGTGCATTCAAGTATTGTGGTCTAGTAAATGTGTAGAATGTTACAATTAATTTTTAATGTTCTACGATGAGAAAGAAAGAGAAATAATGTGGTGGATTAGCACAGGAGATGAGACTTTATTTTTATACCATGATCCTCCATCGAAATCCTCCGTCGAAGTCACTTCTGTTGTTGTAAAGGCAGCCATTCAACACTATGGTGTTCAAGAATTGAATCACTCACTCTGTAGTCTTGACTTGGTTCAAATTGTATTTATAATTCTGAAGAGAAATCTGATTGGCGTGGAAAAAATTTAATTGACGAACAAGTGTGCTCCGCAGTGTTACAATATTTTGAGAATAAATCAAGAGAATATGTTTTTAGTGACGTTGAAAAATCTATTTATTGTTCTAAAAAAGTATTGTAATACAGGGTGAAATTCTATGCGGTATCTTTTTTAAATTGCGCGTCATTTCGAAATTGTCAAACCTATAGCAGTCATGTTTTAAAAGTGTCATCAAGACAGATCAAAAAAATGTATGAAGTATTACAAGATAGCAGAATACGTTCAAATCATACAATTTAATTACAAAAATAACCGGAATATTATAAATGCGCTTCAAAAAATTGCGCTGTTTTTCCTTCCGATAAATTTACAAAATTCGATATAGTGAAATACATGAAAATATTGCTATGGTGAATGATGCAATTTGCATTTACATGTTTATAAAACTCTATTGTATGAGTATCACTTGATAATTTTCAACGTCGTACGTTCGTCAATTGGTTTTTAGAAAACAACAAAACTGATGATGATTTTTTCAACCGTCACCTTTCAGCAATGAAGCACATTTTCACTTAAATGTATAATATACCATACTTTAATCAGGAAAACTGTCACATTTGGGAAAGTTTAAATCCAAAACCCGTTGAAAAACTACCGATATAACTACAAAAAATAACTACTTGCTATGAATTTTGGAGTGAGGGTGTGATATAACCGTAATTTTTCGAAAATAAACAAGAAAGCAATAAAAATCGTTATTAAAATATAATTCAACACTTTTTATGGCATGAATAGCATGTAATTAAATTGAAAGATATCTGGTTTCAACAAGATAGTACCACCTGTCTCATACGCAATGAAGCAATAATGTCGCAAGACAAACTTCCTGGATGCAAACTTCGAGCAAAAATGACAAAAAATAAAAAAGTGTATTGTGCGTTTGTGAACTTGGAAAAGCATATGATCGTGTAATAAGGGACAAGGTATGGAAAATATTGAATTAATATGATGTATGCATTTCGTCATTATGCGCCTAAAATAAAGCGCGTATTAGAATGAATGGTGCCTTGACTGAATGGTTTAATATTTCGAAAGGCGTAAATCAATCAAGAGGTATCACCCTAGTTGTTCAATTTTTATATAGATTCATATGTGACTGAACTATAAAGGTCAATCGGTGTCATAAAAATGTCGAATGGGAACGTATGCGGATTGCTTTATAAAGATGACATGGTAGAGTTGGCGGAGAGGGAAGATGAATTGATAAGTAAATTGTATGAGATGCGAAGAGAAATATCTGAGAATGAATGTTGGAAAAACCAAAGTAATGGTGATAGAAAAGTGTGAAAGGAAAAGTAAACGCGACATATGGGTGAATAATGAACGTTGGAGTAAGTTGAGGAATTCTGCTATACTATTTTGGGTAGTATTTTCTCACATGATGGAAGAGTTACGAGGGATATCGAACAGCGTGTAGCGATAGAAAAGAACGTCAATGGGGCACAATGAGAAAGTCAAATATACATAATATATTTAATACATAGTCTAACGGGGCAGTATCAAAATCTGCTAAAATGATAACCCACGGTGCCAACTTTGGTATGTGAGAGTGAAACGTGGACGTGGAAAAATACTGATAGGAGCTGAATAAATACTGTAGAAATCCGTGCATAGAGAAGAATACATGGAGTGACAATGTATGACAGACTGTGGAATAAAGTGATAACGGATGAGTGTGAACTTAAAGTTAATGTGGTAAGTAAGATGAACGAGAGCACGTTGATATGGTTTGGGCATGTGAAACGAATTAATGAAAAAATACTAACAAAACAGATTTATATTGCTAATCTGAGTGGAAGGCGTGTGAGAGGAAGAAGAAGAACACCAAGAAAAGAAATTTTGGGTTAATTGAATGATATTCTGAAAGAAGGAGGGTCAGAGAAATCGTAGAAGTTGTAAAGGATGCATGAAAGTCCGGTGTCCTGTCCTCTCTGCCTACCCCGACAGAGAAATGACATAATGGTATGTATGTATGTCAGAATAATTTAGAGAAGAGAAAACGAAGAGAATTGGCCGCCTATAACGTGTGATTTAACACCATTAGACGTTTTCTTTTAAGGGTTCGTTAAATAAAAAGTCTTCACTAACAATCCACAAACGATTCAAGAGCAAAAAGATAACATTCGTCGAGTTATTGTTGAAATTGAACCACAATTATTTGAATATGTCATCAAAAATTTCACTAAAAGAATCAATATCTGTCAGAAGAGCACAGGACATTTGAATAATGTTTTATTCCATACATAATTTCCAAGTGTCTACTTTATGTTGAAATCAATAAATATGGAAAAATACCTTTTTATATAATCACTTTTCAACTTGTGCTTTCGGATATTTTATTTTCTAGTTGCTATTGGGAAAAGTTTTATCACTACTTTTATATCCTTTGGAAACTTTTGTATCTTAATACGTATGTCTTATATAGTATTTTTTGTCTTTTGTAGCTACAATTATAAAATTGCGTGATTACTACCTTGATCAAAAAGTTTTAGAACCGGCCACCGTGTGGCGCTGTCGGTCACCCGATTGGAATTCTTTTTTTTTGTTAGGTTACCACATCTATCATTGATACTTCCCTTTAAATTTCAGCGTCATAGCTTGACATTTGTAAAAGTTACGCTGTACTGAGTACATCTACCTTTGTGCGTGTTTCCGATTTTTTACAAGTTTGAATATGGCATCAACGAGTTTGCATTAAATTTTGTGTAAAAAACGGATTTAACGGTCCGCAGACCTTGGAAATGTTGGAGAAGTGTTTTTCGGTGGCACGAATGCTTTAGAAGTGGTCGTGAGTCAGTCGAGGATAACGAACGCAGTGGCAGTCGAAAACCGATGAAAACATCGATAAAATCAAATAAATGTTGGCCGAAAACCGCAAATTGACCATCAGAGAGCTGGCAGAGGACTTGAACATCGCTTACGGATCCGCTCAAGACATTTTGGTAAATGAAATACCTCAATTTCATGCAAAAAAAGGACCGCGTTGAAATCGCGAAAGACATTATTTCCATGAGTTTTTGATCAAAAACAACACGACTTCTATCCAGCAGCCTTCGAATTCACCTGATCTGGCTCCCTGTGATTTTTTTTCTGTTCAACCGACTTAAAAAACTGCTTCGCGGAACGCGTTACAGCCCCCGAGAGGATGTCATGAAAAAATCGAAGACGGCTCTGATGGACATACCGAAAATTGAGTACCAGCGGTGTTTCGAGGATTGGATCAAGCGCTGGCGTAAATGCGTTGCAGTCGATGGGGAGTACTTTGAAGGGAACCATATCGATTTTGATGAATAAACTTGTATTTTCGATTTTATGAATAAAGTCCTTAAACTTTTTGATCAAGGTAGTATATGTTAGTAAAAAAATATTGGCACGAAGTTTCTAGGCGTGCTAAACATTCAGATGCCACGTGTTCACTTCTGAATAGGTTTTACTCTGATACTTTTTTATCTTAATATATTTTCTTTGTAGCTGCATATTGCATTTTACTATCACATACGTGATATTTTAGTATAACATATCATAGATATACTCGTATGTACTTGAATGCCTTTTAAATGATTTCCAAAATGTTCAGATTATTTCGTTATTCAATCAATAGTAGACTTAGACTGAAACCTTGTGGCATTTCAGTATCTGTTGTTTCTTATTCGTTATTTTTCTCAAACATCAAAAGATTAAGATACATTTTTTATACATGTATGAAATAAAAATTCTTAGAAAAACGTTAAATGTTGATATGAAAATATTCTTAAAATAATCTTGATAATAAGAAGTGTTTACATCATTTTAAAGTAATAATTTATCTTATTTGTGGAGTATTTGTTGTAGGTAAATATTATTTTTCTGAATATGAATATTGAATTCGAGAGCGTTCAAGCTTTATAAGTAAAATATATTATTGAGAAATGCTTTTAACCAAAAATATCTTATATCATGAATGCCACCCACGTTATTTCCTTTGTTCTTATCTCCCAACGCACCCTTAATTGAATATCAGTGTATCCTGAGAAATAATCAGAGAATCTATTAACAAAAATAAAATCAATTTGGAAGGTAACAAAGTCCTCGATATTCTCTTTTTATCGGATGGTAATTTGTAGGCAATCGATAGTAATACTTGACAAAGCTTTATTACATTACCTGCTGAGGAAGCGGTTTCGCAAATATTTAGCAATGGAGGCCAAAGATCGGTTTTGGTTTCTTGTAGGGTTGTGCCATAATAAATTACGCTTTATTGATTGAATTCCAGTTCTGGCCAGGGGAGTGTGAGGAAGGTAGATCCGGATTGATGTTGCTGTGTGAGCTTACCGCATTTCTACTAATGTGACCAACGCCCCAAAACGTCTTGCGTTTGTCTTAAGCCCTCTGAATACAAACAAGTAGTTGAAATGGTAGCCCCATGGCTCCAAGTAACAAGAATTATTCCATACTTCTGGGAAATAGTTTCCATGAAACTATTGTTATGAATATTTATCAAAATCATGGTAATTATTATAATAAGTCATAATTTTGATGACAACAATCTCGTGAGCATGTTGAATATTTCAAGTCTTCTGGCTGTGGTCTTGATAGGCTCGTGTTATACAATATATTATGTTTAGATTTAATTTATATTTATACTTACATTAAGTATTTGACTACCGACAAATTTGTTTTACCAGGTAGCAACTGTGAAAAGACACCTTACTTCATAAGAAAAAATATATTGTTGATACTTGTGATACATCTACGAGTATACGTACTTTTAAATATTGCCCGATACATTAAAGAGTTATTTTTTTAAATTAAATATCTCATTATATTATGCGATGTTCTATTATATTTCAAACCTTTTGTTATTTGGATAGCTTAATAGTAGGACCCAAGTTTAAAATTAATTAAAAAAAACGAAGATTAACACACGTTTTGGGGTTGTAAAAAAATTAAAATAACGGTAAGTTTTAAATTTATTTTCTACGAATTGTTCCCACATTCCAATTAAGCAAGCGCCGAGTTATAAAAATGTCTACCAGAAAAACGAAAAAGTCAAATGAAAAAAAGCAAGTAACGTCAGGATAATTTAGTGAAAGTATTGATATTTCAGCTCTTTAACATAGTGTAAATTAAAAGCAAAATACAATTTTAACAAGTCTGTTATAACACTTCTTCGTAAGTGATTGAAAATTTAATATCTTATTACTGAAGTATTTTTGTTTTTCAGAACGGTATTATGAGTTTCAAATAGCGTCTGTATTATAAATTATTGCGATTTGATCAACGAGTATGTCACATATTTCAGTCCAAACTATGGCACAATACCCATACATTATATCTTGACGAGTCGGAATTAATTGTTTTGAGTTGACATAGTTTTCACATCAAAGTTATTTGTTACAAAGCGAAATGTTCCGGAATTATTCATATTTAGATAGTTATTAAAAAATAGACCTCTATGAATTAAGTCATTATTTTAAGATTTATTTATTAGATACTTTTGCAACTCAACTGTTTCCCCGTTTTAGCCAACGCTAGTTTTAATATTCTGGACTGTTTTTATGTAAAAGTAAAAAATACGTATGAAAATGAAGAATATTTTTGACATAAGCAATTGAATTAAAATAAGATAAATTCACTTTTTGATACGCATTTTGAACACTGACCAAAAATTAATTCAAATAAGAGTTTTTTTATTGTACTCGTATTTTGTCTTCGTTTAAGAGTAAAAACGTTAAAACGAGCGTGACTCGTAAGCTGCTTATTTAGATATCGAGTTTTGTTAGCTCAAATATAATATATCCTTCATTAAGTTAGTGAGTTCCATCTTTCACGCTGTTCCAATGGCAACAACACATACACTACACTCCAACTAAAGCCGAATGTATTACTATCACAGATCGGAAGATCTACAAAGGGTTCTTTGCAATTCGTCTTCCTTTGGTAAGTTTTCTGCGGTTTTCTTACCAAATATATTTTTCTTAACATATGTATGTTAGATTGGAAGATATTCCTTATTTAATGGCTGCGGCCACCACCTTTTCATCCTTGCACTATTTTTTAAATCTGTTTATAATAGTGGGCTTGAATCCCGAAATAGAGCGTCCTTTAGGGGAGTCTACTCTCTAAACGGCGCTATTTAAATTGCCAATTTATTATTATTACTAACGGCAATGCTATAGTTCAATGTGCATGACCGGTGATAGAGGTGCATGGCCGCGCGGTAACGCACTGGACTACCGTGCGGAAGGTTATCGGTTCGAATCCCGCGCTTCGCTACTTCCCTCGAACGATACAGGTACTTTTTCCGCATAGTGTTCGAGGGTATAAGGACACCTATCACTTCGATCATATCTGTCCTTTATAAAAAAAATAGTAATTATAAGAAAGAAAAGTTCTCCAAATACAGTTTATCAGATTATTCATAACATGCTCCGTGGTAGTTATACAAATTATCTTCTGCTTTAAAGTTTTTTGATCTAGCATGAAGTGCTTGCTTAATTATGAAACTCAACGATAACATCCAATATCAAACTTAATTTGTATGGTACTCTTCAACATATTAAAATTGATAATTCGAACATATTGAAGTGCGTAACCGGAAGGCAGTATTGTCTTCGCCCCCAGAATTGAATCTTTGGGGTTACAACCAATAAAGTAGGTAGGAAACTCATGTATCATCATTGCAGGTATTGACCACTCTACCCCACGTGAAGAAGCAACAACACTATGTCAAGCCGTATGATAACTGTTACGGGGTGAAGTCTTTTACCAGACCGGGGCACTTTTTAACTGGTTTTGATACCATCGAGAATCGAAACCGATATCAAACTAAGTAATTATTTTGTTTTTTATTTCGTATGTTATCCTTCAAAACACCCGAATTGATAATTCGGACACATTGAAGAACGTGGCCAGTAGACAATAATATCTTCGGTCCCAATAATCAAGTCTTTGAACCCACATGTCTAGCGCGTACGAGTATTATTGTTTAGGTGCAAGGTAACGCACTGGACTTCCGTGCGGAAGGTTGCCAGTTTGAACGTTGCGCCGTACAGCCTTCCTCAAATGACATATGCATTTTTGATCATCTAATATTCGGGAGTATAAGGATACCTATGACTTTTCTTTTCTTCAAAATATCTCAACCTATTATTTAAAAAAGGATAAAAACAAGCTTCGATGTGCTCCGATCATCTTACTTCAGCATGTCATCGGATCCAGTACAGTGGTGTGGCCGGTATATTTACTGGTATGTAACGACTTAGAGAGTAGAAAATAAAGAAAGAAATAAAAAAACTCCACGGCACCGTTTTCTAACTGAATTGACATTGGAATGGTGAGGCGATCCTTACTATGATGTCCAGCAACAAAGGCGACAACGAGCTTTATTACCAGACGAACTCTTTTACAAGACTACGATCCTTTTAGAAATAGCATCAAATTATTTTAGAAATAGCATCGGGAACCGTTCCCAAACTCCCTGTGAGGAAGTAAAGCGCTTTACTAACTAGGCCACCGAGGTCATCATCAATCTATTATACATATAGAATATCAAACAAAGCAATATATTAAGAATACCAAGTTATTTCAATAATTTTGATTTACTTGCACTTGAATTAAACAACAAAGTAATACTGTTTTTTTCATTTCAATATACAAAGTAAACAAGCCAAATTCTCATTTGCGGAAACCTTTGTTTTTCCTGCTCAACTATTCCCCGCTTGACTCGCGCGGACCAGTTTTGGACCCGTAAATTAGTGAAGTAACTCACTCGCAATGGCCCCCTCCCTGATCCTGCCATAGCGTGATCTATAATAATTAAACTCAGCTTTAGCGCAACCCTGATTCTGTTAAAGTGATTTCATTGCTATTATAAGTCTTGAAAATAGATTTTCATTGAAAAGTCTTGCGGTTAACTTTTACTTGCTGGGTCGTAATTTCCTCGACGGAACTATCAAATACCAGTAAATTTCACGGAATGGTTTGAATGGAAGAAAACATCTTGGTATTGAAATTTAGCTTTTTATTAAAGATTGTCTGATTTAGGTTACACATATGTCGAAGGTTAAATTAATTGTGATTTGAGAAAAAAAATCCTCTTAGTAGTGATTAACTTCATCTTAAGGATCATAATTATAAATTTAAAACTTATTAATAATACTTTGTGATAGCCTTCGTGACCTAGTCGATAAGACGAGAGACTTCCACCTTAACATAGGATTTCAGGTTCAATTCTCGATAGTATCGTTAAGGGTTCCAGTCTGGAAACAATATTCGCGGGCGCGAAGTACGTTTGCTATGGCCTCTTCACGCAGTGTTACTAACATGTGAAATGACGAACCATGTCTACTCCAGCGCTTCTTAACCTTTAAGTTCGATTATTGGGGTGGAAGACAATATTATCATTCTATGTGTACATGGTTACACATGCTACGTTTGGCATGCTTATCGGTATACATCAATTTCTCCCAACCAACCATTTCATCTTAGATACATGTACAAAAAAAAATTCATTAATTTAAATTCAAGTAAAAGAAACAAATAAATGGCCAATTGCTAAACAATTATGGCAAATGCAGAGAAAAGTTATTCGTTTAAGGACAAGGAAGAAAAAAAGGTTAAATTAGGATGAAAGGATATTTTAAATATTGTAATATATTTCCCATTTCTTTCTTACAACTGGTAACTCTTGAAACTTTGTTCTACCGTGAACCGCAAAAGAAGATTGTCAAATCAGTGAAGGTTTCTTGGTTTTCCGATTTAAAGCCATTGAAGTCAGTTCCGAAACAATTGACACATGGTCATATTTTCGTAGGTTAATTCGATGCAAACGTTTACATTAAGGTGCCTTCTTTCCGTTTCTTAGGTATAAACGATGTTTATTGGGCCTCTCCAACTCATCAAACATCTCTTCGTTGACATAAAAATTGCATACGTCACCGTAATCAAGTAATTGATGCATTAGACATTAGAACTGTAGTATTCGACTTAAAGTAGGCAGAAAATTACGTTATCATCTTAAAAGAATGCAGAGAAACTAAGATTTCAAAATTTTTAACACATTCATCATATGTTATGTAACGGAAGAACAAAATTTTCGATTTTAATAGAGGAAAAATGTTGGAAGGGTTTTGACTGAAGACATCAACTTACCACGATATTTTATTGTTATCTTAGAGGAATCATGAGTAGACTACTTTCGTTAGACTACTTCGTGTTGCATGGTGGTTTTTCGGTCATTTTCTTATATACGAGGCATATCCAGAAAGTAAGTGTACTGAATTTTTGTAGGTTACAATTTTTTTTATTTAAACAAAAAAATTACGTGGTTACCGTAGTACATATGTAAGCTATTTTTCGACATAGTCGTCATTCCTCTCAATGCAGGTGGTAAAGCGGGGTATCTTTTTGATGCCTTCCTCGAGTAGTTTCCCCGCCAACCCCTCCGTCCACTTCTCCACCTCCTCCTTTACCTCCTCGTCGGTTGAAAACCTTTTTCCACCCATGTGCAGCTTCAGGGAGGTAAAAAGATAGTAATCTGAAGGTGCTAGGTCAGGGGAATGCGCGGGATGGTTCAGGACATCCCATTTAAACGAGGCGAGCAGTTCCTTCGTGACGTTGGCCGTGTGTGGTCTGGCATTGTCGTGCAGCAGGCAGACTCCCTTTGTCAGCATGCCTCTCCTCTTGTTCTGAATCGCCCTCCGCAATTGTTTTAGGGTCTCACAGTATCTTGCAGAGTTGATAGTCTCCCCTTGAGGCATATATTCAATTAAAATTATGCCTTGACAGTCCCAAAACACGGATGCCATGATTTTCTTGGCTGAAATTGTGGTTTTGAACTTTTTGGCGGAGGGTGAAGAGGTGTGACGCCACTGTTGAGACTGCCTTTTGGTTTCAGGCGTGTAGTGTGCAACCCAAGTTTCATCTCCAGTAATGATGGAGCGGAGAAATTCATCTCCATGGAGTTTGCAGTGCCTCAAAAACTCTTGCCCGGCATTATTTATTTCGCACTTGGCGGGAGATTGGATTGACATTTTTCACGAAACGTGTTGTCGCGTCGACACTTCTCAACGTACTGACCTCAAACCGGTCTCGTTGCGGAGGGGAAGGGTCAGGCTACACGGAAGTGTAGCCAACATGTCGAAAATAAAATCCATCCGGTCGTGAGATCCTCAGTACACTTACTTTCTGGATACGCCTAGTATGTCCAAATCACCAATCCTTATGTTAAAGGGCGAACGATCGTATACAAAAGAAAAAATATTTTACGTAGCAATACAGTAAATGACGAGATAATTAATAACCACCTCAACAACCTATGTAGTTGAACGCTGACCTTCAAGCCAAGTTTACCATTAGTAATTAGGTATTAAAAAAAAATAAGAAAAAAGTGCTCCGGTCTAGTTTTAGCAACAAACATTGTAACATCTTTGTATAATACTTTTGTTGTATATCGTACAACTTGGACTTATTGGCATGTGGTAATCTCTTTCAGCTAGCCTGAGAACTTCCAACTTATATAAGACTCGCTCCGTCATAAGCGTGTTTTGAAAATCGTTATTTTTCCCTTAAGCGACGTAGCGTATTCCCATGTTCCTTCTTTATCCTACTTCTCAAGTTCTCTTCCTATCTCCTAGTTGGAGACGAATTCGTTATATTTAAATCGTCAAATGATTTACGTTTTCTTAGAAACGTACGATTCTTGCTTTTATTATCATTTTATAGGTATAAAGTTGTTGCACCGGCTGCGTATAAATTAAGTTGCAACTCTGCGGGGACTTTTATTGCACAAAATCACTGATACAGCGAAGTCATCCACAGAGCTTTAGCTGACCAAGGAGTCATTTTATTATCTTTATACTGCCGATACTCGGTCGTCAGGTCACTAGCAGGTGCATCGCCTGCGGAAGAGGTTGTTGACTTTTGGACTTCTGAGATGGTGTTGTAACCATTTACACTCGTAGACCATGGTATAATAAAACTGGGGTTTGTGGGCATATGTTCACTTATGTGTTCATGGATTTCGTGGGGATGGACAGTCATTTGAATATTTTTTGCGACCATGTAACTTGCTTCATTTACTTTTATCTGATTGGTTAGAAGAGATTACCACCTGGCAATAAACCCGCCAGATTGTGTTTCCAATAAAAGTGTTGAATAAATAAATAAATAATTCAATAAAACTTAAATCTAAAACTATCACCAAACTGAAAAAGGTTTTTTTTTAAATTCCGATTGGGTGCGAGAGATAGCTATTTTATTATAAATATACATTGTACGAGTAAAATAAATAAACGTGTTGAAATAAATAAACGTGTCAGAAAGGCCATAGGTAAAAATCAGACTAGCGCAAATTACTATAAAGTATTTTCATAACATATTAAAATAACTGAAGTTGATTTTTATTACCTGTTTTAATGACTGTTTGTTTGATTACATACTAAAACAAGTATTATAATTGTATTATACAATATAATAAAAAAATAATATGTACTCGTTTTTTTTGGTAATTTTAATATTCTTTAAATATTTTGAATACATTCTTAATTTAAATATTCGAAAAAAATTATTCATTCCGTGTTATTTATCTTTTGGTTTAATATTGAATTTTTTTTTAAAGCAAATACTATTTTCTTAACAAAAAAAGCATTAAAAAGAAGCCAAATTCAATTTGAAGAATATCCGAAACATAAATATTTGTAGAAATTATTAAGCAGCGTTGATTTTATATTTTTTGAAGACATTATTTATTTTGCTTCGTTGAAACGAGGGAAAAGCCTAATCTTTTTCCATTATTAGATTTATTGTCATTGTAATTTTGTTCAAAATATATAAATTTTGTTTATCCTTTTATTTGAAACAAATTAATGTCAACAAATCGAAAGATTTATTTGTCTGGCACAATAATTTATGAAACGATTTATTGATTTTTTTTCATATATAATGTTTTTATTAAGATGCAGAAAATTTCATCTGATAACTTTTAAATTTGATTAAAATGTAATTAAAATGTTCAAAAGAGGTTTTTTGACGTTAACTACTCTATTAGTTATATTAAAATTTTTAAGTTTTCGATTTGATACTTCTTGCTAGAGGTAGATTTGGCCTTCAGCTAAATACTAAATAACGTAAAGCCTTTAAACTTTTCACTTTATTATCTTAATTGGAGTCTTTATTTTTTGTACACTTTTTTTATTTCTATTAATTGTAAATTGATAATGTTTACTCTATTATGATGCTTCGAAAAGATTTAAAAAAAATGTAATTATTATGGGAAAAGGTAATTTTAGTACTTGATTGGAACAATATATTCTGGGTTAAATAAATTTCGCCCATTAACATTGATTAAATGTTAATGGGCGAAGAAAATGGGTGAAGGGTTTATACAATTTCATATGTACGAGAGATGCGAGGAGAAAGATTTGAGAATGGATATTGCAAAATCCAAGGTAATGGTAATAGAAAAGTGGGAAAGGTAAATGGGATATATGGGTGAAATGTGTAAATGGGATAGGGATATTTAAGTAGTAATTTCTCAGATGATGGAAGAGTTAAGAGGTATATCAAATGGCGTGTTGCGATAAGAAACAAACTCAATGGGGCTGCAAGGCATGTATATTCTAATCGGCCAGAATCCAATTTTTTTAAGATTCATAATAGCATTTTGTGCTCACTTTCATATATGAGAGTGAAACATGGACGTGGAAAAATATTGAGAGGAGCCGAATAAATGCTGTATTAATGCGTGTATTGAGAAGAATACACGAGGCAACAATAAATGACAGAATACGGAATGAAGTGATACGGAGTGAAGGTGAACTTAAGACTGATGTGTTCAGTAAGATAAAGAAGAGCACGGTGTGATGGTTTGGGCATGTGTAACGAATAAAAGAAAAATACTAACAAAATAAATATACAGTGCAAATGTGAGAGGAACGCGTGTGATAGGAAGACAAAGAAACGTATGGTTAGATCAAGTACATGATATTTTGAAAGAAGGAAACGTAGAAAGTGTGGTTGGAGGAGGCTAAGGATGTGTGTCATGATAAGAAAATCTGGCGTTCAACTATCTCTTTTTACCCCGAAAGGGCAATGGCGTGATGGTATATATGAACGTTTTTTTTTATTATAAAGTCCTTTTATCTCTTATTTTGTTTTTCATTCCAATTATTTATTTATATATTTCTCGTCATCGTATTTGAGTAGACGATGCGGAAATATCGAAAAGCGTGGCTGGTAGACATCAATGTTTTCAGGCCCTCTGCTGAAGCGCGTGTAAGCATGTTTGCCATGCGAATATTTTTCCAGACTGGGACTCTATTTTATTATTTTTTTGGGGATCACTGGGAATTAAATCCAAAATCTCCGAGTGGAAGTCGAGTGTTTTACCAACTAGCCCACAGAAGTCGAGTGTTTTACCAACTAGCCCACAGCAAACGTGTGTTTTACCAACTAACATTGTTGACAGAAATATAGTGTTTTACCAACTAGCCCACAGAAGTCGAGTGTTTTACCAACTAGCCCACAGAAGGTCTCAACTAATATAACGGCACTTTAAAGAATCTTCAAATTTTGTTTTATTCCAGGAAAACCGAATACAGCGTGTTGAGGTATATCGAGAAATTAAAGCGATAAACATTTTTAAGATATTTTTTTTAGATATGTTACAATTACCACTAATATTCGGTATAAATCAGACAGCAGCTTATACATTTATTTATCAACCGATTCGTTTCATATTATCATCTTATTACTTTATAATGGAACATAAGTGGAAGTATTATTTGTGCTAAAATACATGTTGATTTCCATTATTCTCCTTTCGTATGGTACTCCTTTAACATATTGAAGAGTCTGGCTGGGAGACAATACTGTCTTCGGTCTCAGTAATCGAGCCTTCAGGTTAATAAATTAATTTACGAGTAAACACAAAACTTGTGGTTCGTCGCTTCATGTGTTGACAACATAATCGCACTTAAAGAAACAGTCGCGTGCGTACTCGGCACTAAGTATTGTTACGAGTACCAGACGACCTCTTTGACTAGACTAGGATCGTTTTTTGTTACTATCGGGAATCGAACCTAAAACCCCTGATTGGAAGTGAAGCATCTTATCAAACAGACCACGCAGGTTATATTCATAATTTGATTTTATGTTATAATATACGTATTTGGTTAAGTGAGAAACAATTTTTGATTTATCAATCTTTTATACACATATATTCACCATATATATAATATTTAGTATAAACATGCATATATATATTATGTGTTAAGGTAGAAGCAGATTGTCGGTAAACGTAAACTATAACTAGTAAATTTACACTTTCATTAAAGTATTAGTCAATGTGTACTATTAGTATTTACTGTTCACATCACTATTGAAAGTGAACTTCCTCTAAAAGTTTTAGATTGTGAACATTCATGCGTAGCTACTGCAGCATCATGAAATGCGGGCTCTGAAGTGTAAATGTAAGAAGAACGGCACTCTATACATGTCAAAATTTTATAACTCTTTGATAACACTTAAAAAAATTATGTCTTTTTACCTTTGATTATAAATTTACTTTCCCCTACCCCAGTTAGTAAAGATAAGCAGAGAGGGTATATAATCACTAGTCCATATGGATTTATTATATTCAAACGAACGATTAACTTCATATTCACCGATTACTTTAGTAAGTAACTTACTATAAAATGTTTACAATCATTGTAAAATCCACTTCTACTGTGACAAATACGTGAACTTTTTAGATGAAAACAAAGAATAAAATTTCAAAAAGTAACTAAGAACAGATGACAACTTATGACATTGTTAGATTTTTCAATGTTAATCGTTTAGAAAGTGTTATATTTTTTGTACTGTTATTAATAATTGACAAACATGCGTTATTATGTTCGATAAGTCAGTATTGTTTTATATTTGAAGATATGATCTTGGCAATATAACACAAAGCACGGACAGCGGCTTACCCCATCCCCCCCCACTGCAGTATTGGGAAAGAAACACGTTCGCCCTCCTCGCATAGGGCCTTAATACACGGAGTAATCTTAACAAATTTCATTAAGTGTTTACCCTTGTAGGCAACAATCTTTGAAACACAAATATTTGCCCACCCTTTGTCGCAATGCCATGGAAATGATTCTTCAAAAATGTGTGTAAACAATCTGGCAGTTAAATTAAAAAGCTTTGTACCGATAAACGTCAAAGAATTAATTATATTTTTGATTAACAAGCTATAATGCTATTGACTTAAGAAATTGCGTTAAGGCTTTTTTAAAAGAATTGAATATTTTAAAACTTTTAGGAGCTACTTTGAATATTTGAAGAAAAATAGCGAGCGTTATTTACTTTTATAAATTATATTTATAACGCCTTTCTTTAGTCAAATTTTAGTTGTTTCGGCTAAATAATTATTTATTTTTAAAGTGTATATATATTTATATATAAGTATTCTATGGAATTAGGTTTTACCTATATAAAAGTAATAATAAGCTGTATAAAAGTAATCAAAATGTGGTTCAGAGTTTAATAATAATATACATTCGTGTTTACCACCCCGTAATGTCTCTTGTGGGGTAGGCTGAGAAGGCCCGTCTCCACGCTTTCTATCCATACACACATATCTACTCATCCACATTCATATACCTCCTCGCTAGATATTAATTTCAGACAATTATATTGGTTTTGTGTCTTTCGCATTCATTCTCTTTATGCGGCCAAAGCATCTACATATCAATTCTAATTATAATA
>OX463844.1:19421184-19470097 GCA_949825065.1 Odontocerum albicorne
ATAATTTAAAAAATATTATTATATATTTAAATATATATATTATATATATATATATATATATATTATATATATATATATATATATTATATATATATATATATATATATATATATATATATATATATATATATTATGTTTTGGAAGTAATTAATTGATGAAAGGAAAATGTTCTATACCGCCATTTAGAGAGGAAACTCTCCTCAAGGGCACCCCAACTCGGGACTCGAACCCACCACCACTAAACAAATCATATCTGGCAGCTATAGCAGTGCCCGAGCGAATCATGTATTCTACTTTCTTCATACACAGTACAACCTTGTGGGACCATTGCCATGTGACATTTTTTTACAATAAATAGAAAGATGTTTATGAGCCCTTCAGTGAAAACCAGAGAGAAAACATTTTTTTAAATTTGGGTTCCAACGGGAATCAAACCCGCAGCCTCCGAGTCGGAAAACAGGCGTTCAGGCCACGGAGGTCGTCAATAGGAAACTAATGTTATTTGATATATTTCGTTTTATGGTTATTTAAATCCAAAAACGCTGATTTAAAAATCAATTAAAACTGTTTAGTTAAAAAAAATCCCATATAGTTTTGAAGGACGATATAAACAATAAATAGTTTACAATAACGATACAGTGGAACCGTCAACTAAATTGTGCCCTAAAAGTCGTGGAGTGCGCTTATAGAGTATATGTTGCAGCCATGTATTACGTAAGCCTTTTAGAATGGGTACACCGAGTTCCTCTCCTGGCCCGTTGCGGTACCCAACTTCACCAGCTGTTCACCGAATTGCACTTTGTGGTCCCCTCGCCTGTTTATGGTATAAATTAAAGTGATATTCAGCAGTTGCAGTAGTTGTTGGAACAGGAGACGCACGGGCTGCGGGTTCGGGTCGACAACTTCTGGAAGGGTTTGCCTTAATGCTGACAAAGCTTTGTAACGTTATGTTATTGTGATACTAATAAATATAAATCTTAATATTATTTTCCTTCTAGAATAATAATTTGTTTCGCTCAATATGGTTATATTTCTCGATTTGGGTTATTCACTCATCCGCAATTCAATTTTATAATAACAACGTTCACATCAGTTCGATGCAACATATCAGGTTAAAAGGATTTGTTTTTCTAACGAATAAATGAATAAAAAATACGATAAATCAGTTTTATGGTACTAGTGAGTCTCGAAGATAACAGATATCGTGGGTGGGTTTACATTTGACTTTTCTGCCATTTATTAATTTTCTCTTTTTTTCTTTTCTTAATCTAACAGGGTGTGGGCTGTAAAACATCTGCTGTCCTCGCGGCCGGGCTCATCCTATACTGGTGAAATGTATCTCGACCGGGATGATGTTCTGAGATGAATTCAGACCTTTTGATGGCTTCTCTATTACATGTATTCTCTGCCATTTATCTTGAGATATACAATGTGCGATTTCGGAATGTATTTATATATGCACATACTATGTTGCTATCAATAAACATATATGTATTATTATTATATAACCCAAAATTTCAAGTAAATAACCAAAAACATGCATGCGAGACGTTGACTTCGATCATATCTATTCTTTTTTTAAACAAGAGACCTGGCGCTATCGTTGCATGACTTGAAAAATGGCCTACTTTTCGAAAGAGTTGCAGACCCAGACTCCAGCAATTCACCCAAACTAGGATGATATGGTGACACCGTATCGAAGCCAAAAATGATAATTTAAGAGTCGATGTAAAAAAATAAACTTCAACTAATTAAACTTAAAAAAAATAACGATCGATCCATCAGTGGAAAAGTTCTTCAAGAGAGAAGAAACGGAACATTCATTTTACACGACAAATATGAGTATATGATATGTCATTTAGTACATAAATCTGTTTATTCAAATTATATATTTATTATAAAAAAGGTTTTCACATAAACATTCGTATATATATTTTTTCGTAATTTTAACATAAATTTTATACACATTGTTTATATAATGGTATTGTAGTTTATTTTTCAATATGTGAACAATTTAAAAACACTAGTTGACAAAAACATAATGAACATTTAAAAACTTTTCTAAAAAAACGACCGAAATTTATAGATGGAATTCCGTACAACCTTTACTTGAAATCACACTTGGGAAACATAAAACTAGCAGAATAACTCATAAATATTATTGGAGAACTATCTACTGTTGTAACCTGAGTAGAGAAAACACGAATAAAATGTTTCATAAATATAAAAAAATATTTTCAAAACACATTAGATCAAAATGCAAAACAAATCTTAAGCCCTCGATTATAAACGATTATTAAAATGTATGATAAACTTCAATTCATACCTCAGGATTTGAGTGTAAGTCATTTTTCATCTATTATGACTATATAGTGTATCTTTTTTTTCAAGATAAAAATCATTAAAAAGAGTTTTTCCATTTTCACATAAAATTTTGCTAATATACACTGATGAGATCGTTATATATGGTGAATGTGAAGGCGATTTAAGATATATAATAAGTGAGCTGTATAAGAGATGCTAAGAAAAATGCTTGAATATGAATGTAGCGAAATTACAAACTGTGATCATAGAAATAAGTGTGGTGAAAGTATGTGCGATGTAAAATATAACTCAGAAAAATAGGAGCAGGTTATTGAGTTCTGTCATCTGTGCAGTATGTTAACGTGTGATGGGAGAGTTCAATGTGGAATCATGATATAAGTGAATGGATAAAATTGATGTTTTCAGTATTATGAAAAGAAGAGCTTAAAATGGTTTGGACATGTGGATAGAATGAACAATTAAATGATTACTAAGCGAATATACAAGCTAGAAGCGCAAGATGTGCGTGGAAGAGATAGACCGAGGAAAATGTAGACGAATAAAATAGAACATAAAGTTATAAGTAAGAATATAGTCGATAATGCATGACGAAATTTATGAATAAGGAGAAGGAAGCAAAAGTTGTGTACTTGGATAAATAAGTTTGGATATCAATTCTTTCTGCCTATACTACAAGGAAAATGGCGTGATGGTGTGTATGTATTGTATGTATGAACACTTTTCAGAAAAAAATTCTCCCGACGTTTGATGTTCTTATTACCAACAAAATTCCACAAAAGAATTCTGAGTACTCTCATAATACGCGTAATTATGAGTATAATGTTAGAAAGTTTAATATTACAAAGATATAACGTAATAAAATAACTTTAAGGCAATTTAGATTTTTATACGAGTATTATGAAAATAACAAGACATATTTATTTAATGATGACAATTCGAGGTGAATACCCCCGGGCTTCCATGGTGCTGCAGTATGTCTGGGCATGCCTCGCTTAATGTCCTGGCTAAAAGCAGAGTCACTGACCGGTAATGGCTTCAGTATAGTGCGTACTTTACAAGGACCTGTGTGAGCAAAGAGATTCAACCTTTTGTTAAGCAGTTGGATATAGAAATGATGCGGAATAGAAATTTTCTTCTATTTATAAAACCTTTCAATTGAATCTCTATAGAAATATACAGTAGTTGATTGACCCTTAGAAGTCTAATGGATGCGCGTATTATCGTAGTCCATTATTTTATAAGTTTATAATTTTTTAGCATTCCTTTTAAATCAAAGTAAATTAATTACCTTACAAGTATCTCTGTTTTCATATTATTACAGTTGCTTTTGTAGTTAAATCTAGAATGATTATTTAAAAAATAAATAAACAAATAATCTTATGTTATAAACATTCAGATTGTTTAAGGATATTAAGGTTATTATATTGTATTATACTTTTATTGTATAAAATACAATCTGGCGGGTTTATTACCATGTGGAAATTTATTCAAATCAACTACATTGATGTTAAAGTGTCACTAAAAATAGGCAAGAACATTTTTAGGCATCAACGGGAATTGAATTCACACTGGCAAATGGCAAAAGTCTTACCATCTAGCCCACTAGAATCTTCATTCAATGTAGATGTAATGTTACTTATTTAAAAATAAGTTTTTTCCCGGTGTCATGTTCCTTAAAATAATAATTAAAAAAATTAAGTTCACTTACTTTTTTCCTCAATCCTCGCCCCTTTTTCTCAGTTAATTTTTGCTTTACGAGAATTTATAATAGTGTAATCTTTTTTCAAAACATATTTCTTTAAATTTCTATGAGTTATATAAAGCAGTCTACCATAAAATTCAGTCAAAAATTATATAACAAACTTTTTATGGAGTTTAAAAAATAAAAGCAAATTCATTAAATTTTACACACATTTTAGACAAAACCATTTTTTAAATTAGATTCGCTGAAAAACTGTTTACTTTGGATAACATTTTTAGGATTTTTCTCGGTTGTTATTACAATAATTGCTTCAGCGTCTGGGATTAGATTTCTCCGAACATAAAAAGTCTGCAGGTAATTGCTAACCTTGTTAGCGACATCACTGTTATTTAAGCTTTGAGGTCAGCTCCAGACGTGTTGCCCTTTAGAGGACACATTTGTTTTCATTTTCACTAAGTCTTTCTTTTTGTTCATGAATTACAGACATTTTCTTTAAGCATATTATACTGTAAGAGTTCAAATTTTTGCACTTTATAAGACGAATATACATTGTATAAAATGAATATATTTTTGGTACATTGTTTTATTATTTTTGCTGACTATTTTCAATTATTTGAGAGTTTGATAGCAAAATAATATTTTTATATGAAATGAAAAATAAACAATATTTTTTTTTCAATAGCCTGTATCAATTTTATTTCGTTTCTCTACCATGGTAGCAGATGGAACTTTCAGTCCTCAAGTAAAACCATTTAGGAAATGAATCTTCCGAGAATTGAACCTGGGGCACTCACTTGCTCGGTGTGAATGCTAACCGTTTGCTGATGAGAATCAGTATAGGTCCATGAAAAAATATAAAAATCATTTGCTCAAATATTTACGAAATTTTCGTGAAATTAGGATTTATGTATTTAACTTAAATGAGAAATCTGTTTAATATTCGATGATGTATACTCGTGAGCTTTTATATTCGTGAGCTTAAATTCTTGTTTTCAATAATAATTCAGCTCACGAACATAAAAACTTAACATATTTGTTTAGTGTTACACTTACAAAGGATTGTTTTACAAAAATATATTTACACTACTCAACCGATATATTTACTTTTGAAAGTGTTATGGGGCGAAAAAGACAAGTTTAAACATCACATTCCGATACATAAAATCTCTTGTCCTATTTTTTTAAACGTTTGGTCCATGACACTATTTCTTTCTTTCAATACTATTGTCTATATCGTAAAGATAAATAATAAAAAAAAATAGACGAAATTTTAGGTATTTTGCCCTAGATAACATTTTTTCAGTCTTATTGTCCGTTCTTGAGACATGTATCATGGCCCATTAATTTTTTGTTTATCGTGACACTTCCATTCCTTGTTTATGTTTTTTTTTATAGAAAACAGTATCGCTTCACTATTTATTTTCATTTCTATTCTATATATTATATTATCATCTGTATTTCAGAGGTACATAAAATGGAAACACAAGTGGAGTGGGATTTATTATCCACAGGAAATGGAGGAATCACATCATTACAACTGAGAGACTCTTCTGACAGAGTGGCTTCCCTAACTTTGAAAATTAATAAGCGATATCAGATGCAAACCATACAGATGTGTTTTATCGAAGAGTACTACCAAGAAATCCAAAATATGTAAAACGCAGACAGATCTCACTTTTGTAATCGGAGATTTCAACGCAAGAATCGGTAGTCTCCACAAAGATGACGAATCAGTAGAAAAATTTGGCCTAGTTACCCGCGATGACGGAGGAAATAGGCTTGTAGAGTTTGCTAAAGCAATTCACTTTATGTTATGAATTAGTTTTTCAAAAACAATGACCAGAAAATGGACATGGAGAAGCCCGACAGCTAATACAAGTGAAATTGACTACATCCTGTCAAACAAAAGATTTACTATCTAAAACTGCACTGTTCTCAATAGCTTTAAAACAGGCAGCGATCATCGCCGAGTAAGAGCCAAAATGAGAATCAACACCAAAACTGAACGTCCCAAAGTGACTAAGAAAAAGGAAAAAAAAGAATAATAGACAACGATTTACTTGCTAAAAATAAAAATTGATTTCAACTGGACCTAAAAAATAGATTTGAAATCCTCAGCGAACCAAAGCCTCCGATTACAATAGAATCAATAGCAGAACAGATAGTACAGAGTGCAAAAAACTACGGTGGCTCATATTCTAAAAATAATCAAAATTGTTGCAGGAAACATTAGATCTTATGAAACAACGAAGAAAAATTATATCTTCATAACTTGCTTCTACATCAACTTCTTTCTCAGAGATCAATATAATGCTATGCCAAAATATTTATGATTGGCATAAGACTGATTGGTCCATAGTTCTTTAAATCGTTTTTACCACCTTGATCCAAAAGTTTTAGGACTTTATTCATAAAATCGAAAATACAAGTTTATTCATCAAAATCGATATGGCCTCCCCTTCAAAGTAATCCCCATCGACTGCAACGCACTTACTCCAGCGCTTGATCCAATCCTTGAAACACCGCAGGTACTCAATTTTCGGTATGTCCATCAGGGCCGTCTTCGATTTTTTCATGACATCCTCTCGGGTGCTGTAACGCGTTCCGCGAAGCGGTTTTTTAAGTCGATTGAACAGGAAAAAGTTGCAGGGAGCCAGATCAGGTGAATTCAAAGGCTGCTGGATAGTAGTCGTGTTGTTTTTGCTCAAAAACTCATGGAAATCATGTATTTCGCGATTTCAAAGCGGTCCTTTTTTTGCATGAACTTGTGGTCTTTCAGCACCAGTTTTGCAGCGACACGTCTGAGGACCAAATCACTAACCAAAATGTCTTGAGCGTATTCATAAGCGATGTTCAAGTCCTCTGCCAGCTCTCTGATGGTCAATTTGCGGTTTTCGGCCAACATTTCTTTGATTTTATCAATGTTTTCATCGGTTTTCGACTGCCACTGCGTTCGTCATCTTCGACTGACTTATGTCCTAAATCAACGTCAATGCGTTTCTTCTACACTTTTTTGTCTTGATTCATTTTAATTCAAGCATGTTTGTATAAAAATTGGTATTTTGTAAGTCAAAAGTAAAAAAATTGATTTTTTACTTGGAAACATTGATGAAAATATTGATATTTGGCCAAATTGGACGTTTGGGACAAAAAACATGAAAATACGTGGAACAAACAATAATTCTGTGATGATTTTGTACAAATATTCGTAACCTTGGTCGTCAATGGCAGTTTTTTGAGTAAAAAAAGTGAAATTTCCCACATATTACTAACAAATGTATGAGGTTTAAACGTTTTATGTCCTAAATAAACGTCAATGCGTTTCTACTACACTTTTGTCTTGATTCATTATAATTCAAGCATGTTTGTACTAAAAGATGGTATTTTGTAAATCAAAAGTACCAAAATAGATTTTTTGCTTGGAAATATTGATGAAAAATATTGATATTTGGCAAAATTGGACATTTGGGACCGAAAACATCAAACCATGTTGTACAAACACTAATTCTGTGATGGTTTTGTACATATATTCCGTAACCTTGGTCGCCAATTGCAGTTTTTTGAGTAAAAAGTGTGAAATTTCCATATATTACTAACAAATGTATGAGGTTTAATCGTTTTATGTCCTAAATCAACGTCAATGCGTTTCTTTTACACTTTTGTCTTGATTAATTATAATTCAAGCATATTTGTACGAAAATTTGGTATTTTGTAAGTCAAAAGTAATAAAATTGGTTTTTTACTTGGAAATATTGACGCAAAATATTGAAATTTGACAAAATTGGACGTTTGGGACAAAAAACATGAAAACACGTGGAAAAAACCATAATTCTGTGATGATTTTGTACAAATATTCGTAACCTTGGTCGTCAATGGCAGTTTTTTGAGTAAAAAATGTGAAATTTCCCACATACTACTAACAAATGTATGAGGTTTAAACGTTTTATGTCCTAAATAAACGTCAGTGCATTTCTTTAACACTTTTGTCTTGATTCATTTATAATTCAAGCATGTTTGTACAAAAAAATGGTATTTTGTAAGTCAAAAGTAATAAAATTGGTTTTTTACTTGGAAATATTGATGAAAAATATTGATATTTGGCAAAATTGGACATTTGGGACAGAAAACATAAAAAACGTAAAAAGTATGAAATTTCCATAAATTACTAACAAATGTATGAGGTTTAAACGTTTTATGTCCTAAATCAACGTCAATGCGTTTCTTTTACACTTTTTTGTTAATTATAATAATTCAAGCATGTTTGTATAAAAAATTGGTATTTTGTAAGTCAAAAGTAATAAAATTGGTTTTTTACTTGGAAATATTGACGCAAAATATTAAAATTTGGCAAAATTAGACGTTTGGGAAAAAAACATGAAAACACGTGGAACAAACAATAATTCTATGACGATTTTGTACACATATTTGTAATCTTGGTCGTCAATGGCAGTTTTTTGAGTAAAAAGTTTAAAATTTCCATATATTACTAACAAATGTATAAGGTTTAAACGTTTTATGTCCTAAATCAACGTCAATGCATTTCTTCTACACTTTTGTCTTGATAAATTATAATTCAAGCATGTTTGTACAAAAAAATTGGTATTTTGTAAGTCAAAAGTAATAAAATTGATTTTTTACTTGGAAATGTTGACGCAAAATATTGAAATTGGGTAATATTGGAGGTTTGGGACTAAAAACATGTAAACATGTGAAACAAACCATAATTCTGTGATGATTTTGTACAAATATTCGTAACCTTGGTCGTCAACGGCAGTTTTTTGAGTAAAAAGTGTGAAATTTCCCACATATAGTAATATTGGGTCCTTACATGTGAAATTGGCGTTTTGTTTGGGAGGAACATAAAGTTGATTTTTTTTTAATATAATATATTTATTTAATCAAAGTATGTACCATTGCTATCTATGCACTTTTGCCATCTCATAGGTAGTTCATCGATCCCTTTACTAAAAAAACCATTCGGACGGGAATCAATAAAATCTTTGAAGTCGGTTTGGACTGCACCATCGGAGTTGAATTTTTTCCCTTGCAAGAAGTTATCCAAATTTCGAAAAAAATAGTAATCTGTTGGGGCAAGGTCCGGAGAGTACGGTGGATGTCTTAGACATTCCAATTGAAGCTCTTCTAATTTGGTAGCCGTCTGTTGTGCAGTGTGTGGTCTAGCGTTATCATGAAGCAGCAGTGGCCTAGAGCGATTAACCAGCCTCGGTTGTTTAGCAGCTAGCTTTTCCATCATGGTTTGCAGTTGCTGACAATAGACATCTGCCGTAATCGTCTGGCCAGATTTAAGAAAGCTGTAGTGAACGACACCAGCACTAGCCCACCAAACGCTCACAAGTAACTTTTTTGGAGTCAATTTTCGCTTGGGGCATGGTTTGGCTGGTTCGGCAGGGTTCAGCCATTGCGATGAGCGCTTCCGATTATCATACAGGATCCACTTTTCATCACAGGTAATGATTCGATTCAAAATCCCTTCATTATTGTGCCGGTTGAGTAATGCAACGCAGCAGTCAACGCGCGTTTGTTGATTTGCTTCACTCAATTCGTGAGGTACCCACCTTTCAAGCTTTTTCACCTTCCCAATTTGCTTCAAGTGGATTAAACCAGTTTTATCACTAACACCGCAGCCTGCAGCTAACTCGGACGTGGTTTGCGATGGATCCGCTTCCACAATAGCCTTCAATTCTTCATTATCAACTTTCTCCACGGGGCTTGTTCTGCAGGTCGAAATTTCCAGAACGAAAACGTTGGAACCAAAAACGCACTGTGTTTTCTTTTGCGGCACCGTCGCCATACACATCATTAATCCTTCGAGCCGTTTCTGCAGCACTGGTGCCACGGTGGAACTCGTACTCGTAAATAACGCGATATTTCAAGTTTTCCATTTTGTAAACTGAGTGACGCAAAGAAAAAAAACAATTCAGGAAAAAACAAATGAATTATAATTTTCGAAACACAAATACTTGAGTAAATAGCTGTATAAATTTGAATTTGAAATTCCTAACCAAAGAGAAGATATTTGAGATCAAAGTTGCCAGTACGGCAAAACGCCGGTTTCGTATGTGGGGACCTAATATGTGGGAAATTTCACACTTTGTTAGTATAACAAATGTATCAGGTTTAAACGTTTTATGTCCTAAATCAACGTCAATGCGTTTCTACTACACTTTTGTCTTGATTCATTATAATTCAAGCATGTTTGTACTAAAAGATGGTATTTTGTAAATCAAAAGTAATAAAATTGATTTTTTGCTTGGAAATATTCATGAAAAATATTGATATTTGGCAAAATTGGATATTTGGGACAGAAAACATAAAAAACGTACAAAGTGTGAAATTTCCATATATTACTAACAAATGTATGAGGTTTAAACGTTTTATGTCCTAAATCAACGTCAATGCGTTTCTTTTACACTTTTGTCTTGATTAATTATAATTCAAGCATGTTTGTACAAAAAATTGGTATTTTGTAAGTCAAAAGTAATAAAATTGGTTTTTTTACTTGGAAATATTGACGCAAAATATTGAAATTTCGCAAAATTGGACGTTTGGGACAAAAAACATGAAAACACGTGAAACAAACAATAATTCTATGACGATTTTGTACACATATTTGTAATCTTGGTCGTCAATGGCAGTTTTTTGAGTAAAAAGTGTGAAATTTCCCATATATTACTAAAAAATGTAAAAGGTTTAAACGTTTTATGTCCTAAATCAACGTCAATGCGTTTCTTTTACACTTTTTTGTTAATTATAATAATTCAAGCATGTTTGTATAAGAAAATGGTATTTTGTGAGTCAAAAGTAATAACATTGGTTTTTTACTTGGAAATATTGCCGCAAAATATTGAAATTTGGCCAAATTGGACGTTTGGGATAAAAAACATGTTTGTACAAAAAATTGGTATTTTGTAAGTCAAAAGTAATAAAATTGATTTTTTACTTGGAAATGTTGACGCAAAATATTGAAATTGGGCAATTTTGGACGTTTTGGACTAAAAACATGTAAACATGTGAAACAAACAATAATTCTGTGACGATTTTGTACACATATTCCTTACCTTGGTCGTCAATGGCAGTTTTTTGTGTAAAAAGTGGGAAATTTCCCATATATTACTAACAAATGTATGAGCTTTAAACGTTCTATGTCCTGAATCAACGTGAATGCGTTTCTACTACGCTTTAATCTTGATTAATTACAATTCTAGCATTTTTGTACAAAAAAAATGGTGTTTTGTAAGTCAAAAGTAATAAAATTGGTTTTTTACTTGGAAATATTGAAATTTGGCGAAATTGGACATTTGGGACAGAAAACATAACAACATGTGGTACAAACACTAATTCTGTGATGGTTTTGTACATATATTCCGTAACCTTGGTCGCCAATTGCAGTTTTTTGAGTAAAAAGTGTGAAATTTCCATATATTACTAACAAATGTATGAGGTTTAAATTTATGTCCTAAATCAACGTCAATGCATTTCTTTTACACTTTTGTCTTGATAATTTATAATTCAAGCATGTTTGTACAAAAAATTGGTATTTTGTAAGTCAAAAGTAATAAAATTGATTTTTTACTTGGAAATGTTGACGCAAAATATTGAAATTGGGCAATATTGGACGCTTGGGACTAAAAACATGTATACATGTGAAACAAACAATAATTCTGTGATGATTTTGTACAAATATTCGTAACCTTGGTCGTCAATGGCAGTTTTTTGAGTAAAAAGTGTGAAATTTCCCACATATTACTCACAAATGAATCAGGTTTAAACGTTTTATGTCCTAAATCAACGTCAATGCGTTTATACTACACTTTTGTCTTGATTCATTTATAATTCAAGCATGTTTGTACCAAAATATGGTATTTTGTAAATCAAAAGTAATAAAATTGATTTTTTGCTTGGAAATATTGATGAAAAATATTGATATTTGGCAAAATTGGACATTTGGGACAGAAAACATTAAAAACGTAAAAAGTATGAAATTTCCATATATTACTAACAAATGTATGAGGTTTGAACGTTTAATGTCCTAAATCAACGTCAATGCGTTTCTTTTACACTTTTTTGTTAATTATAATAATTCAAGCATGTTTGTATAAAAAATTGGTATTTTGAAAGTCAAAAGTAATAAAATTGGTTTTTTACTTGGAAATATTGACGCAAAATATTAAAATTTGGCAAAAAAGGACGTTTGGAAAAAAAACATGAAAACACGTGGAACAAACAATAAATTCTATGACGATTTTGTACACATATTTGTAATCTTGGTCGTCAATGGCAGTTTTTTGAGTAAAAAGTTTAAAATTTCCATATATTACTAACAAATGTATAAGGTTTAAACGTTTTATGTCCTAAATCAACGTCAATGCATTTCTACTACACTTTTGTCTTGATAAATTATAATTCAAGCATGTTTGTACAAAAATTTGGTATTTTGTAAGTCAAAAGTAATAAAATTGATTTTTTACTTGGAAATGTTGACGCAAAATATTGAAATTGGGCAATATTGGACGTTTGGGACTAAAAACATGTAAACATGTGAAACAAACAATAATTCTGTGACGATTTTGTACACATATTCCTTACCTTGGTCGTCAATGGCAGTTTTTTGAGTAAAAAGTGTGAAATTTCCCATATATTAATAACAAATGTATGAGCTTTAAACGTTCTATGTCCTGAATCAACGTGAATGCGTTTCTATTACACTTTTGTCTTGATTAATTACAATTCTAGCATTTTTGTACAAAAAAAATGGTGCTTTGTAAGTCAAAAGTAATAAAATTGGTTTTTTACTTGGAAATATTGAAATTTGGCGAAATTGGACGTTTGGGACAGAAAACATAAAAACATGTGGTACAAACACTAATTCTGTGATGGTTTTAAACATATATTCCGTAACCTTGGTCGCCAATTGCAGTTTTTTAAGTAAGTAGTGTGAAATTTCCATATATTACTAACAAATGTGTGAGGTTTAAACGTTTTATGTCCTAAATCAACGTTAATGCGTTTCTTTTACACTTTGGTCTTAATTTATTATAATTCAAGCATGTTTGTACGAAAAATTGGTATTTTATTAGTCAAATGTAATAAAATTGGTTTTTTACTTGGAAATATTGACGCAAAATATTGAAATTTGACAAAATTGGAAGTTTGGGACAAAAAACATGAAAACACGTGGAACAAACCATAATTCTATGACGATTTTGTACACATATTTGTAATCTTGGTCGTCAATGGCAGTTTTTTGAGTAAAAAGTGTGAAATTTCCCACATATTACTAACAAATGTATCAGGTTTAAACGTTTTATGTCCTTAATCAACGTCAATGCGTTTCTACTACACTTTTGTCTTGATTCATTTATAATTCAAGCATGTTTGTACCAAAATATGGTATTTTGTAAATCAAAAGTAAAAAAATTGATTTTTTGCGTGGAAATATTGATGAAAAATATTGATATTTGGCAAAATTGGACATTTGGGACAGAAAACATAAAAAACCTAAAAAGTGTGAAATTTCCATATATTACTAACAAATGTATGAGGTTTAAACGTTTTATGTCCTAAATCAACGTCAATGCGTTTCCTTTACACTTTTTGGTTAATTATAATAATTCAAGCATGTTTGTATAAAAAATTGGTATTTTGTAAGTCAAAAGTAATTAAATTGGTTTTTTACTTTGAAATATTGACTCAAAATATTGAAATTTGGCCAAATTGGACGTTTGGGACAAAAAACATGAAAACACGTGGAACAAACAATAATTCTATGACGATTTTGTACACATATTTGTAATCTTGGTCGTCAATGGCAGTTTTTTGAGTAAAAAATTTTAAATTTCCATATATTACTAACAAATGTAATAGGTTTAAACGTTTTATGTCCTAAATCAACGTCAATGCATTTCTTCTACACTTTTGTCTTGATTAATTATAATTCAAGCATGTTTGTACAAAAAATTGGTATTTTGTAAGTCAAAAGTAATAAAATTGATTTTTTACTTGGAAATGTTGACGCAAAATATTGAAATTGGGCAATATTGAACGTTTGGGACTAAAAACATGTGAAACAAACAATAATTCTGTGATGATTTTGTACAAATATTCGTAACCTAGGTCGTCAATGGCAGTTTTTTGAGTAAAAAGTGTGAAATTTCCCACATATTACTCACAAATGTATCAGGTTTAAACGTTTTATGTCCTAAATCAACGTCAATGCGTTTCTACTACACTTTTGTCTTGATTCATTATAATTCAAGCATGTTTGTACCAAAATATGGTATTTTGTAAATCAAAAGTAAAAAAATTAATTTTTTGCTTGGAAATATTGATGAAAAATATTGATATTTGGCAAAATTGGACATTTGGGACAGAAAACATAAAAAACGTAAAAAGTGTGAAATTTCCATATATTACTAACAAATGTATGAGGTTTAAAAGTTTTATGTCCTAAATCAACGTCAATGCGTTTCTTTTACACTTTTTTGTTAATTATAATAATTCAAGCATGTTTGTATAAAAAATTGGTATTTGTTAAGTCAAAAGTAATAAAATTGGTTTTTTACTTTGAAATATTGACGCAAAATATTGAAATTTGGCCAAATTGGACGTTAGGGACAAAAAAACATGAAAACACGTGGAACAAACAATAATTCTATGACGATTTTGTACACATATTTGTAATCTTGGTCGTCAATGGCAGTTTTTTGAGTAAAAAGTTTAAAATTTCCATATATTACTAACAAATATATAAGTTTTAAACGTTTTATGTCCTTAATCAACGTCAATGCATTTCTTCTACACTTTTGTCTTGATAAATTATAATTCAAGCATGTTTGTACAAAAAATGGTATTTTGTAAGTCAAAAGTAATAAAATTGACTTTTTACTTGGAAATGTTGACGCAAAATATTGAAATTGGGCAATATTGGATGTTTGGGACTAAAAACATGTAAACATGTGAAACAAACAATAATTCTGCGATGATTTTGTACAAATATTCATAACCTTGGTCGTCAATGGCAGTTTTTTGAGTAAAAAGTGTGAAATTTCCCACGTATAGTAAGTAATATGTGGGAAATTTCACACTTTGTTAGTATAACAAATGTATCAGGTTTAAACGTTTTATGTCCTAAATCAACGTCAATGCGTTTCTTTCACACTTTTGTATTGATTAATTATAATTCAAGCATGTTTGTACAAAAAATTGGTATTTTGTAAGTCAAAAGTAATAAAATTGGTTTTTTACTTGGAAATATTGACGCAAAATATTGAAATTTTGTACACATATTTGTAATCTTGGTCGTCAATGGCAGTTTTTTGAGTAAAAAGTTTAAAATTTCCATATATAACTAACAAATGTAATAGGTTTAAACGTTTTATCTCCTTAATCAACGTCAATGCATTTCTTCTACACTTTTGTCTTGATTAATTATAATTCAAGCATGTTTGTACAAAAAATTGGTATTTTGTAAGTCAAAAGTAATAAAATTGGTTTTTTACTTGGAAATATTGACGCAAAATATTGAAATTTGGCAAAATTGGACGTTTGGGACAAAAAACATGAAAACACGTGAAACAAACAATAATTCTATGACGATTTTGTACACATATTTGTAATCTTGGTCGTCAATGGCAGTTTTTTGAGTAAAAAGTGTGAAATTTCCCATATATTACTTAAAAATGTAAAAGGTTTAAACGTTTTATGTCCTTAATCAACGTCAATGCGTTTCTACTACACTTTTGTCTTGATTCATTATAATTCAAGCATGTTTGTACCAAAATATTGTATTTTGTAAATCAAAAGTAATAAAATTGATTTTTTGCTTGTAAATATTGATGAAAAATATTGATATTTGGCAAAATTGGACATTTGGGACAGAAAACATAAAAAACGTAAAAAGTGTGAAATTTCCATATATTACTAACAAATGTATGAGGTTTAAACGTTTTATGTCCTAAATCAACTTCAATGCGGTTCTTTTACACTTTTTTGTTAATTATAATAATTCAAGCATGTTTGTATAAAAAATTGGTATTTTGTAAGTCAAAAGTAATAAAATTGGTTTTTTACTTGGAAATATTGACGCAAAATATTAAAATTTGGCAAAATTGGACGGTTGGAAAAAAAAACATGAAAACAAGTGGAACAAACAATAATTCTATGACGATTTTGTACACATATTTGTAATCTTGGTCGTCAATGGCAGTTTTTTGAGTAAAAAGTTTAAAATTTCCATATATTACTAACAAATGTATAAGGTTTAAACGTTTTATGTACTAAATCAACGTCAATGCATTTCTACTACACTTTTGTCTCGATAAATTATAATTCTTGAATTACAATGTTTGTACAAAAAATTGGTATTTTGTAAGTCAAAAGTAATAAAATTGATTTTTTACTTGGAAATGTTGACGCAAAATATTGAAATTGGGCAATATTGAACGTTTGGGACTAAAAACATGTAAACATGTGAAACAAACAATAATTCTGTGATGATTTTGTACAAATATTCGTAACCTTGGTCGTCAATGGCAGTTTTTTGAGTAAAAAGTGTGAAATTTCCCACATATTACAAACAAATGTATCAGGTTTAAACGTTTTATGTCCTTAATCAACGTCAATGCGTTTCTACTACACTTTTGTCTTGATTCATTATAATTCAAGCATGTTTGTACCAAAATATGGTATTTTGTAAATCAAAAGTAATAAAATTGATTTTTTGCTTGGAAATATTCATGAAAAATATTGATATTTGGCAAAATTGGACATTTGGGACAGAAAACATAAAAAACGTACAAAGTGTGAAATTTCCATATATTACTAACAAATGCATGAGGTTTAAACGTTTTATGTCCTAAATCAACGTCAATGCGTTTCTTTTACACTTTTTTGTTAATTATAATAATTCAAGCATGTTTGTACAAAAAATTGGTATTTTGTAAGTCAAAAGTAATAAAATTGGTTTTTTACTTGGAAATATTGACGCAAAATATTGAAATTTGGCAAAATTGGACGTTTGGGACAAAAAACATGAAAACACGTGGAACAAACAATAATTCTATGACAATTTTGTACACATATTTGTAATCTTGGTCGTCAATGGCAGTTTTTTGAGTAAAAAGTTTAAATTTCTATATATTACTAACAAATGTATAAGGTTTAAACGTTTTATGACCTAAATCAAAGTCAATGCATTTCTTCTACACTTTTGTCTTGATTAATTATAATTCAAGCATGTTTGTACAAAAAATTGGTATTTTGTAAGTCAAAAGTAATAAAATTGATTTTTTACTTGGAAATGTTGACGCAAAATATTGAAATTGGGCAATATTGGACGTTTGGGACTAAAAACATGTGAAACAAACAATAATTCCGTGATGATTTTGTACAAATATTCGTAACCTTGGTCGTCAATGGCAGTTTTTTGAGTAAAAAGTGTGAAATTTCCCACATATTACTCACAAATGTATCAGGTTTAAACGTTTTATGTCCTAAATCAACGTCAATGCGTTTCTACTACACTTTTGTCTTGATTCATTATAATTCAAGCATGTTTGTACCAAAATATGGTATTTTGTAAATCAAAAGTAATAAAATTGATTTTTTGCTCGGAAATATTGATGAAAAATATTGATATTTGGCAAAAATGGACATTTGGGACAGAAAACATAAAAAACGTAAAAAGTGTGAAATTTCCATATATTACTAACAAATGTATGAGGTTTAAACGTTTTATGTCCTAAATCAACGTCAATTGTTTCTTTTACACTTTTTTGTTAATTATAATAATTCAAGCATGTTTGTATAAAAAATTGGTATTTTGTAAGTCAAAAGTAATAAAATTGGTTTTTTACTTCGAAATATTGATGAAAATACTGATATTTGGCAAAATTGGACGTTTGGGACTAAATACATGAACACACGTGGAACAAACAACAATTCTGTGTGGTTATTTTATACATATATTCGTAACCTTGGTCGTGAATACCAGTTTTTTGAGTGAAAAGTTTGTAAAATTTCCGAATATTACTAACAAATGCTCATACGTATTTAGGAAGAAAACAATTGAAGTGAATGCGTTTCTTCTACACTTTTGTTTTGATTAATTATAATTGTAGCATTTTTGTACGAATAATTCGTATTTTGTAAGTCAAAAGTAATAAAATTGATCTTTTACTTGGAAATGTTGACGCAAAACATTAAAATTTGGCAAATTTTGACGTTTGGGACTAAAAACATGAAAACAAGTTGAACAAACAACAATTCTGGGGTGATTTTGTACATATGTTCGTAACCTTGGTCGTCAATGGCAGTTTTTTGAGTAAAAAGTGTGATATTTCCATATATTACTAACAAAAGTATGAGGTTTAAGCGTTTTATGTCCTATGTACAAAATCACTAACAAAAACCCCATTTTTCGTTGTAATATGATTGAGTTATAATGCATTGACGTTAATTGTGATATAAAACGTCAAAACCTGCTAAATGTGTATGAACGTTTCATAGTAATATACTGAAAATTGATACTTCTCACCCGAAAAATTACCATTAACAACCAAGTGTTCGAATATATGTAGAAAAACACGATAGAAATATTATTTGCATAACATGTTTTCGTATTTTTCGTCCTAAACCCCAAATTTTGCGAAATTTCAATATTTTGCGTCAATATTGTACAAATTAATCACTTTTGACTAACGAAATAGCAGTTTTTCGTTCAAATATGCTAGAATTATAATGCCTCAAGACAAAAGTGTAGAAGAAACGCATTGGCGGTAATTGTGATAAAAAACGTTTAAACATGCTAAATATGTCATCAAGTAAATATATGATCGTAATATATACTCGTATATGATAGTAAATATACGACGGTAATAGAACTTACGTTGGAAGACTATAACTTCTGCAATTTAGTGATGTTTAAAGAAGAGTTGGTTGAAAAGTTTTTCCCAATATTCAAATCAATTATAAGAATCACGATTAGCTGAGTGAACGAGCTATTGTTGGCGCCAAGAACAAAGACGTCTACGAAATTACTAATATTATTCAGTTCCTATTTTAATGTTTCGCAATTTTATATGTTTTTGTTATAATTTTCTTTCTTCTTGTTCAGTGCAATCGATCTTTCATTTGAATTCAAATAATATCGTGAAGTGACCTCTTGGAGTGACGCGATCATTTGCGAGCACGGCGATAAATGCGACAGACTGAGAGTGGCTGAAATACATCAAAAATATTGTATACTCACAAGCATTGTGAAATTAAACATAATTGAAACGTGCGCTTTCTCTTTTCTTTGTTTTCCATTTAACCAGACTGAGCCACAGCAACGCGTGGCTGGGTACAGCTAGTATATAATAAAGCACACAGTATTTCGGAATTAATGTTAACATTGGATAGTTTGGCTGGCTTTTTCTATATTATACCATTACATCATTGATTTGAGAGTACAAGTACTCGTTTTATGGATTAAATCTTATTAAAAGTTTACTCTTTAAGCTTAATATGCTTAAAAGAACTCTTTCACTCATAACATATTATGCTCAAGGCAAGCGCACCGTTTAACATAAAATAACATACATTCCACATGCAATTTGTGCCATAAGTCACTTGATATGTTTATTGTTCGTTGCCGACTTTAAAACTTTCAAAAAGATTCATTCAATTCACGACTATGCACAGTTACAACAGGATCTAGACTGTCTAGTTTCCTTGATTGAACAAAATCATCTTGTCTTCAACATAAATAAATGTGTCTGTGTATCCTATAATCGATCGTTTTCACCAATCCACCTGTAAACTATACAGGGAGGGGCATTCAACATAATTTTTTAATACAAAAATTTGGGCGTAACCTTTGATGTCGGACTCACGTTCATTAACCATGTCTCGTGTTTGATATCGGACTATTACAAACTACTCCGTTTTATAATGAGAATATCAAGAGATTCTAACAGTACCGATATCCTTTGGAACTTATATAATTATCTAATAAGGACCAAATTAGATTACGCATCTACAGTTTTGGCTCATCATCAGCTCAAATATAGAAACAATATAGAACAAATACAAAAAAATCCTCAGATATCTATGTTGCAGAACAAAGGGCGGTTACTCAAAATATGTTCGCCGTGTCAAATTTCTCACGGTGTGTAATGATAGAAGCCTCGAAACAAGAAGGCAAGTATCCATTGCGATGTTCTTACGAAAGGTTTTCCAAGGGTCCTTTAACTGTCCCGCGATTCTAGAAGCACTAAGTTTGTATGTACCTAATAAATATGTATAACCGTGCAAGGAATCACCCTTTGTTCTACATAAAAACTTACAGAACGAATATCATGGACGGTATAGAGATATTGAACCAACTGAATGGTACAGTGGATATATTTTCGGCACTGCCTAGCAGTATGAGAAGAATCCTGGCTGATATTCTTCCCAACGAATTAGCTAACTCTAGAAGCAAACTAAAAAAACTAACAGCTTTTTTATAGATACTCACTTCTTTAAGTTATTGATTTGTTTTAAATATTTGTGGTATTCTTGCTCCGTTACAGTATATTTTGCAACGGCTTTGTTTTTGATTTTATTATTTTTACTCCTCTTGAAATGTTAGGTTTTGAGTAAATCTTCGATAAATATTAAGAATTACATAATTTGACAGATTTTTTTTAAATAAAATTAAGTCTTAAATGCTCGGGTTTTCCACTTTTATTTATTTTGTGTATCGAACGCCAAGGTTATTGAATTCATTAGTGATGCTAGTGATATATTGAGTTCCTTTAAGCATGTTGTGATTAAACGTGCAGTTTTAAATCAGTCTCGTCGCACGTACGGCGGCCATTAAATATAAGAGCTCTCAAAAAGTGCGTTAAAAATTCAGCATCTAATATGAAGTATCTTAGAAGAGAGAAGGCGGTGACCCTATAAGATGAAGTTTGAAATACTCAAATTATATATTAGAACCTCTTATACTCTGTATTGTGAGGTCACAGATTATTTGACTTGAACATTTATTTCAAATATTATAATTAATCGATACACATTATTTTGGCGAATTCAAGAAGGAACACTTTCCATGGGCTGTCCTTTACATACGTAGAAAAAATATATCAATTCTGCGCATGGACAGGTTAAGATTTTAATGAAGACCAATGTTTAAGTTGGCGCGGGCTAAAGCAAAGTTCTAAGGTCTTGTGCGGGCGATGAGACCCCAACCTATTTTAAAATTAGAGGGAGATGATGAAGTGGTTATACGAGTATTTAACCTGTAACATAAACATTCGAAATATATCTTTAAAATAAATTGCTCTTCTTCTTCTTTTATATGGCAGTAGAGTTCAAGTGATGCCGATAGATTCATCAGCCGAGTCAACGCATTTGGATCAACTCAATGTACATTAGATATGTCTCCTTGGGTAAATGGGGCAATGTCTCAGTTGTCAAAACTTCTCCGCATTCACAAAGGGGTGACTCTTTCATACCTCACTTGTGCGTATTGAGACTAACAGCATTGAATTAGGTTGATGTTGCTCCACATCTTCCTAGGGAGCTTAAATCCAGGCTATTGCATTGTTGGATCCAAGATTATGTTAAGTATTTAATTCTCATATCCACTGCTTGCCACTCTCGTCTTCACCTGTCAAAGGGATTGAAATTTGACAAAATATGATTTCTCCTGTTATTCAAAAGGGTTTGCGGGAAACCAGATAAGGCAAGTAACGCTCTGTGATGTCCCGATGTAAAAGCAATGAGCTGTTTTGGAGTACATATCTTTTCATATTCCCTGTATACAACTTTACCCCTTCGGATTTTGGGTGGCTATATATGAGCGACTATGGTGAGCCAAGCCAGCTGCGTTGTTTTAAGAGTCCCGAAAATTATGCACATTGCAGCGTTCAGTTGGATCTTTACCTCTTTTGAGGTGCGAGTTTTGCTTATAGCGGTGCGCAGTACTAATCCGTTGAGTATAATAACGAAATTGTTGCTGTGCGGAGTGTTTGGGATTTGCATCCTCATGTTTGTTTCTGTCAACTTAATTAGGAACCAAACCAGTAATATTCTGATTCTTATCTAATAAATCGATCGCTACCGTGTTTGCATCTTAACATTTAATTAAATTATATTAACAGCATGACAATTAGAATGAACCCATTTAAAGGTGCATGTGAATGAGTTAAAACATTTTAAAAAAATATTTAAATATGTTTAAGTATCTGTTTGCATTTAAGATCATAAACAATTTAAGGTTATTTTATTCCATATCCCTTCACAATCAATATTGAATATTTTCACCTTAGTAGTGTTAAAGATTTGAAATATAACTTTTATATTACTGTAAAATATAACTACTTAATATTACTGTAAAATATAACTACTTAATATTACTGTAAAATATATTATGTACACATTTTTTGTTATACTCTTATATGGGGCCACGGAGTCAAGCTTCCACCACAGTTTGACAAGGGAATTGTATGACAAAATATTTGTCACTGAGTAAATAATTTAAGGATATAGAACTATCACAGCGTTCAAATTTGATTTTCCTTATTATGTTTATCACTTTAAATTTTTTTTAAAAATACTTTAAAAAACGAAGATCAACCAAGAATATTTTAGATTGAAATAACTTTGCTATCCCTGAGGGACAATGTATTATAACGCCGTGGTTAATGTGTCGTGTTTTAATTTTCACAGCTCCATGACTTCTTGGTCGTTTATGAAAGTGCCTTGAACACCTTAGTTTAAGTGGATTTTTTAATGAAAAAATGGCGGATACCCGGTTTCTCATCACTTTATATAATACATTAGAGGTACTACAAAAAGTGCTGTTTTTTTTATTAATCACAGTTCACCATTTAAAAAACTTGACTTAACTATACTTTACATACGTTTATTTTAAAAACAAACTTACTGTGTAGACTGAAGACAAAAAAAAAGATGAAAATATTAACCCTGTGTTTTATGTTTATTTTAATTCTTATTATCCTTTAGTATTATATAGTAGTGATATATAAGCTCATCGTTTAACAATTCAATGCAGAGGCTAAGAATGTATATATTTAAATCCATGGTTTTATTTCCGTAAAGGTTTGTATTTTTTAATAGTTTTAATCATATATTTTTTAATAGTTTTAATCATTCACGTTGCGGTCATAAAATCGGTTGAATAAGTATGCTAAACAAGTGTTCACGTTACGTTCGCGAATGCGGATTCTTAGAGAAGTGCTTGCTATATTAGCTAATGTTTTTTTTAAATCACTCTTAAAATGAAAGCTCGAGGAAGTTCCAAATATTGGCAGTCATTTAAACCAGTGCTTCCCAAATTGGGGGCCGCGGGATTTCTCGTGGGGGTCGCGAAAATATTCAGTACAAAGTACAAATATTCATGTGAGTATTAAATTGTTTCATGTGAGTATACTTTTTATTTAAAAAAAAAGTTTTTAAGCAAGTTCCTATAATTTTGTGTTGAATATAAATATGTGTATTTTAATTGTAATAATTATTGCCAAATAAATCTTCAACTATAAAAAAAATGTTTTATTGGGGGAGGGGGGGATTAATTACTTCAGATTTAGGGGGCCGTTACATAAAAGTAATTGGGGAGCACTGATTTAAACCAACCCAATACGGCTACAACTTCGAAAAACATTAAAAATAGTGAAAATCTTCCAATGTGAATTCTGAATATATCATATAAATTTTATTTTTTGGTATTAGATATCATAAAGCAAAATGATGAAGATTAATTAACGTACATATTGAATTAAAGAACAAAATTTTAAAATATTTTTAAAATTTGAACCAGTTAACAATGTTTCAGGAAATCCGTCTCTTGTTAACAAATTAAACCAACCCATCGAAATGACGCGAGGAGCCCGCTTGAACATAAGCAGTAATTAACTTCTCCATACGAGAACTGCATCGCTTCTTGAAAATATTTCCATTACAAAGAACTCATCCACTATTATATACGTTTACTGAATTTTAAGGTTTACATTTAATACATGAATACACTTTGTATTGTATTACAGCTTCGTAGTATACCATGTACTACAATCTTGTGGATAATACCAGTGATAATCATTTTTAACCAACTAGAAAAAATTTATATAGACGGAAAGTCAAAACCAGACTTAAAACCTTTTAAATAAGCGGATGTCAACCGGAATCAATCCACAACCCCGGGATCGAAGACAGACATCGCACTAACTAGGCCACGAATGTCGTCAACTTCCTGTTATAAAAATAATATTTGTTGCTTCTTTTCTTGAGTTTAAAAAAAAACATTGCTTTAGTTCTTTCATTGAATTTTTTTGGCTCCTGGAATATTTTTGAAAAGATACTTAAAAAAATTGAAATTAATTTTAAGTGTTATCATTTTACAATATGGGGATCATATGAGACTGTGGGACCTAAGTTGGCCATTTGGCATCTGCTAACTGCCTTTTTTGCTAAAAAGGCAGTAGATAACAACAATCCTGAGTTATGGAAACATAGATTTTAGGAGGATGATGGGTGTTATAAAGATCGACCACGTGACAAATGAATTAATGTGTCATCTTAGATGCAAAATTATTCAATAACCTTCACTAAGACTCGCTGGAAGAGGTTGATCACGTAATGAGAAAACCACCTTGTGAATGCCCAAAAGCTTTGTTGTTTTATCGCCTCAGCTCGACTCGACATTAAATCGGACTTCCATCATATACAATCCACCGGTAACGATTCAGAATTTTGAAGTCGCATGTTACCGTGGGAAAATTGTAAGCGTTGAGCTGAGAATCGTCTTGTATTTTTGGTGGTACGAATAGTTTGATTAGATAGTGGAAAATTAAATGCATTGGTTGTTTCACAATGGTTGCTCAACAATTGTTGATATTAGATCAAAAAGACTCCTTATATTATAAAACAGTGAAAAAAACTCCACTGGTTCAAGCGATAAAACAATCAAGCAATACGACATACTCGTAATTTGAATTTTTCACAGAATTTGTTAAATTTTTCGAAAATTGTCGTTAATGTGAATATTAATTGGATTATTATTTTAAACTTTGTTTAGTATGGTTGACGCTTTCAAAATTTTAAAACGAGGGCTGAACCAAACTGACAGGCAACTCTAAAAGTAGGGGAGTGTGCATTTCAATTAACGAAAATGCGAATCCTCGAATCAATTCAGCTGAAATGAGTTTAAAAATAATTCCCTCAATTTGAATACAACTCAGGGCTGCTATTGCTTGACGTATGACGAGTGCTATGCACGCAAGTGATCAATTCAATTACGTTTGTCGAAATTACAAATAATCTCACGAAAGTGTACGTGTACAGTATACATTACTGATTCTGGGAAAATAATGCAGTTTTCTTCTGTAATTTGCTTACTTTTTTAGTCTTGTTTACCAACCATCAACTACATATGGTTATAACAAAACTGTCATTATCAAGAGTACGAGTATAAGCAGAGGAGATGAGACATACTAGAAAAAATGTAGGAAAAAACTTCTAAAATCGTTAAGAGTTCTGATGTCAGATAGACGAAAATAGTGAAGCTTCAGTTGCGGTAATTCAGGCATATTATTCACATTTTAAAACGTACATTGTCAAAGAACATCTTCAAATCGAGGTCATAGTGAAATTAAACGTGTAGGAAATCTATAAAATGAGTTAAAGATACAACCTGTGCAAGCAAACATCTCACCTCAATTGGGTCGACGCAAAGGCTGTTGTGTTGGATAACCAAGAGTGGACGAGGGTCTTTGCAATGTTTCAGTCTCGGTCACAAATAAGAAGCTAAGAAAAGTAGCAGTAACAGTAAAAAAGGACAATTTTTGTAGAGCCCTTTAGTGAGCAAACTCTCCTTTAGTAGTATAATTTCATATTTGACGATTTTTGCAAATAATTATTTCTATAATTTAATATTGAAACACATTATCAAGATTGTGAGTTCAAAACAAATATGCGGTGCAAATGTGAATGGAAGGAGTGGTAGAAGAACCTCAATTAAAGTATGGTTGGATCAAGCGTACGAAATTTTGAATAAAGGAAATGTAAAAAGTAAGAGTAATCGTAGGAGTTGTATAAAAAGGTGTATGGATGTAGAAGAGGCGAAATATGTCTATCGCAATAGGAAAGTGTAACACTTTCTCGTTTCTGCCTACCCCAATAAAGAGATGGCGTGATGGTATGTGTATTGCTGAAAATAATGGTCAATACACGAAAATAAAAGATAGATCAAATAAACATCAAGGATATATAAAATCAATTTTTTTTTTAACTAACGAAAACTTTGATGAATTAACATATTTTCAGTTAGTTAGGAATTATATTTAGTAGAAACACTTACGATGTCGTTCATAGAGCCTAATGGAGATAACATGTTTGAATTTTGCTAAGCAATACAAGTCTAGAATTTATAGTTACATACGTGACTTAGAACTTAAAAAAGAAATAAGTCACAGCTGGGATTTTTCGACAGAAAGCTGAGTACTTATATAATAGATACAATATTTGAAGAATATAAATAATGGATGGCGCGCATTCAGTCTGAGCTCTGGAATCCAAGTGTCAGCGGCTCACCCACTGTCTTTTGGTGGCACTACGCCGAATGCATACATTCCCTTTCTCATATAGTGGAAATAATTATCTGCTAATCTAATAAAAAAGGATACTTCATCATTTAACATAGTATTAATTGACTGCCTTAAAACGAGCCATGCCGTCAGACCAAAGTTAAATATTCCAATTACCACAAAGTGTGATTGATTTAGCATTCCTAAGCGGTTATCCAATACAAAATTTACCTTATGTCGTTAAGTCAAAAATGAAACAAAACGTAATTTAATTGTGAAGTAAAATCAAAGAAAATTTATCCAAAAGCTTACTGTGTAACGTAAGTATTCTAACTTTGAAACGCCAGCTTTCAAAATAAAACAAGTTAGCAATTGGAATGTAGTATTTTCAAAATTATATATCAATGAAATATTTTCAAAATTATATCCTGTACATACTTAACATACAATAATGACTAACTAAACAAATAAACTTTTTAAATGTTTTATATTGACACTGGAAAAAATACAAGTATTTACGAAGCACTGTTTTGTAACACATTTTACACCATGATCCCCCAAGGATTTACGATTTACATCTATGGAGCGCCAGAATAGCTAAGATTTTATTTAATGTTAAACAAGTCCTGATATACATTTACTTAAAATCGAGTCCAGCACATCGTAAAAAAATAATGTCACTCTGGGCAACTGCATGACTTAATAATTATCTTCCACTCTCATCTATCCTCTGCCGTTTTTGGTGCTGTTGTTGTATTTATTGTACCAATGGCCTTCATTATTTGATCACTCCACCTTTTCAGCAAGCGAAACTCTTCTTCTCGGCTCTCTTCTTAGGATATACACTTTTTCTATTTCGAGACTTTTTCAGATTACATTAAAAAAACTGCAGAACGCGTTTCAAACATACGATGGAGAGCCTTTCTCGAATGTTTAGTTTCTGCAGTATACTTTTTATAATGTTTAATTTCTGCAGTAGTTTCTGCAGTATACACGTTTGATCTGTGTTCAGTACATGATATTTGAAGAAATCTTGGCTAGCATCATACAACATAAATGAAACGTGTTTTATTACCTTTGTTTCCTACCCTTCCAGCATTCTTTTCCTTTTTTATTTGATTGATGATATCTCACATTTATTTCTATTTACATTATTCATGAATTTTGTTCACGAATTTTGCATAAATGAATAATGATTTAACATTTTTTTCCACCATGTTTCGTCGTTTTTTTATACTTTTATTTGGTTGGTTGAATAAGATTGCAACCTGGTAATAATCTCGACAAATGCTTATACAATTAAGTGTTAAATAAATAAATAATATAATAAGGAAAACTAATTGATGGATACATTTTATGTGGTGAGGCGTTGTATTTGGTTCATGACGACCCTGTGATAAGATTTTCTTTTGAATTAAATTTGAGTGTATGGAGTAATGGCATAATAACAAGGATTCTTCAATTCACGTCGCAATAGGTTTTCCTTAATTTAAACTCCACCTTAATTCTGGAGATGATGTATAGACAAGAAAAATATTGTAGAATAATAGAATCTCAGATCTTCATTGCCAGTAGCGGCGGTCATTGTTTACATTGTTTAAGTTTACTTTTTAAAATTTAAAAAAAATTATATTGAATCTCCACATATTACTTGTGCAAAGTTTTTCATATTATATTGTGAATATTTACTTACATTGGTTTATTGAGTGCTAATGATTAAATTTCATTAAACATTCAACAGCAAGCATGCAGACTTGATAAATTGAACCTGAGATGCCAATGATACGGAGTTCCAAGATAATCTAACAGGCATCACCTACTTCTTCTTTTAGCTCTATGTCAAAGATCCAGCAGCTTTTATATCAGAAATAATTTTTCTCTTTATTTTGTACTATCTGCAACACCACATTTATTATTAAAATATTTTAAAAGATAGGTGAACCGTTAAGTATATGTAAATAATAGTACAAACAACACCATTTGTAAATAAAGATAACAACTTCACTAGGCAAGGTTTGTGATGAAGTGGTATAATTTCTTAATAATAAATTTGGTATATTTGTCCTAAACACTAAAAATACCCAGCTGAAACATTCACACTCTGCACCACATACTTACACACACTAAAATTTCAAGTTATCACACACACTATCCAACCACACATAATTTCAACAATAACTCATCACACGCTTATAATTCACTAACATGCCTATGCGGATACCTCTAAATACTCCCCTTTCCTCATTTTCACTCACTCAGAGTCAGCTTTTTATGTATTTTCTTTCACATTTTTAAGAAGACGCGAATAATGAGCGTGATGGGTAACATTTGAATGTGGTTGTTGAGATAATAATGCGGTTGGAATTATGTATGTGATAACTTGGAATTCAGGTATAAGAATGTAGATTATCAATGTATCAACTGAGTATTTTTAGTATTTATAATAAATATATGAAATTTGTAATTAAAGAATGAGACCACTTCATCACATGCTTTGCTGAGTGAATGGTTTTCTATATCCACAAAATAGTAGGTTTATGCAATTTTATGTACTTTTTTCTCTATGGTTCGCCTTTCCATTATAACCATTAAAATTGTGAATGTTATATGCGAAACATAATTCCTATGCGGAAAAGTAGCTTTTTTTGCCACCGAGGCTGTATATTTAAGATAAGACAAAAACGCTTTGTTTTATTTTTTGGTTTTTAAGTATTACAGATTATTTTCTTTACAAAGCTCAAAAGACTGTAATGTATACAGAATATCACCAATACTATGTTACGAAAGCTTCATGGTTTGAAGTATCTGTTGTGAACTACAAATATGTCAGATATTTATACCAAGAAATGTAAAAGAGCGTTTCATAAAAAAAGTCGATTTAATAGTCATTAGAAAACTAAAATAATACCACTAAAATGTTGCTGTTGTCCAACTAAAACGTTAATTATATAGTATTTACAGTACCTTATCTGAATAACAAATTTCTGTTAGTATTCAAATGGCAGATCGATATAACATATACACAGAGCTGTGAAATTGTTACACGCTTCCCTATATCCTATGGAAATTGCAATAGCTGTTTATCTCTGAAAGGATTAAATGCAAGACGTTACGTCAGTTGAATCTCATTATAAATTTATGCGCATTGAGTGTTAATTTGTGTTAATATCAGACACCATAATTCAATGGGGCACCAAAACATATATCTAAAGGGTCTTTCAAATTGAGCGGTTTTTTTTAATAATTTTTTTTTAAATTTGAATAAAACACACAATTAACTTTGATTTCAAACAAACTATTTATTGGTCATTGAAGTATAATGTATGATATTTAAACACAAAAAACAATATCCGCCAAATGTCAACCTCTTGCAGCTCTACAGATGTTCACTCTTTTGTCAACATTTTCGATGACATTTTGGCAAAATTGCGGTTCTAACTCATCAATAACGCGAATAATTTCGTCCTTCAGCTCAGAAATTAATTGACGGTCATTCTTATAGACCTAGCTGTTCACGTAACCCCCAGAGAAAATAGTCCAACGGTGTCAGATCTCATGATCTTGGTGGCCAATTAACATCACCTCAATTACAATACATAAAATAATTCAACATTCATTCAGTTGTATTGTATACGACTCCATTTTTATAAATGTCATACATTATACTTCTCAAATGTCACAAGACCCAGACAAGTTCGCGACGTCATTTGTGTTTTATCCAAGAATTGAAAAAAAAAACGCTTAATTTGAAAGACCCTTTATATACTTTAACCTGACGATATAGGAACATATGTCGCTCTGTCCTCTCTATATATGACAATATGATAATGACCTGATAATATGTACGTACCAGAAATCATATAACTTACAATCGTTCTTTGTATTGATTTAACCGGAAATAATATAATCAAGATTACCCACCCCATTGCCATTCATACCCACTATCCCACACATACCCATTATCCCACTCACGCCATTGAGGACCACCGTGTCCCAGTTGAAACAACACTTGTCAATTCGAGGATTTCGGGTGCGATTTCTGTTGATACCCAGATTTTTTGAATAAGGGTTCTTGTCTGGTATTTAGTTAAACAAGACTTGTTTAACACTACTGTTTTTTTATCATTGCCAATATTATTGTTATCATCATATACCATCTTTAAATTAAACAAAAATAAAAATATATTACCACCTTTCTGGGTGATAGGATAAAATTGTCAGATGGAAATAAATCAGCATGGTTGTACTGTATACAGCGATAATGTAATACAATTATATAATTCAATACATTATTACTAGTCTGATGATTAAAATGTCTGCTTGAAATATTATTTCTAAGGAAAAATAAACCAGCCTAAAATTTCAACGTTCACTTCAAACCCACTCATTTAAAAAAATGAATTAAAAAACTTTTTTGTAAACTTTGCGTTTGACCTTTTAAACGAATATTATATAGTCAATAAAATGTAACAGCCCATCGTTCAATATATACTCATTATCCTACACTCTCACTATTCAATCAATTTCTATTACCATAAGGAGATTCTTTCATTTTCTCTCACCCTAATACGTTTAGTAAAATATATCCTTATCTTCTTGAATTGTACGATTTTATACAAAAATATCATATACTTATTTGTTTGTTAGTTAAGATTACATTTTGCTTTGAGAATAAGACTATTACCTATTGAAACTAGTCGATTTATATCCTAAAAGTGATCCTGCTTGTCTCCTAATTTAGAATTGCATGCGGAATATTTTATTTTTTTGCAAATTGATATGCAAGATAACGAATGGAATCTCTTGTGTAAACAATAATAACAATAGTAAAATGTCAATTATGATGAAGCATATTGTACCTGATAGACCTAATCTAGTTTTAGAAGTATTTCTAGAATGAAGTCGTTTCGTTCGAGTGCGAGCTGAAACCTCTACATCTCCTCAGTGCTTCACGCTTTGATATTTTTCTCATTTTTTTTTTCTATAGCTAATTTTATATTTTATTCTGTTAATTCTCTATTGACTTAATAATTTTTCCTTCGTATACATCCTTAATATCCTATAATTTACCGAATACCAAGAAACAGCAGATTTTAGATGCTATATCTAAAATAGTATTTTTTCAGCAAGGTGTCTCTCCTAATATTATATGGGAGATACCGCACCCACATATGAGTAAAACATTCCAAAGTCAAAATAAATCATTCATTTTTAAACACACTAAGAACATGTAATACAACTAAATAGAAATTCACTTTATATTATCTGTTTATTGAATGTTATCAAAATGAACCCGAAAATGGTGTTTAAATTTTCTGGTATTTAATCATTCAACTCTAAAACAACGGAGCATGCTTTGGCACCTAAAGAGCCATTAATTGGTTTCATTAAGCATATGTGGATGAAATCTCTGTTTCAAAATATGTAAATTTGAGAATAAAATTTGTAAATGCGTTATAGTTGTAAGATATGTACATAAAAAAATAAAATTTTCAAGAGTTTTTAGAATATTTAACAAAAAAATCCTTTGTTATTTCTCATATTACATTTATCACCACTACGTGTGTTTCTGTCTCCTATCCCGAGGCTCTCTTTAAGTGGAATGCCTGGCGGGGATTAATTTAATTTGTAGAATAACAAAGCAATTCATTGTTCTTATTCTAATATACTATTGTAATATACTATTGTAATATACTATTGTAATATACTATTGTATGTATTCTAATATACTATTATATTCTAATATACTATTGTATGGCGCAGAGACTTGGACCCTGAAAGTGCATACTATGAATAGGTTAGAAGCATTCGAAATGTGGTTGCACAGGAGAATGCTTCGCATACCATGGACAGATCTGGTCAGTAATTCAGTGGTTTTGAGGAGAGCTGACTGCAGTAGACAGCTGCTGAAAGATGTTAAGGTCCGTAAGATCTCATATCTGGGTCACATTCTGCGTGGAGATAAATATAGTGTACTCCAATTAATACTCATGGGGAAAATCGAGGGACATCGTGGTCCAGGTAGAAGGCAAACGTCTTGGCTGCGAAATATAAGAGACTGGACCGGAATGAGACGTGTGGAGGAGCTGTTCCGGGTCGCGCAAGACAGAGAAGCCTTCGCCAGAGTGATTGCCAACGTCGGGGGGACCTGACAGGGCACATCAAGAAGAAGAATTCTAATATCAGTTCCACCAAGTTAAAGCTGAAACCTTTGATACACTTTTAAGTAGTAACGTAGTAAGACGATGACCTCCGTGGCCTGGTGGTAAGACACTTGTCTGCGGGTTGTCCAGAGGCTGCGGGTTCGATCCCCGCTGGAACCAGGATTCCAGTCTGGTTAACACTTAGGACCTATAAAATCATATTTCTGGTTAGTTGGAAGAAATTGCCACATGTCAATAAACTCGCCAGGTTAAAAAAAGAGTAGTATACAAAATACACAATAAAAAGAGTTAACAAACAAGTTTAGTGAATTTTGCAATGAAATTTTACAGTTAGAATTTGTATTCATAAATAAATAATATATAATTGTTACGAGCCGCCTCATGAAATTTTGATGAAGCGATTCGAGAGGGTTCGCGTCATTGTTTCATTCCGCTTGAAGATTGCTTCCATTATTATTTTCATCAAAAGATGCATTTTCTCTGGAAAGAACTTGTATCGTACGATTTCTATAAGACCGATAAATATAGCACCCTTTCGAGTTACTTTTTCCGTGTTTTTATTTTTTTAAACTATTCCTTCAAATTGATTTAAATCATGCAAGTGTTTTTATTTTCATGTGAAAAATGTTTTTCGAATCCTTTTAAGGGTAAATACATCCCACATGACGGCCTCCGTAGCCTAGTTGTTTAGATGCCTGTTTCCTATTGTAGGGGTTGAGTGTTCGATTCCAAAACATTTCAAACTGGTTTTCACTTAAGACCTCATTCTCTTTCTGGTTGGTTGTAAAACATTACCACATGGCAAAAAAACCGTATCCATAAAGTCATACACATATTGTGTATGACTTTATGTATAAAGTCATACACATGATTCGTGAAGTGAATATAAATATTTTCCAAAATGTGCGTAAATAAATTTGGGCTGTAGAGGAAATAAACTGTTATTCTTTCCCTTATAACATATAAAAAAATGGTATGATTAATTCTTAGCTTGACCGTTGGGAATAATTTTTTGTGATATAAAATTGTATCACAATTCTATTATTTAATTATAACAGATACAAACTCGGAAGATTTGAAGTATTTAAAAAAGGTACTGAAACATATGCATAGGTAAAATATTAAAATATTTTTCTATCTGGGTAAGCATAGAAGATTAAGCGCTTATTTGTTTAGGACAAGTTAATACATCGAACCTCTTCTGCAGCCTACCCAATATTCTTTGACAGTTATTTTTTTGCCTGATTTTTTTGTTAACTTTGAATGAAAAGTTTCCTTAACTAATCCAATCAAACCTGCCTTTTAAGATAACATAGATCCTTACTCAAAAAAGAAACAAAATATATATTTTTTTTAACCTGGTGAGTTTATTGCCATGTGACAATATCTTCCAACCAACCAGAAAGACGTTTTTATAGGCCCTAAGTGTTAACCAGACTGGAATCCTATTTAAAAAATCTGGGTTCCAGCGGGGATCGAACCCGCAACCTCCGGATCGGCAGACAAGTGTCTTACCACCAGGCCACGGAGGTCGTCAAATGGATGAAATATTCAAATGGATGCAAATTATAAGGCGTGTGATGAGGAATTGTTGGGCATGATTTTGATATGGTTGCTGGGATTATGATGCGGTTGGATTTGTGAGCGTGCATAATATATTAGTATGTGTAAGAATGTGAGTGTTATGTAAATATAATATAAGACAAATGGATTCAAATTATAAGGCGTGTGATGAGGAATTGTTGGGCATGATTTTGATATGGTTGCTGGGATTATGATGCGGTTGGATTTGTGAGCGTGCATAATATATTAGTATGTGTAAGAATGTGAGTGTTATGTAAATATAATATAAGACAAATGGATGCAAATTATAAGGCGTGTGATGAGGAATTGTTGGGCATGATTTTGATATGGTTGCTGGGATTATGATGCGGTTGGATTTGTGAGCGTGCATAATATATTAGTATGTGTAAGAATGTGAGTGTTATGTAAATATAATATAAGACAAATGGATGCAAATTATAAGGCGTGTGATGAGGAATTGTTGGGCATGATTTTGATATGGTTGCTGGGATTATGATGCGGTTGGATTTGTGAGCGTGCATAATATATTAGTATGTGTAAGAATGTGAGTGTTATGTAAATATAATATAAGACAAATGGATGCAAATTATAAGGCGTGTGATGAGGAATTGTTGGGCATGATTTTGATATGGTTGCTGGGATTATGATGCGGTTGGATTTGTGAGCGTGCATAATATATTAGTATGTGTAAAAATGTGAGTGTTATGTAAATATAATATAAGACAAATGGATGCAAATTATAAGGCGTGTGATGAGGAATTGTTGGGCATGATTTTGATATGGTTGCTGGGATTATGATGCGGTTGGATTTGTGAGCGTGCATAATATATTAGTATGTGTAAGAATGTGAGTGTTATGTAAATATAATATAAGACAAATATATGAAACTTTTGATAAAGGGATGCAAACATTTCATTACAAGTTTTCCCTAGAAAAATAAATGGTTTTCTATATCCATAAAGTAGAGGGGTTATAATATTGTTAAATACTTGTACTCGACGATTCCCCTTTCCTCTTAAAATCACGTAAAATTTGTTTTTTGTATTATGAATAGTAAAAAAAAGCAAAATTAATCAATCAATGTTACAAAATTTAATGGTTTATATTTCAAACCATAATTTAGTCAGATTTGTTCTAAAGAAGAAAAACTTTTCCAAACAGTGTTAGATAACAGAAATCGGGAAGTAAAAAGGGGAAAAAGCAAATAAACCTCAACTAAAGGGTAAGATCAATATTATGTTTAACTTCTAGAGCCATTTTTTATTGTGCACTGTGCGTTCTGCGACACGTGGGCATTTTGAAGAGATTTTATTGGGGAGCGCACCTTGCCTGTATGTTTGCTTGTCACCCGCCGATGTCTCAGTCATGCATCCCCTCTAACTTGGCCTCAGCGGTTAGGGGGGACATTCATATCGTACGATCTTGCAGATTTTCAATTCAAATATCTTTTAATAATACTTTGAAAAAATATTGAACTCCAGTTTAAGCTATTTTAAAGAATTTTCAGATTTGTAATACTTTATTTTATATGGGTAATCCACCCCCACTACGATATCTGTACCATCACATTTTAAACAATAAATTCATTATAAGAGAGTCAATAAAGTCAATAAAACTTATTTGAAAACAGCAATTTTTATATGGTTCAAAGCTTCAACTGATGAAACTTTAAAAATATAACATTCGATCTATGTGTTGAAAAGTTTTTCGTAGAAAGAAGAAATGCAATATTTAATAATGTATGTGGCAAAGATATCATATTTAGTATATTAAATTTGTCACGTCAAGGACCGACAAATACATAACATGTAGTCTCATAATTTAAACTACACTTACTGTCGAGATTTTCTGCAATATCCACCACGTTTAAGCTTCTACACAATGACTCATAAGCAAGATACAATTTTGATACATCCATTTCGTTCAGTCTTGTCAAATAAAACCGCGATTTTAAAGATATATTGCTGAATTGATTTATATCTAGAGTCCTTATTTATGAGTACACCGGTTATATTCCAATCAAAGTCCATCAGTGTCAAGTATCGTTTTAAAATTTATTGAAAAGATCTGTTACTGGTTGAGAAAAATCATGCTTTATATGTCAAAAAATTGGTACATTCCAATGAAAAATAAAGTGAATATAAAAAAATAGCTGTAATGAACTTCATAGGTAAATAACAATTTTTACAGAGTAACATTTTGGACTCTCCTCAACGAAGCGTAACTTTAAAATGACGGATTTATCGTAAAAAATGGCTCTTTGATTGCGTGAATAAAGGAAATCTAATATTCGACGTAAAAAAACAATTGAAAAACTGGATTCAGGAAGGGAACGGTTATAAAAGTAAAGGCGAACGGAATTGAAAGTTTATTGCGGGGTGGCGTTGCCTGTATTACACCCCGATGTGCGTGTACTCGTATTTAGGTACAGACACGAACAATTGAAAACAGAAAAAAATACAAATCCACCCCTGAGGATCTCCCCACCCGCAAGGTAGGGGGAAAACCGAGAGGGAATAACGAGGATAGTCGAGATATTGAGTCAAATACGCATATAAAAGGGAAACGATATTCAATGGATGTATATAATTGATATATATTGGAAAAGGTTTGAATAAATTTTACTCCGGCGAAAATTTTGAACTCACTTTATTGAGTTTTCAAATTCTCAAAAGGGTTGGATATTTAAATTAAAATCATCGACATCCTCAGTAAAAGAGAGCGCTTTTATATTTTCTTTGAAGTAATATTGGATTGATTTATTGTGTAGTTTTATTTCTTTTAAATCGTAACGAAGAAAAACAATAATTTTGTAAATGCATCAAACCATTAGTAAAAGGGCCATCTTATATATGATTTTTTTAAACTACTATTGGATGGTCAATAGGGACATTTTTGTGTTCTAGCGTGATATTATGACTCTCCAACTTTGGTAATGAGCAGAGTGAAGGACTTGCTAATTTGAACCAGATTAATAAACTCTTATAAACTTTGTACTCTAATCCATTCCTTGATGTTGAGAAACTAAGATATACTTCTTCTTCCGGCATCACATGAAGATCTGGTAAAACACCTAATAAATCCCAGTCTTGTTTGAGTTCCGCTGACGATGAAGTGAAAGCCTTGGAACTGGTAGGGTCATACCGTTACAAAAAGTGGAATAAACAGTCGTTGATAAAACAAATTACAATAGTATTTTATTCTTTATTCGCCCACTATTTCTAGGTGTAGGTGGTTACGTCTGCCTGAATCAATTTGACTTTTTCTTCATTCTACCTCAGCATACATCTTCTTAAAATTCATGTCTTTTTTTATTCTTGTTTTGTTAAATGTATACACGTATACAACTTCTCCTTATTACGCAGTTCTATACTACTCCTTATTACGCAGTTCTATACTACTCCTTATTACGCAGTTCTATACTACTCCTTATTACGCAGTTCTATACTACTCCTTATTACGCAGTTCACTCGAACGCTCTTGATAATATGCAACACATATTTTTACGTCACATGAACATGAAACTCGCTCCTTGAAATAATAATGTAGTTTGTTACTATCACACCTTAATTTAATAAAACTTCCTGAGTGCAGAGTATTGTTTGATTTGAACTTGTTTTTCAAAAAAGTATAAGACTGCTCTAAGTTATTGGAGTGAATTAACTTCCGAATAACTTCGAGAAGTACGTGATATCAGGATATATTCCGGTGCAAGAGTTAGTTAACAAAATATTACTCGAGTTTTCTCGTTCCCAGATTACATCCATTTGATAATGAGTATACTGCAGTCTCAGATGAATTTGGAAACAGTTAAAATGCCTTTAAAAATCTCTCAGGGAGCGTATAGTTTATTTGAACCATAAATGTGATGCCACGGCCTAATTCTTGTTTTTATTAAGTGGGTGAATTATATTTTCCTATCACAACAAAATTTCTTTGTCTTCTCCATATCCAAAAAACTTCTAATATATTTCCTCCTATTTCTCTTACTCTTTACCTTTATTTCTTTCAAAATGTCATTCAATGGCCCAACCACATTTTTTTCGGCCATCCTCTATTATAAGTCCAAGTCGCCCTTACAGTGTAAATATGCAATCAGTTTTTGTCACTCATTCGTTCAATATGTTCAAACCACCATGCTCTTTCAACCTACTAACCCATCGTGTTTTAACATACCTCACATTTATTGTTAACAATTACATTTCTTCGCAGTGCACGTATTTCCCCCGCATTCATACGACACTTGTCATTCATTTTCCACGTTTACGTTTCGTTTCATTCATCAATGTTAGCATTAATACGCTGTTGAAGAAATTATGCCATTGACTAACATTTATTTGTTTCAAAATATACAATTTCATAATACCGCGTTTTTTATACTCGTTAACAGTATTATAGTAAAATCTAATACTGTGAATTACTAATATAGTTAAATCCGACATTCATTTAAATGTTCCAAGATTATCACTTCGTAGAATTGATTGAATTTTCGGTGATCAATGTTTTCCTGTGTTCGATGGATTTATTATGAACTAGCTGTACCCTGCCACGCGTTGCTGTGGCTCAGTCTGGTTAAATGTAAAAGAAAGAAAAGAGAAAGCACACGTTTCAATTGTGTTTAATTTCACAATGCGTATACAATATTTTTGATGTATTGTATACAATATTTTTGATGTCTTGTATACAATCTGGGTATACAATATTTTTGATGTCTTTCAGGCACTCTCAGTCTGTCGCGTTTATCACCATGCTTGCAAATGATCGCGTCACTCCAAGAGGTCAATTCACGATATGATTTGAATTCAAATCAAAGATCGATTGCACTGAAAAAGAAGAAAAATAGTTATAACAAAAACATATAAAATTGCGAAACATTAAAAAACGAACTCAATAATATTGTTAAGTTCGGATACATCTTTGTTCTTGCCGCCAACAATAGCTCACTTAGCTAATCGTGATTCTTATAATTGATTTGAATATAGGGAAATACTTTTTCAAACAATTCCTCTTTTAACGTCACTAAATTGCAGAAGTTCTATTACCGTCATTTACAACTGCATCTCGCAAATCAACGTATACTTCAGAGCGAAGCTTGGTCCGATTCAAACGGATGAATATCAAATTTTATCAACTTTAATATAGGCCTCGATTGTAATAAATAGCAAGTTATTTAGGTAAATACATCACATAAAACTAATAATAAATCTTGTTACAAATTAGCAAAAATGGGCAGTTCGTCAAAAATCTAATGTGACATTTGTTAAAAGTTAGTTGCATGAAACTTTTAATAATTCAAATGTATAAAACATACACAGATATATACCATTAATTCAAATGAAAATCAATAATAACAAAAACCGGTTTAAAAAACCCGAATTGAAAGATATTTAATATTCGGAATTAAAATAAATTGAAATCTATATTGCGTGTGTTGCCGTTACATTCAACAGGGGGCGCTCTTATTATATTGTCTGTTTTATATACAACTGTTTATTAAATTTCACAATGCTTGTGGATAAACAATATTTTTTGTTAAAAAGCAATTCTTCTTTTGACGTCACTAAGTTGCAGAAGTTATGAGGCAATGAAATTCGTCCTGAGATCAGATCAACTGGTACCTTTCCATTCCCGATTTCCAGCAATTGATGTGAGAATATCTCAGCTGATCGATCGTTTTGCAACTGGACATGCATATTTCTAGTTAATTTCAACGTCTTTACGTGTCGCCGCAAAATAGAGTATTTCAGGCAAGCATTTATTTCATCCGCCGGTGTCGATCGAGGAATTACAGGTAATGTTTGCCTGAAATCTCCTGCAAGCAATATAAATGCGTTCCCAAATGGTCTGATGTTTCCACGCAAATCTCGCAATGATCGATCAAGAGCTTCGAGCGACTTTTTGTGTGCCATTGTGCATTCATCCCAAACAATAAGTTTGCATTTCTGCAATACTTTTCCCATGCCGGATGCTTTGGAAACGTTGCACGTGGGAGTTTCAATGAATCGCATGTTCAATGGCAATTTCAAAGCGGAATGAGCAGTTCTTCCACCTGGTAGAAGTGTCGCAGCTATTCCTGACGACGCAAGAGCTAAGGCTATGCCATTTTGGGATCGAATTGCTGCCAGAATCAATCTAATTAGGAACGTTTTACCAGTTCCTCCTGGCGCATCTAAGAAGAAGATTTCTCCAACCCCTTTATTGACAGTCATTAGAAAGTCAGTATAATAAAAATTAGTAATTAAAACGTCAGTTGAGAGAAAACAATTTTTCGATTTATAAAAAAAATCAACAGCTTACCATTTTACAGTTGACAAATTTGCCCCAATACGATGTGCTGGGCTGAAAAAGCTAGGGTGTGAAAACATCTGGTGTCCCCGAGGCTGGGTTCACCCTATATTGGTGGGGTGTATCTTGGCCGAAGGGATGCTATTAGATGAGCCCACACCTTTTGATAACTTCTGTATATAATGTATTATCTGCAATTAATGTGTTTTAAAAGTGTTATTTAAATATAATCTGGACATACTATGCTGCTATCAATAAACCTATTATTTATTTATTTATTTATGTAACAACGTTCAGTAAGAAAAAAGAAAGTTCAACAGCTTACCATTTTACAGTTGACAAATTTGCCCCAATACGATGTGCTGGGCTGAAAAAGCTAGTGTGTGGGCTGCAAAACATCTGTTGTCCCCGTGGCTGGGTTCGCCCTATATTGGTGGGGTGTATCTTGGCCGAAGGGATGCTATTAGATGAGCCCAGACCTTTTGATAGCTTCTGTATATAATGTATTATCTGCAATTAATGTGTTTTAAAAGTGTTATTTAAATATAATCTGGACATACTATGCTGCTATCAATAAACCTATTATTTATTTATTTATTTTTGTAACAACGTTCTGTAAGAAAAAAGAAAGTTAAAACATATAAAATTGTGAAACATTAAAAAAAGAACTGAGCAGCGTAAAAGTTTGTTTTAATTTTCATTCATACAATACATTAGAAAGTCAGTATAATAAAAATTAGTAATTAAAACGTCAGTTTAGAGAAAACAATTTTTCGATTTATAAAAAAAATCAACAGCTTACCATTTTACAGTTGACAAAATTGCCCCAATACGATGTGCTGGGCTGAAAAAGCTAGGGTGTTGGCTGCAAAACATCTGGTGTCCCCGTGGCTGGGTTCGCCCTATATTGGTGGGGTGTATCTTGGCCGAAGGGATGCTATTAGATGAGCCCAGACTTTTTGATAACTTCTGTATATAATGTACTATCTGCAATTTATGTGTTTTAAAAGTGTTATTTAAATATAATCTGGACATACTATGCTGCTATCAATAAACCTATAATTTATTTATGTAACAACGTTCAGTAAGAAAAAAAGAAAGTTAAAACATATAAAATTGTGAAACATTAAAAAAGGAACTGAGCAGCGTAAAAGTTTGTTTTAATTTTCATTTTTTTTTGCGATATTTCTACGGGTACTTCTTTCTAATGTACCACCAAATAATTTATTTATTTAATTAATGACATAAAAGTGTCTTTATATACAAATGAACATGTGACAGGTTATACAAGTACTTAAAATTATTGACAAATAATACAACTTTATCTTAAATTAACATGTGTACTTTTCTTTTTGAAAAAAGTTAGGTTAACTTTTGAAATATGAATCAATAATGAAAGTTTTTCATCAAATATAATTCTTAAGTCCATTATTTTTTAAACTTACAACTTACCACAACCACTCAAGTCAATTTTATGACAATATAACTATTTTTTATTATTTTTTTATCAATTTTTTTATTAACGACGTAAGATCGCGTCACAACGATAATATAAAATGCGTCACAATGAGAATATAAAGCTTGGTTCGTGTCTAGAATAAATATATTTACGAAAAAAAAACCTGTATTATTTATAAAATTTATAAAATATGTATTATATATAAAATTTATTATTTAATATTAAAGATAAAATTATTTTATATTTTATGTATATAGACTTATTTGAATAAAAATATTCATCACGAAATGTCAAAATAGAATATGGTCAACTGTCAAAATGTTTAGTTGATAAAATTTATTATTTATGAAATATGTAGAAATATGTATTAGTTATAAAATTTATGATTTAATATTAAACATAAAATTATTTTATATTTATGTTATGTATATAGACTTTATAAATATTAATTACGAAACGTCAAATAGAATATGGTCAACTGTCAAAATGAGATTCGTCTTGTCCCCGACAGGTTCGCAAAGATATTTCTTTTTGATTTAAAAAAAAAATTATATACACTGATATATATATATATATATATATATATATATATATATATATATATATATATATATATATATATATATATATATATATATATATATATATATATATATATATATATATATATATATATATATATATATATATATATATATATATATATATATATAAATAAAAATCAAATAACATTTCCGTTGACGAATATTAACTTTACTCAAAATTTCAAAGCGATCGGTAGAGAACTTCCGGAGATTAGCTGCCTTCAATTAACGAACATTTACATTTTTATTTATATAGATTGAGCTTTTTGGAAGTTCTTAAGTATTTAAAATGTTTGAATTAATGTTTTTATGGTTAGTTTTTATTTGAGTTTCATATATAATAATTGATTTCTATTGCATCACATATGACATAGTTAGGTTTAACCGGTATCAATATTGTAATAATATAAAATAATGGAAATAGATAGAGAAAAATATAGGCACTAGTTTAAAAAACGTTATGAGTCAAGTATGCAATTTTTATTATATTGTATTACTCTTTTATTGTATAAAATACAACCTGACGAGTTTATTGTCATCTGGTAATCTATTCCAGCCAACCAGAATGATGATAAAGAGACCTTAAGTAAAAACCATAGCTGGAAACCTTATTGAAAATAAAAGTGAACAAATGGGAATCGAATCCATATCTCCGATTGGATAATAATAATACTAATAAAATGACAATTTATAAAGCTCTATTTAGAGAGCACACTCTTCTTAAGTGCGCTCTAGCTCGGGTTTCGAACTTATACTTAATAAATATGTATAAGTTGAGCGTAAGGATAGGAAGATAGTAGCAGTTGCCATTAGATTAGGTACTTCCCCGCGTCTGCATATGTCTCGAAAAATATATAATATTCTGCAAGAAAACCCCAAAGAACTTACCGCGGGAAGACGAACTACAAAGAAGTCATTTTTTCGATACATGATAGTGACACAGTCGGTTTCGTTACATGATAGTGACACAGTCAGTTGCGATACATGATAGTGACAGAGTCGATTTTAGGTGTAGTTTAGTGTTTATTTTCCTTTCCTCTCCATTATTCAAATTTTTTTTTTATTAATTATATCTTACTTTTATTTTTACTATATGTAATATATATTGTTAGTGCAGGTGACTACTGATTAAAATATTTTGGCGAGCATGTAACTTCCTATATTTACTTTTGTATTTGCGTTCGTTCAATGGACAATTTTATATAGCGCTGCTCAGAGAGCAAACTCTCTTCAAGGGCGCCCTTACTTAGGACTCAAAACCATTATTATTAAACAAATCACGTCTGGTAGCTATATTAGCGTCCGAGCAAGTAATATAGAATACTTTATTTGTATACGATACAACCTTGTGGGATGATTAATATGTGAAAATCTCTTCCAACCAACCAGAATTTTTATGAGGCTTTAAGTGAACACCACTCTGAAAACTTTTTTAAAAATGGCTTTTAGTTGCGGGGAATCGAACCCAAAACCTTCGGAAGACAGGCGTTTTACCAAGTTGAACACTACAGCCAACAAAACTACAGCAAAAAAAACACTGAATAAAAAACTTTTTTTTGGATAGGTACGGAGCATGTTCATTTATAATTTATTTCGAGAAAATTTAATCTTTCCTTTCGAGAATAAATACGTCGAATTCAGACATAAATAAAATGTACTCGTATTTTAATTCCAGGCCCAGGAATCCGTTTTTTGGGGTAAACTTGCAAGGTCCGGGAAGTGAATCGTGCAACAGTTGTTTTAGATATTCTATCTAACTCCGGGCAATTCTATCCGAGGCGGTCTTGACAATAGTGCATTCATGTCATTGCACAGAGCTCCTTTTTTCTAAAGATCTCAGTACTTGGTTTTTCATGTAAAAATGGCGCATAGGGAACTAATATTCTGCTTCTTTTTTTTAATTATTTTATGCATATTGTATTATGATTAATCAATTTAATTTTTGAGTATAGACAAGTATATTACTAGTACAAATGTTGATTTTATTTCCGATGAGAATTTTTAAAGCCGAATTTGTAACTATTACATGTCGCAAGATCTGCAAAGGTTTCTTTGTAGTTCAACTTCCCTGGGATTTTTTCTGTGGTTTTCTTATCAAATGTGTTTTTTTAACATTTACAGATGCAGAGAAGGACCCAGTCTAATATTCACAGCCACCAGCCACCATCTCCCTATCCTTAGATGAAACTTATTATTTTTTGTACTATTTTTAATCTGTTAATAATAGCGGGTACGATTTCCGACTAAAGGAGACCTTAAGAAGATTCTGCTACCTGAACGGTGGTTTATATATTATCATTGTATTAGTATTACTTCCAACCAACCTCACTTATTTCCTTACTTACAGTATATTGTTTTTAATTCAATTCATTTTTCAGCTTCGCTATGCACACAACATCCCGAAGGGGTTGAAAGATGTCAAATAAACCTTAATTGAAAATAGATTTGAACCTTTCTAAAATAAAGTGAACCCTAACAAATAGACCACGAAGGTCGTCAGTAGCTTAGCATAATAAATTAAAATGAGAATAAAATCCTTCCAACAACTGTGTTTACTGTTTCTTTGATGATAGATACAAATCTTTCTTTTTTACGTCGTCCTTTATTGTCCATGCTAATAAACTCGGAAATCGGTTAACAACTGATATAAGACTCGCTGTCATTGGCATGTTTTAAAAATACATTCAAATAATTCTTAATTTCTAGTCAGAAATGAAATGGTCATCTTCGAGTTTCTTATTCTTGCTAATACGAGTATACCTTTCTTTGATTGATAATATACAATTTTTAATGTTCATAAATTTTGTTCAAATAAATAATCATTTTAATAATGTTTGCTTGTGCTACCTGGCAATCGATCTGCCAAAGTATTACACAGTAAAATGCGAGGTAAATAATTTATATACGAAGGGTATTAAAATTTAAAAAAAAAACAGAATGATGTTTTTATCTTTGTTGTTGAAAGTATTTGTAACAAAATCGAACTAAACGATATAAAACCAACACGTAAACGGAAGAATTCTAAAGGTTTGAGACAGATACTGGCATTTACGCAGACCAAATAAACATTTCTACAACTATTTTTAGATTTGCCCACAAAATTCTTCAGTTCAACCCTGAAGAAAAATCGTTTCCTTTGGAATGAAGGAAAGGGAATGTGGAGACGGTTGCAATTACCTTCAACCCCCTCGGGTGATATTGAAGGTGAGGGGTTCCTTTGTCTTTGGAACAGCGTCTTCTTTGCTCCCTCTTACTCCAGCCCTTTCATTTTTGAGCTAGGGCATTGAAAATTGAATTAGAGCCGGAGAATCGAAAGTGTCTTGTGTTGTTTTCACAGTGGAATGCATCGCTTAACGGAGTTTTCTTTAAAACGAAAATTTTCAATGTACTTGACAAAAAAACAATTATTTCTTCAAGCGAAAAAACTTAGGGTGAATGGAAATTTAAATGATTTATTTCTTTAAAGATATCAAAAACGTTCGGCTAAATTATATATTCATAAGGGAACTTTAAAGCATTTTTAAATGTTGAGTACTTTAAATTTCTTTATTTTTGACAATGTTTTACATATTTGTTTATTCAATAGGCTGCCAGGAAATTAATTTCGTATTTTTAGATCCAATTCAAACATAAAATATTCACTGAATAATAGTGGATGGGGGTTTTCAATATTTTCAGTATATCAGCAATTTCTTATATCGTAATTCGAGAGTCCTTTTTGTATTGATATAAATTCATGTGTACTGATTTAAAAAACAAATTAAATAATTTTCATCGCAATGTACCCCAATATACGATATATGTATACAAGTTCATATTTCACCACAAGTAATCAATCCCTAGAGACACTCCCTATAGTTATCAATGCATAATATGTGTCCAAGTATCGCATCCGTCTTCCAGATATCCAATACTCCATCACTATTCCAGAGTATTGCTTATTGCTGACAATGGAGTCGTCGTTAGTAGTTGCTTCATGAATAATTTGTGCTAATACATTCCATTTAACTCAGTTCAGTTTATGGTCTTGAATCGAAATTATACACAATATTGGTTTTTTTAAATATCAACTTGGACTAAATTTCTAAAAAAAATTAAGAAAATTTTGGCCGAATAATTCTCAGTTGTTATATTTTTAACTGACGCATACGGATGTAAAACATACAAAAAGTTTTATATATATTTTTTTAAACTATGCGGGAGCTTTTTCAAGAATCAATCAAAAATTTTTGTAGAGAAAGTGTTACTGATGAGTGTGTTAGTGATATTCAGATGTTATGCTATAGATTAAAGATTAATTTCATGATGGTGAAAAATAAAAAATGTGAAGAAGAAAAATTAAACTGTATACGGTTTAACACAGCTCCCACGATTTACCTAACTGTTACATTTTCTTCCTTCAAAATATAATTTACTTAATCCAATCAAAGTATCCTTGATCTCCCTCCATCACGCATTCCACTTACTTTTTCGTGCTTTCCTCCACGTCCACTCAAATTTACACTGCATATTTATCGTTCGCTTTTCTTCATTCATTCGCTCGACACATTCAAACCATCTCAGAGTATTCATCCAACTGAATAAAATTCGAACTTTCACATTTATCCCTTATTACTACATTCGTATTATTCTCAGTGCACGGATGGATTTAAATCAAGAATAATAAAAAAAAACTTTTTATAAGTGTCTAATATTAAAAAAATGTGATAAGAATAACCTCCGACTCGCATTTTTCGGGTTCTTCCAAACAAATAAAAGGTTCCTTATTTGATTTTCCACATAAGATTGTTAAACAATTTTCAGGCTGGTTGTAAGAAATTTATACATAACAATAAAACTGACTAGGTTATACTTTATTCGATCAAAACATAAAATATTATAATAAACCAAATTGTTATAATAAAAATATTTATATACACAAATTATAGTACACAAAGCTATTTTTTACATTTGACTGGTCTAGAAAAAAAATGTTCAAATAAATTGAGACGGAAAAATCTTGCATTTTATTTTTTTTATAATTTAATGAATAAAAAATCTTATTGAGTCGATAAAGGAAATACGATAAAATTAAACGTGCGAATAAAGCCCATATTAAAAGTGGGGAAGGGGGGGGGGGAAAAAGAATGGAAAATGGTAATTTTAATTGTTTTTCACCGAATTATTTGACAAATTCTTTTATTTGCCTCAAAAGATTATCAGTCCTCAATCAATCAAGAAATTGATCTTACAAGAAAAATATTTTTCATTAATTTATGAGAGTACTTCAGCTTTTACTTTATCTTAATGATTAAATATCTTCCTTCATAAAAATTCTGAGAAACATTTTTTTTCTAATTCAATAAAAAAAATCTTATACGGATTGAATGGTTTTTGTGTGACGTGCTCATCGGGGGGGAAAATGATTTTTATGAAATGTCAAATTACCATAGAAATGTTAAGTGGAAACTTAATTAAAGTCGTCTGAATTTTCTCTCAGTAATAATAAATACTTTTATTGCGCCACTTTTATTAAAAATGTAACTCACTATAGTATTATTAAAAAATATAGCAAAATAAATATACCGATACTCAGTTGAGTTCAAGAGTAAGATGCTGGTGTCTGTGGCAATTATATTAGGTACTTCCCCGCATCTGCATACGTTCAGAAAAAACATATTTGGTAAGAAAATTGCAGAGAACTACAAAGACACATTTGTAGATCTTCCAATATCTAATAATTACACATTCACCGTGGAGTGAAGTGTTTATATATTATTATACATTTTGAAAAAATCCTCCCGATAAAGGCTGTTTTTAAACGTTTCCTAAAACTGCATACACTATTCATATCTCTTTCGGTCTGAGGCAGACCGTTTCACACCACAGGACCAGCAACGGCAAAATCCCTGTCTTATAACCTCACGCTATTGGATCGAACGAATAATCAATTTATTCCATGAAGACCTATCCGAAAGAACATATCTTAGACACATATTCAGATGCTCAATTCAGTTTGATCAAATCACCACCCACGCTGATCTGGGGGAAATATCACCAATGTAAATAAAAGTTTTGTAGAAAACACACTTTTAAATGACTTGTAGTAATATATGATGTATAATAAATTACATGGTAGAGCATAACACTGAAAGTAAAAGAAATAGTTTTATTTGATTAATTGAACATTCAAAAAATCCAAACATGGAGTTGCCTAAATTAAGCATTCTTGCGATTATGGA
>OX463844.1:19470297-19593177 GCA_949825065.1 Odontocerum albicorne
CGTTTCTCTCCATTACTATTATATAAAAATAATATCTTTATTTCATAATTCTGTAGCGAAAATTTATTTGTAACGTACTCGTATAACAATACAAATATTTATTTTTTAAATAAGATATATTTTTAATGTATACATATTTTGCTAAATTAGCTATTATTTCTAACCCAAGAATAAAAAGTTTTCTTTTATTACAGAGAAAAATACGTTGTTGTAGAAAAAGAAGAAAATAATTGCTAATACGTATTTTCCGTTTCACTATAATTGAGCCATCTTCGACGCCAACTGAGACTCCCATTCTACGAGTAGCTTGAAAGATAAAAACTATTTCTCAAGTCAGTCGCGAAAAGGCATTTAAAGTGGTAAAGAAAAAGGACTCGATTGAGAGTGGAAAAATTATCCAATTTAATTTAGTTTTAGTATTTTTTCTTTAATGATTGTTATTTTTCATATTTTGTTAGATAAAATATTTATCAGATTTTTTTTCAAAATTAGTCGAAATTATTGTTTTTCTTTTTATATTTTTTTTCTCGTGTATACAGAGAGGGCATGTTATTGATGATGTACACTACCCAGTATTATGTTTAATTATACATTTACTTTATCTGCAGAAAAATGAAAAAAAAATGAAATCTAGGTCAGATTTCGGTAAAAAGAAAGAAATAATACATTTAGCTTCCAAGTTTTAGAATTGAAAAAAAAAAACAAAGAAACATCTCTTTTTTAAAATGACAGAAAAATTTCCGATTATATTGTTTCACTTTAGAAACGCTTTCTGCCATATAATTATGGAAATTTATCTGCGTCCTTTGAAGCTTTGGAATGATATTTGATACCTCTCCGACAGAAAGTATATGAGAAAATCAGAAAAAAATGTATATTAACGAAACCCTTGGTATTTTTTCACGATGTTGTTTTTATCGCTATTTACGTTTGTTGGGATTAAGACAGATCCCGAGAGGCAATATCTTTCAGAGTTTCAGCGGTTTTATTTGGGATTCTGTGAGCCTTGATTTTCAGGCGAGCGATAAGACTTCAGATATTTTAATATTTTTATGTGCTTTGTAAAGCGGAGATATTATATCCGCCTTCATTAACGATATCATAAGCTGATGGTATCGTTTTTGATTTTTTTTTATAACGTTGTTTTTATTTTAATTTTTCGTTTATGATACTTAAAAATTATAAAATTACAAAGTGCAATCATTATTACTGATAAAAGCAGGAAAATTAAATTAATTTGGATAATCCATTAATTATGACTAATCTGTAGAATTTAAATTTGTGTAATTTTTTATACCTAAGTTTTAACTCAATTTAGTCAATTTCTAGTACTTTGAAACCTGATGCCTTATTGTTCAATATATACATTGTTATTATTCTTATTAGTCAATATATACTTTACCCAATCATTCAACAAATGGTCTAAAAAAGGTGAAACTTTTCTTTTGCGATACATATGTTTTGTTTACTCTACGGCCATACTTTCTTACACAGTTCCTACGATTTCTCTGATGTTAATCATTTTTTTTCCTAAATCTCATTCACGTGATCCCTCAATGCTTTATTTTTTTCTTTTCCTATCGCGCCTTTCTCTCATATTGTCATTCTATGTTTTTTAACTTATCTTTCTTTTGTCAGAGAAACTAAAAGTCACTCACAAATTGTTGATAATACGCTCACAAAGAGTCCAACGATTATTTGGATGCGTTGCTCGTGGCCAAGGAGACAGTTTGGAGAGGTTTCTGGTCAGTGGTAGTGTGAATAATGACGTACAAGAAGAATAGCCCAATGTGTTGACTGACTAAGTTAAAGACGCAATATAACTATCCTTGATCACTGGTTTTCGAACTGCGGATTGCAGGGTGGACGAAGAGGAGTCGTTAAGGACTGTCATGGTTGGATATTCTGCAAATTCGTTTTAAATGCCCAAATCATTTCAGTGTGCTCTTCTTTCTTTTAATAAATACATTGATACAATGTCACGTTACTATTTGGTCATCCCTTACTGTTTTTGAAACCAAAATTTTCATTATCAAATTCAGTGTCCATGTCTAACTTTTTTTTTCATACATTTTTATTTCTTTGCTCTTTTATTCAATCGACTCAACTTTTCAAACAAACGAGTATGCCTTTGCATCTTTCGTCGTAATTTATACAATTTTCACATGATTTCATATTATATTAATATCATATCCAAGTAATCATTCATAATTCCTTCAACAGTTGCACGGGGTTTTCACGCATAAAGCTAAAACCTGCCTCTAAAAGTTTATTTTTTATCTTTTTTCCTTCAAAAGGCCATTTATGTATTTATATGTTTTGTAAAACATAATAAACAACGTTGTTATTATTATTATCGTTGGTACGTTTTCGTACACTTTCATTTCATACAACGGAACAACTTGACGGGGTTATTGCTATATTGATATCCACCTTTTCCAATTAACCAGAAAGTTACAAAATATCCGTTGAGTGAAAATCGGAGAGAAATCCTTCTTTGAAAATGTGGATATCAATAGGAAGCGAGTCCGTGATCTCCAAGAAAACATGCGTATTACTAGCTAGGCCACGTAAGTCGTTTGTTGTGTTAGAAACTGTATGTTTATCTCAGCCAATGTGTGAACGCGTGGTCACAAGTTTCAGTGACTCGCTTTTTTTCCTATGGATGCAGTTCACCCCATTTATCAGATTGCATTTTTAGTAAATTGACAAATGTTTGATGGATATCAACTAATCTAAACTCTTAAAGTAGTGCTTCTATCGGAAAGTAAATGCATTTTTAATATTGTATTTTAAAAACCTTGCTCATGGATTCATATTAAATGTGGATATTTTTTTTTCAAAAAGAGTTCTTTAATGAATTTTTACATCAATACTTTTTCTAGATTTTTTATACTTTTCCAATAATATGTCAAAGTCAGTTGGGGACCTGTTTTGTTATGTAATGAAGAATTTAAAAAAATATTCATAGTTTTATAATATAAATATTTTTTATGAGTAATGCCTTCACAAAACTGATACCGCACTCACCGTTCTAAAATCAGTTCTCACCTTACTTAAACACATTATAAAGCGAATCTTTCTTGTAACAACTCGTTATTTTATTTTCTTCTTAGAAAAACATTTTTTTCTGAATCCCTTCAAAATAACCACTAATAAAAGACAAAAAAATTAAAGTGTGGCCGTAATAATTCTGGATAGTATGATTATTCATGGATACCCAAATTTTTTTATACTTCACGTTAGAAAAATATTATGTCTTCTATTTATAAACATTGTGAACCGTCAATCGCACTTGTAACGATACAGGACCAATCGTCAACAAAGTAGGAAACCTTTGACTTTGGCAACCAAAAAACGATCTGATATCAGTAAAATATGGGAATCTTAAGGCAGCCAAAATAACCATTTCGATAATGATCTTCATTTAATGATCTTTGTTTAAAATAATTTATTAATCTTATCGAGGTACTATCTCCTATTGAAGGTTGACCACCATCATGTCAATCCTGATCCAGTTCACTGTAGCTCAGAATAACTTAGTAGAAATGTACTCAAACCATTCCCGCAATTGCTTCAGCGTTTGCCATTTATTTTTCATTGAGTGATCAGTATCTTGTGTCTTCATAATGAGATGCAACAATTTCGTGAATGAATAATTTTTAACCTGTTCTCGGTCTTATGAAAAGACTTTGTTTATAAACAAAATATAAAAAAAAAGCTTCATTTATTTACAGTAAAATATACTTGCATTCTGGGAAAAACATATTTTAACTTTATAATGAGGTCGAGAGTATGTATACTAAGATATTTTAATTACAAATATAACTTTTCTTGTATGTGTTGTTTTGCTACAAACAGTAAGATAACTATGAAGTGCAGAATGATGAACGGTAATGAAAATCTTCATGCATTTTAGTTTACTTTGTAATAGCGAGTGAGACTGTTAATAATGCAGACAGCAAAAAATATTCCTCATATTCTTCTTTGTCCTATGCTCTCTTAGGTATGATGTTAAGAAATTCAATAAATTTTACTTTTTATAATCCATACCAGGTACGTTATCAACAATTTTATAAAACATTATTTCTCATCGAGTCATATGCAGCATTTTTTACGTTTTTGGGATAAAGAATCCAAATAATTATTGTAAATTTGATTTATTACCCGGCCAAAGAAAATTTATTCCGCGCATTCACCTCAATTGTGCTTTTTCCTTCGCGTATATTGTGCTTCGATAGCTTTTTCAATTCAATGATTGTGCTCTTTAGATACTTAATAAATTTCGTAACCATTTCGTTTGCCTCTTAATGAGTTTGGTTCCTTCTTCTTCATTAAGTGACGTCGCTCTCATAATGAATATAGAAGATTTCGATCTTCTAGTGTTGACTGCGCTAGATGGGACTTGTTTTGTAACCCATACATCATGGATAGTGGTGGGATCGAACTGGACTACCTCTAAAGAAACGACACAACGTGTATTTTTTAAAATTATTTTCGTTCCATCTATAAAGTTCGTAGTATTTTTCATTACCGAAAAACAGGACTTTGGTAAAGTTTATTACTTTACAAGGTGATTCGTTGCAAGATCGTATTATTGTGATATTGATAATTATGGAATATAATTTTGAAAAATGGTCTGGGTTTGTTTGGTACAACTGAGATCTTCTGTCATCCATTATTGATATTTCGGAAAACGTAATAATTTGTGAGAAAAATGAAATTATACTGGAACCCCATTTGATAAAACATGTATAAAACACCTACGCGAAATGATACTGCAAACCCTGGGTCAGAAGTCAGCCGTTTTTCGAACTAGGCTGTGGAGATCGTCTTTTATTTTACGTAATAAGAATCCAAAAGTTTTTATTCAGTAAAAGTGAGAACTGTAGTTTATTCAATAAAAAGTCATTTGTTTTAAAGGAGATTTTTGGAAAAAAACGCTGGTATAACATAGATTTTTTTTTCGATATTTCATAAGTCTTAAAAGTTCTTTCAACTGAAAATGAACATCAAATATTTAAGCATGTGCTCAATAATTCTTAAAAAAATATTTATTTATACTGAAGAAATTTATAAACGTATGAACAACTTTTCCATAAAAATTGAATTGTTGAGAAGCTTTAAATTTATAATATGTAAAAGCAACTATAAGTGCTTTCTTCGTTGATTGTTCAAAATGTTGCAAGTTTCCTTAACCACAAAAGCAAACACGGGGATGTTTCCTTCGTGGAAAATGCTGCTTTTCTATTCCATCATGTGGCACAAAGGAGCCTCAATGAGCAATGCTGCCGCTTTAATAATTCACAGCCACATTCGCAGACACGATCTTGCGCTAACCCTTCGTATCCTTGGACAGATCCAACTGTCCTGGCACATCTCCGCTTGGATATACTGCGACAAATATTTGCTAGTAATTTACATTTTGCACCGGAAAACTGAATAGAATAGACAAAGAAAGTGTCGGCCGGAGTACACTTAGTTTTCGATCCTTCGGTAGGCTCTTTCTATTTGCAGTTTAGACGACAATAAGTGACAGGAGAATGTTATGAGAATGTAAATAAATGAAACTTAATCTTGCTTTTACGGACGAGTCACCACAAATATTTGGGTAAGAAAAACGTTAAGTTCCCTAAAAGGACGCCAACGCCTTAGTGTTTTACAATATCTAGATAAAGGTTTTAATTTTTTACGTAACAGTTGTACTTAGAGCAAAAAATAGTGTTTCAGAAACATTTATTGCTTTTGATATGGAATCCAACCGAGCTCTTTTAATAAGCATTTTTGGACACTTCCGTCAAAACTTTTTTTTTCTTCCTTCAACGAATTACTTCATAACTCACAAGCTTCCAGCAGGAAATCGTTCTGTTGATTTAATCTTTAAAAAAAGTTCTAAATAAGAAAATGTTTTACTTTTAAAACGGTAGATATATTTTTATTTTATTATTTTACGCTTGATAGATAATTGACACAATCATATAAAATGAAATGCAAAGTACAAGGGAAAAAGATAATGTCTTAAAATAATGACAAAAAATTGTATGACTCATGCTTTTGTGTAATGTGGTTTCATTATTCTTAGAAAATTTATTAAGTATTTTAAACCTCAGTTTTTCCACCGAGATATGAAAAATATCAATATCGGAAGATTCGTTCAACATGGTCAAATTATGTGCAAGTGGTGAAGATCTAATTACTCAGTTCGTGAACACAATAGTTATTCATAAGGGCGTAATTAATTGTCAGGAACACTAAATATCAAGAAGGAATGCATTACTTTTATCGTTATCAATAAGTATATTTATAAACTCTTGCATAGATTTCGTCTAATGTTTAAGGTGTAATTGCCAAGCACATCTACGAGTATTGAAATGTGGCTTGGAGCCATGAGCAAAATCAGTTTTTTTCTGTAATAAAGGAGAAGCAGAAAATCTCTTGAACTCGATGTTAATTAAAGAGTTTTGGATTTATATTGGGTCCCATATGATTGAGTATACCTTTGCATTATCATATCCTCTTATTTATTTATTTAACATTTTCATATAAATCTATCTGGTGAATTTATTGCTTGAAAGCAATATCTTCTAATCCCCCAGCTAGTTTCTTTGAAAGTATTATCGGTAGCAATGACAGTGTCTTAAACTAAGTAAAATATTAAAATATTGAATTATACATTACACAATTTAGAATAAAAAATAAATCTCGAGGAAAAAAGGGATAAGAATGGGGATTCTATAGAAGTTAGGGACCATGAATATTATGAGAAAAATAATACTTTCTTAAAAAAAATATTACGATGAAGCATATCTGATACAAATTGTTCAAAGTTGAGTCGATTGAGCCAAGAGATGGCGTATAAATATCATGATATATGATATATTGGAATACAAAGTTGAGTCGATTGAGCCAAGAGATGACGTATAGATATCATGATATATGATATGTTGGAATACAAAGTTGAGTCGATTGAGCCAAGATATGACGTATAGATATCATGATATATGATATGTTGGAATACAAAGTTGAGTCGATCGAGCCAAGAGATGACGTATAGATATCATGATATATGATATGTTGGAATACAAAGTTGAGTCGATCGAGCCAAGAGATGGCGTATATATATCATGATATATGATATGTTGGAATACAAAGGATCTTATCATCACCAGATCGGAGGGGCATTAATGTTAAGAAAGAAATTGAATTCTTCATGTAGAAACTTGAGGACAGTTTATTGAAGCTACAAAAAAATTTGCATGAAAAAGCAAAAAATCAAAAGGGTTATTTCATATTATCTTAGATTTTTTTTAATATTGTGCAATTTTTTTTCAATGAAATTTGAAAAAAAATTTGATAAAATATTTGCAGTGGAAAAATTTAATGACGCCGAGGGAGATTAAATCCAGCGTGTAAACATTTCCTCGCTATTTTATATATTTTTCGTCCATCATTCATGATAAATTAAACGAAATGTTCATAAATTTTTGTATGGATATTCATCACTGTATTCCCGAAGGGGAAAAGTTTGGTTTTCATCACACATCAAACATATCCAGACCGCGACTCCCGTGTACCAGCCAAAATAAATGAACGGTAAAATTACGGACCAGAAATGCTTTTGTTAGAAAAAAAAACATGTTTGGGCTGAATTCATTTCGTACGGACAACCGAATTAAACTTATTGAATGGGCTTGACATATCTAGCAACGAGTAAGCCCTGTACGATTCGAGTTCAGAAAATATAAAAATGTTTGATAAAATTAGTCCTGGTATTCTTTGTAGTGCAGCAAGTAATTTAAAATTCTGGCATTTATTTTGATTGTGTACTGTATTTTGCTATATTATTAAAATATCGTTGTATATAGTACACCCTGGATTTACTACTACGCGACAATTTCTTTTAACTGACCAGAAAGATTTTAAGTGAAGATAAGACTGGACCCATTAAAAAAGAATTGTATAAACGCAAATCAAACCCATAACTTTTGGATCAGTAGTCGAACGACTTACAAATCTCACAAAAAAATCTTACCTTATGTATGGGCCATTTTGTTATGTGATACATAATGCATTCTAACAAAGCATAAATTAAAAAAATCTTTATTTGAAGTAAAATAAATCTAAAATAATGTTACCTCCAAATTAAGTAAGCTTTAAAACTTCAAAACATAAGTATAGAAATAACAAAATGTTTGTATAAATCAAACATGAAACATTTTTATTTTATAACGAGCTTTAAAACTATATTTAAAACACCGCAAAAAAATTAACACATTTTTTAAGAATATTTTCGTATTCCGTATAAATAATTAAAGGAACTTCATATGCCGTTCCTCATGGAGAAAACTCGTTTCTTCGTTCGAGAAGATGTGTCACCCCACCCTCCTTACAATGTGGGAGGTTATAACATGGCTAGCCAAGTTAACACTGAGTAGTGAAAAATTGAAGTTGAAAAAAATAACACCAATAATGTGGAAGAAACAGACAATAGTATGGCAGTGAGTTGAATTTCAATGGAAGATGTTGTATTCTTAGTAAACTAATTTTGAAATAGAGGTGGCAAAGAAAATCATTTTACAAAATCAGTTGTATAATAACTTTTTTTGAACCACTTATCGGTTAAGGTTAACATTTGTAAAGGATAGTTTATAATAATCAACTGAAAATAGATCTTAATCGATTTTATTCATGAAAAACGGGTTGACAATTCGAACATAGCGTAGGAATACATGTTTCGCTAGTTAGTAACATAAGAGTTCTAAAATTATAAATAATAAATAAATGTATGTTCCTCAGACCAAGGTTAATCCAATTACATAAAAGTAATAAAGTATACAAAACGAAAATTTACACTTTTTTGAAAAAAAAAGTCTCTCCAAATAAAAAATAATAACTCTATCAATAGAGTAAACTTAAAACTATTTTGTTTGTAAATTATGGTTAAAAACCTCTCTTTTCAATACCGACCTTCGTAGTCTAGTTGATTTGGCGGCTGTTTTTTAACTCTAGGTTATGGATGAGGAGATTCCTGTTGAAATTCAAATAAGGGACTCTGATTTTCACTTTGAGCCTCTAACGTATTTTTGAATGGTTGGAAGAGATTATCACATGGCAATCAACTCACCAAGTAACACTGTATACAACATTTAGTTCTCTTGTCTATTTTTACATTATTAAATTTAAATATGATTCGAGTCGAGATTATTTAGCTTATTTCAGTTAATAAATTCGAGCTTATTTAGATATTTCAGTTATTAAATAAAAAAAATTAAGTATACACATTCAAAATCTCGAACATAATTTTTATTTTGAGATAATATACTTGATAATGATTTAAATACATTTGGTTTAACATTAATTTGAGTTATACTCACATTTGATTTAATCCCTTAATGCACTTATGTTTGACATCTTAATTTCATTGTTTCATGTTATAAACGAAAATAAATAATTAATGTTTCCTTATAAGTATTAATGTTTCAAATGTTTTTTTTTTGTTATATTTGTGCCGTAGAATGCCGAAGCATGATGAGTGAAAAAAAAACAATAAAAAGTGTTATACACATACAAATAATTTGAAAAATTCTTAGAACCTGTAATGAGCCAACCATAGATGGTCAATCCATTTTTTTTAATGGAACGACCCTCTTATGAATGCACTGCATTTTTTTGCTCTTATCATAATAGAGTAAAATCGCAATTTGGAGGCCCTACAATTTCAAATTACACTGTGGATCAAATCTATAAAAATTTCAGACTTGTAAAATGTCTATAAGTTGTTAAATTGGATTAGGAGAAATAAATTTATAATTTAGCCAATATTTTACTAAATTTCTGAATTTTCCCCACAGAAACGAAATAAATATGTAAATAATGTTTGTGTTCGTTCATGAATTTTGATTAAACTTTACCAAAGCAGATAGAAAATGTATTTACGTTAGTGTTGGATATAATAGGGTTCAGAAAATTTTAAATTTGTTGCTTGAAATAAGTGACAATATTAACTATGAATACAGTTTCAAATCGTTTAATTGAAACGTATTATAAATATTAAATGATATCTGTATTTTGTATGCGTACATTGGAAATTATAAATATAATTTTGATCTCACAAACAACATATTTGAGATGAGGCTATATATTTTACAGCATTTATATTTTGGGATATAATACAGGATTGTTTTAGACATTGAATGAAAGGAAAATAAAATAACGTGTGTTTGAACAATTTGCGCGCTATATGTATATTACTATTTGACAATCGACATTGTGTTAATCAAACATTCAATGCATTCAATATTGTATAACATAGTGGATACATATTTATCCAAAACTTTTTATTTAACTATCGAAACATTGTGTTACTTTAATTAAATATTGTTTGTACACTATTCTAAGTACCATACTTTTTTGTACTTAGCTATAAAAATAATGTTATTATGTATTAAAACGTCAAATAATCAAATAAATTATAAGTCTTGGTCACTCAGTATTCAAAATAATTTTCGATTCGAATGACCTTCGTGAAGTCGTTGAAAGCACTTGACAAAGGACGCGGGAGTTTTAGATTTAATTCACTATGGAGTTAAAAAATTAAGAACCTAGTTTGATTTTTCACAAAACCCTTTGAATTTTGTTGACATTTTTCTTCTTTGAAATATGATTTGATACCGAGTTAAATTTCTTTACATCATTGTCGACATTTTGAATGCGTTACAAACTTCATTCTCAGAGCAAGATAATAATACACCCACCTTGGAAGTTACGTAGCCACCCGCACTTACGTTAAAACGTACTTAGACACGCTGAGTCACCCACTTAGCCGAAAAACTTTTATAATTATTATATTATTTATAGTTAAGGCATTAACACTGTGGATGTTTAAAGACATTGTAATTTGTTTAGTCAAATACTGTGTGTTCTACTTTATAAAACGGTATAACCCTACCGGTTTTAAGGTTTTCACCTGATTATCAGGGGAGCACAAAAAGTCTTGTTTGTGCTTCCTTAATGAAGAGATGAAAACCTTGAAACCGGTAGGATTAAACCGTTATATAAAGTAGAATAAACAGTGTTTGGTGAAACAAATTACAATACCTTATATCATAAATTAGTGGAAAAAAACCATGAACATCTTCGAACATATCTACGTGGTTGGTTTAAAAAAATGCCAAATAACAATAAGCCTGGGAAGTTTTTTACAAACACTGAAGTATAATAAACAAATAATATTTTTACGTATAAACATACAATTCATGAAATTAAATTTTACTCATGTGACCGTCCTTAATCTCATTTTTTGATAAACCAATTCACTTTTAATGATGCTTTATTAATTTTAATCTTCAAAAAGTTTTTTAACTTTATGTTTAAAAGTGTATAAAATAGCAATCATGCCGCTTTTTATTGTTTTACAACTGAAATAAAGTTTCAATTAGAGGCACAGATAAAGAGGACAATCGACACTTATCATTTAAGAATCTCTTATCTTTATAATAACAACTTTAGTACATACTTAGCTTTCTGTCACTTGGAGAGAACAAAATGTTCCGCAACCATTTAACTCCAGTTTAAATTATTTCATCCCAGTCTTTTGTTAGAACTTTATATTACAACTTTAGCAGCCGCACAATTTATCGCTGCCAGAGATATTTTAGGAGCTTTTAAAAACTTACAAACTTCCAGTGAAAAATTATTCAAGTCCTGATTGCAGCTGTGTGTATATTTTTTACTCTTGTAAAAAATCCTGCGAGTCTTAAGTCAAACAAAATAATACGTTTTAAATGTTGGCTGCAGACTTTGCTTAGCTCCATTTGAACAATATTTTTATGGTACTCTTCAACGTATCAACACTTGTTGTGATATGGATATATTGAAGAGAGTGGCTAGGAAACAAAATTGTTCTCGGCTCCATAAGTCGAGTTTTTGGTTTTATAACCACCGAAGTATGCACAGAACTTAGGTTTCGTCATCACCTGTTGGAAATACTACCCAGCACGTGAATATGCAACACAACCGCACAAATCTAACGCGTGTTAAGGTGTCTCTTTACCAGACAGGGACCCTTTTTTTCGGATACCATCGGGAATGGTACACGTAACCCTCGGGTGTCAGACTAACAAAACATATATATTGTGCAGATGTAAGTGAAAGGCGTGGAAGAGGATGCTCAGTAGTAGTGATATGAGAAGGTAAATGGATGTGAACGAGTGCAGGATGTGTGTCGAGATAGGAAGATCTGGCACTCTGTGCTCTTTTCCCACCCCGACCGGAAAATGACTTGATTTAACAATAAATAATATACAATTTAAAGTTTCAGTTTTTTTTTAACTGAAAAAATCCTCCAAGATAGGGTGGAAAAATACAAATCGCAAAGGGAATATTCTAAATCCAAAATGATATCACGTGGCTCACCACCGGAAATCAGATGGCGACGACGAAGGCTTCCGCTTCCGTTCTAATAAGACACTTAGTTAGGATAAGCTTTGGTCACATGCAAGATATATCAAAATTACCAACCGATATTTGGCACGATGTCAAAGGTAAAAGAAAATTCTAGCTTGGATTTCTTACTAGAATTCTTAAACACGGTATTTTTACAAGGTGGCACATAAATGAGAGAGCTTTGTGGTGAATATCGGTTAAGCTTAAAAGGCAAGTCAGCGGACACGTGTAATGTTCACAAAGCTTTGATGTGCCGCCACTTTCTTTCCGAGATCCTCAAAAGTACTAAAAGGATAAGATATTCTACGGCATTATGAATACTGCTTCCTGTATTGCTTGAATTTTTCGCAAAGCTTTTGAGATTGGAATTTTGGTTCTTTGTTTTTTATCGGTCCCGAGAATAAATACTTAAGGTTGTGTAGGTATATAAGTTCTAGTAATTTTGTTAAACACGGGTAATCTAATTAGCTGTCTAATTATGCAAATTTCTGTGCGAAAATTAACTACGAGCAAGTAATAGTTTTACATCGTTAGAGTAGTTAAAAAGTTTTCGTTTGAAATGTAAGATATATTTTTAATTAGCAACATTGTGTAGTTACTGTATTTCAGTTCTCCTCATTAACCCTTCCTTCCCTGTGATGTGTAACTAGTACACATTGCTTCTAAAAACTTTAATATCTCTATAAATATAATAAATACTGGGTTCAGATTTTAGGTATTCCTCCGTAATACATTTACGCATCGAATGAAAAAGTAATATTAATAATAATTAGCACTTATCGGCCACATCAGAGATATTTTTGTGAAAATCGGGAATAAATTCACGAAAACCATCTAACGTGGGCCAGTGTGTGACGTAGGTATATTCATTCTAAAACACCACTATGGGTGAGGACGCGACACTATTCACGTCTCACTCTTACTCTACTTCGGTATATGGGAACGCAAGAAATAAAATCTCTGTTCGCAGTTGTGTTTCTTTCTTCAAGGTATAACATACACAGTTTCAGTCCGTCTTAGGTCTCAGTAGCTCTCGGGCATCCATTTGAGGTGGTCTCTTCGCCCGTTTTGTGAACGTCGGCCGATGTTTTTTTCATGTTTTCTGCAATTAAATTTCAATTATTATCACTTTTGACTTCAAATTTAATTAATTTAAGCGATTGGCTATGAATATTCTTATTTTTCTAATTTTGAATCGCTCATTTTTACATGTGTATTGAATACACAGCACCGGAATTTTTTTAGCACAGGAAGGGAAAGGTCAATCTCGAATATAGCCTAGCAATGCAATAAACAGATTCGTCCAGAGATACAATGTGTTCCTTTGATCAAACGGTGTCATGAAATGAGAATTTTCAAATAGTTTTCTAGCTTTTGTTCCCGTTTGCATAAGACTTTTTTATACGTAAAAACATTTTTCAATATAATTTCACGCTTTTTGGTGCACTCATATTGTATATTTTAATGTTTTTAATAATAATCAACATTGCTTATCCAGGCGCTATACAAGAATGAGGCCGCTATAATCAGATGTGACGGGGACACAAAGGAAGCCAATATAAGACAAGGGGTAAGGCAGGGATGCTCTATGTCACCTGTTCTTTTTAACGCCTATATACAGAGCGCGATTGATGACTTGAGAGAGAGAATGAGTCACAGAGAAGGTGTAAAGATACACGGGCAAAAGGTGGATATGATAAGGTTCGCTGACGATATTGCTATGGTTGCTGAAAGTGAAGAGGAACTACAAGAGGCCTAAACAACTAGGGAAAGCATTCTTCAAAATAACTACAGTATGAAGATAAATAAAGACAAAACAAAGCTGCTGACTGTAGGCCGAGCGCAACACCAGATGAGAATAGTGATGTCGGGTAAACCACTAAAGAACACCAAGGAGTTTGTCTACCTCGGGAGCAAAATAACATGGGACGGTCGGTCCAAGAGCGAGGTCGACAGCCGTATACATCAGGCTAGACTTGCATTTAATAAAAGGTCGAAAATAATAGAATCAAATAATATAGACCTAAAACTGAGAATACTCCTCATCAAGACCTATGTATGGAGTATCTTGATGTGCGGCTGCGAGACATGGTGCCTATCGGAAAGAGATAGACGAAGACTAGAGGCTTTTGAGATGTGGTCCTATAGAAGACTATTAGGAATTTCCTGGAGAGACCACATCACAAATGAAGAGGTTCTCCAACGAATCGAAGGAGGAAGGCACCTGCTCAGGATCCTGTCCGAAAGGCGTGCAAGATGGATCGGTCATATAATACGACAAGAGGGCCTCTTGCGTGCCATAATGGAGGGTATGACCGAGGGGACAAACTCTAGGGGACGCCCACGCCGAGAGTACCTGGAGGACCTGTTGGTGGACGTGCGCTGCTCAACATATACAGATTTAAAGAGAGCCGCACAGGACAGGGAGGAATGGAGGAGAAGAGTTGAAATTGCTGCAAACCAGTCTTAGGACTGCAAACACCGGAAAGAGAGAGCTTTCCATTTAATTTGTGTAAGATTATTGCTGTCATTTTATATTCCTACTTTGTCTTATTACATCGAATATTCAATATAATTTATTATTATTGTCTATGAATATTCTTATTTTTCCGAATTTAAATCGCTCATTTTTACATGTGTATTGATGTGTATTAAATACACAGCACCGGAACGCGCGGATTTTTTTAGCACAGGAAGGGAAAGGTTAAATAAAAAAACAGCCTGAAAACTAATTTCATAAAAAACATAATTTTTTGGCACAAAAATAAAAAATAAAAATATGGAAAATATTAGGACAGGGAGATAGAACAGATATCCAATTATATCCTGGCACACATCTTTTGCTTCTGCTTCGTTCATATCCACGTATTGCATACTCTTATATTTAAAAACACTTTTCACTCTCCTTTCAGAATTTGATTGTGTCACGTTTTTTTGGATCTTCCCGAACATCTCCTGCCTTCTATGCTATTTGTTTAGATTATTTTTGTTAATCTTTCAATATTCATTATTTCTGTGTTATCGGGCCATCTCAATGCTTCTTCATTCATCTTCAGTACAATATATTTCTTCAGTTTACATTTTGTTGATGGTTATGTTATTATTTCCGAGTGAATTAATTTTAAGTTGTGAATTAAAAAATATTCCACTATCCAGAACCTTCAAAAGAAATTCATTGCGAATGAATTCTCTTCATGAAACATAATTAAAAAAGTTAGCGAGTCAGAAAATTGTTTCCTGAATGTACGAGCAATTAGATAATTTCACATGTTTGCTTTATATTGAAAAATTGAATACAGTTAAGAACAGAAACATTAAAAAATATATATCGTGTTGTATGTTTTGTATGTTATGTTATATTGCCTCGCGAAATAAGCGAGGAACAAAAAACGAGAGACATTTTATCTTAATTCCTTTATTTTCCTTAATACTCATATTTTTACGATATTTTACGATATTTTCGATATTTTTTCGCATTTAGGGCTCTAGCATGTCACAAAATTAAGAAAGGGAACCAAAATATTAAAAAAGTAGACTCAACTCGCTCTGATATTGGTGCATTTTTAGGATTTACAATACATTAAAAAAATATCTTACTAGTGATTTTTATCAAATTTTGTATTCAATTATATTTATATTATATATTAAGTATGTCCAACTTGTTTATTATCCCGATCGACTTTTCATGTAACAAATTGTCACGATCTTCCTATCAAATTCGTGAGATTTAGCAAATAACACAAATGTTAAAAAAGGATAACTAATAACTAAAAAAAATCCATTAATAAGTATTAGCAGAATTTACTTTGCTAAAAAAATATTAAGGAAAAGACAACTTATACATACAACTTTTTAATAACATATGATACGTACATTTATTTGCAGTAGACGTACCTACATATTAAAAAATGGATAACATGGACAGTGCATGCTCGTTAAGAGATTTAGCAACATCGCACGCCATATTGTAAGTTACGGAGACGGCGCGGCCGTGATCGACCAAAAATGACTTCGCGATCGATCGGTCGATGACGATCGACCTGTTGACCATCCTTGATATATACCATAATTGGGGTAGGCAGAGAACAAAGTGTCCATTTATATTTAATAATTATATGTCTTATTCCGTCATGCATCGACACACCACAAATTATTCTGAGAGCACGCATTTATATGGTTATTTCCTGTATGTGTCCTTATATGAACCTGCGGATTCTCATATATAAGATTCCCAACCATCCAAACCTTGAATATTTTTTTATATCAAAAGTTTACGATTTATGTTTGCTTAGTGTTTAATGTACTCGAGCCATACGTTAATTTTCACATAACTTTTACTCGTGGATTTCATTCCCGATATCAAACAACAAAAAAGGGTCCCAGTCTGGTAAAAAGGTTCGTCAAGCAACAATACTTGCTAGTAGAGAGTATTTATCTGAGTGAAGTTGCGTCTTCACGTTCAGCAGTATTACCAATACGCGCAATAATAAACCGCAAGTTCTATGCCAACTCCAGTGATTGTAAATCGAAAGGATGAATAGTGTCTCACAGGGGCTGAAAATAATAGTGTCTCCCGGCCATGACATGTAAAAGTTATATATCCATATAAAAAAATTCATACGATTACTGAAATTCATACAAAAATAAATTATATTATATTATTTATATGAAAACTAAACAATGCTGAAATCCTTTATTTCATCTTGAGAAAAATTTTAAAATATTTTTCAAGATTGAATAAACCTCATTGTACAAATACCTCTCAAGCACGATTATAATTTCCTAGAAATCATTATTTTCAATAATTTATATCCGAGAAGTCATAAGTTCAGAATATATACAATGAGTGTGCTACGGACAAGTCCTCAACACTGCGGAACTCGGGTTCTCAACCACATTTGAGTAGCTACAAAGCTTTTGACCTTTACCCTGGGTAACTCATTTCAGGATTTCCTTTGATGGGTGTTGAAGGATTTGCTTCAATGGTGGCGGGTGTCGAGTGTTCAAAGCGTGGGCTTCTCCTGTGGCGCGTCGACACGCCTCGGTCAAATGTGCCACGTTTCAGAGGCGTTCCGTATCAACGGACGATAACTGTAACAGGAATGGATTTATCTTTCATATTCCAATAAGAACAATGCAACAATCATATTTGTTTCATTTTCCGACATATATGTTAGAACATCGTATGCCAAGAACTCTTTAATAACACGAGCCTGTAGGAATTACAATCTAGACATATCGACATTTTTCACTAAAATTTGAAAACAATCCGGAAATTTCTTTTGAAATAATCTTTGTGATCAAAGCGTAGAAATTGATTTTCGAGTCAGTTTTTGTAATTCATGTTGTTTATTTGTTTTTATTTTCATATTGTCTCTTAGCCTTCAGCTCCAAAATACCATCTATTCTTTAGCTGATTTGAAACATACGAGTATACTCGTAAATAAAAACATATATTTCATTTTACAATCTGTACTCTCCAACTTCTTCACGTGATATTCGTATTTGTGTCTTTTTTCTGTGACGCCGATTTTTTTATTATAATGTAGGACTTAATGTTTGGTTAACTGTTGAATATTATATGAGTACCTTACTTACATATTTTGTTATCCTGTTAATTTTTTTAATAGAAAAAAATAATTAACGTTGGGGAAAAATTAATCAGTATGCATTTTGCAATAAAATATCAAAACCTTGTGTTAAATATAAATGCATGCTTTATTTTACTAGAAAAGTTAAGGTAAAACGCTTTGATAGTTATGTTATACTAGTACGTCGTTTATTTTTTACACAGTGATAAATGTTTTTGTCAACCAATGGACTTCTCATGCTACGTATTTCACATATAACAATTAATTTACAGTGTCAATGATAAAAATATGATTTTTTTAATAAAATACGACTGCATATAATATTTGGTAGTATAACACTTGTCTTCTTACTAATGACTTTTGGTACAGCAATGGTCATAGAGTGAAAATTCCTTGTTGAGTATTTTGTTATTCAAGCTCCCACTGTTCTTAACCAATGAACCTCTCACGGCATTTCATAGCTAACTTATGGGTTGGGTTTTTCAAAAACAAAAATGGGCAATAGAGTGTAATTTTATAGAACCAGGAGATGTAAGTACTATGATTTTAAGATCGTAAAGTCAGAGGGGGCTATATTCAAAGAATTTCATGGCTGTTTTCCACTAGTTCAAAAGGTTATTTAGGGTTGTTTGCTGTGTTGAGTTGTCTTAAACGATGGTTTATGTATTCATATCATTGAAGCTTTTATCCTTAGGGCGATGCCAAAAAATATATGTGGTAGTGTTTTTTTTATATCACCCTGAAGAGGAAGAATATAACGTCATCGAAACGTCGGCCATTGTTTAACAACTCCGAAAAATATTTTTTAAATATATCAGGGTAGTTGTTTTTGCAATATGGTATGTTTGCATAGTTTACAAATTTATAAATATCTTCGATAAATTGTACAGTTATATTAAAGTTTATTCAATTATTTTAAAAATATATTTTAGGTGAAGGACATATATACATATCATCAAGCCGCGTCCCTTGCGGGGTAGGTAGATAGAACAGATCTCCAAACTAAGCACTCAACTTTCACGTCCTCCACATTCCTAGATCTCGTCAAGCACATTTTTTATTATTCGTAATTCTCAATTTACTTTCTTACAAAATCTCGTCCATTTGATACAGTCACGTTTTTTTGCGATCTGCCTTTTCCACGCACACCTTGAACTTCTGATTTATATACTCGCTTTGTAGGTGAAGTCTTATGAATACATTTAGTTTGCGTTTTAATTAAAGTATTCGTAATTTTTACTATGCATAAAAAAATGTTTAATATATTGCAGATAACGGATATTGAAGATAGTTGGCAGAAATGAAACGTTTACTCCTCTTTCGTTTGCGATGTCGTTCTATGCATACTAAAGGCAATGTGGGCATTTGACAAATATTACACAACATTGAAGGCTTTTAAGCTAGGATTGCGTCTAAGGGCAAAAAAAAATTATACCAGCAGTCTTTATACCAGCAGATATTTTAGATATTAACAACATTTTTTTTATTATTTTATTAAAATTATGACATTTGAAACTAAAGAATAAATTATTTTATGCTGTTATACGAGTAAAACGTTTCTGTTAATTATCAGCGATCGGAATATTATCACATATTATTGCGCCGTGTCCCTTACGGTGTAGGCATAGAGAACAGTTTTCCAAACTTTTTTTATCCAAGCACGCAAACTTTCATTTCCTTCAAATTCATACATCTCGTCATGCACAACCTTATTGTGAATTCCAGTCGTATGGGCAAATAAGATACAGTTTTTCCGATTAATATGTTAATGCGTACATACATACAATCACACTATGTCAGATAAATATGACAAATATGACAAATCTCCACACTTTCTAAATTATGTACGTAGGTTTGCCTTATTAACAACCTAAAAAAACTAAGTTTTTATTGTAAAAGATTTCATCATAAGCTATCCAAATTGACGAGCTAATTGTTGTATTGGAAATATTCCCTAACCAAACCGGAAGATTAAAAAAAACAATCTGAGGGTGTTTTCAGATGTTTTGAAAATCAACATGAAAACTGTCGTTTATTTTTTTATAATTTCAATTAAAGTTTAAAATTTAAAAAAACGTTTGAATTTTTTTTCCATATTAATTAATTGCTTTTAATTCTCTTTAAAACCCCTTTAGTAATTACATTATGAACACTAACGGAGTTACTAAAATAAAATTCGTAAAATAAACAAGAGAAAGGAGTTAAAAAAAGAAGAAGTTTCGGCAATACATACGAGTATGAAGGTACGAGTATATATAAAAAAATCAATCCACATTTTAGTTGTTTTTAATAAATTTGAGATTATGTTGATTTATTATATAACGTCGTTTAGTGACAGTGATCCCCCTCCCAAAATTCTGGGGGGAAATAATTAGTGTCGCTGACACGATAAAAAGAAAATATTCATGCAAATTCTTCTGAAATTTTTATTTCATATTTTTATAAATTCTTGTATTTTACCCTATTGGTCGACGCCTTTAACGTGAACAATCACCATACTTCTTACAGAACTTTGATGAGGCCACCCAAAAGGACGTGAAGGAACCACGGTTGGAAGAAACTGATCTTGTTTAAAAAATCAACTATTATAATTTGAAATTTTTAGTACAACTAAAAATTCTTCAACAAGGACCTCTTTTTTTATAATAACGCCAGCAGGAAGTATGTCTTATGATCTTGCGTAGCATCCAAGGGTCCCAAACTCGATGTCTAGGGTATTTCAGTATGATTTTATTCTAGCATAAATTATATGGTCGCTGTAGTTATAACATATGAACGCAGGCAATCACAATCAAACCAATATGATGTAACTTTTTTTTAAATTCTTATAATCGTTCGTTGTTTCTTATTTACATAAAGTCACAATTTTAATACTATTTTTGGCACAAGATAAGAATTTATAAACCTGTATTTATTTATTTTATTTCTCGTATCATAATTATTTAGATTTTTTTTTATTATATTGTATTTCACTTTCTTTGTACCAGTAAAACCTATCAGGTTTATTGGCAAGTGGCAAATATCTTCCGACTAATCAGAAAGATCTTTAAGTTACCAGACTGAAGCCTCTTTTAAAAAGAAAGCGGGAATCAATCGCGCAACTTTCTGGTTAGGATATGGGCGTATATTGTAGTACGAGGGTTGGGATATAGGTGTCTTACCAATAGAGCCATAGAGATCGTAAATGTAATATTGGGTTAGGATATAGGCGTATATTGTAGTACGAGTGTTGGGATATAGGTGTCTTACCAATAGGGCCATAGAGATCGTAAATGTAATATTAATTCAAAATTCAACGTTTTTATTGTAGTATGAGTATAACACATTGACAACATAACACAATATATAAATTTACTTAATTTTATCAAGATCACGGTTTGAGGAACTCTATATTCGAATATTTAACAATAAGTTACTTTATTGTTTCATTAATTGTATTTATCCACACTACACGTGTTTATACTTCCTATACCAAGGTTCTCTTGAGGTGAAATTTCATTCCACTTGAAGAGAGCCTCGGAATAAGAGATAGAAACATGTATAGCGGGGATCAATGTAAGGAGTTTATTTAATGCCATATAATATTGGACATTAAAGATTATTGTATTGTATTGCACTTTGGTTACATACAGTGCAACCTGGTGGGCGCATTGCCATGTGCTAATCTCTTCCAACTAACCAGAAAGATTTTAAAGAGGCCTTAAGTGAAAACCAGTTTGTTATTTTTTTTATACTCGTATTTTAAATCTGGATTCGAGCGGGATTACTATGCTTTTTTTTCCTCAAATATGAAAAATTCCATCCAATCAAAATGGGGGCATTTTGTTTAAGAATCCTATAGAAAATGATTATTTTAGTTTTTGTTCGAATATCAAAAATATAACGGAATAATAAAGGCTTGGAAATTGGCCCGCCCGCAAAGAAAAACATCAAGTTGAACATACGTTTGAATTTTAAATTTTGTCCACCCATCGTCCACGTCAGACAGATGTAACGTTGTTAATCTAATAAAGTTGTACGGATTCAGTTTGCGTCTCATACATATTAACGCGGGAATACCGAGTTCGCAAATTTATGTAAGTCAATTTGACTGCATAAATCCAACTTGAGTAATCAGAATAAATAAAAAAGTTCACACGTACAATAAATTACAATAAAATCAAAAGTTTTTAGTTAATAAATTTTTAAATAAAATAATTAAAACACTTTTAAATTTTGTCTTCATCACTGTTTTACTTGAGTTAACCATTTCTCCTCCTCTTATTAGCCACTTCTTCCCTCCCCCTCTCCAATCCCTAATACAATTAGAAAAAATGTATTTTATACATAAATCAATTCAACTTCACCTGATGAGAAAGACGGAGGTCTTTGAAACCGGTGGTAAACCTAAATAAAACAGTGGTAATTACAAAATAGAAACAAGTGTTTTATATACTCGTATTTATTAAATTTAAAAAAATATAAAGATGACATCACAAAGTGAAACAATTTCAGTTTATTTGTGAAGGGCGAAAATCACATTCTAGTGGTATGTATCTTGAGATACATTTATTTGTATTGTAATTCTTAGTGCATTAGAATTTGCAGCACGGATATGTTAAAAAGTGTGGTCAATAGACAACATTGTCTTCGGCTCCGTTAATATAAACATCTGGTTTAGAGCTACTGGAGTAGGTTCGTATCTCTCGATTCTTCGTCATACGTGTTGGTAATACTACCACACAAAGAAATATAAAAACTTACAAGTAACTTATCTAATCTTAAAAAAAATACCTTTTTTGTTTTATTGGGCACCGTCTGAAATCGAACAAGTCTGGAAGACAAGCGTCTTAAATTAAAAAAAATAGTTGAGCATTTCTAACCAACTACTTTATAAGTAGAACAAAATTGAAATTTGTTTATGATATTTTTTTAATTTAATTTAATTGTTTGAAGTGATGGCACGAATCTATGGCAAGTTGTACATTGTTGTTTATTGCATTCACAATTTATGATAAAGTTTTATGTCATGGTCAGCTATCTTAAATACATGTCTTATAAAGTCACTTGACTTATGAAGAGTTGTTCCGTATCAAATGTCATTGCAAGAACACTTTTAGAACATATATGAGGCAGCTACTAAGCGCTAGTAAAATAATTTATTCACATGCAAAAAAATATTAGGAAGTAAAGCAGTCCCGAAATTCAATTTAGAGCACCTGGATAACCTACGTGGCCTAGTTTACTAAACGTATGTCTTCCAACTACAGAACTGCGGGTTCGAATCCTATTATAGGGTTTTGGCATGGTTTTCACTTAAGGCATCTTTAACAATTTTTCTGTTGGTTGGAAGAGATTGCCACGAGGCATCACACATCATCTCAAACATCAAAAAGGACATTGTCAAGATTTTTAATAAATATAAATTGTTAGAATTTCCCTTTTTTAAATCTTTCCAAAACAATTTCAAACTAAACGAAGATGATAATACTCGTAGTGGACTAGTATCACTTAGGAAAAACTCATTCTCAAAGAAGGCCAAGAACTCTTCCGTGACCTGGGGATACTTGTTTGGTGTTAGTAAACTTAATTATGCTGGATCATCTGGCCGCCCCGCTTGTTCGGTCTGCGCAGCTGCGCCGTCCAACGGCGGCAAGGAGGGCCGCATCGCTCCACTCCACACAGCTCGGTCTCCCGTGGCCTTTGCAATGTCATCTGGGGCCGAAAATGAATTTTCCAAAGTTTTCAATCGAGTTATGAGTTCCTGGGCAGGAGGTCGTTAGACCTTTCATTAATCATTCCCTGTACCTAGCCGGGACACGCACCGTAATTGGATAAGTGGCCAGAATGCCGGGACAAATTAACGCAGGATTTGACGTGGAGTTAAGAGGGGATTTAGAATCGCTTTTATTACAAATTCATGACTCGTTCCGGTGTTTTTTTTTAAATGGCCAAAATCTGCGGGTCTAACAGTTTAGTTTAATTCTGTCCGCGAGTCGGGCACGGAATTCTAAGTGAATTTTAGTTATCTTCTCAACGTGAATATGCTAAATTGCTCAATTTGTAATTATACTGAATCGCAGTTTCACGTACATACAAAACGATTCCGTATCAGATACTAATAATGCTATTTTGAAGAGAATTTGTTCGCGGGAAAGTTTTAAATTAGTTTTTTAAATTAAGATTTTTCATTTATCGGTTTGCATATTATTAAAAGAGTGATTTAAAATTATGATTGTTTTTATCTAACTTTCTAAAAAACCTGATTATGATGGACTTATTCGTGGGAAAGTTTGCAAAATAAGTGTTAAAGAGAATTTGTAGAAGAGAAAAGTTTTAAATGAGTTTTTTTATTTAAGATTTGTGATTTATCAGTAATTTTATATTTTGATGTTTTTATTTTATCACCTATAACAACCTGATGGTGATGGACGCAGTTAAGAGTAACATTCTGATGATCTCCAAGGCCTACTTGGTAACACGCATGTCTCACACGGGAGTTGCTAGTGTGTTCATTCCGTCGTTATCCATTGTTTTCAAATAGTATTCAAATCTGGTTTTCAATAAAGGCCACTATAACATCTTTCTCGTTGGTCGGAAGAGACCACCACATGGCATTAAGCCCACCAGATTATAATGTATACAATGAAAGAGTAACGTAGATGTAGCTTTTTTATAATTGGGATATTTTTGTAAATCACTGCATTTTTTGATTTGTTGTAAAATTATCGTGGCTTTCGATATTTTATATTTACCTCAAAGAGCAAAATTTACTTTAATTTTAATGTTATAAAAGTTTTAATGATTTATTTGAATAAAATAAATGATCTTGTTCAAATACTAAATAAGATATAAAGTATCTTTAATTTATTTAATGGCCCATGACACAATATCGATGCTTTTGTAATTCGAAAGAAAGGAAATAAAATCCAGATTGCTCGATAACATTTTAACTTAGCATTGTTATCTTAAGCACAATAACAGGGGAAGAGATCGATTATCCGCCGATAATCGGGTTACCGGAAACGGATGAAGACATCTGACTAACTTCCCTCCAGCATCCGGACGAAAGCAGGAAGTGTCAAACACTCCAACCGTTATTCGACCTGACCCAATTTACGACAAGTAAAAGTATAGAGTTTTAGCTTAGATTTTTCTTGGATAAATATAACCGAATTCTTTGGCAACTGTTACGTTTCTCACAGAATACACAAACCACTTTAAAAAGAGTCATTTGAGACGACGTATAAAAGCTAAATAAATGATCAAATGAATACTATATTGACTCATTCTGTTCATATCGTATTTTCGAATTGAAGGAAAGTTCTTCAAGTATGTTTATGAGCAGTTGACCTTTTTCCTTAACTTGTTTTGATATTTTTGAAACTCAAGAAGTACGTTTAGAACTATTTGTTGTTCATTCGAATATTTTCATGGAAACAGGATTAGTTATTCCATTTTTTAAATATATCAATGTCAGAAAAAGAAAAATAAAAACAGACGAGGGTATCTCTTGATATAAATAGAATTGTTGAATGACTCCAACAATAAAAAATACCTAGGATGCTGGCTGAATGATCAATGGGGCCAGTCTCAAAAGATCAAAGTCAATCACTAAAATGCTCCAGCATTCTGCATCCTTTCTGCAACAAGGATATCAATCTTCACTCACCTATATGAATTTTGCGTTTCTGTACATTTCTCATTTAGGACCCCTTAGTCAGTGAGCATAGGGGGTAACCAGTGTACCTTCGAACAAACGTTATTTTTAAAGTTTCGTAATTTTTTATCTCAGTAAGTTTTTGACTCATGAGGAAAAAATATATATCGTAAGATAGAGAATGATTTTGGCTACCACATATATTTCTCGTGTTTCATTCACTATTAAGGTTTGGGAGAAAAAAAAATTGAAGTAAACTATTCATTTTTGTATATAGGTACACTGATGTGTTTACCTTTGAACACCTTGATGTGTACCTTCGAACGCAAATTCAGTTTAGTACCTATTGGAAAATTTCAATAAAACATTCTCTCTATCTATCCAATCACGCAGCGTGCTCGGATGGATAGGCAGAGAGAGTCGAGCGCTACAAAACTCGATCTTGACACATTTCTCTCGCTTCCAACACGTTCATACAATTTCTCAAACATGTACTACGATTTTATCTACTCCTTACGTCGCCATCCTTCAGAAATATAAAAAAAAACACAGTTTAAATAGTGTGATTGAAGTTTATTTGAAAAAAATATAAAATAAGCTAGGTCTAGAACTTTCATTAGAAAATACAAATAGAATAATTATAAAAATGACAAGGTCACAATGAAATAGGCTATGTAAAAAATCCATACATCTGCAACGTGTGTAATATTTCGAGCAAAAGTTTTTTTCATTTATATCAAACCCTCATTTACTATTTTAAGTAGTGATTCAGAATCAATGGAGGAGTCTGAAACAGTAAAATCATCGAATATATTGGGTGTTAACATAAGTTGTGTCCGTTTTTTTTCCAAATTAAAAATGAGTCCTCATCGAAGTCCACTGGTCGTTCGGAACGCTCCATGTCTTTCAGGTCGAAATTATTGTCTTTGAAACGCAAAAACCATCGACGAGCTGTCCTTTCATTCAGAGCATTTTCACAGTACACTTCGCAAATATCGCGAGCAGCTTTGGCAGCTTTGTTCCCTCGATTGAACACGAACAGAAGGAGGGGTCGAAAATGCTCACTTTCGTCTACTAGACATTCCATTTTGAAGGGTTGTAATCAAATAAAATAATATATGTAACTTAAAAGCAAACACATTATCTTGTAAAGCAGAAAATTTTCTTTCGAATGACGTATAACCTTTAACATTTTGTTTTATAATAGTTTTGGTGCTTATTTTCAATTTGGAAAAAACGGACACAACTTATGTTAACACCTAATATTATAGCACCTATGATACAGAAAACAATTATTATCTTCTTTAACAGGAATGTTGTGCCTGTGTGTCTTTGGAAGGCATGATTCGTGGAAATAAGATTTACACGTGTCACATATGATTACTTTGCTTTTATCTGATTTTTTTTGCATTCCACTCAAGTGACAAAGATTATGTCTTGAAGTATTTTTATTTTCTTGTTGGTTGTAGTCAAATTTTCTTTCGTTTTGATAATTTTCCCAGTTTTTTGCAGTTTACGTAATTTTGGGCGCTTTTGAGTTATCAAAGTTTTTTGAAGGATCGCTAACTTCTCCGGTGTATCAGTCAATATTTTAGTTTTTCCCTTCCTTCTGTCACCTCGATCCTGTTTTCTGGGAGAGGCCTTAGGGAATGGACGAATTGATTCAGGTGTAATGGTTGATTGATGTGGTGTGAGCGATTCATTTCTGTTCTCGCATTTCTGGACTTGAGTATGTTGTTCATCTGTTTTTGGTGTTTTCTGAATATCATTTGGAGTTTCCGGTCGGTCAGTCACAGATGAGGACAACAAGTCCTCTTCAGTGAAAATATTGTCAGAAAAAGGACATATTCCAGTGGTTTGAAGCCCCTTGATTATATTGTTCGGAACAAATGCATTCTGGTAGGCTTTAGCCCTTATTTCTGATACGTCATATATTGTAATCGGTTTTCCAGGATTGTTTACCATAAAATTATGAGCTTCTCTGCAATAGAAATGTTTAAAATATCTGTATACTGATCGATCAAGTGGTTGAAGGCGATGTGATGTGTGCGGAGGCAATGTGAGTAAATGTATGTCGTTTTCTTTGGCTTTATCAATTATTTCTATTGATACATGAGACTCATGGTTGTCAATGATTATTAATATGGGGTGGTCTTTAGTCGGTTTACAATTAACAATAAAATGGTCCAAGTATTTTAAAAGTATGGTTGTACAAGACCAACCAGATTTATTCGCTACTCCAATTGCACCTGCTGGAGCATTTTTCATTATTGTATCTTTATAAAAAAAACCCTCGGAAACACTAACAAAGGAGGTATTCTGTCACCTGATGCGTTTATTCCATTTATCATAGTAACGTTTTCTCCTCGCTCGCCAGATGTCATCTTCCCCAATTGTAGAATAGATTTTGGTGCTAGCACTTTATGTGGCTTGCGTACTGTTGAAATCCCCGTTTCATCTACGTTGTAGATATTTTGAGGACGAAAATTGTAACGGCGCATTATTGTTTTCAAATTCTCATAAAATGCACTTATATTCGCTTGATTGAAACTGGTGGCTCGACCTAGACTAGTCGCTTCAGGTTTACGTAAGCTGAGGTCAGGAAATATTTTCCTGTAACAACTTAACCAATCTCTCCCGGCCATTTTGTCCCTTATCCATGTCTGAGGTATATTATTTTGAGCATCTGGTAAATCCTTTTTCAGCCCAGTTAGAAAAGCGTACGCCAGAACTCTTATATCTGTTGTTGTAAGGCCATAATGCAAAAATGCAGATTTTTTTATGTAATCGTACAACAAACCTTCTTCTTGGGAATCAAAGACTTTTTTGAAAGCGTAATTGGGAGGCTTGATATGCACATCATTTTGATTCTGGAATATTTTCAAATATTTGAAGACTGTAGTGGGCTTTAAATTGTATTTTTCTGCTGCTTTCCTTACCGACATACCTTTTTTGCATTCTTCAATAGCTTGTTCTAAATATTCTGTCGGTACTGCCTTCCTTTTTACTCCAATTTTGGTTCGTGGCACTAAAATAAAAACAAAATAAATAGTTGTTGAAGCTAAATATTCAACATTGAATGTACCTTCGAACAGTTCAAAGGTACATGCAATACTGTGTTTGAAGGTACACTCGGACTATTGTTAAAATGAAATGTCAAATTAAAATATTTTGAGGTTATGTACTTCTAAACAAAGTATAAAAAATATATTGTAGAATATTAAATAGCTCTCCAATTTAGATTTTAGAATTCCTTAATTATGTACACTCACACGTTTAAAACAATTCATAAAACTGATAAAAAAAACTTGCTTTTTGCGTTGAAAATCTTTGAAGATCAATAAGAGTCACGAAAACAGTCAAGTATTTGACATTAGAACAATGTTGCTACTATGAAAAAAACAGCGTAAATACTATTTTTTCGAATTTTTTTCTGTTGTTATTTTCGAGTTCTTTTATCTGTTCCAAGGTACACGCGTTCGAAGGTACACTGGTTGCCCTATGTGACAACTGAGTTATTCGGCTAAATTTGCTAGTATCAAAAACATTTAAACCATTATGATCGATTGCAACTTGTCGATCTGAAGTTTAGAAAAATGAATGTACGAGTATATTAAATTGCAATCCTGAAGTCTTAAGACAACGAACGCATTCATCAAAGTCTTAGAGTCGTCGTCGGGTAGGAAACACATTTGCTCTCGTCGACTTAAGTTGTTTGAGTCTATAAATTCGAAAACATAACTGTCTGTGAGTATACGAGTATATCTAAGAAACACAGAGTATCCGATGTCTCCCCACAAACAGATCTTCGACCAGTGTAAACCATACTTCGAGAGGAGACAACGTATAACATATTAAATTTGGGCTTCAGACTTTTATGTAATAAGTGTCATTTTAAGACCACTTCATAAAGATTACATAATAACTTTGATTGACGTTTTTATAGTAAAAAACACGAAACACAACTGATCTATTGTAGAAATAAGTTTTTTAGTCCATGCCTTAACAAGGTGGGCTAAAAAATATAAGTTTATCTTATTTAGAATTATGAAATAACCTTGACTTAATATTAAATTTCTGAATGCATTGTTTCCTAATTTATTGAATATTCCCGCTTCAACTTTGTAGAGTTCCATATTAAAATCTTTAATAATGAATGAGTTTGTTATGGCATTAATTATTTTAATTCTCACAAATATTTCTAGCTTCCATGTTAAGGTTATTTTTAAACTAAAGAGAGTATCTTAATTCTCACAAATATTTCTAGATTTCATGTTAAGGTTATTTTTAAACTAAAGAGAGTATCTTAATTCTCACAAATATTTCTAGCTTTCATGTTAAGGTTATATTTAAACTAAAGAGAGTATTGAGATAATAGGTAGAAACACCGAATCAAAAGTAGAAATATGTGTTATTAAGTACGGGGATTAAGTGAATAGTGGAATTACAAATAATTGATAAAATATTTTAAAAAAATGTATCGATCACCGTTGTATTAAATAATTTTTTTTTCCTATTCAACAATTTGAAGTATTGTATTTAAAAGGTCAGGTCGTGGAGACCAGGCAGTAAGAAAGTCTGTAAAACGTAGGAAAGTATAATTGAGAGCTCCTAGAAATGTGAGAATGTATGGAAATACGAGTATATCGATTGCGATAAAAGGTTAAACCATTTCATGTTTGGATGATTTCGATCTTTTGGCTGTGATTGTGTTGTATTTTAGATAGAGCAAATGTCTTACTGTCATCGGGAAGGTTAAGTGACATAGAAGTGAATCAAGATTGTATATACCTTAAGTCCTGGTTGGTTGAAAGAGATTGCCGCCTGGCAATAATCCCTCCAGATTGTTTTTGCAATGAAGTAAAATAAATAAATAAATTCCTCGATTGGTGTAGAAGACGATTGTGAAAAATGAAACATAAAGGTGATTACAAATTGCTAAAAATGCATTGACCCGATCAGTAAAAATATGGAGCGATCGGAGTGGGGTACCTATCGTATCAAAACAAAGCTTGTCCGACCTCTTATCTCTTTTTGTTACTTTATACTGCGCTCAAACATGTATAATAAAAGTCCGAGAACTTGTAAGAATAAATATCTTTGGTGTTAGCATCGGATACTGAAAATCCCGAAGACCGCCAGAAGAACGAACGTCTCTATACTCCAGGAGTTGAATGTGATAGTACAAGTACGACTGACATTTACAAACGTGAACCAGATGACTTGGATAAACAGCTAGGAAGAAGAGGCAGATCGCCATCAAGATGGAGTAATCAGGTGGAGTTGACTTGGGAATCCTGTATCCTGACATGCAAATGTTAAGTAACTGAGAGGAGTGCCAATTGTCGTCGTAACCTGCACTACCAACATTCCATACATCATCACCCTCAGTAATGACGAACGATAGAGATGATGTGATGAGTTTTAAAATCATATTGTTAAATATAAACAGTTGTATTTGTTCAGAAATATTTGATTGTGTCTGAAATAAAATTACTACAACAGCTGTAAATATCTTACTACAGAACACCGGAAACGTTAGATAGAACTTCCTGGTTGAGAGAAGACTAAGATCAAGGAGACAATTGAACAAAACACATTGTAATTAGAGCTTTCATTGAAAACTTTTGACATCAGAAATTTTTGGAGACTTTTCAGCAAATATAATTACATCAGAAACATTTCTTGCGAAACACTTATTTTCATTTAAAACTTTCATCAAAATACTTTTCAGTTGAATTCGTAAACGAAAACTTCCTTTGTTTCATCAAGTTATTCGAGATAATCAACTAGAACTTTCACATTTCAAGTGCAAAAAGATCGTAAGTAAGGCTATATTTCCTTTCCAATTCCATCTTGTGACAACTGAGTTATGCCCTGTTTCTGAATCAAATTGCTTCGCGCGTTACTATAATGTAAAGGTCAATTGTGGACTTTGCTTGACATTTCAGTTCTATGACCTCTCCATTCGTCCCTCTTTGTCAACTGACTTTCTCTTTCTTCTCAAAAGGATGGCAATTGAATGTTTCAAATGTCAGTGGAATGCGACGCTTTGTGATTGTGCTATCGAATAAAGGGTGGACATCTAAACAATGTTGGTATGTAGTTAGTGAATTAGAATAATAGGGTTGTATCTAAGTTGAGAAAGTCGATGCGTTCAGAACACATCAGAGGGTTGTGGTAATTTGATTCAATTTAAAAAATATATTTGACGTACAGCGAGAGCAAAGAAAATTTTATACAACTATACTAGAAAGTTTTTCTAGTGTTATAATAAAAGTATATTTTTATAATTTCTGATTATTTCCAGATGGTCATATGTTATCATCGTCTACACCACAAAGATGAGTTCTAGAGACGTTCGATTCATCTGTTGGGAATGCTGTCAGGTAGCAGGTCAAGCAACACGCTTTTATATCCCTAGCGAAGGATACACTATGATATACTCCGGTGTTACGATAGGAAAATTCATGGTCTTGGCACAATATGTGAAGATATTGTCACCTCTTATTCTTTTCGGGTCGGGGCTGCAACATCGCGAGTCCAGATTTTCACTCACCTCGATTTCGAATAAACCCATTCATTCGCTTCCACATAATCCAGTTCTAGTAACAAGTCACACTACCGCTCCGTTTGGTTTTCTTCCATTTGTGTTGGGATGGAAATTATGAAAGTAAATCGTATTTTTGTTTTACTGTACGTTGTTTTTATTGTCAATCATTAATTTCTAAATGTAATTTTTCTTTTGATGAAAAAAATTACAACATTGACTATATTATTTCACTTCTATTGTTTTATGAAATTATTTAGATTATTACTGTGAAACACTTTTCGAAATTGTATGTACAAGTAAATACATTTTGTACATATAACTGAAATATTTATTTAAAAAATATTTACTTGTGAAGTAATAATTTAAAAAATAACAGTGAAATGTGTATTAACTTGTTATTGTGAAGTAATAATTTATAATTATTGTATATGCATTAACTTACAATTGTGAAGTAATCATTTATAAAATAACTGTAAAATGTATATTTCCTTGTTATTGTGAGATAGAAGAGACAAGTTATAAATAGCTGTGAAATATGTATTTACTTGAAATTGGGAAGAAATAATTTATAATATTATTCTGAAATATGTATTTATTTGTTATTGTGAAGCAATAATTTAAAATGCATATGATAAGTGAATTAATTCCCTTTGTATTTCTTTGGACACATCACAGGGGCAATCACATAAATATATTTTTATAAAATATCAGATTAGGTTTACAAATCTCACGACCAGCTACTTACTGCTTAGACTTGTGAACATATTGTATGTGATTGTTTATATACAAATCCGCGGATATAAATCAGCAGTTTAAAAAGAGGCAACCAATCTGGTAAAAAAGCTAATATAAATAATTTACTTGTATACAATTTTGTGAACTTTTCGATAACATGAAATATTTAAAACGAAAAAATATTTTTTCAAATGCAGGCATGTGGAAAGAATGAATGAAGAAAGACCAACAAATAGACATATATATTGTACATATATATCGCAAATGTGAGTGGAAAGTGTGGCTGGATCAGGTGAATGCTATTTTGAAAGCATGAGACGTAGAAAGTCAGAAAAATCGTAGAAGTTGTATGATAATGTATGTTGTGAATGTAGAAAAGAGGCTAAGGATGTGTTTCGAGATACGAAAGTGTGTCGTTCTGTTCTCTTTGCCTACCCCGAGAGGGCAATGACGAGATGGTATATATGTTACTTTGCTACGCAATATTTCAACATAAAAACATCGACCAAGACGTCATACGTTGTTTGTGATGCTAACATAAAACGATGCATTGGTCAACGAAATCAAAACAATTATTATAAATAATATTATAATAAAAATGTACCACGTTATTCAATCATTTTTATCAAATTAAATGTATCGCGTCTTTTAAATTATGTTTAAAAATAAGATATAATACATGACAGGCAAGCGTTAGAGCGAGCGAGTATTCGTTTCTATCGCTCCTATTCACGATATAATTATTGTGTTTGGTGGGGGACCTTATGTAGTTAGTTTACGCCGAGTGCGAAGCCAACAGATAAATATGTGTTAATTGTGTATAATTAATATGGAATGTTTTAATTTACAAGCTTTCAATTATCAAAGTTGTCTACATCATTTACGTGACGACGTGTGACATTTTGTTTTTTGTGAGTTGAAATAATTATAAACGAGAAACTTGTCTGACAGATCACTTAAAAGGTTGGAATGTTGATATCACTACTGCCGCGTTTTGTCCGCCAGGCGGCGCTGTTGCCTGTGGTGACGAAATATGCTATCAGAAGGAATGTTTCTAACGAGGTAGAATAGCATATTAAACTTGAAATAATATTTCTCATTGAAATAATTGATTTATATTTGACTTGTTGTTTGCTTTGTACTTTGTTCTGTGATATCTCTTAAGATACAATACGTGATTGTGTTATAAATTATTTGTTTGTAATTAAAGGTAGGTGTTTGTTACATATAGTATTTGGATATATTAAAAGTAAATTTCGGTAAAAGGATATTAATAGAAGACCTTGCGTTACCTGGTAAAACATAACATGTTTTTTCAAGGCTTAGATATACAAAAAAATATGAGATCCGTATGGTAAATCTGAGAAGTATTGTTAGTAAAGATTTCTCAGAAATCATGACTCTGCTGTGATCTAGCGCAGTACTTTTGTGTTCATGAATTGGTTTCTTTTTCATTTTAATTGTCGTTGTTGCTGAGCCTTATAGTCGAGGATCCCCTCACCATTCCAATGTCAATTCAATTGGAAAGCGAAGCTGTGACGTAGATTTTTGTTTTCTTCTTCTTTCCTCCTCTTTGAGTGAGTGCGCCGCTGCACACCAGTAAACTCACCAGCCACACCACTGTACTGGATCCGATTCACACCAAAGTGAGACGATCGGAGCACACCGGTATGTTTTTTATTCCTTTTTTTTTTAAAGAAAAGATATGACCGAAGTCATAGGTATCATTACACCCCCGAATACTAGGCGGAAAAATTACCTTTTCATTCTAATACATGGATCAATATTTTTGAATATATAATTTTATTTATTGTACTCTGAATAAGTAAGAAAAATACCAAAAAATATAACAATGCATAATTGTTTTTATTTGTTTTGTAATTGTCTCTCGCCGCGGCCTAGTAACACGCTGTTCACAGACCAGCGCTGGTTCGGGGACCATAGTTTGAGAAGTACTGGTCTAGTGGATTTTATATTTGCGAACCACCGAGGAACCTTGAAAAACGTTTCCAATGTGGACATTGTATGAAATTTCACGTGACTTGGAATAATTATTGGAGTATAGTGAAGAAATTGTTCTTGCCGAGATGGGTTTATTAAATTGTATAGATTTGCGCTGTTATTGTGCTGGTTCGTCTTTAACTATTTTTTTCTAAGTATAACACTGCATAAATGTTTATGTTGAATTTGTTGTTATCTTTTGTATCAAAAAGGTCATTTGACCATTGAAATAAAATAAATATGTACAATATATTTGCTCTCTGTCCCGTCTTCTTTGCATAATATAATCAATAGTTGTTTTCTTTCAATCCTCAATTATGACTGAAGTTTTCTTCATATTTATTTATTGATAGGTAAATGTTTACAAATTCTATATAAGATAAACAACCTATCAATCTTCTCATCAGGCTTAATCCCTGTTATGAGGCAGCTAACTTAAACCCGCGATATTCACACATAATCCAACAAGTCCGAGATTAAGTCGATCTTGACGTTTGACAACAGTCGCGGTATTCAAATATATTGACACTATTTCATTGAAACACTCAAAATATTTCATTGAAAGTCACACCACCTTCTTATCCTTACACTCAAAGTGTACATATTTGTGATGTAATATTTTTAATTTGTCAATTGGAATTTGCCAAAGTAGGTTCGAATCCCAAGTTAAATCGCCTTTTAGGAGAGTCTGCTCTCTAAACGGCACCATATAAATTGTCCTTTTATTATTATTTTAATTAAAAAATAGACATATTAACATCAAATTCAGTCAGTCGAAATGTTAAAAAATCAGTGTAATTTTACTTGCGCCGTGACCTTGTAAATAAAGTCAATACACATTTTTCAGAATAGTTCTTTGCGCGGGATACAACACTACGTACTGAGCCTTGTCCTGTTAAATGCTTATGTATGTGTGTACTTTTCGGATTATATATGTGTATGACTCATGTTAATAAATAGTTTTAATGTTTTGTACTTGTGTAACATCTAAAACCATATACTGAACAGTGCACGCTTACGCGTGAGCGTGCTGTAATCAGTGGATGACCTTATATTTTATATTTGGGCGCACTCGAAATTCAACATTTTAATATCAATTCATTGTATTTTAATGCTTGAAATCAATCATACATAGTAAATAAAATTAACTGACAATATTATTCTACCCTTTTTAAAATCATAAATTTTCTCGTGAAAGTGTTATGAACTGAACCTTTAATCAATATCTTATGCAAATAGTCGAGTAAAATGGGCAGGGAGAAAAAAAGTTAAAATAAAAATGAAGTGCGAAGTGTGATAAATAATATTTTTAATGCAATGGGCGTCATGACCATGCACAACGTGCATATGAACGTTATTTCAAAACTTTTGTAATTAATTTACAGAGCTGCACCTCGAGTTATCGCCATACCAAGCGCAAACTATATAACCTCAACTTTTAGCGAAATTTAGTTATTTCGATTTTCAAGATCATCTTTATCGAATGTACTCGTATATTACAACTTTTTTCACTTAACTTGCCCATTTCTGAAGAATAAAAGCAATTTCACATTAATTAAGGGGTTAACATCATATTCATCAGATGTCAATGGTACAGAACAAAGGTTGTTTATCCAAAATATGTGTACTACTCGTATATCGAACTACAGAAGCCTCGAAACAAGAAGGCTTTTTTCGCTATATTCCTACTAAAGATCTTTCAAGGTTGCTTTAACTGTCCCGCGATTCTAGAAGCACAACGTTTCTATGTCCCCAATAAATATAGCCGTGCAAGGAATCACCCTCCGATCTACATACCAACTTACAGGTGTAATATCATGGTTAAACACTCAGTCACACGTGGTATTGAGATATTGAACCAACTGAGTGACATTGTGGATATATTCTCGGCACTGCCTAGCAGTATGAGAAAAAAATCTGGCTGATATTCTTCCTTACGAATAACCTAACTAAAATCAGAATCAAACCCTCTTTGCGTAACAGGAGAAATCCTTGCATAGTGGATAAAAAAAATTGCCGTACATGTAATACATATCGCTGTATTGTGTATATCGCCATATTGTACATCGCCGTGTATATCGCCAGATTGTAGATCATCGTATATCGCCGTATTGTATATTATCAACTTTATCGCTGTTATTGTACATCACCGCGCAAAACATTAACCATATCTTCTCAGTTTTGGGTGAAAGTGAGTTATGAAGATTTCTAAAATCGCCTTAATTTTATTTACATCACAAAAAATCAACTTCTACATTTTAGAAAAATAAAAAGCAGTATTAAAAGGATTCAATCAATATGATCTTGCAAAACGCGAATTTGATTATCTACGTTTTATTTTGGAGTTATTTTAAATTTTTGAAATCAACGTAATCAGTGCTACTCAAATGAATACATAAACGAGTATATAAGATAAGTTTAATGCCAGGAAGGTAGGGGCTGCGGCCATTAGATAAGGCATTTCCCCGAATCTGCATATATTCAGAAAAACATTGCAGAAAACGTACCAAGGCAAGATGAACTACAAAGAAACCTTTGTCGATCTTCCGATATGTGATAGAAACACATTCGGCTTTAGTTATAATGTACGAGTATGTGTGTAGTGGTCAAGAAAATCGTTAAATTAATGTCGTTTAAACTGTATTATCTTAATATTATATATAGTACCTTGGAAAAGATCTATTTAGATAGTATAGTTTAAACAAATAATATAGTTGAAAAATAGTTAAAATTTAAGTCGTTTAAACGATATTTTCTTAATATATCTAAAAAAAATACTTGCTAATATGTCTGTTAATGTTTTGAAAACCAAATAAAATATTTTATTTCTACAAACGAGTATTATACATATTTATTAAAACGTTTATTAAATTTTTCGAAAAGTCTTTGACTTACTTTTGTATATAATCTGCTCAACAGAGGTGTTACAGTTTGCGCTTTGCACAATAGACGATACTTGCTATTGTGCAAAAATATGAAAAAAAAATACTTCCTATTGTGGGTTTAATTTTTTTTATCAAATAGAAGAAACATTGTTCCTTTTTTGTCGGTTATTGAGATTTTGTAAGATTTCTACAACTTTCTGTTTTAGTAGTTGAAACTGAGATGTTATAGTTTGCGCTTTGTACTAATAGAATGAATTAACGTGAAAAGTAGGACGTGTCAAAATTAATTTCATCCAATTTCAAATTGCTCCGGCGAGAAATGTATGTCTCTACGTTTTGTCTTTTTATTGTTACTTTATTTAAGAAATTTATAGGTACGTAACATAACATATATCTGATTTACTAAACTTTTTAAAATAAGAAAATTGACTGAACTAATTGTTTAAAAAGTGATATCCAATATTTGTTTGGTAACTTATAACGGTATTAATAAAGTTTAATTTATAGATTATGACAGTTTCAGAGACTTTCAAAGTTCGCGTCTCGTGCTGTAGTGCCGTGCTGCACATTTAATTTTTTTTAATAATTCTTACTAAATTCAGTACGCTGATGTACGGTCATAGTGATATAAAGCGACATCTAACTGAAACAGGTTGAGTTTTGGATATCAGTATTTGGATATCGTATTATGAGTGCAAAATCTCAGTCAATCTTAATTCCGTTTGTGGCAACTTACCATAACTCTGCGGAGCTGGGGTTTCGGCAGTAGCTCTAATAAAAATCAAATATCGCTCAAAACTCAACGTGGAACGAGAAATTAGGATGGATGTGTCTAGTTTTATTCTATAATTTGTAGTAGTGAATAACAGAGTCACTCATTCCACAAATTGGTAAGTTTTTTAGGGTGCTGTAAAAAAATATGTATTACCTCTAAGGGGGTTGTGAAAAGAAAAGATTGAAAACAATTCGCATAGTTGATACAACACATAACTCAGATATTTTTTTGGTATGATTCCGATGGACCCGAATAAAATGGTCCCAGCCTATTTTTTTAAATGAGGCCTACTAACACTTCCATCATTTTGGTTGGTTGGGAGAAATTGTGAGTATAAGCTTGCAAAATTGTTAAATTATATTTTAAAGTGTGATATAAATAGGATGAAGAAAGTGAAAATTTACGGATTGTACTAACTATTGAAATTTTTTTTACTTTTCTTAATGTATATAAGTTTATTTATTAACCACGTAATCAAGACAGAAAGAACAAATCTCTAGTTCATTATATCCTGTGCACACATTTTTTGCATTTGTCTCGTCCATACACCTCGTTATGCATACTCTCCCATTATAAAGGTTTTTTACTCTTCCCTCTTTCAGAATTCAATTAACTTTGTCGTATCAAGCTTTTCTCGCTATTCCCAAACTTTTAGTACCTTCATTATTCGTATAGATTATTTTTGTACAACTTTCATTACTCATTCTTTCTACGTGGCCAAACTATTCCAACGCTGCTTTTTTTATCTTAAGTACTGCATCTTCTTTCGATCCGCATTCCTTCATAATGCCCTTGTTACTTTCTCTGTCATGTATTGTTTTTCCACACATTTTCCCACGCAACGCTCTCATTGCTACCACACTTATCGTACTTTTATCATTAATTTATATTTCTTAATAATTCTATTAAGAAATGTAAATGAATGATAAAAGTTTTGATAAACATTTTTGACAGATTATTAGTATTAGACCTTTATTTTGATATAATGTAATAAAAATATCGATATCGTAATGTAGTGTGTTAGATAGAAGTTTCAGTAGAAATATGCGGATTTACAAAAAAATATTACAGTTTTATTGACAACATTTTTGTCTACGACTGTATTAGTGAACAACGGACTCTCTCATCCCACAAATTGGTATTTTTTTCGAATGCTATGAAAAAATGTTTACCTCTAAGGGGGTTCTGAAACGAAAAGTTTGAAAACAATTGACATAGTTGACGATTAACTCAGGTGTTTTTGGTTTGATCCCCGATCGACCCCAATATAATGATCCCAGTCTACGACCATAATTGTGTATCATATGTTGTTACCAAACCCTGGTGTTTTTTAAACTTTTTTTTGTTAAATTAAATATGTAAAAAAATATTACTGTTTGTTTCTTCAATAAGTGTTTTTTTTATGTTTAATGAAACATACAAGTACGCAGTTAAACCGATACATGAATATTAATTTGCATAGACAAAGAAAATTATTCACAATAGAAAAATTATACATGGAACTATTCGATAAATATTCTCAACAATTATACATTATTCTCAAAGTACGTTTATTTTAACTGTACTTATTTATGATAAAATATGAGTTATCAGTACAAGTATAAACTGAGGACAAAGTCTTCATTGTGATGTAGGTTAAAAACTTATGTGAAATAGGGTTTAAAAGAACATATTCATGTGATTTGGAGATGTTGAACGGATGAGTGATGAAATGCTGTTTAAGCAAATTTAAAATTGAACCATGAGTAGGAATCGTAGAAGAGAACGATAGAGAAAAGTAAAGTTGAACAAAATCAAATTCTGAAAGAAGAAAACGTTAGGAGTAGGAGAAACAGAATGAACTGTTTGAGAAGATGCATATATATGGAGGAGAAGAAATACGTACGTTGCAATAGGAAATTTGGGAGCATGATATTCTCGACACAACGAAAATGTTAATTTAAAGTTATACTGTGTAAAAATGTAATCACATTAATCACCTACATATGCTCTCTTAAACAAATTGTATTATTATATTATATTACACTTTCGTTGCATACAGTACAATCTGGCGGGCTTATTGCCATATAGCATTTTCTTCTAATGTATCAGAAATATGTTTCACATTATAGTCATAATATAAATCAATCCTTAAATTTGAATTAATTAAAAAATAGTTTTATTTCAGCAGGCAATGGCACGTGTGATTATCGCACAAGGTGAACTTCTAGGTAAATTGAAAAAATTTCCATCTGGAAATTCGTTTGCGAGTTTTAAAGGAATTCCTTATGCAACTCCTCCCGTCGGAGAACTTCGATTTAAGGTATGTGAATTTGATTTTTACTTTCTGATATATTTTTAACTCTTTATTATATAAATACCAGTTTCAAGGACAAGTGTATTTTTCTTGAGATTATCTTTAGCATTTTACTATAAAGAGTTATAATTTATTTGACGAAGGATAGATATATGTTATTATTGTATAAGTTGTGGAACAATAGAAAATTATGTTGAATAAAGTGTTTTTTTTTAATATTTAATAATAAATAACTTTGTTATTCCACTAATGGAATTAATCCCCGCTACATATAAACACATTTAAAAACCTACCCCTTATCTCGAGGCTTTTTTCAGGCGAGGCTGTCTTTCACCGGAAAAGACCCTCAGGATAGAAACTAAAAACATGTGTTAGTGAATCAACAAATTAATTTATTGTTAAATATTCTAATATGGAGCTCAACAAACTTGAAAACTGAACATTTAATAAATAGTTTATTTAACCTTTAAACAAGAACTTATTTAGTTAAAATAATAGTTTTATGAAAGAGCTAAGTTAACATATTATGTAAAAAAATCTTAGTTTGTCAAAATTTAATAATTGATTTACGAGTATGCGAGTACTATATATACGTGTATTAACAAAATATTGAAATAAATGTATACTGCTTTGTGTTTAAACAAAGAATACGACAATTTTTAGCTTATTTTTTTTACCTTACTTAAAAAATTACCAATTGGTTTATTAAAAAAATAAGGGTCGCGGTAGGATAACAATGATTAAAAATGAAATGATAATTATACAATAGCATGTTCAAACATGTGTTTTGTTATAAGATTTATTTAAAATAAATGAAAATGGTAACATGGTCATATAAACCACATAAATTATAAAATCTTAATAACCATGAGTCATATTGCCTAAATTTGGCCGGTTTTGTAAATAAATATTTAAGAACATTAATTTTTCGATGTTTTACAATCAAGTTTTTTTGGAAAGAATCACTTATCCAAAATCTGTAAATTAATACTTCTCTCGATTTCTTTATCTATGAATCTGTTTTTTTACGAGCAAACCATTTCAACAAGTTTAACTACATTTGGGATTTAATTTTAGGCTCCTTTGCCACCAAAAGGATGGAAAGGCATCCGCGATGCTACTAAACATGGAGACGTCTGTCCTCAAGTTGATATGATGACTGGTGAAAAAATAGACGGTAATGAGGATTGTTTATTCTTGAATGTCTACACTCCCAATGTAGAAGGACCACCAGCGCCTGTCATGGTGTGGTTTCATGGTGGAGGTTTTGCCTACGGATCTGGAGACTCAAGCACCTATGGCCCGGACTACTTAGTTGAAAAGGGTGTTGTGTTGGTGACTTTCAATTATAGGCTGGAAGCATTAGGTTTTCTTTGTATGGACTCAGATGAAATTCCCGGTAATGCTGGACTGAAAGACCAAGTAGCCGCTTTAAAATGGGTGAAACAAAACATCAGCCGCTTTGGCGGGGATCCAAATAATATTACATTATTCGGAGAGAGTGCTGGAGGAGCTTCAGTTTCATACCACATGATATCACCAATGAGCAAAGGACTCTTTCATAAAGCAATCTGCCAAAGTGGATGTTTTTTGAATGAGTGGACTTCTTGCAGACGAGGTGCTGAAAGAGCTTTCAAACTAGGAGAAGTTTTAGGCAAAAAAACTGGCGACAAAAAAGAATTATTAAAGTTCCTGCAAAGTTTACCCGCGGAAAAGCTCACTAAAGTAACTCGGTTAACAATGTCAGATGGAGAGAAAATAAAAGGACTCCCAATCCATTTCGGGCCAATATTTGAGAACACTTTTGAGGGCCAAGAATCGTTTCTCTCTCGACCGGTGAGGGAAACCCTTGAAAGTAATAATCCTGATAATATACCTGTGCTTTTAGGATACAATAATAAGGAAGGAATAATTAATTTACGTGATACATTAAAAAAAGCAACAGAACTAAACACTGAATTCGAAAGAAGAGTTCCTCGTGATATTTGTGATTTAGTGACACAAAAAGAAATTAGGGAAATTGCTGGAAAAATGAAATATTTCTACTTTGGAGATAAAAAAATAGGCAAAGATACTGAAGAAGCTATTATTGATTTCGAAACGGATTACAATTTTTCGATTGGAACAATTGAATTTGCGAAAATATTGGGAAATATTTCCAATTCTCTTTGTTTTCTGTACAGATATTCTGTGGACGGAGATTTAAACTGTGTTAAGCAAGTTCTAGGATGTTCTCGCATAAAGGGCGCCTGTCACGGGGATGAACTGTTTTACTTGTTTAAAACTGAACTAGACGCAGACAAAAATTTCGAGACTGAAAGAGCTTTAAAAAGAACTATTACATTATGGACTAACTTTGCTAAATATGGGTATGTAAAATATTTTATGATTTTTTTTTGTTAAATTAGTTATTAACAATTAATGTTTCGTTACTGAAGTTGTAAGGACGCAAAATATATATTTTTCATAACTAATTTATTTTTATTAATTTTATATATCAAGTACGAGTATATATAATGTATAAAAAAAGAAGATATAAAAAAAAACAAATACTCAGCGGAAATTCTCAAATGATACGAATCCGGGTTTGTTGCTTATCATTAAAATTGTCGTGATCCCAGTAAACTAGAGTTCTGCCTTTATCGTATTAGGGCTATAATACTTATTAACCAAAAGCACTGATAAAATGATTAAAATAACTTGACATATGTTAAATTACCATAGGTTATTTCGGTACCGATTTCAATATACATTTCTTTGTATTGTAGTCATTTTATTATATTGCTTACCGAATACCTCTGTTTGCCAGTTGGCCAACTGCTTGATTTCCACCTGGGGGTTTCGGTTTCGATTCCCTATGGTACCCGAAAAATGTAACAGTTTGATAAAAGAGTATCTCTGGTGACCGTTCTATCAAATGCTAGACATGTGTTAGTGCTGTTGATTTTTCACGCGTTAGGTAATATTGCCAACACATGCGATGACGAACCGTGAGTTCCGTTCCTACATAAGTGGTTCAAAGCCCATAAATTCGATAAATGGGGATGTAGACAGTGTTGTATTCCAACGATGTTCTACAATATGTTCAAATAATTCATTAGGATGTGTTGAAGGGTATCAATTGAATAAGAAACCCTCTATTATACCATACTCACTATTAAGTTGAAGTTAATGGTCAAATATGTTTCCGAATTCGATCAGAGCGTCGATTCAATCGATGAAGCATAATAGGGTATATTGAATTATGACGAAAACTGGCATAAAGGCAAACATTGTATAATTTCAATTATAAACAAGATTAATTTTACATTCATAGATGGTGTTTGTATAGATCTTTATTGGTTAATATGTAGATGAGCAATAGTAACCAATTTAATGGCCGCAACGACCACCTTCCTACAGTTACACAGAGTTTATTATTTTTAAATCTGTCAATAATAGTGGGTTCGAATCCTGTAAGAATACCTTTGAGGAGAGTGTGTTCTCTAAACGGCGTTATATACATTGTCCTATTATTATTAATATTATCCCTATATCTCATTGTTTTTTTTTAATATCGATCAGTTTAACATGTCATAAGCTATATTTTAATATTGCGAATGCAAATATTTTAATATTGCGAATACCGGTAACGGCCGAAAAACCACAAACGCATTTGATTTCGAAATAAATTTAAATGTGGTTTATGGAGTACCCTATTTTAGAAATTGATATTATATAAAACAAATATTGTCTATTATGTATAACTATGAAATTTAAAATCGGTAAAATGAATATTTATTTAAAGAATTTTGCTACCTGCCACATTTTATATCCCTTCTTATACTCATTTAATTACAAACTTACTGATTTTGCATTTCCTAAAATCACTTACATACTCGTAGATTTGCATTTGAACTTTATGTGTAAAGCCTCTTGTTTGAGTAAAAAATATATAACACTTCTACACAAATTTTAAATTTTTTGTTATTTACAGAATTTAAAGTATGTTTACTTTAGAGATTTTGGGACGCTGAATTCAAAAAAGGACAGTCAAAATACTTGATAAGCTCTGGTCTATAAGATAAATAGGACATTTCTGTATTGAAATGTATGCTTGTTTATTTCTTTTACAAATGCTCTCATTGGACCGCGTTTTTTTTATTTAAAAATAATATATCTGACCAAAGTCAATGACATCCTTAGAAGCCTATATACCAGGCGGAAACAATGCTTGTCTCATTTGAGGAGAGTAGTACAGTTTCTTTGATGGAATTTATTTTTGAGCGTGACTACAAATATATTATATTATATCATATATAAGAAATAATTCCGTGATTGACCGTATTTTTAGATCAATGTAAGACTGTCCGTTAAAGTAAAACGAAATTATGGTAGAAATTCGAGCATTGCATGTAGTATGTAGCAAATCAATACAACTGATGCAAGAAGGGAAAAAAAGTTTGGAAGTGAATAAAGCGTTGGAAAAGAAGATAAGATAGTTCAGATGGGTCAGCCACGTGAAAAGAATCATTGATTAAATATTCCAGAATAAAATTTATTCGAGTAGTAAATCGTCGTTTCCGGGCCTCGTAGTCGAGGATCCCCTCGCCACTCCAACGTCAATCTTGAACGGTTCTCCCACGTCTATCGTGTGATCATCTGTCAGAAAACAGCCCGATCTTAGATGCGCACTCCCTCCCGCAAATTCCACAGACATGTGGACCCTGCTGAGCCGTCTGGTCATGTTGACGCATGTTCGCAGCGCGCTGACTGTTTCTCACACGTCTAGCCGCTGAGACGCCATCAGCCCGAGAACATACGGCTCTCCACAGTACCGTGTAAATACGATACGATTAATTGTGGAAGATGTACTAAAATGTGTCATACTATAAAAATCAACGTCTAAAAAATAAATAATATGAATGACAAGTTGTATGGACGCAGCAGAGCGAAAAAAGCATACCACAGTTGAAATAATTGAACATTTTTTATCCCTACCTACCCTTATAAGGAGTAAATTACGTGGTGATGATAATTGTTTGGCTGTAATGGTGGGTCTGTAGGTATGAGGTGACTTCCGTGCGGAAGGTTGCCGGTTCGAACCCCACGCTGTGCTACTCCTCTCGAATGACACGGATATTTTATTCCGCCTAGTATTCGGGGGAATAAAGATACCTATGACTTTGGTCATATCTATTCTTAAAAAAAAGGAATAAAAAAACATGCCAGTGTACTCCGATCGCCATATTTCAGATGTGCCATCGGATCCAGTACTGCGGTGAGTTTGCTGGTGTGCAACGGTTCACTCACTTAAAAAGGAGAAAGACAAAACTCCACGACACCGCTTCGGTTTCCAACTGAATTGACATCGAAAGTGCGAGGGGATCCTCCACTGCGAGGCTCCATAACAACGACGATGGGTCTGTTTGGTGCAAATAGAAGCTCAATTTACATTTACTGAATAGTGTAAAATTAGTCAATTATATTCGTAATATTATACTGTTTCATTTTTTCAGTGATCCTACACCGATTGTTGATGAGCTTATATCCGTGAAATGGAAACCTGTCACAAAAAATTGTCTTAATTTCCTTGATATTGGATTCGAGCTTACACCCGGTGAAAATCCAGACAAGGAGAGATTTGATCTCTGGATGGAAATTCAGGATATGTCTTTTAAGAAGAAGCACCTCAAAAGTAATTTATAAGAATATACTACGTATATAAAAGTTTGTGATTTAAAGTATTTGTTAACATTGTAAATGTAATAACATAAAACGTGGCCAATTGTTTGTGATTTTTTAATCTTTGTAATTTTTGTATGCTCGTTGGTTATACTCGTATAATTGTATATAATCTATTATACTTGATTACTTATCGCATATTTGATACTAAAAAAACAATAATCAAACGATTGTTACTAGTTCAATGTAACCTTAACACCAGTTTCGACGTAAAATTATTTTAATGTGAGAATAGCTCTTATTGAAATATGACATATTTTTTTTAATATTGTGTTTGTTAAAAATGGTGCAATAAGTTGATTCCCCTTTTATTTTTTAAATAAATGTATCGTTTTTATTAATGGTTTAGAGACTTTTCGGTTAAGTTAGGCCTAAATGCAGGTGTTTTTAATAGCAATTATTATTGTTATTACCATCAAAATTAGAAAGAAATACATTCGTATTTTAAAACAAGTTTATTAAAAAAATATAGATCTATTGGAGTAACTTAATATATAAAATCATTTTTATATTTTTTAAGTACATGATAATCTTTATTATCATTTTGAACAAGAACAAAATTTTCATTAAAAAAAAATTTACAATTTATCTTAATTATTTTATAAATTATCAAAATTGTAAAAAAAAATAACATTATTTAGAACAATTAAGAGCTTCAAATGATTAATCCTTTTCACTTGCTTCCATTCACACGGTTATATATTTAATAAAAGAAAAACTCAGGATTATAAAAGTGTTATTTTATAATTCTATTAAAATAGCATGATTAAATTTGAGTTTATCATATGAAATATCATGAATCAAATAGTTTTAATAAAAAATATTCTCATATTTTGTTGGAAATGTGCCATTGTTTCTTAATGAAAAATAAAATGAACTTCTACTAAGTCATTATTCCTGTGAATCTGAATCAGATATCATGTTAGAATTATATCTATTTCCATTATTATGCGATAAGTTACTATCAGGTCATTTTAGTATTTATGATATATTGTTGATGTACACATAATGTGATTAATTACTGGCTGGTTTGTTTGTCTGATTCAGTTTTCCATTGCCAAACATGCTTTCAAATATTAATTATCATTTAGGTAAGTGGTCGATTGATATTTGAAAGTTATTTCTTTTATACACAATTACAGCATTTAGTTATTTGATATAGATTTTTGTAGCCAAATTCACTTTCAAATATTGATTATCGTTCAGATTTAATGGTCAATTTATGTTTGAAAGTAATGTATTTTTTTTGATACACGACAAATTTTGTTTATTGAATTAATTTTTCATAGGCATGCATACTTTTAAATGTTAATTTTATTTCAATAAATGCTAGATTGACATCTGAAACTACAGTTTTTATTAAATATACCAGAAAATATCTTTGTTTGATTCATTTTTCATAGCGAAATACGCTTTCAAATGTTGATTCGGATAAGTGGTAGATTGGTATTTAAAAGCATAGATTTTTGATAGACCACACAATATCTTGATAACCATGACGGAAATAATGGAATGTCGTAAAGCAACTTCATTATATCAATAAATAGAATACTACAATTTGAAATATAAGAAAATAATTAAATAATTTTCAAATCAATATAGTGTTGTATTAATCCATTAATCATTTCACTGTATTCTAATTCCGCTTCTTCGGAATTATAGTCAATTATTGTTCCAGTTCTGTTAGGATTGTCGTAGATCTTGTTTATTTCTTCATCACTTTTATTGGGGCAACAGAATACTCGAACAACTGTCAGGCTATTGGCAAAGGCGTATGGAAAATAATACTTCAAATCGCTCTCAAACTCATCTCTAGAATAGCAATCCATCACGTTATATTTTAGTTTTGATAAAAAATTCGTTAAGGATCCATAGTAAGTGTCAAGAAAATGTTTATAATACGTCGATCTTATTTCATTTGAAGCCGAAGAAGCCAAAAGGAATAATACATCTTTGACTGGAGAAGCGTAGTGTGTTAATTGGAAGTCTATCATTACCATGTCGCGCGGCTCGTGGATCTAGAAAGTAAAAAAAATGTTATCTTCATATGATTTATAGTTAAGGCATTAACACTAATTTGTTTAGTTAAACACTATTAACAAATTTAACAATATTACAATATCTTCGTATAAATGATTTTACTGAATAAATTGTCTTTTTTTCTACTTTCTTAAATACTTTTCAGATGTATTGTTTAGTTGTCTTTTACTATCCAAGCTGTACGATTTTGAAAGCAGATACTAGCAAATATAAGACTCGCATCACCGTTGACGTGCCTCAAAAAAAAAAACTACATCTCTCTATTTTATCATGACATGAACGAATCATAATAAGCTTTAAGAAGTCGTAAGTGCTTGTTAATATGCATGAAAAAATATACTTAAAACTGAATAAAAAGCTTAAAGATCCCTTTTAAATAATATAAGATTAAGATTAAGTATTTTTTTTAATAAATTGAAGCCCTAACACAAAAGCACAGCATCGCTTGATATTAAAAAAAAAACAAATATCCCTTATTATACGCGATTTAAATTAAATAATTACACAAAAAAATAGTAATGGTTTTAATATTCTTTTTAAGTTCCTTTTTCTCGTTTGGAATCAATTTTCTAATAAATTAATCGTTTTTTACTCTTTTCACCTTAATTTTTTTTATTTTGATTCAAACTCACTCAGATTTAAACGAATTCACTTCACGCGTTTTTCAAGTTACGAAAATTTACTTATGACCAATAAATCGCGTAAAGCAACTAATCACATACATCTAATACGTTTCGATAAAATAGTGGTAAATAGTATTGTAGTTTTCCACTAGCGACCAATTTATCCTTACACTCCAACAAAATAGTGGTAAATAGTATTGTAGTTTTCCACTAGCCACCAATTTATCCTTACACTCCAACAAAATAGTGGTAAATAGTATTGTAGTTTTCCACTAGCCACCAATTTATCCTTACACTCCAACAAAATAGTGGTAAATAGTATTATAGTTTTCCACTAGCCACCAATTTATCCTTACACTTCAACAAAAGTATTTTGTTTTATTTTTAATCTGTTAATAAAAGTGTGTTCAAATCCCGAGTAAGAGCGCGCTTGAGAGTGCTCTTTAAATGGCGTTTTATAAATTGTCATTTTATTATTATTACTACCCACTAAATATAGATCATATGTGTGACATAAATATATCACATTATATAAAAAAGCAGTATACCTCATTATACTTGAACAGAACATTTCTTAAGGTATAATCTCCATGAGCAATAACTCCATTTTCAATTTTTGGTTTCGATGTTATTGCTGTTTCCAAGTGTTGCCGACCATTTTCCAAAAATCTTTTCGTAATATTCTCTCCCTTTATTGCACTGACAGCAAAATTCCAATATCTTTCATACATTCGCTTAGCCCCATCGGATGAAACAAAAAGATCATCGATCTTATTTGCTATATCGTCAAACTTTGCTTGATCTTCCTTTTTAAGTGCGAAGGACAAAGCATGAAACTTTGCTAGATCCTTGACCATGATTTCGACATGTTTCAAGTCTAGATATTTTTTATGATTCATATCTATATACAGTTTCTGAGTAAGATTTTCAAGGATTAAAAAATCACTGCCAGACGACAAACAACTGATAAATGTTAACTTTTCATCGTCCGGTAAATGTTTTTGTAAACGGTTGAATTCTTTTAAAATATAATCATAAACATAAATTTCTCTTTTAAATTTGTCAACTAATTTCAGTCTTTCATTGCGGACCTTCGATTCTGTGAAAGTTTTTACAAATATGTGTTCTTCACAAGTTTGTCCATTTTTTTGTCCCTTTATTGTAATACGTTTGGCAACGCTGCAAAAGTGTCTGGAAATAGGTTCGTAAAATAATTGATACTCTGTATATCCACTTGTTTCAGAGTAGTTTTTAACAATATCTTTAAGGCGAGACTCTTTTGAATAATCCATTCTATAACCACAAACTTTCTTTATCCTAAAACTGCGGAGTATATGTACAATGTACGTGTGATTGAAATTTTAGTCAAGGTGACGCGCGCTGCTATCAAGTACTGAAGCGAAACTGCAGGCGTCTAAAGGTCGATTTACACACATCAGTGAAGGTGACCGGTACGTGCCATGACAGTGCCGGACAGTGCCATGACGGTCCCATGATTCCACCGGCCGTGATCTTAACAGTGATTTCTGTACATTCAGTTAGAGCGTGATGTCTGTATTAATTCAAAAAATAATTCTCGTGATCCAATTATTATTTGTTTTTTTAAATATAGTAGAGGCGGTATCGATTGGGCAAAGCGTTTCATCTTTTCAAGGTTTACAGACACACTACAGGTGACTCTGACATGTCTTGTGAGTATGCTTTGTTGTTACTTAACGAATCGGAATAATAACAAAAGTTTTTTTTTATATTGATATATTTTTTTAAATACTTACAAAAGTATCGAAACCTTAAGATAATCACTCGGATCAAGACTTGACTCGGAATAATAACAAAAGTAGTTTTTTTAGTAATAATAAAAGTAGTTTTTTTTAAATGATATATTTTTTTAAATGCTTACAAAAGTATCAAAACCTTAAGATAATCACTCGGATCAAGACTTGACTCGGAATAATAACAAAAGTAGTTTTTTTAGCAATAATAGTAATAATAAAAGTAGTTTTTTTTTTAATGATATATTTTTTTAAATACTTACAAAAGTATCAAAACCTTAAGATAATCACTCGGATCGAGACTTGACTCTGAATAAAACAAAAGTAGTTTTTTTAGTAATAATAGTAATAATAAAAGTAGTTTTTTTTTAAATGATATATTTTTTTAAATACTTACAAAAGTATCAAAACCTTAAGATAATCACTCGGATCAAGACTTGACTCGGAATAATAACAAAAGTAGTTTTTTTTTGTAATAATACTAATAATAAAAGTAACAAAAGTAGTTTTTTTTTGTAATAATAAAAATAGTTTTTTTGTATTATAATAAAACTAATAATAAAATTAACAAAAGGAGTTTTTTTTTGTAATAATACTAATAATAGAAGTAACAAAAGTAATTTTTTTTTGTAATAATACTAATAACAAAAGTAGTTTTTTTTGTAATAATACTAATAATAAAAGTAACAAAAGTAGTTTTTTTTGTAATAATACTAATAATAAAAGTAGTTTTTTTTGTAATAATACTAATAATAAAAGCAACAAAAGTAGTTTTTTTTTGTCATAAAACTAATAATAAAAGTAACAAAAGTAGTTTTTTTTGTAATAATACTAATAATAGAAGTAACAAAAGTAATTTTTTTTGTAATAATAAAAGTAACAAAAGTAGTTTTTTTGTAATAATACTAATAATAAAAGTAGTTTTTTTTGTAATAATACTAATAATATAAGTAACAAAAGTAGTTTTTTTTGTAATAATACTAATAATAAAAGTAGTTTTTTTTTTGTAATAATATTAATAATAAAAGTAAAAAAAGTAGTTTTTTTTGTAATAATACTAATAATAAAAGTAACAAAAGTAGTTTTTTTTGTAATAATAAAAGTAACAAAAGTAGTTTTTTTTGTAATAATACTAATAATAAAAGTAACAAAAGTTGTTTTTTTTTGTAATAATACTAATAATAAAAGTAACAAAAGTCGTTTTTTTGTAATAATACTAATAATAAAAGTAACAAAAGTAGTTTTTTTTTGTATTAATACTAATAATAAAAGTAACAAAAGCAGTTTTTTTTATAATGATTACTTTAAGTGTGATTTTAAACGAGCATTTTTTGTGAAATGTACTGTGAGGAGTATATTAATTTAAGTAGTCAAAATGGATACTAAAAATTCCCAAATGTACTATAGGATGCCATTCTGATCTAAAGACCAGTCTTACAAAAATTAGAATCTCAAAATGTCGTTAAATTTCTGTACATTCAGTTAGAGCGTGATGTCGGTATTATTCAAAAAATAAAGCTCGTGATCCAAATATTATTTGTTTTTAAAAAATATATCAGATGCGGTAACCAAAGACTCGGCAAAGCTTTCATCTTTTCAAGGTTTGCCGACACACTGGTGACTCTGACATGTCTTGTGAGTATGCTTTGTTGTTAGTTAACGAATCGGAATAATAACAAAAGTAGTTTTTTTTTATATTGATATATTTTTTTAAATACTCGTACTTACAAAATTATCGAATACTTAAGATAATCACTCAGATCAAGACTTGACTCGGAATAATAACAAAAGGAGTTTTTTTAGTAATAATAGTAATAATAAAAGTTGTTTTTTTTATAATGATATATTTTTTTAAATACTTACAAAAGTATCAAAACCTTAAGATAATCACTCGGATCAAGACTTGACTCGGAATAATAACAAAAGTAGTTTTTTTAGTAATAATAGTAATAATAAAAGTAGTTTTTTTTTAAATGATATATTTTTTTAAATACTTACAAAAGTATCAAAACCTTAAGATAATCACTCGGATCAAGACTTGACTCGGAATAATAACAAAAGTAGTTTTTTTAGTAATAATAGTAATAATAAAAGTAGTTTTTTTTTTAAATGATATATTTTTTTAAATACTTACAAAAGTATCAAAACCTTAAGATAATCACTCGGATCAAGACTTTACCCCGAATAATAACAAAAGTAGTTTTTTTAGTAATAATAGTAATAATAAAAGTTGTTTTTTTTTATAATGATATATTTTTTTATGTGTCGTTCATGTTTCTGATAAAACAATATAAATAAAACAAATAAAACAAAATGAAAACTTAAAAAACCACTAAAAAAAGTAAATCAAAATCACGGCCGTAATACCAAAAATATCGTCCGAAAGTAATTTGATGTTTCACTGTTTGCACGTTCGCGCGCCGACGAGACTTCAAATCCATAGAGCACTGGTCCCTAAAGTGGGGTACGCATACTCCGAGCCTCTCTTGAGGTTTCTTACTTAATAGCGAAAGATAAAAAGCCACACACAATTGGCGAAACACTTCTTCTTCCTGCAGCAATAAAAAGGGTGGAAATAATTCACGGAGAGGAATATGCTCAGAAACTAAAATCTATTCCCTTGTCGGCAAATACCGTTGCCAGGCGAATCGACATTATTGCCGATAATTTAAATAAACAATGACAATAATTTATTTTCGGCAATGACAATAATTAAAACCAAAAACAGAAATAAATTAGAATTAGAACCAGATCTTGGAATAGCATTAACACAGGGAATCAAGACAGATTTTACCGAAATTAGTCAACAAATTCAATCACGTTGTTCCCATTAAATTATAATTTTAAATTTCTCTTGTAATTTATCAATTGCATGTACATATATTGTTTCATTATCGCGTGTGTTTCATTATCGCGCGCGCGCGCGTGTGTGTGTGTGTGTGTGTGTGTGTGTGTGTGTATGTATGTATGTATGTATGTATGTATGTATGTATGTATGTATGTATGTATGCATCTATGTATGTATGTATGTATGTATGTACGTACGTACGTACGTATGTACGTGTGTATGTATGCATGCATGCATGCATGCATGCATGTATGTATGTATGTATGTATGTATGTATGTATGTACGAAAATATATAATTTGGGGGTACAATTTATGATTATTTTCGTCATAAAAAGGTATGCGGTCAAAAAAGTTTGGAGATCACAGCCATAGAGGAATATTTTTGACCATGTCGGTTTTAAACATGGGCTGGTCACGATATTGTCACGTCATTAATGCGTGTAAATAGACCTTGACGGCGACAGCATTGTTTGCACTGTCGCGGTCACACACCGGACAAGTGTGAACAAGACCCTTCAAATCCATAGAAGAATATTTTTGACCATGTCGGTTTCATCCCGGGCCGGTCACGGTACCGTCATTCACTGATGTGTGTAAATCGACCTTAAGGGTCATGATATTTTCAAGTTGCCATGTTGCCAAACATTTAATCTTGACGCGATAATCGCTACATCTAGCGATAAATCCATGAACCATTGTTGCCGTGATGAATTAATGAGAGAATCTGATTTATGGAAAACTCTTCGAAAGTCAGTTCCTCGAATAAAATAAGTATCGATGATTGATAATTCTTAGATCTATTTACAGCTAATCTAATCTAGATCATTATTTTAATATAAAGCAATTAAAAAAATGGATGTTTAAGAAATGGAGAATTTATAACACGGATGATAGTTTTTTTGCTTGCAGTGATATGAATATTTTTAGATAAATTTTAATATTTCAAAGATCTATGAAGTATAAAAAATAGTTAACATGAAAATTATTAATTATATTGAAATAACGATTTTTTTCCGCGGAGCACGTTTTCGAGATATGGTAAAGAATAAAATGATATTGAAAATCGTGTTTCTGAGGGGGACGTCAATGACGCACTTAATTTTTTTTGCCAATTAATCATTAATATCTTCAAAAAAAATATTGGTATTATTGGTCAACTTTGATGTATGACGACCACCGTGGCCTAGTTGGTAGGACGCCTGTCTTCCGACCCAGAGGTTGCGGGTTCGATTCCCGCTGGAACCCAGATTTAAAAAAAGGTTTTTAGTGTAGTATTTACTGAATGCTCAATATTTATTTTCTGATTGGTTGAATGAGGTTGACACATGGTAATCCCACCAGGTACTGTATATAAAGCAAGTCGTATAAATAATTTGTTCGGGCGATATTATAGCTGACAGTGATTTGTTTAATAATATTGAGCTCGAGTCACAAGTTTAAAAAGCGCCCTTGGGGAGAGTTTGCTATCTAAACGACGCTCTATAAAATTGTCTTTTGAATTGGAATTGAAAAGTATGGAAACAGAGTCTGGTCATTAAAATGGAGCACTCATAGCAGAATAAATGAGATGGATATATGCAGGGCCGCCTTAAGCAGGTAGGTGCAAATGGTACAGGCACACCTAGCCTCACACTCATAACATAAAAATGGAGTTCTTCTAATTTATTCGGTCCCAGTCTATTTCAAGTGCACATCCTTATATTTTTTATATTTGTATATTTTAAATTTTACTTGTTGTACGCGTCTAATAGATTAATCATATTATTTATATTAAAATTGTACAATTATTGCTTGCAATATTGTTGCATTGTAATAAAACGTCTCTTTGTGTGATCCTCGCATTACACGTGATCGAATGGCCTCTGCGTGCGATAACCGCGTGGCAAGCGTTGAACTAGCAAAGGGTGACGATATTATGGGTCGGATCGAGGTGCTTGCGATGTGGGATGAGCTAAACATAAGGGACGGAAAATGAGCAAAATTTTACTCTTGTCTAAAACGTCATCCTGTGTTTTTATTTCTACAAAGTTCTTCCAATTAATAAGCAATCTCTTTACCCAGCCCTTCTCCGAGACCCATTGAAGTCACGCCGGAATCTTCTCGGATTAAGCGGAAACCATTCACCTATTCTGCAGTTTTTTTACCGATTCTGTACAGAAATACTTAGACTTTTTTGGGTAAAATTAAATAGTACTGGTGCCGTGTCTTTCTATTAGCTAAAATTATTACTAGTACACAATGAACAATAGGTGCCTAACGAAATTTTCAATAGGAGATATACGAGTGTAAGCGTCTTTTGGAGAAACTGTCTGTAACTTTATGTATTCAGGTAAGTACCTGCTTTGATATTTGCGACTTTCATAACGGTCATAGACCAGTTAATAGTATTGTCAATGGTGGTTGGTGTGATTTGTGATATATTTGGAAAGTATCGAAGCTTGTTCTTTAAAAAAACATTTGTTGGTCTATCCATTACTTATATATATTAGAGACAATATTTTTGTGAAATAAAATATATTTTTAATGGTTATTTTATGAGAAAAAATATGAGCGATACTTGACATGTTTTTCCCCCTTACAAGTAATATACATATATGCACATAGGTTTAAATAAATAAGATAGCTCCGCGCCCAAACTTTGTACTCAAGTCTGCAATTTTCCAAGCTGGCCTTGGGTATATGAACCTTACATGGAATATCTTATATTAAAATGTTGGACAAAGTAAGAAATGATCAAATAAAGGATAACTGTTTGTAAAATACGGGTGTTTTGAGTAGAATTAAGAAAATTATCTTGAGATATTTTGGCCACGTTGAGAAAATGCGTTGCTAAAGACTTAGCTGAGTGAATGGTAAGAAGTGTTAGAAATATGAGAGCATTGATAACGAGATTTATGAATGTGAGCGAGGCGAGAGTATTGCGCATGGATGGAAAAGCGAAGAGATTAATTAGTTCACTCTACTTACACCAAAAGAGGCATGGCGTTGTGGTATGTATTTATGAATTATGGGTTTCTGGAAGAATTTTCAATAGAACACCGTATTAGGTTCTTAATGAAAACAAGGGTAGAATAATATTAAAATATAGGAATTGTCAATACAATGAGGCTACAATTTCTTTTAACCCTTGCCGATCTGTGAACGGACAAGAGTGACCAAGACTTATATTTTATTTAATTTCTCGAAATACACTGCTTGCAGGGTCTTCATACTTTATGTATTCCTCATCGAAACCTCTATGATTTGAATGATGTCATTACGAAATAAAATCATTCATAAATATCAACAGAAATGAATGATATTAAATCGAGAATTGACGAAATGTCAAAACACTCCGTATGACTCATTCTTTTTTGACAGTTAATATTTTATGAGTACATTCGTTCCAGGGATTGGTTACCAGTTTTATAATCCTATTATTTTTTATCTGGTAGGGTAATACTGCGGCATACGGACATCGGGGCAAACGGTACACCCCCTTAACGTTTTACTCATGCCAAACATAGTTATACATGTTGGCCACCATTGTGAGTATTTTTCTCAACGTCAGTAGTGTTGCGCTCCGCATAAAAACAGTAATCTGGTAATATCTCAATAATTTTTGAGATATTTATTATTCTTTGTGCCTGCCATAAATAATCGCAGAGATAAATCAAGGTCACCGAGTAGTTATGGAAATGGTTCAATCACAGTATGGCACTAACAGGGGGATAACCACAGATATTTTTTTTACCTCCATCAAATTAGCCGATGATCTTTTATTACAAGGTTTAACTCTAACTGGCACGCTTCGAAAAAATAAAAGAGAAATCCCACTTGAATTTTTACCGTCTAGAGAGAAAACAATTCATAGCAGTATGTTTGGTTTTGCTGAAAATAAAATACTTGTTTCGTATGTACCACAAAAAAATAAAGCAGTATTATTATTATCCACTCAATTCAATGATGCAGAAATCTACAATTCAAAAAACAAAAACCACTAATTATAAATCATTATAATAATACGAAAATTGGAGTGGATAAGGGAGACCAAATGACAAGAGAGTACTCTTGCTCAAGGCCAACGAGAAGATGGCCTTTCCGCCTTTTTATGGAAATTACAGATATGGCTGCATTGAATGCATACCTCTTATGGATAGAGAAATATCCAGAGTGGAAACAAAATAATAAATGCCGCCGAAAATATTTCTTAAGAGAGTTAAGTATAGAATTGGCAAAGCCTAATATCCTAAAAAGGAAAAATAGCGACATCAAATATCACAAGCAACAACATGATGCTTTCAATACTGTTTTAACATATTGTGGCGAATCAATACCCGAAACATCGGTATATAATACCTTGTTGGCACCTTGTGAGGTCCTCAAAAGAAGAAGTTGTGTGTTTTGTTCAAAAAATTCGAAAAAAAGAACCAGGTTATTCTGCAATATTTGTCAAACACCTGTGTGTTTAGTACATAGAATAGAAACAAAAGTTATTTCGTGCCCCAATTGCGATAGACTTTCTCCACAGGATTAAATTTTGATTTTATGATAGGTTTGTCCAATTTTCAAATTTTGACCTATTTTCAAAGTGTTTATATTTTCCAAATGGCATATTTTATTGATTTGAATTTCGAGTTTGTTTTTATATTATTATTTTTGAATTTATATATTCATTTTATATTTTGTCAATATGTTAATTATTGTCTTAATTCGAATTATATTTTTATTGCCAAAAAATACACGCTACATTTTATTTTATCATTTTTTTTAAAAGGTTGGAGACCTCTTTTCAGTCATGCGCATTCTGAACGTTGCGCAGACCGAACGACCTCTCTGCCTGTCGCCTCTCTGTTTCAACTCTTATTTTATCATTTCTTACACTTATTTTATATTATTCGACATTTTATTACATAATAAAATGATGTTTATAGCTAATTACAAAAAAACTAATAGATTTTGCATAATTTTAATTTAAAACATACATGTTTACTGTACCCTCAGTGTCCAACACCGTTACTGGCGTAATTTTTTAGCACAGTAAGGGAAGTGTTAAACAAGGAAATAAGGATGTATTACGAGGTCAGCATATTTTGACTTATACGCGATAAAAAAATTGTAATGTCAAAAATAACGTTTCGGACAGTAAAACAAATTACTGTACTGATTTTAAGACAGTAAATTTGAATGGAAAACTACTGAACCACTATACTCCTGATCCCTACATATCCTTTGTTTTATAATTTTACTCTGAACCAATTTCGATATCTTCATTGTGTTGTATGTCACTGTTGTATGTACTTAATCTCATCCTTTGAAATCTTGTTTATACATATAAGATCTGGAAAAACAGGGCTCTCGTGACCCTTTTTCTAGTTAATGTTTTTAATTTTTGATATTTCACACAAATTTATATTTCGACTCTTTAACAAAAAAATACTTTGTAATTTAAATAATTACATTTATCCCCACTATCACGGGTAAACACCTCGAACTGCAAGTTAAAACAGCAAACACCAAGTGATGAGATGGATTATGGTATGTCATTAAAAGTTATACGTACTCGTATTACAACCTTGTCAGACAGAAGAAAAATAATTGACCTCACAACATACCATAAGATTATTTGCTCGAATTTCAACAGTCCGGAACTAATACAACTTGTCAGGCTACACGTTCCTTGAAGGTTCTCTAGGCAAAATATTTGATTCCTCACGGATCTAGTTACAATTAATTGGTTGTAGAACATTCACCTTATTTTGGATAAACCTTTTCCTATTGTATTATATAACACTGCATACATTTCGATATAGCTTTTATTTTTCAATAGATAATTTTATTTTCTTATTATTTAATAAAGTAATCTACATAATTATACATATATACAAATTAATATCTTAAGAACTAATCTTATTTATATGTTATAAATAAGAACTAGCTTAATTTTATTTTCCGGTGTGTCATTTTAATTTTAATAATCTAGGGCTCTCTCTCTCGGGAACCTAATATTATTAAACACATCATATCTGGCAGCTATAGGAGCACCCGAGTGAATCATGTATAACACTTTTTTGTATAACAGTACAACATTGTGGTATTGTTGCAATGTGGCGATCTCCTCCATCTAACCAGAAAGGTGCGTATGAGGTCTTAAGTGAAAACCAGACTGAAAACCTTTTCTTTATATCTGGGTTCCAGCGAGAATCGAAGATATACGTCGTACCAACTAGGCCACGTAGATCGTTATTGAGTTTTTTTTGTATTAAAAACATTATTTTATTGTTTAAACAAATACATCATGTTGGTAGAACTCTATCACTATAAGAAAACAAAGAAATAGAACCTTTTGTTTAAGCTTGCTTACATCCTTATAAAGTAATTAATAAGCATAAATAGACAAAAAAATCTGCTATGAACTGAAAGCCTAGTATTTTCAGATTCCGCAGCCAAACATTAGCACACTATGCAGATCCTGTAATCTCCAGTCGAAAGAGTAGAGAGAACACTAGTTGATAGCATAGTTGGTAGTTTACTAAACCTCCCCATGCAGTGAAGAAAGCCACCCTCCATTCATGGATGTAAGAGGCTGTGTAGCCAAGTCCGCATCCTAATATGTTCAGTTTGCACCCGAACTTTCCAAATGGCATCAACGGATGTAGATGAAACTCGCAGGTGGATCAGGTATCTACTTTAATTTTTCTTTCTACGATTTCCTTTTCTATCACATAAATTGTCAATTACACCTTTCTAAAGTTTTAATTCCTCACTTTTGTCTCTTCGGAAATAATGATAATCAAACAAAGGTATAATTTAAGGTCTCTTTGTGGTAGCCGGAGTAAATGTTCATGCTTTGACTCCGTAGAGAAATACGGAGATACGTAGCAATGCAAATTTATATACAATACGTAGTCGAGATTGAAACCTTTGCTACAGAGATGATGCATTTTGAAGAAGCAGCTTTGTGCCATCTCCACTCTTACAGGATCTATGAGTCTTAACTCAAAAATCAAAGAGACCTGTCCCATTGATTATTCAGTCAATTGTTTATTTAGATGAACTCGCTCAACAATTTCATTATATATATCGAGAGGTACCTTTGTCTGTTCTTTCCTTTTACTGAGAATTATAAATTTGATCCTTAATTAAGAGAAATATTTTTTTTCCGGGTTATAATCCTAGGATTGGTCTGCACCAAGCACTCGATCCCACCACTCATTTCTGTCATCCGCCAGTCTCTTCCTCTCCTGGTAGCTGCCACAACGCACATCCCGGATCACCCGGTCTATGTAGCTATATCTAGGGCAGCCTCTATGGTTATTGCTTTCAATATTTCCCTTGATGATGGTAAGGAGCAGGCCTGGGTGCCTGATGGTATGGCCTATCCAACTGGATAGTTGTTGGGCAACTCTATTTAGGAGTTGCCTTGTTTCTCCAACCTCGCTCAATACCTCGTCGTTTCGGATGTGATCTGACCAATGGACTCTGGCCATGCGCCCGTAGCACCACATCTCAAAGGCAACCAGACACCCGGACTCGCTCTGGCTGATAGTCCACGTTTCGCAGCCATACAGCAGCACACTCCAGATAAGAGTTTTCACTAAATTCTTCCTAACATTGATATCAATGTTAGGATATTCAAGTATCTTGGATTTCTTGTTAAAAGCAACTCTTGCCTGTTGGACCCTACTTATTATTTCTGCCTTTGATCGGCCATCTTGGGATACTCTGCTGCCTAAGTAAACAAAGAATAATAATAATAATAAAAAACAAATAGTATTGCCCCTTTTAGAGAGCAGACTTTTCTTAAGGGTGCTCTGACTCGGGATTAGAACCTTCTTTTACTGACAGTAAAAACATAACAAAAAAAAGACAAGTTTTGTGTGAGGACAGGTTGGTGACGACAGTCATTACATATGATTCCCGCATCTGCGTGTGCTAAGAAAAACATGTTCGGTAGGAAAACCGCAGAAAACTTACCTAGTGAAGATGAACTACAAAAAAATCATTTTTTAATATTCTGATATGTTATAGTACCACATTCGATGAAATATTGTGTATATGTATCGTGTTCATAAATATTGATAACACTTCCCAAAGAAAGTTGTCTTCAAGTACTTAGAACATCTGCACACGACACTCAAATCTCTAACACTTGGAGGCACACAAAGATCGACCCAATCGAAATATAGCTCGAAAAACGAACGTTATACAAAAATAAAGTGTATCAATTTATTAAATATAATTTAATAATATTTCTGTTGCGACAGCAAAAAAAAACATGTTAATGTGACAAAAATATAATTTATCGACTCAAACCAATCAAGAAATATAATATAATTATAATGGAATGTTTTGCACAGCTTAAGAAATACCCAAAGAGCCAAAAAATTACTTTAAAAAATCTAATCGAGAGGAGGAAATCACGTCTGGCAGCTACATTTAAGTCCAAGCGTAAGAAACTGGAAGCTTTTCAAATCTGGTGCTGTCGAATAATGCTGAGTCACATAGGTTGATAACGTCCGTGATTATGAAATCTTCATATGGATAAATAAAGATAAAGAAAGATTATGCCCCATCAGACATACTATAAACAGTTAGAGTACTTTGTAAACAGAAACATAAAACAATTCGAGCACATGTTATTCAATGACAAAAATTTGAGATTGTGATATGTTTTAACAAACACTGTTTATTCAACTTTTTGTAACGGCATAACCCTACCGATTTCAAGGCTTTCACTTCATAAAGAGTGTTTGATAAAACAAATTACAATATCTTAAAACCTCCACCATGCCTTAACTATTGTATAAATAATATATAAAAATGTGAGATCTTTCAACTGATACGAGTATTGCGGGAAAATTTTTCGGCAGAAGTGCGAGAAGAAAATTCATTTCTTTGTTGAAAGACTTACGGGGGTGGAGTCACTATAGCTATCTTTGTTCAGGGTACTACTTGAGTCAAGCTAGTCATGATGATGGCCAACTACCGAAGAGAGGAGAAACTTAAGTCACATTTAAAAAATATGTTCATATAAAAATTTGAAGCGTTAATTTAATTGCATGTACGAGTGTAATTGTTTATAAAGAATATTTAATTCAAATTTATTTACGATCCACATGGTTAACAAAATAAATACAAAAAATATATCCAGGTTGTCGTAAAAAATGTATGCACACAATAGCGGGGAACTTGCTAAATTTAAAAAATCTTAAATTTAACCGTTAAATAATGGCTAAAACCAGATTAAGTTTTGAACAAAGAAAATTTATTTTGAAGTGTTACTGGAAGTACGAAGACGCGGTAGTAGACGCATTCTTTTGGGGATTTCTCAAAAATAAAGTTTATTCTAAAAATCCCGGAAACAATTGACGAGTAGCCATTGAAAGAGAATGTGCCCAAATACCAAATGAAATGATTCTCGATGTTTATGATTTCGTTGCTTCGCGTTGCCAGCAATGTCTAGATCAGAATGGTCATCAGTTTGAAAAGAGGCGCTAAAAATACATGTATGTAGTTTATTGTGAAAGTTGAAAGGGAAATGTATGCTAATAAATACAGACTTTATTATCATTAAAATTGTGGATACATTTTTTTGCGGCACCCTGTATTGTATTGAATTATACTTTCATTGCATACAGATCAACCTGGCGGGCTAATTTCCATTTGACAATTTCCTCCAACCAACCAGAAATACGTTTAAGAGGCCTTAAGTAAAAGCCAGACTGGAATCCTTTTTTGAAAAAATCTGGGTTCCAGCGGGAATCGAATCCGCAACCGGGTGACAGGCAATATATGTATTTAGTAGTAATTTTTCGTATGACATTTAGTGCTTTATTATTACTATTATATTAAGTTATACTTTTAATTTTTACAATTACATTTATGTTATGTACATTTAAAGCGCTTCCTGTCTAGTTAGGCGTATGCACGTTCTTAGATAGGTAGATTGCACAGAACAAAATAATTAAAGAAACATATACACAGATATGTATATATAGCGATCATGAATACAATACACTATCATAATCACATTACGCCAAAAAAGAGCATTTAGATTAGAAACATATATTTTACAAAGGATCTTGACTGATTTACGAGTATAGTCAGGAAATGTTATTTATAAATTAGCAAAAAAATTAAGGCAATGAGCATGTGAATACTTCTCCATTGCATGACTTCCATTCAATTTGAGTTTTCATCTTATGTTAATGTTATGTCTTATTAAATTGGCTCTGACTTCAATCAGCCATTTTTTAATTTCAGTTTAATTATTGTATTGAGGTCATTTAATTATCTCTACATGCTAAAAATGTTTGATTGAAGTTGAACACATCTGTTTTTTCGCGATGATACGGAATAACCACAATGAGCGTTTTATAAGCAAACAAATACAGTCCAAATATTTAAGAATGTTCACGCTGCAACTCAGTCTTACATAAGATATTATTATCCATATAGTGCTAGCATAAGATATTATTCTCCACATAGTGCTTGTATAAGATATTATTCTCCACATAGTGCTTGCATAAGATATTATTATCTCGTTTTGAGACAAGTGAAGTGTTTAAAAGATAAGTTTTGATTTTATAAATGTATGTTATACTCTTACATTCAATAGTGCACTATTGTAAAACATCTCATATTTGAAGCAAAATTCTTAAAAGTTTATGGGTAAGATTCTTTATTTTATTAAAACCACAAATGTATCACTTCACTTCCACCTTTATCACTTCTATGGCTTTGTCCTCCAACTTGAATTTTTAGTATTTTGAAGACTATTTTTAATAGCATTTCTTAACATAGTCGAGAGTATTTAACTAAATGATCAACTTCTGCTGCTAAAACCAAAATGATCAACTTCTGCTGCTAAAGCCAAAATGATCAACGTCTGCTGCTAAAGCCAAAATGATCAACTTCTGCTGCTAAAACCAAAATGATCAACTTCTGCTCTTCTTTAAAAAAATACAAACTTCTTGGTATAAGTGGATCCTTTGTTCAGGACTCAAAGAAACTTGATTATAAATTACTTCACAGAAACACTTTCCAAGAAGTTTGAGATACTCGGTTTCGTTACAATAAATCATCTTCGGATACAAATCATCTTGCGATAAAAACGTAAGAAATTAGACATACACGAAAAGTGCCGTAATGAATCTGGTTTCGACCTCATGCGTTCATACATCATTTGGGATTAGAAACACAGAGCTACTTGCGTAAAGAATTTGCAACACATTCCTGAGAGAGTAGTTATTTTCATAATGTCGCGCCTTCAAATGTAAAAAAAAATATAACAAGGTGGCTGGCTCTTTGACGAAGGGGGAAAGCGAGGAATGAAACTCTTTTGGTGGTCTACATAGAGGCATGTGAGTGAATGACTGGTGTAAATGTAGACTGTGCTATGAGGAGTTGTTGTATATAATTATTTGCGCTTGTTGATATAATAAAACGGTTGGAATTATGTATGACAACTTGGGATTCTATTGTGTGTAAGGATATGAATGCAGATTTTAAATAGTTTAGTTGAGTACTTAGTATTCAGAACAAACGTATGAAATTTGTGATGAAGGAATAAAACCATTTCATCGCAGGGTTTGATCAGTGGAGCTGGTGTCTAAGTCTATAAAATGGAGAGTTTTCAGTATTTTCTGTACTTGTGATATATTTTTATAGTGTATTGTGTAAATATAAAAAAATGCTAGCGTAGTGTTAGACTCTTACCTATATTTTCCATAAGATTTGTGTCTGATGATTTTCATATTTACTTAAACAAAATGTACTTTTAGTTGGTCTATCATTACGACAATCTTGTTTAGATTTTCAGAAAAGAGTACTGTGCCATCTATGAAACGTAAAAAAATAACCGATTATATTCAATCTTTTTAAAGCAATTTATTCTATTAGAGTTCAAAAATAGCTTGTTGTTTTCCTCTTTTGCATATTGGGAACCCAATGGTACTTTCAAAGAAATTTGAAAATGTTATCTCATACGTGATTTTGAGCAACTAATATTAATAGAACGTTTTTTATTATCTTTAAAAGTTCGGGAAAGAGAGCATCTATATATATTTAAACCTAATTCTTTTATACAAGTTTGAAGATTGTCATTAATCCAAAACCTTGACCAAATTCCAGCATGTTTGTGATTCTGGTATGAGTCAAATTAAACAACTTTCCTGTGATGTATTACCCTAGAGAGTAACTTATACATACTCGTATGTATATGAAGATGTAATGTTAGAGAGTGACCTTGATTTTGATTTTTTAGTAATAAAATAATTGTATTTAAGTACTTTTTTTAATTGAAGAGTTTGCCCTGAAGATCTTGAAATCGTCTACATGTGTTTAAAGCAATTCATTAGTTATGATGTATTCTTCTAGATCCCGTTTTTTACATTAATAATTTTATTGCAAACTTCAATACGTTGAATACATTAAATATTTTTAACGATATCATTACATGACAGCTTAAGTTATGTACATTTTAATAATTATGATTTTGTTTAAGAAACATCGATATTGGAAAAATGTATTTTTTTTATGTTTAAAAAATGTGTGGACTTTGATTTCAGGACATTATGGCCCAGGTTAGCATAAAACAAGGTAAACTTCAAGGAATACTTGAAAAACTTCCATCAGGAAAACCTTATGTAAGTTTTAAAGGAATTCCTTACGCAGCTCCCCCATTGGGAAAACTTCGATTCAAGGTATCAAGACTTAAAAATTATATTTTTTTTATAATTTAGTTATTTTGTTAAAATAACTTGTCGTATAATTTTTGGCGTGAAGTTTTGAAAATATTTACCACATTCAAACTCATAGAACGCACATAGAACAAATTATAGCAGAAATGTTTTTTTTTAGAAAACTGTTAGTGTGAGCTTAGCTTTTACAGTTCTTATAGAAGTTACTAAGATTTAATAATTTAATAAAATAAAATTTTAAACCAATATCTTTTGAAAATGATCACAAAAATATGTTTGTAGAATTTAAAAATTAAATGGGTCGTTTGTTTGTACGAATAATACATTTTGTTCAATTTGGTTTGACTCGTTTAGCTTTGAAAGGATAAGAATACTTTATATTGAATTCGTGCGATCCTTTCGACTTCTAACCAACATTTCGAATATTATGTTCTTATAAAAATATTGAAAACAATACGTAAATGAAATTCAAATATGAAATGATTTCATTGCAGTGTTTTGATGTATTTTTTATGTTTCAGGCACCTTTACCCCCAGATGGATGGATTGGGATTCGTGATGCCACACATTTTGGCAATGTCTGTCCTCAGTTTTGTTTGCTACACCAAAAAATAATAGATGAAAATGAAGATTGTTTATTTCTTAACATTTACACTCCTAATTTAAAGGGCTCAATAATACCAGTAATGGTGTATTTTCACGGAGGAGGATTTATATTTGGGTCTGGTGACTCCTTATTTTACGGGCCACATTATTTAATTGAGCAAGATGTGATATTAGTTACAGTTAATTACAGATTAGAAGCTTTTGGATTTTTGTGCTTAGATACTGAAGAAGTGCCGGGAAATGCTGGAATGAAGGATCAAGTTGCTGCTTTAAAATGGGTTAAAGAAAATATAGAAGCCTTTGGAGGTGATCCAAATAACGTAACTATATTTGGTCAAAGTGCAGGGGGAGCTTCGTGTACTTATCACATGATATCACCGATGAGTCAAGGATTATTTAATAAAATTATAGCACAAAGCGGAACATTTTTAAACAACTGGGCTTTCAACATAAATGGAAGGGACCAAGCTTTCAAGCTAGGAGAAATATTGGGGAAAAAAACGTGTGATGTGGATGAACTGTTGGATTTTTTACAAAATTTACCTGCATCAGAGTTGATACAGGCAAATGAGAAGACTTTGACAGAGAGTGAAAAATTATCTACTCTTCCTTTGAACTTTGTTCCTGTTCGTGAAAAGAAGTTTGTAGGGCATGAATCATTTCTTTCGGAATCACTAAGAGATGTTTTAGAGACAAACAAATACAATAATGTTCCAATTATTCTGGGATATACCGACAATGAGGGAATAATATTTTTGAAATTTTATTCAGAAAATGTAAATGAAATTAAACAGAAATTTGACCTCAAAATACCCAAGGATATTAAAACCCTTATGACGTCCCAACAGATTAAGGAAACCTCAGCACAAATCAAGGATTTTTATTTCGGAGATAAAGAAATTGGAAAAGGCGCTGAAAAGGAAATAGTTGATCTAGAATCCGATATAAGTTTTTCGATTGGCATACTAGAAACAGCAAATTTACTTTGTAAATTTTCAAAATCGCCAATATATTTTTACAGGTTTTCAGTAGATGGGCATTCCAGTTTAATTAAGAAATCCTTTGGACAAACCCATATGAAAGGAGCTTGCCATGGTGATGATACTTCTTATCTTTTTACTTCAGAATTTTATAAAACCAACAACTTAAAAGAAAATTTAGAAACAAAAACAGCTGTTAAAAGAATGACGAAATTGTGGACTAATTTCGCTAGATGGAGGTAAATTTAAAATTACTATTCAATATTTTATCAAACATTATAGAATTCCATCAAATGTTAACAAATGAGTTGATTTTAAAATATTTCCCCACCATTGTTAGGACTTAATTATGAAAATTTAAATTCAACGTTTTGACAGTAGGCGAGGGAAAAAATACACGAATGGTTTGAATTGTCAGAAGGAATGGTTCATTCAAGATGGCAGGAATATTTATTATAATTTGGATTAAGCATTTATCAGAGTGAATGGTACTAAATGGTTTTATATTTCGGAATAGATATAGCAAGGATGTGTCTTGTCACCCTGGTTGTTTAATATTTACATATATTCGTGTGTGATGGAACTACAAAGAATTTTTGCGGATCGCTGTATGCTGATGACATAGTAATGTTAAAGGAGAATAAGGAGGAATTACTAGTCAAGGAATAACAAGAGTCTGATAAGTAAATTATATGAGCGATGTAAATAGAAAGATCTGACAATGAATGTTGCAAAATTCCAAGTCATAGTGATAGAAAAATGTGACAGGAAAAAGTAAATGCGATATATGGATAGGTAATAAAAAATATAGCTTGAAGTTGAAGTTAAGTTGAAGAATTCAGCTTAACTTTTTTAGATAGTATTTTCTTTAATGATGGAATAGTTACATGGGATATTGAACAGCAAGTAGCTATAGGAAACAAAGTCAATGGGGTACTAAAACATGTGTAGGAAATATAAAATAAGGTGATTAGAGATGAGTGTGAATTCAAAGCTGTTGTGTTAAGCAAGATGAAGAAAACCACTGAGATGGTTTGGCACGTAGAATGAATGAATGAAAAAAGACTAACAAAACAAATATACAGTGCAAATGTGAGTGTAAGGCGCGGTAGACGAAGACCAAGAAAAGTATGGTTGGATCAAATGCATGATATATTGAAAGAAATAAATGTAAAAAGTGAGAGGAATCGTAGGAGCTGTATGAGAAGGTTTTTGGATGTAGAAGAGACTAAATATTTATGGAAAGTTTAGCGCTCTTTCTTTTCTGCCTATTCCGATAGGGAGACGATCTGATAGTATAATTATGTAATAGTACTATATCGTTTATTTATTTATTCAATGCCAGTTGTTTCGCGATACAATGGCCTTGTCAAACTGTTTTGCGTATGTAACTAAGAATGGCCTTTTCAAACAGTTTTTTTATGTTTACGCAGTTTGATAAGGCCGTTTGTATTACGAAACAACAGTCGGCGAGTAAATAAATAATATATATAGAACTATCATAGTGTATAATTTTAATTTTCATAAATATAAATGGAGTTTTATGAATTGAAAATCGACAACAACAGGGCATCATTTAAAAGTATGCTGAATGAATTTCTTTACAAAATACGTTCATCTAAAAATGTTACTAAATTTACTGTTCAGCTTGTTATTCGAGTATTTTAACAATTTTTTCGTTGAAATTTACTGAATAGTTTAAACTTACTTTGTGAAATTTTCCCTTTATTTAATAGTGCCCAATATACTACTTACGGCGTGTTACGCAAACAAATTTCGAAGTATGATAAATTAATTTATTTACACAATATGGTCTGGTCTAAAAATGTTTCTTAATTTACTGCTCAAATTGTTATTCGAGTGTTTCAACAATTTTCCGTAAAAATGTACTGAATAGTTAAAACTTATTTTGTAAAATTTGCCCTTTATTTAAAAGTGTCCAATATGCTGGTTATGACGTGTTACGCCAAAACATTTCCAAGTACGCTGAATGAATTTATTTACACAATATGGTCTGGTCTGAAAATGTTTATAAGTTTACTGATCAAATTAGCTTTAGAATTTTTGAAACATTTTTTAATCCAAACGTCCCAAAGAATTTCTACAATCATTATTTTGAGAAACTTTCATTTTATTCTAAATTATACAAAATGCTGCTAATGATTTATTATGTAAAACTATTTTTGACATAAATTATAATAATGCGTCAATAAAACCAAATTATGTCCTTAGAGATTCCGAAATAAAAATAAATGAAAGACGTTAAGGAATTCTATGAAGTAATAAAAAAGTTTCAAGAGGTTTTTAATGCCTAAATATTAGTAAAAATCAAATTGTGGTTTTAATTTTTATAAACTTATTCAAACTCATTACTGTAAATTAATTCTGTCAGCATAAAAATATGAGATTTGAGGATTATAAATGAGTAATTATGACATATCATAGAAACAGATGGAGCACATCTGATTACTTCCAAGAGTTATTAAATGTACACCATCCTTATTCACGTTCAACAGAGGATTGAAAAATATAAATTTACTTAGTACGTTTTTTCATCCTAATTTTCGATTGTTTCCCTTCTTTATCCTTGAACTAATTCATTTCCTCTTGTCAAGCGATTAGCAAACATTTTTAGTAAAGGGCCATATAGTAAATATTTAAGGCTCTGTGGACCAAGAGGCAAACTCGAGGATATTTATATAGATAGTCCTACTTAAATATCACGAAAAAAAAAGTTTTCAGTAATTTATTAAACAAAATGTAATTTAATAATATTAAGTATACTAAAAAAGACTATAATTATTTGAAATACAGCTCTACTAATGAAAATAATAGAATTGATTTTTGTGAGATGACATTTCAACAAATTAGGGTTCAGTGATACACGTTGCTGGAAACTGGAAACGCTGCTGAATTATATTGCGTGGCGTCACAGCAGAGGCCACCGAAAGTGAAACTATAGGAGTGCCACACACGATCATATCTCGCAACATTTTATGTCGGCGGTCGGCCGTTATTTTTAAACGAGTAATTTGTAATTTTAAAGAATTCGAAATTGTAAAATACATTCCTAAGTCGCGGGCTGTACAAAAGAGGCGACGGGCCGTAATTTGGCGACCCTTGCTCTAGTCCTACCATTATTGTTTCGAGATTAGTATTTTTTTTACTTGAAATCACATACTTTTAAAAAAATCTGTCATGGATTAAATTAACTTGAAGCATCAAAGATAAGCTGGTTGATTGGAAAAATATGTATAATTATAAGCCCACCAGATGTGCCAAGTACTTGTATATGTTAACCATAGACACAAGATAATAAATTACTACGATAAAATTATGTAATGAATTGTTTAAGATAGTCAAAATAACGCCTTATTCTGGTTATTGAAGCTTAATAAATATTTTTTTATTTCGGTTTACAGCAATCCAACACCAATAACTGATGAAACCATAACAGTCAAGTGGGAACCTGCTTCTGAAAAGAATTTTTATTTTCTTGACATTGGATCTGAACTTTTTCTTGGAAAAAATCCAGATTATGATCGGTATAAATTCTGGATGGATGTTAGGAGTCGTTTCATTAAAAATATTCCCATTGAAGGCAGTATCTAGATAATATATTAGTTATTTTTACGACATTAAGTTATAGATTATAAAAACTATAAAAATATATTCGAACTATACAATATTACACCTTTCAAATGTTTATTTCCTTAATATCTTAACATATGCATGTCCTATTACAGTGATAGTTTTGAAAAGGAGGCATTTTTTTCAGTTTATAAAAGTTAAGAAATACTTAAAAGGAACATACTTTTTTATTTAAAAAGATGTCAAGTGGAACCACTTTTAGCATTATATATTAGATGGGAATCTGTCAACTTTAGGTTCTTTTATGAATATTCATCAAGCTTTAAATAAAAAAAGAAAGAGTGAACGGATAATTTTATTGAAATAAACTGTTGTTTAAGAATGACTCGGAACAGAGCAGCACAGGCAACAGTAGACAAGAATTAGTGGAAATATTGGGAAATTAAGTGCATCGCTGAAGTTCAAACTTGAACAAAGAGGAAACAACGTAACCGAATTTAAAAAATATTTGAAAAAAACTTTTTTTTTTTCTTATATCCAATGCCGTTGATTTTTTTTAGTAAAGAAAGGAAAGTTGACAGATCTTTAAGTATATAAATCTAATTAATATAATCATATTTTTTCTACATAAGCAGATTGAACCTTGTTTAACAGCAGCTCAGAAAACCTGTGCCCTCAAATATATTGATTGACACAAGATGTTAACGTAAGTATTCACAAATATTTTAATATCAACACAAGTTTTACATTTCCCCAACTTTCATTACCAAAAATGAATAGTGTAAATGCACGCAACAGAGATTTACTTAAACGATGAAAATAACGCACATATATTGATGTGTAAGCAGTATAAATAGTACACATGCTGAAAATCGAACGATATTAATTTACTCACTACACTGAGAAATTTAAAACATAATTTTTACTGTTTTTAATCATTTTACTAGAAAAACTTTATGTTTTATAAACCGAACAAATACTTACAAAGATATATTATGTACGAGTACGTTGGTCTTTATATAGTGGGGCCCAAAAGTAGATTTGAACTATTTTTAGAGAAAATAAACTGTTGTATAAAAACATTTTCAATTCAAGAATGATAAATTTACCGCGTTTTAAAATTATGCAAAAGAATTATAAAGAATTGAATTTACAATGATAATAAAAATATGTTTAAATTATAGTCGGTGTGCAGGAAATTATAACGAAATTATAAATTTTATTTCAAAAAAATAAAAAAATATTTAATTAAATTACAAACAAAAATATTCATTAAAAGAAATGTGGCTACAATTTTTTTCTATTTTGCTTTTATAAATAAAATTGTTCCTCATCAAATAAAATGATATGAAATAAAATGTTGAAATACGCGAAAAAGAAAAACAATTAACAATTAATAAAAATAACTAAAATAAAATGCATTTTATCGAAAAGGAAAAATCATCTACATCAGTTATGAAACCTGTATGCACTGTTTTTTTTTAAGTAGAAACATTTGAAAGAGCGACTGAAACCGTGGTGCTTGTAAGAAATAGTGAAGTTTTATATAATGTGAAGAGCAAAGACTATAGAAAAGCCCAGTTGAAACAAAATATGTGGAATAAAGTTTTCAACTGACAGTTGTGGGTTCTCACTTTTGCCCTCTGGCGGCGCGCCAGGCGGATGCGACGCAAACGTAATTTAATTTGGACCAGCGAAAATGACGAAATATTGATGGATTTTGTAAGAAATAGTGAAGCTTTATATAATGTGAAGAGCAAATACTGTAGGAGAGCCCAGTTGAAACAAAATATGTGGAATAAAGTTTCCAACTGACAGTTGTGGGTTTTCATTTCTGTCGTCTGGCGGCGCGCCAGCATCACGTCATGTAACGTGCACTATATAAGGAACCCGCTTCCTTAGGAAACCGTAGCTTAAGATATCTAAAATATCCTGAGTCCACCTTCCCTCGTGGAGTAATTGAAAATGTTCATATCAATTATCATCCTCAATCTAAGCAATCGCGCAAGGAGCGAGAAAAATCCATAATTTGTTGTAAAACCCTCTCCAAGAACTTTTTAACACAAAAAAATCTGTCGGCAATATTAAGAGATATCTGAGCTTTGAGTTATCCTCAGACAATCTGATTGTTCAGGAGTCCTCATACAAACATCGTATCAAACATTACCCACCACTCCTGCAAAGGGATCAGTTTCAGGAATCTGTGCACAGGTCCATTCATAGATCACTGAGACTGACTGGCCCTTTGCTGGATAGGCGGGTAACTATTTTGTATTTCAATGCGAAATAGTTCATAATTACTATCTTGACATTTACCATATACGAAAAGGGAACAAACAAAACAACAACAAAAAAGTGTAACCAAAAGTTAAAATCGTTCCCACTTACTCGATATCTCAAGATGCCAATATGTTACTTTCAAAGTAAGTTAAAAAAAATATTACTATCAACAGTCAATGAAATGTATCTTAAAAAACTATGAATTCCAGTTACAGAAGTGTGTGTAGCTTTAACAACAGACACCTGCCCACATCGCATACATTATGCGCGCTCTGAAAAACTTCTGAAGAAGTTTCCTAAGCGTTGCTTTGGTGCAGCGGTGCAGGCTTTCCCGCACTTAAAACTTCTCTTGGCTTTTGGTGAACGGTTTAGAATTTTAGTGCAGCGTTCATGAGTCATTATTAAAAAATACTTTTCCGTGCGAAGTTTCCTTTGGTGGAAAATATTTTGTATTCGTTGTACGGTTTGAATTCATTTCAATCGTTCGCTTCTGAAATTTTAATCGATTTACTAGAATTGAAAAAAAAAACATAATCCAGTGTTGCATATTCGTGCATTTGTAGGGTTTTAAGTAATGATTATTATAAACTTATTTCAGCTTGGTTCATTTATACTTTTTTATATTGTACTGCATTACGTTTGTTTTCTTCCAACATACCAGAAATATTTAAGAGGCATGAAAGTAAAACCAGCCTTAAACATTTTTTTTAAATTGTGTACTAGCGAAAATTGAACCGGTAACCCCGGGATGGAAGGCACTCAACTTGCTTACGGCAGCGTTTTATATGCATTGATTCAAAAACCTTAGAAAATTAAGAAAATAATTGTGGTTATGCAATTTTTTTATTTTTTCTAATCTACATTTGTTGTGTAACCAATTAGTTATTTATTACTTATCAGTCAAATGAAAGTAAGCTTAAAACTTTATTTCATCTCCCATTTTTGTCAAATTTGACCATTTAGTTAGCAAATATATTTACATTTTCCATTGTTAAAACACTTTCCCTTTTTTTAAAGTAACACTTCTTTTTTATTGCTAATCATGTTGGTTGATCAACTAATGAAATTTTATTGAAATATTAAAAAATCACTGATTATACATTACTGATTGAAAAAACAATGGTGGTACATTACTGATTGATAAAAAAACCACTGATTTTACGTAACAAACGCTGATCATGTATTACAAACGCTGATTATGCACTAGCAGGTGTTAAGAGAAAGAGTTAACTATCTAAGAAAGTATGTCAGTTTTCTCAAAAAATAACTGAAGGAATGAATATATTTGAGAAAAATTACGATAATGCATAAGGATAAATATTTCGTTGATATTTAAATATTTTTTGGGGTAAATAAGCTTTTTCATAGTACGAGTATATTAACTTTATTACAAAAATAATTTTCAATAAAATAAATTCTTGAGTTCGGCGATATCAAAGGTTTTATTGATTTGTCTTTCATAATGATGAAAACTTTTCATATGAACAAAATAAAGTAAAATACAGATATCATACTCGTAAGTACTTTATCCTCTAACATTTGATGCTAAGAAGCTTACTTGTGTGTATAACATATTCGTACTTTATACCGGATATTGCGGTCTCTTTCAGACAAAATTCCTCTAGCAATCGGTTGTAAACGAAATTCAATTATACATTATTGGATGAGTATTCTAAGGAAAAGGTTAATTGGATGTTTTATTTGACTAGGAACTGAAACGACATTTATACGAATCCAAATCGATTTATTATATTTCAAATTTCCAGTCTACTGAAGTTCAATTCGATGTTTTTTAAATTGTCTTATTTTTTACATTATTACAGTTATTGAACACAATTGTTAAATTATATCAAGATTTACAAGATGTTTCCAGTTGTAGTTGAGTGTCACTGTTTGTCAGGTTGATGAGAGCGTGCAGCGGGGTTTTGTTTTTGTGTAATCAAAAATCGGAAAGAAGTATCGATTTATTTTTTCATGCTAAATATCCTCAGTGAGATACAGGCAAAAGCCTAGTTTACTGGGGATACGACAAATGAAAGGCAACAAACCCAGATCCATTAAAATTGTACGTCCAAATCAAATAACCTGTTGTTTTTTCTCAAATGGTGTATATTTCTTGTCATGTGTAATAATAAATAAATAAGTAAAAAATAAAAAATATCAAATATCTGGTTATAAACAGTTCCAATCTACATTCCCTACTTAGTAAAATGTTTTAGCTAGAGGTTTCGGGTTCGATTTCTAATGGTACACAAAAAAATCGCATTTGTTGAAGTCTAGTTTTTACTTAAAGCTTTTTTGAGATATTTGTGGTTGGTTATTTTGAAGATGTTGTCACATGGTAATAAGCACAATAGATTGTAATACAATAGTTTGTACTATATGAGGTGCATGGCTGAGCTGTAATGCAAAAAAAAATGAAAAGAATTATGCATTGTTATAATTATTTTGTATTTTTCTTACTAATTCAGTAGGCGTTCTTGGGGACTTGACTTTTTCATTCGACAAAACACTATACAATACAAGATTTGGTTGAGATAAGAGAATGACGTGATCAAATAAATATCTCAACATATTTATGATACAAAAATAAAAATTTAGGCTAAAAATAAATCATCTACAATAAGTTCAGGTCATCTATCTGGTGAAGTGCTGAAGGGTAAAATATGTTGTGGCGGTAAACTTAGATCAGCAGTTCTCAAACTTTTCATTGGCGAACCCTTTGCCATTTGGTGGAATTGCTACGGACCCCAAATAATAAAAAATGCTCTGTTGAGTTGATTAAAAAATGTTAAAATTTAAAATACGTTATTTTAATTTTATGTTAATCATAAGGAATTAGAAAATGTATTAAATTTGTATTATTTTATTTCTTCTGTATGAAAAGCATGATGTTAAATTCGCTGTATCAAATTATTGATGGCAGGGCTAGTATTTGAAAGATTCATCCTTAGATCTGACGCCATTTGCAACCGGTTTCTCTTTTTATTTTTTATGTGGACGAGGGAGCAAGTCACCAATAGATAAATGTATTCAATCGAGCTTGTGTGATTGAAGAACACATTTTCTGGTTTAATAGTAGTAACTTATAAAATAGTTCGTAGACCTCCTGGGATACCTTCGCGGACCCTAGTTTGGGGACAGCTGACTTTAGAAATTAGAAACGAATACGCGTATTTCCGCTAGAGCGGATGTGTATTCTCGTAAATTATTAGAAAAGGGCCCCCGGACACCACTGACCCGGAAGTGACTCACTTGTTAGCACCCTTTGGTCACTTGGTACGAATTACCAGGTAGAAACCTGTTGTAGTACAGGATGGTATAATATTTATGGGTGCAGTTTGTAATTATTAATATTCTTCAGAGCCCTTTTATAACCACAAGTTCGTTCTTCAAAGTAAAGGCAGACTAGGGGGATACATTTAAGAAAACTTCTCAAATGCACACAAAAAACATTTGATAATAAAATAATATACTGTAACTTATAATGACATTCTCATTTATTGATATCAAAAAAACAGTGCGATTCATGAAAAAATACATAATATGTGTTTCACATGATTCACTAGAAATGATTTAAATCAGATGCTATCAAACAGTCTGGGCTTATCTGGCATAAACCCCCCAATCAAGCATCGTCCCAGTATTGAAAAAAGAAACCTGGCCGGAGACATCACATGTGATGTGTTTTAGTCCATACTTTCACGTTATACAGAAAATATGTAACTAAAAATTATTTATTTAAATCCAACTCGTAAAGATACATCTTAAAACCATTTCTACTATCTACCAATCAAAGGAGAGATAATATTCATACACATATACATTCCTAAGCATCAACACACAAAATATCATAGATAGATACCTATTCATACCCTGATGTATGTATACCTGCAAAACATAGTGAGGTGAATAGCAGCGCGGTTACGCACTAGACATCCATGCGGAAGGTCACCGGTTCGAACTCGTGCTGTGCTACTTCGCTCGAATGACACATGCCAATTTTTCCGCTTTGTATTCGAGGAAATTAGCACAGCGCGGAGTTCGAACCGGCGACCTTCCGCACGGAAGTCCAGTGCATTACCGCGCTGCCATGCACCTCAAGACTTAGTGGAACAAATAGACTTCAAAGTTTAAATATTAATTTTAACAACACTGCTGTAAAATGAATATATTCTTTGGATGACTTGACTGTTGTTGGCATCATTTTAAAGTTGCACTAATGAGATTCATTCTTGAGACATGCATTAATGTTGATACTTGATCACAAAACTTCATGGATTTAAAAAAATATTCCATCGCCGTCACACAAAGCCAATTTACGCTAATTTATTCCGTTGTATTTAATTTTTTATTTTCAAACTAATAACTGTGAGACTTTAAGCTCTGCAGTATATGTTAAGAAAATAACAAATAAAAACAAATATTAAATATTGGTTATAAATATGATCCGACAAATGACTGCAATACTTTCGCGGAAATACTTAAGTTAAGAAAAATTGTTATCTAAACCAATTTATATAGGTTGAATTAGATTTGAAACTTTTCAATCGATTGTTCGTACTGATTCCCCGCCCTTTGAAGCTTTAGAGAATTAAATTTTAGATAATCTTAATAAAAGTCAACTTTGATATGGTAACGTAAATTTCAGATTCTTGCAGTTTAGCTATGCTAGATAATTACTTCAATGTTGCAAATAAGGGATTTACCAACTTCGTTATCAGTTGTTAAAATTTTGATGTAAATGCATATTGGTGAGAAAAATATTCTTTTAAAATAAGATGTGAAAGTCTCTGAATTAAATTGCGCATTTAAGCCAAAGCAAAATGTTTATAAAATTCCTCTTTTTCGCTTATATGGAGAAATACTAGATGCATAATACAATAATTGGCTTATGTTCCTGAACCTGTTAATATTTAAAGTGCTTTAGAAAGAAAAAAAACTCTTTATTTGAAGCGCCCTAGTGAACTTGACGTGCTTACTGGTGAACATGTAATTGCTAAGAGTTTTATAAGATCTTTAGGAGTATTGTGTTGCGTTTATAACACTTTAAAATAACTGATATAATTGTTACAAGGAGTCGCGAAAGTCTCAAAAACACACAACTATTAAATTTAAAAACTGGCATTTTATGCAATTCTTAAGAATAATTATTTAGAAATTACAAAAAAACTTAAGCGTTAATTGTACCATAAAATAAAAGTTTAACACTATGAAATCGGTGCTCAATTGAATAGTATGAATTTTGAATTTTGGTTTGAAAATGGTTTCTTCCTTAGTTTACCTAGGCTCACCAACAATGGAATTCTTCTTCGAAGTCGTTCCTTTAATTCTGAGGATCGTGATAATCATGGTCATCAACCATCCTCCCGTAAAAGCGACCTCACCCTATGTAGCACATACATAAGCGCTCGTTGCTTTTTGTTAACTGGTTACTCAATTGAACTGGCCATTTTTTGGCATTCACACTTTCCACCAGAATCAAACGCTCAAGGAATTCGTCCTCCATGTGTTTCTAATATCTTAAGATTCTTCTGGAACACATCACAGAGACACGTCTTAAGTCCAAACCTTTCCATACTCAACGATTGATTCTTCTGGTAGTCGATGGAATATGCAAGAGCATATTCTACGAACAATATGATATGGAAAGCTAAACTATTGAAATTATAAACAACGTGATGTCAAAGTTGAAGATAGACGATTGGAATTATCAACATCAATATACGTGCAAAGTGTAATTTCACGTTTCCGTAATATTTTAGTATGGAGTGAAACGCGTACTCGATGAATAATCGTGAGACGAAGAATAGATGCGTTGGAAATTTGACGTACCTCCGAAGAATTGTGTGGCAATGACATATTGTTAAGTTTGCTTATGACAAGTTCTCTACTCATTCGACTGACAAAGTATTTAACCCTTCAGGCCCGTATGCCTAAAACATTTTTTCAGTCCCAGGTACGTTTAATTTTTTTGTTTGGAGATCGTTTTTAACGAAATCATTAAACTATTGCTCATATAAATAGATGATAAAACTGGGCACTGTTTTCGTCCATCATTGTGTGGGTTTTTTGGTGCGCGTGCGGTGCACGTCGTACGTCACTGAGGGGAGTTTTGGTTTTGATGCGCGTGCGGTGCACGTCATACGTGCCTGAAGGGTTAAGAGGCAACAGGAACTTCTTTCAACATTACTCTCCATACTACGCAGTGTAGGAATCGACGGGAATAAATCTTCAAAGGCTTTCATTAAGGTAGTGAATCTTAGTAATTGTTAACATTCCAGCGAATAAAAACGCTTTCTTATGGTTTTTATTCATCAAATGTATATCCTAATTTATTTTATAAAGTAATAAAAAAATGTAAGAAGTATTTTTTTTAATACAACACTTTCCATCTTTATGAAATTCGTATTTGATCTTTAAATATGTGTAAATGTTAATCAAATTATTTGGGGTTGATTAAAATGTTTCAGTAATTCAATAACACACACTGATGTATACGTTTGAAAAACAAATCAGTTATTTAAACATAAAAGCATTCAATTTGACATATTGCAGCCATTATTTGTTCCACTTAAATAAATACTGGTACTGTTAATTAACATTTTGTTTTATTATGCAGTTCTAAAATTTACCAATTCTTATTTTATAAAGTCCACGCATTGAAAGGGTAGATATAATTAAACCAACGAAGCGAGTGGAAAATGGAAAATGTATTCAATCCGTATAAATTAATGCGATTTCGTATTTTTGCGACAGTCCGAAGCCATTTCTTTGTTCGTGTGAAGGGTGAATATGCATACTTCATCACAGGTGTTGGCAGTTCATGCGCGTAATCGGGTTAATATGTCGACCTACTTGCTTCAACTCTTGCGGACATCGTGGCCTATAGAACAGAGAGCCAGTATTCCAGTCCTTATTATTTTTTTTCAAATATTTTTGTTGATGAAGAGAAATTCATTTTACGCGAAAAGCATTTTACGACTGAGATGTCGCTGATTTTTTTTAACAACAAGGCGTATTTTGTGTATTTTATATAATTCGATTGTTTTGCAAAAGTCTGATTGATGAGTTACAAAACTTAGAATATATGTGCATAAATTTGTTTGCCTGGACTTCTGAATCATTGACAGGGGTTCCTGTGATTAGAATATAATGAGCAAAATCCTGAAGGGAGTGATGAGTCACTTGGAGGTTATTTGGAGAGATTGAGAAATCAACTAACACTCGATTGCTCCAAAACCTTCATATTCTCCATTTTATATAGTGCATGTAACATGTGTATGACACATAGGCTTTGATAATTAAAGCATACAATATATAAAACATTGATGGAGTAAGATGCGTTTCTCGGTGCTGTAACGGAGAAGAAATTCATGATACATAGTGCGAGGGAAGATGGTCAATTTTGGCGGGAGGAGTGAATAGCAAAAAGAGCAGAGGCCGAGCATCCATCCGATGGAGTGACCAGGTGAAAAATGCAGTGGCGTGTTTTTTCCTTTCGAATAAGGCTATGATCATGATCCTCAGAATTGAGGGAAAGACCAAAAAGTGTATGAAAAGGATTAAAATATATATTGTATAAACAAAATAATGATACACTTTTGACTTGGATGTTCTGCATGTAGTAGAGTCAGGCATACGGATAATCTAAAAGCTCTGATAGGAAAATTATAAACGTTCCTTTACACTAGAAGTCATAAAGGTGCCCTGAGGGTGGTTTACTGCCTTAACTGCGTCGAAAAAATCATGATCATGTTTCATAGCTCCAAACTAAACAAGAAAGAAGTATGTCATCAAGTAGAAAAACGAAGATCGTATGAAAAACATTTTGTAAGGTTATATTTTTCTTCCTCGTATGGTTTCAAGGCTCATAATTGCACTCCTAAATGGCTCAGTCAGTCGATCACTTGTGATCTTGTGCACACACTCCAGTAAATATATACGAGGTAGTCGTCGGCGATATGTTCCGTGGTCTGCACCTGACCACATTCGTATAGCAGAGCCTCCATAATGTCTCATATGTGCATTAAGTAGGTTTATCGAACTCGATTTAAGTTACTTCAGTTTTTTCTCGGCAGACTACCTTCGGTTCGTTTGACAGTAGGGTCAACCACCAGGCCTTTGTTTTTTACTTTAGCCTGATGATATTGTTCGTTCTATCTTTCTTCAAGATTTCGATTACTTTGGAGGTTTGTTTCCCAGGCACGGGAAAGTTTTTTGGGGACAGAAGAGAAACTGGTGGATAAGTGACGTCATAATAAATCACTTCAGGTTTAATTTTGTAGACATTTCTTGTATTCTCGGGGAATAGCTACGTCTCGCTGGATATTCGGTGATTCAATATGGGATAGTGCGGGAAGCCAAGGTAGTGGTATTAGTTTGAGAGTTCCACTACACATTGCAGTATTATTATTATTTTGTATACGCGCTTGTGTTATAATTATTAAGATCCTTAGAATTGAGAAGGAACATAAAAAAATGTGCATAAAATGATATGTAAATGTGAAAGATAAATGTAATGTGCTAAAACATGCTATTGAAAATACCAAATATAATGGAAATCATTTTTATAGAATCGTTTTATAGAATCGAAAACAAAAACATGAACTTCTTGCTTGAAACAGAGAAGGGAGTGCAAACTAAGTGTTATCTTGTAATACGGAGTTGTTGCAACTAAGTTTATATTCGGCTAATACGGTGGGGCTGCATAAAAGCTCATTCAAGAAGTTGAATGCTTACAGGTATTTGTTTCATGCAGCACCACACCCATTTATCAACTCTGGGTGTGCTGGCAAGACATTATCTAGCGGTGAAAACGCAAGTAGCTTTCATGGTGTTTCCCCTTTTAAATATGTTGCCTCGTTACCTAGTCAGCGTAACGCAACTAACTACGTTTAGTAAACGTTAACTGTGTGCAAAGGTATTTTTTAATTGAATAAATTCTGTACATGTTGTGCAATAACTTGAGAGAAATAAACCTCCTATATGTTTCATGGGTCTATAGGTGAAGTCTGACACAAAACTATTTAGATTTCATTTTAATGCCACTTCATTTGGACTGTTACAACACTCCGAGATTTAAAAAAAATGAACAAAACCATCGGTAATGATTGTTCTAACTATGTTTAACTCTTCACGAAAATATGTTTGGGTGTATGTAGGAAATATTAAAAAAAAATCATACATAGGTTCAGCTCTAACTTGATTTCAGTGACAATCTTACTTATGTTACATACTCGTATATGTGTTTGAACTTTACTGATAGATATACAAAAGTATTTACATCACAAAGCTGAATTTTACCCAAATGGTTTTAGAATATATGCACTCGTGGTGATATGGATAGTATTAACGAGGAAAATTGTAGTTATAAAGGAGTTGAAAAACGACACAAAAATTTGACGCGTACTTTAGACTTAAGCTTCTCAGTGGACTAGTTGATTGGAAACTTGTTTTTCCAATCTGATTTAAATTTTCGTCTAAAAATACTAGCACATGTTACAAGTGTCTTAGTTTTTCGCCTTTCCACATGCGGTAGTATATCTAATACATGCAAATGTGAACTGTGAGTTACGTGCATACTCTAGTGGTTTTTTTAACCCAAAAGCTGCATTGTACGGGGTAGAAGATAACATTGTCTATATCATATCTGCATCACTAATTCGTATATGTACAAGGGTACCATATGAATCAATGAAGTATCTCAAGATTTTTTTTATGTTCCAAAGGCAATCTCTTAAGCGTTACTAAATAAATTCCCTTCGAACAATGTTTGACAGTTTGTTGTAAATCGCGATCTAGTAATTATTAGTAAATTAACTATTCGTCAGAGTACTGACACCTGCAATGCTGCCTGGGATGTCAGAGTACTGACACGTGCAATGCTGCCTGGGATGTCAGAGTACTGACACCTGCAATGCTGCCTGGGATGTTTGGGATATCTTTAAATTGTTACATTGACTTATTTAAAATGATCAATCTAATTAACTGGGTTTAGAATACCTTGAGTCTATTTTAATACCACTGCCTCGGATTCGCGGTCAACGGCTTAACCTAAAAATGAATTTTCTTACCAGTTGATAAAACCTTTATAGGATAATTGAAATGAAGTTAATAAAAGTACAATAATATAAGTGTTTTTATTAATTCATTCTTGACAAATAATACTTGGCCAAACTCCATAATATATGCGAATAAATAAAAATCTATTGATTTCGTTCCGCTGACTTCTTGTCCGAGGATGCTCGCGTGAAGAGTGAAACCGGTAAATGAACAAAAGTCATTAGAACGAAATACATGAAAAAAAAATTCTTTGTTCGTTTCCATGAATTTATATGTTATAAATTACTTTCGACTGATAGCACTTGACATATGTAACTCCATAATGAACACGATTAAATAAAAAAAAATATCTTGACTTGGTTCCACAGGCTTTCTGACCACTTATCGGTTTCGCTCTTCAAGTGAGCGACTTTAAATAAATCAATATTTTTTATTAATTAATAATCAAATATTTCATGTTAAAAAAATACGCAAAGAATACATAAATTTCATTAGATTTTCAATCTCATAATAAAATGAGTTAAATAATGAATTTAGTAAATAAATTTTCTGGAAAACTGTCTTGATTAAAATTTCGAAAAGGTCAGCAACCGATAAAGCGGTTAAAAATTTCGACGACCAGGTGAAGGACATCTGGCGGTGGAAATACATTTTCTCTATACTCAGTGTTGGTACAAATTTGTGAAATGTCATTAGCCGCGTTGCTAACGGTCGCTACTCCGTTGTGTAAACAGCCACCGGCTACGAAAAATGCAATTTTGTTTTCATCGGGTTTTTTTAAATTATCCGCTTAGTAGCGGAAAAATAAAAAAAATTAATAGGTTTAAATTTTGTCAGCTTTGGATTTTGGCTAAACTAAAAATGCAATTTAGTTTTCATCGCACTTTAAAAATTAAGCATTTACTATAGTGTGAAACTCAATATGCATTAATATTAGGTTTTAAAAAATATAGATAAAGCGACAATTATCGTATTGAAAAACTACTCTTTTTAAAGAAAGTAAATTTTTTTGTAAGAAGTTTTGATAGCATTACCGATTGTTTTGATTCGTGATATATAGATCTTGGTTACTTCATTTCAATATTGTTTAACTTTTTTTAGTCGAAATCAGTAACATAATATTATACAATAATTAGATTTCTAAGAAATTTAGCGTTCTAGATTCGATTTCTAGGATAACTAGAGTTTGTTTACTTTCAAACCCCATCTACATAAAAAAAATATAGTTGTTTGAGTAAATTATTCGTATAAATATTTATCTGGTGTTATTTAAATATTTATCTGGTGTTATTTAATTACCAAATAATATCTCAAGGGTACCTGCATTTCAATGTAACATGTGCCAAATAATGTGAATTTAAAAATCCTCTTAAATCCGATCAAGCTATCAGCTTGCTAACACTCCCCAACTCTGCACATGCGCTACATTAAAGGTCCAACCTGTCTTTTCTCCATCTGCGTTCCATTTTAGGTCTAAGGTGACTCACGGGGAGTTTTCCTTCTTGGTCGTTTAAAAAAATCTTCTTCGGTAAACGTTAAACTAACATTCAAAAGATATATTCAAGTCAACTAATCTGCGACCACTCAATATAAAGTAGCAAAGGTTTTATGTCGAGTGGCTGTCTGAATCTACTATTATAAACTCGGTTGATTACGGTCTCCTACACTCTTTTAAAGTATTAGCCGCTTGGATTCTTGAACGAACGCTTTCAAGCATTTACATTTGATGGGCATATATTCTACAATATTAACACAGACAAACGAAATTTAAGCCTCAAACTCCACTCAAGGCATCCATTTACTCTAAATTATCTTCAGTATTGGATAAGTTAGGTTAGTCGAAATTTTTAACCGCGATAGTCGAAATTTAAGTCTCAAACTCCACTCAAGGCATCAATTTACTCTAAGTTATCTTCGGTATTGGATAGGTTCATTTTGAAAACAATTTAATAACTAATCATACGCTGTTGTTTTTTTGGCGACCAATATTTAACACATATATTATTTCATTAGGAGTAATTTGGATCTCCATAACCAATGCCAGAAATGGGATGAAATTGCTCCGTCAGTGGATTATCTTTTATAGACTTAAGGAAGCGTTATGTATTTAATGATGTAAAGTCATCAATCAATAATCCCTGAACAAATACATATATGACACGTAACATGACATACGTTGCTAAGTTAGTAAAACGCCTGTCTAAGAACCTGGAGTACAACCACCATCTCGGTTTGATACTCATTGGAATCCAATTTATTTAATTGTCATAGTTTGCACTTAACATCCTTCTTGTTGGTTTCAATATATTGTCATAGCAATAAACCAGTCAAGTAGTCCTGTATCTAACGAAAGGGTAATGAAATACGATATGTGAAAGATATTATTTTAATACACTTTTGTTGGATACAACTTGGGTTTTTCCCCCATTAAATTATATACAGAGAACCCCATATTTTTATGAATATTCTTAAGAAGGTGGATTTCGAGGATGCTCATATAATCTTTAAAACTGGTAAATTCTTATAAAGGGAGGAATGGATAAACCGGTAAATAGTTATATAGTTGTAAACATAGGAATAAAGTAGATATAGCAATATTTTTCAGGTCATGCAGGGAATGGTTCAAAACTCAGAATCATAAGTTGAGAACTGAAGGAAGGCAATTCATAACACGAAAATCACTGACAACAACATCGCCTTATTCGAAATTGATAATTAGTTTTCTCTTATTCCATTTAGTGTGGGTGTGAGTAAATTTTTTAACAAATGTTTGGTATTCGATTACATACCAAAATACTGGAGGACTGCGGTGATTGTTGCGTTATATAAATATAACGGTGCAATAATAGAGTGCAATAATTGAAATTACAAAGCAATTATAATTTATTTTTATCAAACACTGTTTATTCCACTTTTTTGTGACGGTATAACCCTACCGGTTTCAAGGCTTTCACCTCATCTTCAGGGGAGCATAAACAAGACTAAATGCTGTTCGAACTGGTACCGATATGCACGCTTCAACGGTTGGAGGCTGAGGGGTGAGGGAGGCATGGGACGATTTCGGCCAAGAGAAAGATTTCATGAACACAAATCCGCCTTAACAAATCCTCTAATTTATTCTGAAATGGCTAATCATTGTCACCGTGAAAACCATACTTTTTCTATCGATGATGCCAAATTCTTACATATCAGTAGTAACGGAAATAAATTGGACAGATTAGAGGCCCTAGAAATTTCTAAGTCAGTACATTGATCCGACCATCTGTTGAACAGTTATATCCCAAAAATCTCTCCGCTCTTGGCCGAAATCGTCCCATGCCTATCTCACCCTTCAGCCCCCAACCATTGAAGCGTGTATATCGGTACCAGTTCGAACAGTATGTAGTCTTGTTTGTGCTCCCCTGAAGATGAGGTTAAAGCCTTGAAACCGGTAGGGTTATACCGTCACAAAAAGTGGAATAACAGTGTTTGATAAAAATAAATTACAATGTCTTTAAACCTCCACAACGTTAATGCCTTAACTATAAATAACACAAAGCAATTAGCTTCCTTAATAACGGTACGGATGAAAATGGTAGAAAGAGTGAGATGAAAGACTCAAAAAAGTGTGTTACAAATTATACAAAAAAAAAACAATACAAGATGAATCTAACACAAAAAACAAAGCAAACTCATACAATTCAGCTCAACAAGAACACATTCTTCACTTATTCCTGTAAGTAGTTAAAGTCACACAAAGTCTTTACAATGTCCATATTGACTGTCTAATCTGTGCAGTTGCATAAGTTATTTTGATGTAACAACTTTGCTATAGAGCAAAACATTTTGCCGGGCGGGCCTACAAGGAACGTTAAACATGACAGGCTAAGTTTGTTAATTAGACATTTTATTTTATATTCATTCATTCGTATTGTACCCTTCAATATGTGCAGTTAGATGATACACGCATGTTGAAGAGCGTAACAAGGAGATAATATTAACTTCAGTCTCCATTAATCGAGCTTTCGCGCTACACGTATGCCTCGAATCGAACCCGGATGGAAGACCAGCGTCTTACAACTATATCACGGAAGATGTCATTCCATCCTATTTAGAGGATGATTTGTCAAAATAATCCGAAAAAATCAAATAAAAAAATAAAGGTTTTCAATCTGTTTATGTATTTACTGATGTTAAGTCATCGAGGTAAAATGATTAAACAAAAGCGAACAGTTCTTCTGATCATTAAAATTTATATACCAAAAGAAGTGAGGTTTTTATGAAACACAATGAAAGTGTGTTTTCTTAAATATTCATTATGAACAACCGCGAGGTATGGACTGAGTTTACATGAAAAGATGAAAGGAAGAAAAATAAATATGAAAAAATACTTTTCTGCATACGCTTTTGTGTAGCTACGATTCCTTGCGGGATATTTTATTCCATAGCAAGGCTTTCCGTGTTTAAATATAATATGCAAATTCCCTTTAAGATGTTGTTCATTTCAGTTTTACACTGGTTTGTATTATACTTTTCCACTTGAATAAATGTACAGCATTACTTGAAGGAAAACTTGAAAAAATAATGTAATGTATATTTAATGTAACGAATATACTCGAATATGATACGGTAGGCTATCCCTCGTGATCAAGAGTGATTATCACTCATCTTGTGGATGAAAGGTAATCTTGTCTTGATAAGATAATGTGTGTGTATTGGTTTACTGTTTACAAGCTGTTGCACTTCAGCAAGCACACAGTATTAAAATATGAAACCCAAAGTATCGATGTCAAGATCAAAGTTCTGTTTATGTGTTTCTACATCCTATCTCGAGGCTATCTTCAGGGAGAACGAGTCTTGAGACAGGAGGTAGATTTCTCTCTCTTCAGAGGTCTTCCACATCTAGCTTTTCCCAGGTTTGCTAACCATATGACCGGGTCTAAGGACTTACGAAGGGATGGATAAATGGTTTCATCTAGTTCAGACAAAAATTACCAAAACTAAAATAAAAAAACAAATTTTATATTTGCTTATCATATTTTTTTGTCCCTCTTTTTGGAGCTCTTCCAGCTCCAGCTTTTCCTAAGTCTGCTAACGATATGGTCAGGTAGAAATTCTTAGTAAGGAATGACCGGCTCAATTTGACTGAGATGAAAAAACCCAAAGTAAAAAAGATTCATTTTTATATTTCAAGTAAATGAGAACATTTTAAAACTACGCTCTAATGACTGCATTTGATATTTTTTTCCAAATGAATTTGGTAGAAATTAAATTACACTCTCTGTACAAATACACTCGCTGAGCGCAAATTATGTAATCCCAGTTTTTTAGCGAAAGTGGGTATTGAACATTTTAAACATTAGGATGATGGTTTTAATAATACAGAAAAAAATAATGTCTAATTCATAAAACTCTCAAACATTGCTTTACATTTAAGAGAAATATAAGGTATGCCTAATTAAAGGTGCTAGAATAATATTATCTTCACATTCTCAACACCCTACACATTCCATCACAACACAGAAATGTCATAAAACTCATCAATTTTGGTCGGTTCACAGCCCGGCACTCCGCGTCTTCTCATTTTAGGGCGAGACTGCGTCCCTCCCTATCGTTACATCGGTATGTAGGGAAAGATGGGCGTTCGATTCGTCGAATTCCTTGCGGGTAGTAAAACAGCACAACATTTGACCAGGTACGAGGCGTCATCCACAGTAAGTAGCCTAACTACCTCTAACACATCACCTTTATTGTGATGGTTATAAAGTGTGGCTTCATTAGAATACGAAACATTTCATTCGTCGCCTGAGCGTTCGATTCGATACTCAGCATCCTCCTAAGGCATCTCAAAATTGAAAAAAAGTATTACATTTTTAAAAAAAAGTTCCTTATCAAACATCAAACTGTGAAATGTCTAATTATAAGTTCTATTAGCCTTAAATGAGACCACCAATACATTACCTCTTGTTATAATGAACTAGAATATTATGAAACAAACTCATAGAATCTGGAGTCAAAAATTATTGTGGATATACACCTAGATTAAGTGCAGTGTTTTTTTAGATAAAATAGTTATAAAAACAAAATAAATGATGAATGGAAAACAGGAAACTTTAGAATGACTATAAGATATTGATGAACCTTTCATCAGATGTCATTGATTATTAAACAGTTTGTATAATGATCAATTACAAATATATCATTAAAATGATTTTGGTTTATTATGATTGCCAGGTTATGGTATATAGTATTTGAATAATTCTATAATCGAATTACAATCATACTCACACATTTAAGTTGTGTGCGGGTGTAATTGAATGTATACGTGTTGGGTAATATTGCTAGCACGTGCGATGTTGAACCTCGAAGTCCATGTCTTGTCCCGTGATTTTTAATCCGAAGGCTCGAGCAATATGACCGAAGACAATCAGTTCAATATGTTGAAGGGTGGCGAATGCATAAAAAATGCACAATAGCATATTCAAATCAAATGGTATTGATCACATACTCGTAGTTAAATCTTATTGTTGTAATTAAATAAATTTTGTATTTTCTTCGACTGATCAAAATTGTTTTTTTTTGTGTTTCTCTACACGTCACTCATTTCAAACGCCATGTAAGATCTGAATTGTGCTTATATTTTAAAGTTGTTGATTTTTATTATTCATGTAGTAAATGTTGTCCTGACAAGTAAAATATACTAAAGAGGCATTTCAATAAATTTAATTTTAAAAACAGAACCAAATTACCAAACATTTGGATAAATTATGGAGATATCTGAAAGTAATCCCTATAGGACGTGAAAGGGTTAGATGTTTTACAGATGCACTCAGTACCATATATCAATGCACCCAATACTAAAAATGCAAGCATACAATTAGAGTAGAGTAACATATTGTGTTTGCTATACTTGGTAACTGGTGATTCTTTCACCCAGTGTGGCGACCGCGTCTCAGGGGCTGGAGCAATGTATTATTCTGCAGCACTTTCACCCTGGAATTATTTATCAATCAGGAACGCCGACAGCTCGCTCTTATAGCTAATAAACTTTGATGCACTTTGTTTCGCTGTTATCATCAGTATGCAGGTGAAGGATTTCATTATAAATTTAATATTTATATTATTATAAGTAAGAAAAGTAGGTAGTTAAGATAAAGGTGAAATTTGTTACAAGTATGATGCAAGGATACTGTGAAGAATGGATTATTACAAAGTTTCCTTAAACTGAATAATATCCTGCCGTTTCAAACGGTACATCGTAACAAGAATTAAATATGTTTCCATGCATATCATCATCACATCATACTTACGGGGTAGGAGGAGAAAAAAGATTTCCATACTTTTCTATTCAAGAACATAACTTTCGTCTCCTCCACATTCATACATCTCGTGACACAGAATCTTCAGTTATGTGTTTCTCTCTTCACCTTTTTTTAAGATCTGGTATATTTGATCCAATCACATTGACCAGTTTCAAGGTTTTCCCCTCATCATTAGGGGAGCACAAACAGTTTGATGATGAGGTGTTAATCTTGAAACCGGTAGAGTTGTACCGTTATATTAAGTGGAATAAACAATGTTGGACTATACGTATTATAATACTCTTTTCATATGATTTGTTTTTGACACCTTTTTAAATAAGAAAATAATATGTATATAAATATATTTGTGTTCATATATCATAAATATTAGATGAAGATAAAAAGTTTATATTAAAATAATTTAGTCCCGTCATAATCCAAATAAAATTTTTATATACTCGTATACTATGTTTTTCAGAAAAATCACTTGAAATGAGAATTATAAATCCCGAAACACATTTTTTTGTTTCTTTTGGGGATCAAGTAAATCATTCAATTAAAATTATTTAAACTCATTCATAATTTACCATATTTACTTTTATTATTATTGCATTTTTGGCTTTAACATTGCTAGCACAAATCTTCCCAGTGTAAATGGATTTCCTATGGATTAAAAAAATATGAATCCTGCATCAAATTCAGGTCATGAAATATTACAAAACTGAAAAAAAACGATTCGGGTCCTTTTTAAACCTAAAATGATTTCACAAAAATACATATTACGAGTATTGATCATCGAATATTGCAGAAGTTGTAACAATGCTCGACAATATTTTAACCGACAATGACATCGATAATATGGCATCAATAATTTCATTTCATACAGTAATGAGCGTTTCACTTCAGTTCCAGTTGCCACAAGTTACTTTTTTTCAATCTTCGTTAGGATTGTAGTATTTTTTCCTCCTTTCTCTCAATAAATTTGCTATAAAGTGTGGGCAGAATCCGCAGTGTGATATCAGAGAAGAAATCTGTTCGAGGGTTTCGCAAGTTTATTTTTCTTTTGCCGCCCGAATGCGTTATTTTCTCACGTAAGAGTGTGGCGTCGGCAGCGGCATCTTAAAGGACTAAGGCACTACCATAAAACAGGTAACAGAGCTTTTCACTTCGTTTATTTACACTCGATTTCAGGATTCATGTGCTCGTTTGGAAGAAATAATTTAAGTATTTTGTTTTTTTTTCTTCTCTCTTTTCTTTTTATCTCTTATTATTGAGGGATACTATCTTGATTTAGATACTTTCACTTCCATTGAAAGTAGTGGTCGTAAATGACGAGTCCATTTTGAAGTCATTTTCCGCTTCCCTTTTCCGGCCTTTTTTTTCACTTATTATATATCTTTTTCTCTTACTTTTTCTTTCTGATAAGGGGCTTTTCTAGCATTTTGTATTGATTTTTCAATTATTGATAATCATTTGAATTTTTCATCATTTCTGAAAGAAGTGTATTTGAATTATCCATCATATAAATTGAGTAATATCTTATTCTATCTTCTTCAAAAAAATAACTTTTTTTCGCTGTTTATACAATTATTGTCCGTCAGTGGGTTTGCTAATTAGTCTGACATTTTTAATTTGATTCCAGAGAAGATTTGGTTTTCTTGGCGGATTGTTTTTGATCTTAATTTTTATTACTGACGCTCAGTGATTTGTTTGCAAAAAATTTTATATGAGTCATTAGAATGTGCAAATGAATCAAGATCATGTGTGAAAAGAATAAACAGGTTAAGTGATACATGCGTATTAAAGATAGATAAATGATAACTGTATATATTCAAATGTCAACTGTACTAGAACGATAGGAAAGATTTTAACAAACACTTTGTTCAAATTGTATTTGTGTCAAGCGCAAGAAGTTTGAATCGATAAAAATGTTTAAAAATTGAGAAGAGTTTTTGTGTTTTAGGATATATGTGAAAGAAATAGATTATCTTACTTTAAAGGAACATTGTGAGAGCGGTGTTTATTTAGCATCATCACCCAGCATGTTATATCAGAAACATTGAGGGGCCACAAAATGCCTCCATCCAGGTCGGTTCGCAGTCTAGCACTTTACGTCCTTAAAGTGTAGATTTAGTGGTCGAAATAGTTTCGAAACAATTTATGGCTGACGTAATTATCTATTTTAAGAGCTTTGGAGATTAACCCAATGGCATCTAGACCTATGGGAACTAATATTTATCTTACTTGCTTCTAGAAAAGGAGGAGTTCGTGTTATTTTTGTTCCACTACCACACAGGTGATGTTCTACTACCACACAGGTGATGTTCCACTAACACACAGGTGATGTTTCATTACCACACATGTGATGTTCAATAGTGATAAAAAAATTGTTCTCAAGATAATGATAACGACGAATTAAATAATTAGTTTCACAACTCTTCATCATCATTATCATCCCCATCACGTTATGATCCTCTTCAGGTAGACAGATAAAATAGAGCTCAACTTAATTCTAACCTCAATGTTATTTATCTTTCAATTCTGTCATGTCCATAGTATATTCTCCTTCTCCTCCTGATGTATATTCTCCTAATATAAAGGTTTCATACTTTTTCAGAATTTTATTCATTGAGCTCTGTCACAATTTTATAGATCTTCCCAAACTTTTTGAACCTTTTATACTACTTGTATTACTTATTTTTGTAAATTTCTCATAACAGTCTTTCTACGTGGCCAAAAATCTCATCAATTCCTTCGTCATCTTAATTACTACATTTTCTTTCAATCAACACTCTTTCCTATAATTCTTATTCCTTGTTCCGTCATATATTGTTTTTAACAGCATTGATACTACTTTCATAATGCTTTAGTTATGACTAAATATTTTTAATTAAAAAAATAAAGTTAATTAACATGTCTTTGCGTATCTTTTTAAATCAATGTAGCGAACTTAATGAATAATTTAAAAATGTTAACAATTTATCACAAAATATATGAAAATAGATAATGTTTTGGGGAAAAGTAACAACAAATTGGTTTTGACTAAAAATTTTAATAAAATACACAACATTCACCCATCTACTTTTTCATATTCTTATAAAGCTTATGAAGAAAACATATAAAGCTTTTTCATATTCTTTTAAAGCTTATGAAGAAAACTCATGAAATTTTTCTACAGTTTATGGGAGGTGCATTTTCTGGTTCCATGGAGAAACGATTCAATATGTAAATAACTTGTCTAAACAATCAGCAGTAAATCACAGTTCGATGGGAGTAGCGGATATTATATTCCTGATATGGTATACAGAGTGGAAAGTAAGGTTGTTTTTCTTAAAATGAGAATTTTAAAGTTTTTTTAATTTAAATCAGAAAAATTCAAAAGTAATTCAAAATCGCTGTTCAAATTTAAATGTCATATGTCTACGATGTTTTTTTTTTCATTGGAGAAATATACTTGCTTACAGAAAGATGATTGAATAACGGTTAAGAAAAGGGCTCGTTGCTGTTACTGTTCCATTGTTAATATCTGATACTTAATTCTTAAGGTTCAAATTCTTTAAAATAAAGCATTATAAAGATACAGATGTGGGAGACTAATGCTTTAGAGTATAGACTGTTCATCTCATATTACTAGTTTATTTATACATTATAAAGATACAGATGTGGGAGACTAATGCTTTAGAGTGTAGACTGTTCATCTCATATTACTAGTTCATTTATACATTATAAAGTTACAGATGTGGGATACTAATGCTATAGAGTATAGACTGTTCAACTCATATTACTAGTTCATTTATATATAAAAAATATGGTACAATTATACGATGGCTCAAGATGGAAGTTGATACTGTAATGCTTTTCGCCAGCTCACTAATACCATTTATGTGAGAAAAATATTTGTTGAACAAAGAATATAATAAATTCATGACAGGACTTAATGTGACATCTTATCTCAGAATGTTGATCCCGTATTACTAAATTCAGAAAAATTATTTATCAAAATTACACATACGAGTATATCTCTCGTCGCTGATTTTTCGACATTGGCGTTAAAAACTCCTGCTTTTTACTTGAAAGGAAAAAACATAACGAAAAAAATATTTAAACAATTTAAATACGTATTTAAATGAAAGTGATTTCAAAATTGACATTATATAAATGATTTTAGTGTAAATGATTCACCATCGATTTACACTAAAACAAGTCTTAAATAAACATTTATAATTTTAATCTTTTTAACGCTAGATAAATTTAAATGTGTCAATTGCTCAGACTTACCATAAAAAAGTGTTAAGAATATTTAGAAAACGAAAAAAAATGTACATACCAATATTTCAACACATTTTTAGAGATCTCAGAAAGTTTGAGAGAAAGAAAAATAATCTCAACGAGTCACGCCGTTAAATATAAACATTTCAATGACAATAAACAAAAAAGTTACTTTCATATAAAATACAAGTCGAGATAAGAGAGAGGCTTAATTTAAAAGGACTTTCATTTAAAATTTTATCTGTTGGGGAGAAATAATCAAATAAAAGGAGGCAAAGGTGACATGATTCTCGAAACTCGTTTCAACACGAAGGCTCAAAATTAAAAACCTTATATCACATTTTCATATGCATAATAATCACGATCTAACGTGACTCGTAACGACCCTTTCGAAAGAGTTTTCATTATATTGCCTGGATCTAAAAGTGCATGCAATAAACGGCTCTCATACGGGAGATATTTTTGGCTTATTGCACACGATATTACATTTTTTGTAATAGCCAATGTGACTCCAGGTTTATGGATTGTTACTGAGTCGTATTTTGTAATAAATTCATTTGAATATGAGATTTTGCCCATCTGATATTTTGATCTCATAAGTTTGATACACAATTTCGAAACTTAATTTTCACCTATTTTCAATTATTTATTTATCAAAGAACTAACATACTAAACAAAGATTGGCAAAAATATACAATATGACATGTTGCAACCGTTATTTGTTTAAATTATTCATATATTATAAAAGTGATAGTAATTTCTCATTAAATAAAACAGACATAAAAAGATAGAAATATCGAAAAAGTATACATAAAGTTTAAAAAATAGTTTTTGTAAAAAACAAGACTGATTGAACTTAAAGCATAAACAGAAAATAATACTGAAACTTAGGTATTTAAAGAAGAAAAATATATGAAATCTATTGTGAATTCATATTTGTTTCCTGTAGACAAGTCTTAAAACTTTTTCTTCTTCTTTTTCAGAAGCTGGCGGTCATCATGACTATCTTGACCCTTGAGGCATCAGATCTGAATAAATATATGATATCACAATTATTCCATTCCTGTAAGTTTTCAACCCTCAATCGAGATGAATTAAGTATATTTATCCTATTGTCAAATCCCTGATTAAAATTTCTGTAAAAAATAACATTACGGAATCTCTCTTTCTGTCTCTCTCTCTTAATCCTTCTCTCATTAACCAAATGTTATGGACTAAATCTGTAATGATTGCGAAGTAATGTCATATTCTTAAGAACATTTCTGAGCTACTTTGCATTAAGTACTAGACATGAGAATAATTATTATAAAAAGAAAATTCGTCAAGTGCGGTATAGAGAGCAAAGGCACTTGAACTTGGAAATCAAACCCACTTTTTTACAAAAAATTGAATAAGTTGACTGTAAAGAAAGAAAAATGATAGCTATGGCGATTAGATTGGATATTTCTCCACGTCTGCATACGTTTGAATAACAATCATATATAACGATTTACATTTTTATAGTTAAAATTTAAAAATCACATTAAATAAACACTTTTATAAAATTTCTCTATATTTTTCCTTTACAATCTGGTGAGTGAAAAAGTCCTTTCTAATTGAAAATGGAATATTAATCATGTCTTACAAAAACTAAGTCTCAATTGAAAATGTTAATTCATATCATCTTCCAGCGCAAGATAATACTCAATTGAAAACAACCATAAAACGATGTAATTATCTTAGAGATGTTAAGCGACTGTCTACATTGCGGAATTGAGAGAAAGCACTAGAAGTAAAGACAAGTGGGAGATCGGGATGCTGTGGGAGGAGGCAAGGGAGTCGACAGGGCTGCATTAGAGTAGGCGGTGGACGACAGCAAATGTAAATTACATCAGAGACAGTTATTTATTTTTCCCTTCAGTGACGCCTCCGATGTTACTTCCAGTTTCCAGTTCTAGCTATTCGAATAAAGAACCCGTATCTAGAGGTATAAGGGGGCTTACCACTGGTCTATTGTTGATAGTAAAATATTTTTTTAATTACTTGCAAAATGTTAATGTTTCTTGTGTTTACATTTCTAAACTTTCATAAATAAGATGAAACAAACTGTTATTTTTTTTAATTTTCCCCAAATCTTAATTTTATAACACGACGTTCAATGATAGGCACTTTTTTTAATTTTCCTCAAATCTTAATTTAGTATTTATCTGTTAAGTATTTGATAACGAATTATTATTATAAATCTCGAATGTCTAACTCGTTTAAAACTACATAACACATAAGATATTTTGCATCAAGCCGAGGACTACATCTTTTAAATATTTGAAAAAAAAAATGAAAATGGTAAGCTACCAAATAACTTTTATGTAGCGTAATTTGCTATAAAATATAAGAATACGGTATCTCAAATGATTTTTGTTATATTATTCAATAGAGAACGTTGCCTAACGAAATGTCTGAAATTATCGATAAAATGTCTGAATAGATAATTTGATTTGATAAAACTCATGCCCGTAGTGTAAAGAATTTTAAAATGATTCTAGCTTATACGAGTATAGTATATGATATACTATACATCAACATTAACTGTGGACGGATATTATTTGGAATTTTCATCAAGCTGTAAAGTTTTTTACAAAATGCTTTTTTTTATATTTTAAAAATAATAGATACGACCGAAGTCATGTGTATCCTTATACCCTTATACAAAAATATATTTTGTTAAACGTATATTTTTTTATTCCAATAAAAGTAATGAAAATTTTAAGTAAAGAAAAGCCATTGGGTAAACCCAGACAGCGTTTCTTGAACATTGTACGGACTGATCTGAAAAAATTGGGAGGAAATAACGATGTTAGCAAAAGAACTAAGATCTTCTTAGATTAAAAAACATCATTTTGGAAGCTTAAGCATTGTGAGAGCTGAACGTCCACCTGAAGTAAGTTCGTAGAAGTTAAGAAGATAATTTTCCCTACACCCGTAAATTCTCAAATAAGCTTTTCGCTAAATTTTGTTATATTATACTTCCAGGTAAATAAAATGGTGTCAATGTATTTTTTTGCTGAGAGTTATCGATTCTTAAAAGTGGTTGCAGTTCAGACTTGGTTTTTTATGAGTGAATTTTGGGGGTATAAGTCAGCTGTCTCATAATATGAAATGATCAAGTAAGATGGATGATATAAGCCGTTTGTCTTGTGTACAATTTTTTATCAAAAAATATAATCTGAAAGACTTACAAAACAAATACAGTATTTGTCTGAAATTTATGATGAACGAGGAAGAGTAGTAGTCAAAATTTTGATCGAGAGGAAGGTAAATAGTTTGACAAACAGAAGAACATGCATGATTAGAGGCATGATAGGAAGATGTAGAGATTGTAGATACATAAGACAAATGTCTTCGTTGTTTAGCCCTAGGAAATAAAGTAATAGTATTTATTTTATAACTAAAATTTAGTGGTGCTTAACACTTCCCTTACTGTGCTAAAAAATTACGCCAGTTACGGTGATGGCTACTGAGGGTACACTAAAAATGTATGTTTTAAATTAAAATTATGCAAAATCTATTAGTTTTTTTTTTTAATTAGCTATAAACATCATTTTATTGTGTAATAAAATGTCGAATAATATAAAATAAGTGTAAGAAATGATAAAATAATAGTTGAAACAGAGAAGTGATATTTCTATACGAATATAATTTTCCCACTGCGTCGTTCAGTCTGCGCAACGTTCAGAATGCGCATGACTGAAAAGAGGTCTCCAACCTTTTAACACTTCCCTTACTGTGCTAAAAAATTACGCCAGTAACGGCGTTGGACACTGAGGGTACACTAAACATGTATGTTTCAAATTAAAATTATGCAAAATCTGCTAGGTTATTTTTTGTTATTAGCTATAAACATCATTTTATTATGTAATAAAATGTCGAATAATATAAAATAAAGGTAAGAAATGATAAAATAAGAGCTAAAACAGAAAGGCATTTCTATAAGAATATTATTTTTACGCTGCGTCGTTCGGTCTGCGCAACATTCAGAATGCGCATGCGTGATAAGAGATTTCCAGCCTTTTAATTTTTTTTCATAAAATTATACAATAAAATGTAGCGTGTATTTTTTTGGCAATAAAACCATAATTCGAATAAAGACAATAAATAACATATAAACAAAATATAAAATGAATATATAAATTCAAAAATCAAGGTTTTAGGGCGAGAAATTTATATAGTATAAACAAACACGAAATTCAAAATTATATATAAACAAACACGAAATTCAAATCAATAAAATTTATGCAATTTGGAAAATATAAACACTACAGAAAATTTGAAAATAGGACAAACATATCATATAATCAAAGTTTAATCCTGTGGAGAAAGTTATCGCAATTGGGGCATGAAACCACTTTTTTTTTACTCTATTCTACGTACTAAACACGCACGTGTTTGACAAATATTGCAGAATAGCCTGTTTTTTTTTCTCGAATGTTTTTAATAAAACCCACAACTTCCTCTTTTGAGGACCTCACGGGGTGCCAACAGGGTATTATTTACTAATGTTTCGGATATTGACTCGCCACAATATGTTAAAACTGTATTAAAAGCATCTTGTTGTTGCTATTTTTCCTTTTTAAGATATTGGGCATTGCCAATTCCAAACTTAACTCTCTTTTGAAATGTTTTCGGTGGTATTAATTATTTTGTTTCCACTCTGGATATTTGTCTATCCATAAGAGGTATGCATTCAATGCAGCCATATCTATAATTTCCATAAAAAGACGGAAAGGCCATCTTCTCGTTGACCTTGAGCAAGAGTACTCGCAAGTAATTTAGTCTCCCGTATCTACTCCAATTTTCGTATTATTATAATGATGTATAATTACTATAGTGGCTTTTGTTTTTCTGAATAATCAATTTCTGCATCATTGAATTGAGTGGATAATAATAATACTGCTTTATTTTTTGTGGTACACACGAAACAAGTATTTTATTTTCAGCTACTATGGATTGTTTTCTCTCTAGACGGTATAAATTCAAGTGAGATTACTCTTTTATTTTTTCGAAGCGTGCCAGTTAGAGTTAAACCTTTTAATAAAAGATTATCGGCTAATTTGATGGAGGTAATAAAAATACCTGTGGTTATCCTCCTGTTCGTGCCATACTGCAGTTGAACCATTTCTATAACTACTCAGTTACATTGATTTATCTCTCTACGATTATTTATCATACCAGAATAAGCCTGTAAATTTGTTATGCGTCATATGCCGCCGCAGTCGGCAGCAACCCAGATTTTGATGCCATATTTACCAAGTTTAGACTTCATGTACACGCGAAATGAACAATTCTCTCTAAAGTTTGGCAAACGTTCATCTACAGTTATATTCGAAGATGGAGAATAATTGCTTTTGCACATATCCATAAACATTTTTGAAATCCACTTAATTGGTTCTAATTTATCTGAAAAAACCCTGATATCTCTCTTCTCGGGTTTCTTTATCATCAAAACGAATATGACTGTAAATATAGATGAATCTATCTCGAGACAGAGCTGTTGTGAAAAATGACTGGCAAAAGGGACTTTCACTTATCCACAATTCACTCAAAGATAGCTTTTGTGTTCGATTTCTGCCAGGTGCGAGCAATATTCCAATGAATTCATATAACTCGTCTTTTGATATTGGTTGGTTCTTTTCTGAATGAATTCGATTTAAATGACGATTTGTTTCTTAAACATCACTTTTACCACCTCTTCATTTATAAACAGACAACACATATCTTTTATGGAATGTACATTTATACTTGAATTTCTCAGTCCAGAATCTTCGATGAGAATATTTGATACCCGACCGATGCCTCGAAGATTGAGGTGGTACTCGTAATGAACTCCATTCGAATCCATGTTTTGATGTAAATAATATTTCTTCGTCTTCTTCACTCGTCTCCAAATCAGAATATACTTCATCCTGTACCTCGACAAAATCTTCTGATTCTGATATATTGCCTGTCGCCTTAAATTCCAAATCGCTATCATCGCCGTCGATATTTCCCGCCATCTCAATTATTATATTTTTGAAAATGAAATTATAAATAAAATGTACATTTATTATAAAAAGAGTAATGGTACAATATAACATACCAGATAAAAAATGATAATAGAAAAAACATACCAGATAAAAATTAAAAATAACAATCAGGATTATAAAACTGGTGACGATCCCCTGGAACGGGCGCTAAACGAACTGTCAAAAAAGAATGAGTGTTTGACATTTCGTCAATTCGCGATTTAAAATCATTAATTTCTGTTGAATTAACTATGAATGTTTTGTTTCCTAATGACATCATTCAAATCATAGAGGTTTCGATGAGGAATACATAAAGTATGAAGACCCTGCAAGCAGTATATTTCGAGAAATTAAATAAAATATAAGTCATGATCACTCGCTATCCATCACCGTACGGCAAGTGTTAAATATGAAGAAAACATCTGAGTTCTTACCTGGCGTCTTCTTGGTCTTTTGCTGTTGTGGGGATACTATTAGATGACAGTGATTGTCCCTTGTTTTGTTACCTCTCATTTGATGAATCATGTGAGTCCGTGAATTTTTTGATACAAAAAATTTATATGTGGTAAGGTTCTCTATAGTGCGTTGATACACAGCAAGTTGGAACGTTAAGAATTGGTGTGGAGTCCGCGGTACATTTGTTGTTACAAAATGGTGTACAAATTTCAAAATATTTTTTGAGGGACTTCTATCTACCGGAGTGCGGTAACTATTCGTTGCTTTATGAAACAATGTTTCCCCTAGAAATTAGTTGGCATTCCATTTTCTATCTGTGAGGAGGGACTTAGGATTCCCTATAATATATTTAGTTTGTTGTCAGGAGCAACATCAAATCTAACTTTGTTGAACAATTAATGGTTTTCTGTTCATGAAAACTGCTTGATATATAAAAATATTAAACACATACCGTCATGTCATTTCCCCTGCCAGTGTAGACGGCAATGATAGAGCGCGTGACTCTATCTTAACACAGACAATAAGCCTCTTCTACATCCATACTTTTTCTCATACAATTCCTGGAATTTCCATGACTTTCTCTGTAGTATTTTTCCTTTGTTTCGTGGGCCGTTTTCTTTAAATAGAGCCTATGATATTGTCATGTTCAATATATGAAATAAAGCTCTAAAAGAAAAAGTTTTGAGCATTCTCATTGAGTAAGGTTAATTGCTCATTTGGGGTTTAGTTATTTTTTAAGCACTTTTATATTGCATATATTTAATACTAACCTATCAAAGCAACTAGGTTTTGCCTGCATATGTAAGCAAATCAAATTAATGAAATAAATTCTTGCTAAATACCTGATCCCTTCCCTTCACTTCCCAAGTCCCTTTACTCATAGATAAGCTTCGTTATTCAGTGTATCCAAGTGTTAATTTTGATGTTTTTCCTGGTTACTATTATTAAAGCACTCTCAAGACTGAATTACCTAAACCAAAAAAAGGCAGGCCATATTTTAATGTACCCATAGGAGTAAAACTACTTTAACCTTGATTCTGCAACAAAGGTGGACCTTGTTGGATACAACTAAGTATTGGCGGTTATTTTATTTTTTTATTTACCCTGATAAATATATTGCCACGTGGCAATCTCTTCCGACCAACTAAATATATGTTTTAATGGGTCCTAAGTGAATATCTTTTTTAAATCTGGGTTTCAGCGGGAATCAAACACGCTACGTCCGGATCGGCAGACAAGTGTCTTACCACCAAGTCACGGAGGGCATATAAGTAATAGATCTTTTTTTTTTTATATATATCGGAACATATTATTTCGAAAGCTTATCGCAAAAGTTTTCTTAAATGAGCTCAAAAATCTTGTCAACAGTTTATGTGCAATAGTTTCTTGAGTATATCAATTTGAAATTATAGATTTTTCAAAATCAAAACAAAAATAAAAAAATGTCTAAATTTTCGCTAGTGCTTAACCATATCGTAAATTATGCATGTTAGCCACGTAATAAATGAGCTCGCTGAACTGTGGCGCGTGTTAGCACTTGCCACCGTGGGCCAAACCGCCCCCTCAGGAGAGGGCGAACGCGAGCAAAAAGTTAAACAAACTTTGCTCAAAGCCGTACTTAACTTTAAACACATTTTCAAGCTCTTTAACAGTTACAAAAATACAAAACACTCACCGTAATGAAATACTATTTTTCGTCCAGTTTCTCATGGTGACTGTTTTGAATTTTTAATTCAAGGCTTACATAAAATATATCCTATTCAACGAAACCCGTAAAATTTAAATTCAGCATATATTTAATACGTACCGTATTTAATGTTTCATCTTATCCTTAAATGACGCCTTTTTAAGTGGAACTTTTTATAAAAAAGAAATATAAATGGGGTGTCGGAAAATTTAAATTGTAAACGTTTGCTTTTGTTTCCATTCTTTGATACAGATATGCTGCAAGAAAAAAAAATCTGGTTTCATAATACTATATGTTAATTATAAAATAATACGAAGAAGAAAATAATTGTGTAATAGTTTGGGCATGTATAGCGAATAAATGTAGAAATACTAACATCTCAAATATGTAGTGCAAATATGAATGGAAGGCTTGATAGATAAAGCCCAAGGAAAGTATGGTTGGATCAAGTGAATTATATTATGAATAAAGGAAACATAGAAAGTCAGAGAAATCGTATGAGTTGTACGAGGTGTATGAATGTGACGACCTGCGTAGCCTGTTGGTAAGACGCCTGTCTTCCAGCTCAGAAGTTGCGGGTTCAAATCCCGCTGGAAACGAGATTTTTCTTAAAGAATTCCAGTCTGGTTTTCATTTACGGCCTTTTAAACATCTTCCTGGAAGGTTGGAAGAGATTGACACTTGGCAATAATCTCGTCAGGTGGTACTGCGTACAACAAAAATATAATACAATACAATAATACAATTTGGAAGAGGCGAAGGATGTGTGTCGATAGTTTGGTGCTCTATTCTCTATGCTTACCCCGACAGGAAGATGTCGTGATGGTATGTATGTAGGTATGCATCTAGTCAATAATGATACGTATTTTGCAAAATGATTTAATTTTCACCCATTCACATACATTGTCTGGATTAGGTTTGCATTTGATATTATATAGTTAATTTTAAATGCTTTAAAATTATTCAAATGCTAACGTATTTCATTTTCATTAATCATTAACATACTACAGTCCGTTTCCTTCCTATTGATCTACCTTGATCAAGGTCTGTAACTCTTCTACGCTCTATTGGATCGCTGTATCTATTGATCACAGAGATGTCCTAGTTAGCGTAATTGGTCAATTTTGATAGTCATTTTGGCATCTTTATAGATGTAGTTTAAGTTTTGAATCGTATCTTTGCCTTCATACTCCCTAATCATTTTTAGAGCTTAAAATTCTGTAGAAGATTATTCTTTCAAAGATGTCCAAGGCTCTTTCAAGTTAAGACTGAGAGTTTGGAACATGATATTTTTATTTTAAAATGTTAAATATCTTAAACCAAAATTTACAAAAAAAATTCTATAGATTTTATGAATAAATTTTAATTGCTATAAACTGAATGACAATTGCATTTGTTTTATTTATCAAAATATATATTCGTAGTGATCTCCCAAGTATCGAATATTTATAAAAATATGTATTCGTAGTGATCTCTCAAGCATCGAATATTTATGAGAAACATGTTTTCGTAGTGATCTCCCAAGGAGTCCCAAGTATCGAATATTTATAAAAACATGTATTCGTAGTGATCTCTCAAGTATCGAATATTTATAAAAACGTGTATTCGTAGTGATCTCCCAAGTATCGATAGTTGATAAGAAGTTTTGATAATATAAATAACCAGGAGTTTTTACTTAAATACAATTTATTTTGTTTGTAGGAAAAATCTTTACCATCTGTTTTATTTTTTCTAAAAATTCATCCACCTAAAATTTAATGTTTTTTGCAAGTTCGAAGAAGTTTCTGACATTTCATCAAAGTTTTGATATATTGTACAATTTACTTTTTTCTCAGAAACTTTTTCGTTTATTAGTGCCTCGTATTTTACACTTCTCTTTTCGGCTACATAGTGAAGCAGGTTTAATGCTTTGGATCCATTATCCACTCGCCTCTTTACGGACAAAAATATACTAGGTTTGCCATTTTGCTGAGAATTTTTTAATCTATGAAAAGATTCTCCCTCGTACACTTTTCTGTGAGATCTTTGAAACACACATGGGTACGACATAAATAAACCTTAAATTAAAGATTGATTGGTTTCAGTTAAGTAAACATTTGATATTTATTTCTGCTGTTTTCGATAGCACTGATCGACAAACTTTTGTCAAATGTACCGGAATTAAGATTGTTTTCGGTGCCGTACTCATGAACTGAGCAGTTAAAAGCATCACAACTCGCACGTGGAATGACTTTGTTGAATTTTTTTTAATATATATATCTTCCATAACACGGTGTGCAAATTGAGGATAACACTCCTTAATAAACTTTGTAGGCATAGTTCAGTCACTTCACAGGAAGCGTAACATTGTTCCTCTTGTCATTATTTTATATTTAGACTTAAGTCATTCCTCATTTTATTGTTATTTTACGTTATTAGTTTTTCTTGTTATTTTATAGGTATAATTAGGTTAAACCAGTTTCAAATGTAAAGTAAATAAATAAAAATTAAAAAATACTTGAGTATAAATATTTAAAACAAAACAAATAGCAAACTTCTATTGTAATCAGTTGAATATCATTTTAATACGTGAAAAAGCCTTTTTTAGGAAGTTTTACGCGGAAAAAGTATGATATATAAACGGGTTAAGTATCTTTTTTAAATACGATTAATTCGGCTCAGGAAAAAAATATTGATGAACATTCATGTCTGATATTATTTCCGTTAAAAAAAACAACAAAAGCGTCTAACTCTAGTTTTTTCATACGCAGACTTTTCACATCTATTTGGGAGATGTATTTTACTGTTTAAAATGAAATAGTAATATTATATACGAGTACGTACTTATAAATTAATGAAAAACTTACATTTTGTCTAATGAATGAATGATTATCAGTAAAAGAAAAGTATAGACCAAGGTATAAATAATGAAGTTGATATAAATAATGAAGTTATTAAGCAACTGTAATAATATAAATGTTTGGGATGTTAGCTGATGCTCAATGATATCTTTACCCAGAAATCAATTTAAGAGTGATGATGGTACAAATCTGTTTCTTAAAAATACAGGACTTCCTCTGCTACAAGACTATCAATCGAGATTTAGTATAGAAACATAGCGTTGTTATATATTTTTATGCTTTTCTATAGTATTGAAACATGGTCACTTTCTCAGGCCACCGAAATAAACAAAAATATTTTGATTTATGGCTATCGTAGAATGAGAGTTTTATTGGTAAACAATGTCTGGAATGATGGCACCTTAAAAGGGATGATTAAAGATATATAAGTATTACCCATCATCAAAACAAGAAAATCGGAGACTTTGGACATATAATGAAGTAATAATTTGGGCATACAGTAAAATATGATATCCTTCAACCGATATTGCAGGGGAAAATTCAGGGCAGAAGTTTGGGAAGAGAGCGCATCTCTTAGGTGAAGAAATTATGTGAGTGGTATCATTGTGGTAATATATATTTGATCAAAACTGCTGCATTTAATACTACCTATGATGATCGTCTACACCCAACTAGGAGAAGAGCTTCAAAGACGAAGATATACACATAAAAATAAGGATATTTATAGACTAGTTTAAATAAATAACTTATTTTTAATATGCCATTTATTCATTGTCATTGATCTCGTAAGGTAACTAATTTAAACTAACTAAAGTAATGAGATGTCAAGAGATACAATTGTGGTTTTGTTAATGGTAGACACAGTAGAATAATGATACTTTTGAGTAGTGATATAAAAACAAAATATTTAGTACAGATATACTATACACTCGCTATTTGAAGCACATCAAGGAATTTACAATATTTCTTGAAAACCGACTACATTCGCAATGAACCAGAACGTAGCACAACGATGTTGATACCGTAATTTAAAAACCAAAATTACGTTCCAGACCGTTAAGATACAGTTCCAGGAGAATACCCATTTCGGGTTCTTTCAGATACGCAACATTTGTATCAGTTTTTACTTTGTAAAAGTCCACTCGAGTTTCATTCTTAACTATTTAGTAAAACTTAGTACCTATCTTCATTATCATCATTCCTACAATCCAGGATGAGTTTTGTTTGCCTTAGGATTTTCTGCCTTTTACATCTCTCAGCAGCATTTCAATTGGTTATACGGCAATTCTTTGTCACACTCTTCAGTTGTTTCAGCTTAGGTCTCTCAACTCTCCTATGCCTCGTTGGATCGCTGAACAAAGCCTTCCTTGCAGGATTAGTGTACTGTCTACGGTATAAGTGCCCAAGTCACTGCAGTCTAGCAATATTTTGACAGAAACAGTGTTCGTGAGAAGTGGTGATTTTTTTGGGATAGTATTTTTGTTTTCACAAACTCCCTCCATCCAAAAATATCCTGAGCCATTCTGCAAGCATCCCATTAGGACCCGTCATGAGATAATCCCATATGGTGGGCTAACTAGTCGACGAGATCTGGTATTCTAATCTGCGCATGCCACCAGTAGCATCTGCAGAGTGTCAAGTTCTTTCCTAGCAAATTAACACTTTCGATGTACACAGTACCTTGCGTGTTTATCGCCATGTGGTAAATTCTTCAAGTAAACCATAATTATATTAAAGAGGCCTTCAGCAAAAACTAATCTGAAACCTTTTATTAAACAGGGTACTAGCAGGAAGCAAACCTGGAACCTAGATGACAGGGTATTTAATGCAAAAAATATTTAATTTAAGTATTTTAAGGTATGCTTACGTGTTGAATAAGCTGACGAAAAGCATTTTGAAATGGTTTGGGATGTAGAAAGAATAAGCAATGAAAGATTAACAAAACAAATATACAGTACAAATGAGAGTGGTGAGCATGATAGAAGAAGACCATAGAAAGTATGATAAGTTCAAGTGAATGATATTTTGGAAATCATAAGAGATGTGTGAGAAGGTGTATGAAAGCGAAAATTTTCAGCGTCTTTCCAATCATAGATTGGCGCTACGCTCAAACAAAGATTGTTTATTGGCCTTTCCAGTTCACCGCTCGTCGTTTTTTACATCGTCCTTTACTGTCCATGCTGTGAGACTCTGGAATCAGTTACATACCAACATAAGACTCACTCCGTCTTTGGCATGCTTTAAGAAGCGACTGAAAAAACTTTTAATTTCTAATCAGTAAAATAACGTGTTTTATTCCTGTTTTTTTTCTTTCTTCTCTACCATCCCTTCCTTTTCCTTTGATTGATGTTATCTCACTTTGTGTGAAAAGGAATGTTCGGGTTATTGTCCGTCTTTGAGGGCATATGCTCACGTATGTGTTTATGGATTTCGTGGGGATAGATAGTCATTTGAATGATTTATGCGACCACGTAACTTGCTTAATTTACTTTTGTCTGATTGGTTGGAAGAGATTGCCGCCTAGCAATAAGCCCGCCAGATTGTATTAAAAACAATAAATAAAAACTAGAATACCTGGTGCTCAGTTCTCTCTGCCTACTCCTACAGGGATGTTATATTATATTTGTATGTATTTTTAGGTGTCAGTAAATTTTGATTTATTATTATTTAGTGGACGAAATTACTGTACTGTCGTCCTTGTCTGAAGCTTTTTAATGATATATAAGCAATAGAAATTACCAAGGAGAAAAAATGTTGTCATGCAGAGAACTCACCAACACCAAAGATGATAAATCAGTAAACAATTTTATAAAATATATGTAATAAACGACCAAGCTTTTTCACTCCACAAATAAATTTAAAAAAAAGCTTAAACATAATTTGTTTTCAGTCTTGAGTATTCCTAAATATCAACGATGCTGTCAAATACGCCGGAGGGTGCAAGATAGGACGGAAAGTATTTTTGCGTAATGAATAAAAAATAATGAGAAAAGTTATAATGAGCTGAATTTTTCCACTTGATAACAATATTGATAAATCTCATATTGATTAGGAGCATTTAGACTTCAAACTTGGTCAAAGAATATAAATTAAAAATACTCAAAAATAAAAACATCAAGTATCAAAATAAACACTTTTATAAATGATCTATCGTCATGATTAAAAAACCTATGAACATTTTTAAAATTTTATCTTTAGGGTTATTAAATTATTAAATATGTATGTTATTATTGAATGTATGAACAGAAAGTGTTAACACTGAAACAAGTTGAGGAATATTTGTATCTTGGAAGCATGTTCACGTCAGATGGTCTCGTGAAGTGCAATATTGAAAGAAAAGTAGCAACAGTCAATCGATTATAAGATACATACGAAAGTCTAGTTTACTGGGGTCACGACAAATGAAAAGCAACAAACTCAGATCCATAAACCTATGTGTCCACTTTAAATTACCTGTTGTTTTTCATAAATTATAAATTTATAAAAAATCTTGTCTTGTTGAGTGATGGGATATACTATTTCAAGAATAGCTAAGCCGGTTGGGCATAATGGAATCTTAGTTTCAACATTAGATTACGAGAGCGGCACTTGTACGTGTCAAAAAATTATGAAAGTAGGATTCGTGTTGTAGAAATGAAAACGTTTCATGGAATGTGTGAAAAATAATTTATGACAGAATATAAGGACATTAAAAAAATAATGCGTATTGAAAGAAGATGCACTTAAGGTAATTAGTGGTATAACAAAGTTATATATTATTAAATATCTTGATATAGAGCTCCGCAAATTTAATGTTAAGTGATAAAATGATAGTCCACAACAATATTATAGTACCAACTTTGATGTATTGAAGCGAAGCGTGAATAAAGACTGGAAAAATACTAAAAGAAGCTAAATACATGCTGTAGATATGCGTCCTCTGAGAAAAGCACATGGGGCGACATTGAATAACAAAATAAGAATTATAGTCATCAAGGATAGATATGAATTTAAGACTGATGTGTGAAGTAAGATCAAAAAGAACACTCTGAGAGGATTTGGACATGTAGAACAAATGAATGAAGAAATTGTTATAAAACGAATATGCAGTGTAAATATGGTAGAGGAAGGTCCAGGAAAGTGTGGTTGGATCAAGTGAATGATATTTTGAAATGAAATTTTAAAAGTCAGAGAAATCGTGGGAGTTTTATGAGAATATAATGTGTGTCGCAGTTGGAAAGTCTGGTTCTGTCTCCTCTTTGTCTACCTGATAATAGCGTGATGGTACGTACAAAGTTAAACCCGAAATCTTGGATAGAAAAATACTTTCATTATTAGATTATATCTAGCGGCTTTATATATTTGTATGGTTTATATACTAGCAAATTGTGATAATAGGTCTTTGCGAAAACAATGAATTAATTGCTTGAAATCAATGCGTTTCCCGTGTGCTCCATTATAATGTTGCTCCACCCGACCAAATAGTATGCTTGGTTTCAGCTGAATAAAGTAGGTGATAATTGTGCGGTATTGTCGTGAATAATGAATAATGTATATATTCACCACGTATATAATGTATATTCCATCTGTATTACCCACTATAAATGAGTTTTAATTCATACATTATTGTTTGTTTTAATTTAACTTTAAATAATTTATATATAATTTATATAATTTAACTTCAAATAATTTATGCATAAATTATTTGAAGTTAATTCAAATAATTTATCCCTATATTTAAAAGATACGAAAATAAAACACATTTTAAGTTATTTGTAAAAAGTATGTAATACTTGGTATGTCAATTTGTGACAGAAAAAGAAACATAATTTATTGTTCAGGATGAATTTGATCTACAAAAATGTGTATGAAGTATGGTGAAAAAGAGCACGTTGAAGTGACTTGGACGTGTTGACTTGGACGAAAATTGAACTAAATAAATCTATAAGATAAGCATTAATGTGAGTCTCTGCAAGAGAACCATCGAGAAATGTATGGCTGGATCAAATTAATACAGTCAGGAAGAAGAAAAGGTAAGGAGTGAGAGTAAAGAAGGAGTTCTATGAGAATATGCATGGATGTTTATGAAATGAAATAATTATATCATGATAGAAATGTTTGGCACTCTGTCCTCTCTGCTTAACCTAGTAGGGAAGTTTCATGATGTTATGTATGTATGTCCAAAAAAATCATCAACCTATTCCTCTTTCAGGAATTCAAAAGTTTTCTGAAGATTTGAATGTTATGTTACGTGTTTCTATTGATGAACTTGATAACACTTATTTCCTGACGTTACAGGTTGAATTGATCATAAAACTATCTTTGTCAGATTTTTTCCCATTTTTATTTTAGGACCTCATTCCAGGGCCGTTTTTATATTTTTATTGTATTCTGAACTCACTATTCTTCGACCCAATTTCATGAAAAACTCTGGTATATTTACAATTTTTCGAAATAAACGCATTTATAACATCATTTTGGATGAAATAGGTTTAAAAGCAAACTTATATCAGAATTCGTCAGAATTCAATCCAAAGCTTCTATATTATTTTACTTAGTAAACAACTGTAAAAAACTTGTATACTTTACATTTTCATTTATAATTTTCTTTTTATTTAAACAACGCTACTATTACTAGAAAAAATACATTCATAAACAATGTATATTTTGTACCTCTTTGGCATCCGAGCCAGAGATGTCGGGTTCAATTCCCATTGGTATCGAAAGATTTGAGTCTGTCTTTCATTTCAGGCCCATTTAATATAATACCTTTCCTGTTGATTGTAAAAGATTGTCCAATGTCAATCAACAAGGTAGGCTGTACAAACAATTATTAAAAAAATCTGACAAAAATAATGTTTTTATGCATGTCAGCTATTCATTACTTTTTATATTTATAATCGTCTTAATTCTTTTTAAACTATCCATTGAATTTTAATCACGTAGAAATATACAGGTAATTGAGTGAAAAATGCCTCAAAATAAACCATTAACGTACCTACGAGTACTATTTGCTTGCGAAAAAAACCTACGTAGGTTTTCTTCACAAGTATAAAATATTTTATTTCAAGAAGTTTTATTTATACTCGTACATGGTGGTTTAAATGACCCAAACAACAGATTTTTTTAAATTCTGAAATAAAAACAAAACAATATTTTTTAAATTAGTGATTTCTTTAGATCTTGCAAAAATCTTATATAATTTTAACCAATGGCTGACCTCTTGTTGCTATATAAATCAAAGCTCTTCCTAGAGCATTTCTCATAACATTTACACTAATTTCAGGCGATATTTCTACTTTTGCTGCTCAAATACTGTTCTTTAGTTTTAGTCGTTGGCTTGTTGGTATAAACAGATTCTTAAAGGTAACCTAACAGTAAAAATCAAGAAATGTCGGTGGCTAATCCATGTCAGAAAAAAATATCTTTAGAACTTCGATTGTGGTTCTGGTTAACCCACGGATTTTCATAACTCAGTTCATTGAATTAATATGATGAATGTTCTCGATCATGGGACGATAGCGGTCGCCGTTTACAGTTACGTGGCTACCCGCAGCATCTTCGATGAAATAAGGTCCAACCACAAATCTCAACCATATCCTTCACTGTACTGTCACTGTGAGGTTATATTAATCAATGATAATTCACGTATATATTTTCAGCACCCCTATAGCGGCTATTATTTTTATCAATTAACATCACTGCTGAGGTCGAAATAGGTTTCGTCGCTCATTTTAATTTTACATAAATATTGAAGACTGGTTTTCGTAGCTTGTTGTTAATAATAACGTATTTAAACAATTAAAAAGTATTTAAATTAATTGCCGTATTAAGACAGCTATTGTAGAGATTGTCAAAATTCAATCAAACGTCGTTACATTATAATTTGTTACATTAAGTTTTCATCACCCAGTATTAGCAAAAAAATGTTCATTGTTTGTGAATTCAGTAACTATTTTGTTATTTTTATTTACAAGCTGGAGTTTTATGAAGTTATTAGATCGAGAATCCATCAATAAAAAAATATAAACAAGCAAAGCGAGATTGGCTTCCAACATCTTTTAATTTATTTCATAGGAAATGGAAAAATAAATTTCCTTTTTTGTTGAAATAGAATTCGCCTAAGTTTTTTAATAAAAAGGTATATAATTTCTTTCTTTAAAATAAAACTCGACATTTTGATGTGAAAAAACCCAATTATAAAGTTTGATATCAAATCAAATAATATCAAACAAACAATTAAAAATAATATCAGATTTTTTATGCTTGAATATCATCTCCAAATGCGAAATATATTCAAATATCAGTCAATAAAAATATTTATCTCAAAAATGTTATATTTTGTACGTTTTCGAAAAGAAAATAAAACCTGTGCTATCAAGTTTTTAAAAAAATTCAATAAATTTTAATTTTTCAGTAAAATTATTCTTCGTTTCTTACCGATATTTTGACTACAGATCTTGGCAAGATAACATATTATGTGAGATAACATTTTCTAGTAAGTTTTGGATTATTTTTTTAACTGTTTGCTGTTAGACTGTTTTCCGATTAATTATTATATACTTAAGGTTAATGTAAAATTGAATAATCAAACATTAGGAATATCGGAATGAGTCACAACTCGAGGCTAGCTCAGCGGTAAAAGAAAGTGAATACAGATCTCTTTCGTCTCACGATTCGACGGGCAACAACACTAGAATTTCTCACAGCATTCGTCTGAGGATAAGGTAATAACAATGAAACACAGTAGTAGTTTAAATTAGATTATTTATTATCACTACCGGATCAATGATCTCGGTAGGACTAGGTAGAATTTGAATAAGAATCTGACTCTAATAAATTCCCTTTAAGAGTTTAACTTTAAATATTATTTCTAACGATCGCTCTGGAAGCGTCGTGACCAAAAGAAGCAAGGTAGGGTAAAATGTGAAATTACCAAAGAATTACAAATAAAATAGGATCACAATACATTCAAGATTATAATGACGTAATAGTAGTAGTCCTGGCCCACCAGGAATCCTTCGTGTCTGACACCACTTGTACGCGAAGTATAGGAGCTAGAGCTGCGGATCGATCCGTGACGGCCGTGAAGACGGCCTGTCCTAGCACCCGCTTGGAGAACGGTGGAGATCTCGTTGAAGGAATTGAGGAATGTGAACTGGCCTTGGAGTATGACGTCACAGCAAGCAGCGTGTCGATATAAGAGAATTCTCAACGTAGAATTAGAAATGGTCGGAATATGACGTAACAGGAAGCAGCGTGTCGATAGAAGAGAAGTATCGAAGTAGAATTAGAAATGGTTGGAATATGACGTAACAGCAAGCAGCGTGTTGATAGAAGATAAATCTCGACGTGGAACTAGACTCCAAATGTATTTAGAGTTTTTTGAATTAGACTCGCAGTAATTATTAATTAAAATAATTACGATATAAAACAGGCGGACGTGAACCGAGCAGCACTTCATCCTCCCAGATTGTGCCCGGTCCGTCCCGCGGGGGGCAGCCTTTATATTCTTCCAAAATGGTGGAGGTACTGTTGACAGACGAGCACACCTGCAAATTCGGCTTTTGGAACAAATATGAAACCCTTTGCCGTGAGTCGGAAAACCGCCTCTGAAAATAATTATTATTTCGATCACGTGAAATTATTTCTAGGATCTTAGAGAACATCGTGATTCGTATTGATTTTGACACGCTCGATGCGAATGCACAGAATTAACAACATGTTAAGATTCTATTTTTTGCAAGGCTCACCCTTCTAGATCAGAATGGCGTCATCTAGTTCTTTTGGGAATTTTTATCCATTTTGACTTATATACTCCTCACAAAGAATAAATAATTTCCATGATTAAAAATTTCAAAGAATAAATAATTTTGCAATGCCTCTCTAACATTATGTTTTCTTAAACTTTATGAAGTTTTTTACTCTTTTCGAATATTTTTTCTTCTTTTTAGTGGACCTTGTTGGCCTAGTTAGTAAGATGCTGGACTACCGCGAGTTTTAATCGTGAAATTACCCAAAAAATAGCTGCCATTACCAAAACATGCAATGATAAATTGCGATTTCCATGCCTACACCTTCTTATTGATTGTTGCTTCAATTCTGAGTACTTACTCTGATCATCAACTATCCTTCTACAGCACAAACGTTCTTCTGTCCTGTGTAGCACCTCTTAAAATGAACAACTTACTGCTTATTTCACCTGGTTTCTGATACTTTTGCCTTTCACACTTCCCGTTACAATTGACCGCTTAAGGCTGTCCTTCTCCGCGTATTGTGTTAAAAGTGTCGCCAGATTCGTCTTGTACTTAGCACTGAGTATTGCAACAACCAAGAAGTCGTTAGCAGTTCGCATTCTTTTGATGTCGTCTAATTTTTTGGGATTTAAATAATTGATATTGACATTTTTTTTTCTGATCAGATATTTATTTAAATATTTAATCTTTCATAAAAATATTAAATGCGTGTCTGTTTTAAATTAATTTGAATATTTGGTTTGATTATTTTTAAGGTAAACCTTAATATAACACTATTTAGATGAGTAAATTCCATTCATATAATTTAATCTCTTATTTTAATAATTTCAAAAAATGTTTAACGACAAAAATATTAATTTGGTTTTTAGCAAAGTTATCTTAGTAATTATTATAATGAATTATTTAATAAAAAATCTCTGCTCATTTATATAATTGTAACTGACTTTGAAATTGGACAGAAAACCGTTATTTTGATTTACATTTATCTCGGAGGATTTTGTACCAATTTGAAGTTTTAATTTATACAGATAATCAAAGCAATCAGGTTGCGAGTACAAATTCTAGTTTGAAACTTGAAAAGGCTACAATTTGCTAAATCTGTTTCCATTATTCATGTATTCACATACATCGTATTAAACCATCTTAGAAAGATAAATCTGATATACTAGTTTTATATATTATAGTAGTTGTAGACAAAACACAACAAGTATTGTTTATGCTCCCCTGATGATGAGGTGAAAACCTTGAAACCGGTAGGGTTATACCGTTTCAAAAGTGTAATAAACAGTGTTTGGTGAAACAAATTACAATTTAGAATCGTTTTAATGGAAAGGTGATCCGAAGGGTACAAGTACATTAAAAAACACAAATTCTCGATTTTATTTATGGTGAAACCATGTAAAGCCTGTAATGAACTTGTCTTATTCCACAACTATCAAGTTTAAGCCTCTTCCCTTAATATATAAACACTTGAGTGAAACTTTTACTCTCTGTATTCATATTTTTTACAAATACTTATAACATACTTCCAAATTCCACATTACGATATACTGATGAGTTTTTTTTTTAAAAGCAATCCACCCTAACTAGGATGATTTGTGCCACAAAATTAAAGACATTATGAAATTATATGAGTTGATATAATAAAACCAATTTTAAAATATGACAATTCTAGATAATTCCAAGTTTCAACTGATTGAGCTTCCAAAATTTAACAATAGACCTGTAAATGGAAAAGTTTCTCGAATAAAGAAGAAACGCAATATTCATTGGACGCAGCAAAGATATGGCTTTTAGTAAATCAAATATGTCTCCCAAAGGACAACCGAAAATAACATAGTCTATAGTTTCATCATCCAAAACACACTCGCAGCCGGGATCATCCACAGTACCCATTATATAAAAGTAGATGATGAAACTTTGAAACCCATTATATAAAAGTAGATGAAATTTATAAATTCACGAGTTTCTGTTTTTATTTGGAAATTACAAAATTCATTTGGATTTTATTTGGAGATTACAAAATATGTTAATAGGATAACAAACTTCTATAATCATAAATGAACTTGTGAAAACTTAATATTTTAAAATTAATAATTAAATGATTTTACGGAAAAGAGGTGCCTACAAAAAAATTTAAATGTTGCTATATAATCATTTTTTTATACAATTTGATTACAAATTTTATTCAAATTCTCTATGAAATGTTTTGTTTTTATTGTGATATAATGAAATTATTAAAACAAAATTTCTAAACATATAAAATTTTAAATTATGACTGATGTGTTGAGTAAAATGAAGGTGAAGCACTCTGAGATGGTTTGGGCACGTGGAACGAATGAATGAAGAAAGACTAACAAATCAAATATACAGTGCCAATGTGAGTGGAAGGTAGAAAAAGATCAAGGTAAGTATGGTTGAACCAAGTGAATAATATTTTGAAAGAAGGAAAAGTAAGAAATAAGAGAAATTGTACGAGAAATTTTATGAGATATATGGATGTGGAAGAGTTGAAATATGTGTATCGAAAAAGAAAAATCGGATACTTTGTCCTCTCTGGCTACCCCAGTCGGGAACCGGCGTGATCGTATGTATGTATAAAACTAAATGATTTAATTAAGCAAAGATGGGAAATAAATTTCAAATTTTATTTTCAAAAATATTTAAAAAAAAAACATAATATCATCACATTAATTATTATTTTCTAAAAAAGTATTTCGAAAAAAACATAATATCATCATTTTGAGTTCTTGGTCATTTGAATTCAACAAATGTATAATTGCATTCGATGTTTCATTGATAGAAACAATAACAAACAAAGAATGTAAACAAAACAGAAAATGATAATCCCGTCTTTCAAAAGTACTTAACAATTATTTAAGAAGAAGTGCTTAACTCATATTTCAACCAACTTTCCATTTCACGTGTCATCCATGAGATGAAACGTGAAAAATAAATATCAGAGACACAGGTATCGTTTTGTTTAAGTTTTATTATTTGGAATAGAAAATATATGTTTGAAAGGGTGCAAAATGTTCTTTTGATAAATATTTGATTTAACGAAACAATACCATACTTGGATGCATTGTAACAAAAAGAAACAAAACCGTTTTAGAACTAAGGGCTATTATACACGTGTTCACAGGTAGCACCCTTAAGTTCAAGCAGGAGGACAAGTTAATTATCTGAACCGAACACTGAGCAACGCGCAGGAACATTTCCACGATTGTACTGAGTGTCGCAGCACGTGTTCACTACACGTGAGCAGAGCTGATTCTAAAGAATTGTTCGCCCATGTACGAAAATTATTTATAATCTCTTACGGAGCTGGTAAAAGTTAGTCGATGTTGTTTAATTCGAAGTTAATTGAATTGTCGCGACCGTCATGAACACTTGAAAAACAATTTTAAAATGTGAATAATACAGTTGCCACAGGAATTCATTAGTTCGAAAACGAAATACTATTGAATTTTAAACTTTTGATGCTAAAACTTATCTTATATATTAGGATCAATGTATCATAATTGTTTAGTGATGGTGAGTTGTTTATACTGAAATGATTTTGAAAGCAAATTTTTGTCTAGAAAAATCTACGTATGTCTCATCCGATTAGTCAAAATATTATAAGATTTTGTAATGATTACTTATAAAAATTTGTTGCATTCTGAATCCTATTGCCTTTATTATTTCAGGTTTGATCTATCTGAACTGTGTGCTTGCTGAGATACAACGATTTGCACACAAAAATGGGTATAAATTGCAATACGGTTGAATAATTAAGTGTTTATATTAAAGTTAAAGTGGTTTTACTTGAAGATGAATTGTATTATCCTTTTTTGTGTACAATACAACCTGGAAAATTGATTGCCATACGACGATCTCTTTCAACCAACCATAAATATGTTAAATAGGCCTAAAAGGAAGGTCAGACTCAGATCTATTTTAAAAAATGGGTACCAACAAGAACCAAATTCACAACCCTGGAATGGAAGACATACGTCCTATCAATTCGTCAAGGAGGTCATCGTTGGCGATGTAATGTGTTTGAAGAAGATAGTAAAAATAATATTTGATTTATGATGATAAGGGTTCTCAAGTTGCTGGCGCTTCAACAGCTAGATGTAAAAAAAAACAGCCAGTGCGCTTCAAAAATGCGCCTGTGTGATCAGGCGACTTAACTGAATCAAAATGTGATATATGCGGGAGTGAGTGGGAGTGCGCGTCTTGATTGGGCTATTCTCTAAGAAAATATCACGTGATCGATATGAATAAGCAGCTTGAAATTGACTTGGAATGGCGAAGGGGTCCTCAACACGATGATCAGCAAGCACAACGTCGTTTTTCAAAACAGCATAAGAGTTTTGTCTAAGGTTGAATACTTACGCAGACATTTTAAAGATATAGTGAATTTAAATAACCTCAGTATTTGAGAATACTCGCCCCATTAAAATATAGATAAAATGTTTAATTTCAATTACAATTAGTTTAAGTTTTTTTAATGGGATGCCGAAGAGAACTGTGATACATGAATAAATACATCATCGCTTAAACACATATCTTCTAGAAAAGGGAAAGAAAATAATACAATTTAGAAATTTTTCTTGGAATTTGGTGGAACTCCATTTATTTGGGTGCCCGAATGCATCACATGTTTTTTACAATAGGCTAGAACAGCTCTGACTAATGCCGTTTTCTGCCGGTACAGGGTTACGTGCTGTTAATAGGTGCTCCTTGTGGATTTCAATTTCATTTGTACCGACCTGGTGAGCATTTTCATTACCCCGCCATAGTGGGCCGAGAGGGAGAATTTATGTATCATCGCTACAACAAACTGCAGGTTGCAAGCTTTCAGCTCTGTTTGTCTTGCAATTTTGCTTAAGCTTGAACTAAATTTTGCAGTCCATGTTTTTAAAACATGAAACTGCTAACTTTTAAGATACTCGTATAAATTCCTTCACGGCACGAAGATTTGCACGAAAAAGTTTAGTTATTCACTAATAAATTTAAAATTCTAGAATTTCTATAACATATGCAGTATTTGACTTAGATCTTTGACTTCTTTATAACTCTTATATTTCTATTGATTAAGTGTTTTAATTTTTTTTTAAATTTTAGCATTAACTTTGTTGAACTTTATTTTATATTATTTAATAATATATTATCTTTTTATTCCACTTGTAACATTAATCTATGTTATACGTGTGTTTACTTCTTATCTCGAGACCCTCTCCAGGCGAAATAAAAAAAAAGTAATAAATAACCAAAGAATGTAAACGGTTTCGTTCCTATTAAAAAAAATCTTTGCGTCAATAGACCATACACATATCCAATGTCACATGACATTAATTTGACATAATATTGGTGTCGCATCAAATCGGGATCATTCCACTTGAAGAGGGCCTCGGGATGTGAGGTAAAAACACGTGTAGCGGAGATTAATGTAATAAGTGCAACAATAAAATGTTTTACATTATTAAAGAAGATTATGTTCTTAAAAAGGTTTTAAATAAATTATTCAGAAACCATCTGAATCTAATAGCAGATAACCTCCGTTTTCTTATCTGGGAGATACAGTTCGATTTGCACTGGTACGTTTTCAAAACTATTCCTGTCGTGTATTCATTCAAAACTTCTTTTAATTTTTCAGGTGGCTTGGAAGACATTTTTACATGGCATTAAACCAGCCAGGTTGTATTATATAGAACGGAAGTGTATAATACAAAACTATACAGATGATATCATTCATTAAGATTTTACTGGTCACTCATTATTGCATTAATAATTAGATTATACGACATTGTGACGACCTTAATGGCATTGGTAAGACGCCTGTCTTTCGAACCGGAGATTATGGATCCAATTCCAGCTAGAACGCAGATTTTTGAAAAGGTTTTCAGTTAGGTTTTTACTTATGGTCAATCATCATAATTCTGGTTGGCTGGAGGAAATTGCCACATGGCAAAAAAATACACAAGATTGCGCTGTATCCAAAAAAAAATTGTTATACGTGATTATAGTTACCCGACATGATTTGTTTAGTAATAGTGGGTTCGAGTCCCGAGCTAGAGCGCCCTTGAAGAGAGTTTGCTCTCTAAACAGCGTTATATAAAATTATCTTTTGAATTAAATAAAATTATTACTCTCCACCTATAATTTTTGTATTGATTGGATTATGAAAATTAAGAACATTAACCGTCATGTGACGAAAGTTAGGAATAGACCTTGCTGATTATTTTTGTCTTATTTAAAAAGAATAGATATGACCGAAGTCAAAAGTATCCTAACACCCTCGAACACTAACTAGGTGGAAAAAGTGTAAGTATCGTTCGAGGGGAGTAGCACAGCGCGGGGTTTAAACCGACGACCTTCCACACGAAAGTCCAGCGCGTTACCGCGGGGCCATGCACCTCATATTATGGGATACTAGTCTATTTATGAAATATTTTTCCCCTTCCTATTCACACACATACTAATTTTGCCTCATTCAGTTCATATATATCTTGCCTTATATGCTTTTTTATGCCTCATACTGCTAAGTTTTCAAAATGTCAACGTTTAAAAGATTTTTTCTTCCATTTTTCCATTGGTATTATTTCCTCTTCCTCGCTCTGCATTTATTTCCAATATGTATTACTGTTGGTTATTTGTGTGTGTCTAAACCTACTTAAATGTTATAACCCTCGTGGGTTATTTGGTAAAATACTTGAATTCCATCTGTAGATTTCGAGTTTGATTCCCAATGGAACCCAAAAAAAAACCAAAAAGTTTCAGTCTGGTAAAATAGTTCGTCTGGTAACGATCGCAAGATGTCAATATTAAAACAGTTTAAATTCATCAACTTATTTTATCATCCATATCAGTCAATCATACAATAATTAAATATTTTTTACAGAAATTAAACTGAACTATTTTAATTTAATGATCATTTTTACAATATTTAAGACTAAAGATAAGTGTGAAAGGTTTTAATTTGAATGCGATAAAAATAAACACCATTAAAAAAACTTGTCGTATATGGTAAATACGATTTCGAAAGATGTCATATACACATAATTCCCAACAACTTCAAAAGATTTAAAGAAAAATATAATTTATTAAGTGTAAACGTGGCATACTTAAATACTTAGTCTTGTTCGCGCTCTGAAATATTCAAGGGATCCTACAGAAACTTAGTTGTATGCAATGTGTTGCTACCTGCTTAAACTTTGACGACGTTAAAACAGTGTTTACATTCCCTATTCACATTTTCATATCCAGAAGTATGTGCTTATCTTAAATTATTTCAACAAGACCCGCATACTGCACTAAGATAAAAGTTTGCTGCAACCTTATTCTCTCCCAGCAAAGCTCTTCCGGATTCTTGGGTGGGTGCATTTCTTAAAAGATTGTGCGCGATAAGAATTATTATGAAATTTTCAATTTGCCCTTAGTTTGGTAGATATT
>OX463844.1:19593377-19758377 GCA_949825065.1 Odontocerum albicorne
TATATATATATATATATATATATATATATATATATATATATATATATATATATATATATATATATATATATATATATATATATATATATATATATATATATATATATATATATATATATATATATATATATATATATATATATATATATATATATATATATATATATATATATATATAACGATATTATTTACTCTCTTCAATATAAAGAATTGACGAAATTTCATTAAAATCATCATAGGTGAATTTATCAAAAAAAAAAAAAGATTATGGCTTCGCTAGAGGATGAATTGGTTTGAAGCTCCACTAAAGAATTCCGAGTCATTTACCTTGAATTATGAAGCGACACTCACTCGCTTCCTGGAGGACTCACATGGAAATGACAAGAAATACGACCTGGTACCGGTACCACTAGATCGAGCGGCTGCTTGTGACTTATATAAGCGAAAAGAGGAGAAAATCTTTTCTACTTACTCTTAGACAAACGGAGCAAAATATGTGTTTTTATTCTCATGTAGAGGTAATAAAATTACCGTGTCATCTATCTACATTTTTGTCTTTTCCAATAATATATTAAAGAAATCCATTACATAGAAATAACACAACTCAGATATCCAATACGGATCTAATAGGAGCACAATCAATTTTTCGAATGGTGATTGGTGGCTAAAATTGGTGATTTAGAAGCCCTTGATTGAAAAATTCAGAACCATGAGAATATTTAAAAAACGTATCACATATAACCTTTTTTTATATTTTTATCATGCAGTATCCTTTCGTATTCAAAATCTCAATCATATATTTTTGACAGTCAAATAAAAAGATATTTAGAAAAAAATGTTTATTTGAAAAAAAATGATAAGTAAGGAAAAGTTTCCAGATTAACTAAGTTATCAGAATATGCCTGGAGTTCAAAATAACGAGTTGTTTTTATTTCAACAATGAAGATGCTGTAGAAAACAATAAAAAAAAAAGTATAAACAGAAAACATATACTATATAGAGAGTATAATAAACTTATGTAATGTATTTTATTTTATAAGTTTATTATACTTTCGTTGTATAAATGAAAACCTAGCGGGATTATTGCGATTTGACGATTTCTTCAAATCAATTAGAAAAATGTTAACAAGGCCTTTAGTGAAAATCAGATCGAGTTATTTTTAAATAAAATTGGGTACCAACGGGAGTTCAACCCACAATCTCTAGGTCGGGAGAAAGGCGTTTTACCAACTGAGTCACGGAGTTTGTCATCGTTCCAAATTATATATGTTTAAAATTTCTCATTAAAAAAAACGCACTTTGTGTATTCTATAGCGAAAGTTTTCCAATTGTGTTAAAATACAAAAGTTTATTTTGGACCATAAAATTTATTTGCGGTCCAAAAATCTCAGTGAACACAATAAAATAAATGTACATTGGAAACTTTTATAGCTGTTTTTCATATATATCTGTGTCATACAAGTAGTTAAAATAAAATTAAATCCAATTTTGTGCAGAATTAAATGAGTCAGTTTATGGCATGCAGAAATCTTCGAGTCTTGTTTTATTCCGTGTGTTTTATGATGCCATAGCGATCTCATCCGGAACGTGGATTTACTGTCCCATTTCTAGTGAAAATTGTTTGGAAGAAAGAAAGAGTACGACGGAAGACAATGGGAGATTTCACTTTATAAAAGAGGATCTATTTCTAAAAACGAAATCTGATAGAGACATGGGTGTTTTAAAATGTCATGAAGCTCATAATATGCTGAGTATTTTCATTATTGTAGCTTATATAATATAACGGCTCGTCAACAAAATATACGTAATTTAAACGATGACACAAATTTTATGAACAATATTCATTTGAAGAGTTATATTTTACAGTATAATATTGTATTGTAAGATTTTTCCAGACGGTTAAAATATTTACTATAATCATGTTCACTTTCGATTGAGGAAATATGATGAAATAGTAACAATATTCGTAATATTTCTAAAAATTTACTCAGAAAACATGAAAAAATAAAGTTTTAAGTTGCAAGATTATTAAGTTATTAGTTTCGGATTTTACATGGTGAAACTCAATAACCAAAAAGGCTATGTTTAATATTAATTTTCTAGTCACTATTTTAGAAGTTTGCGTAGTATTTATTATATCTAAAATAAACTCTATATAATTTTCATAGAAAAATTTTGAAAGGCTTGAATTTTTTAAATTTAAAATATCAATTCATTTATTTTTTACAGGTACACACCACACAAAATTGAATCCAAATGGTTTTCTGACATCAAATCTTAGCTAGCAAAATCGTCACGTTTGTGATATCTAATATACGAGTAGATCGTAACATACTGTCTCTATCAATATATTGATTTAGTGAAATCTTGAAACAAACACTCGAGACCTATGCCCAATTCTTTCGTAGGTTCAAATGAAATACGTTTGCTTCTTTTGTTTTCCATCTTTTTTATGTATCTAATTAGGAGGACGGATTCGAGGGATTAAGTACACTTTCTTCCTTCATGTTGATATTGCGACCCAACTGTGGAATTAGAAAATAAACTCCGAGGCAATCGCTATTCTAAATTAAAGAGGAAAGACAAATTGTTGTCTCGTGTCCTATATTTTTTCTTTGATTAAGCCTTTATTTCAAAGACAAGCTTTTACAGAAACAATTAAGTACCAAGTAAATAAGTGAATTTCCGAACTTACTTTCTGAATTCGATTCAAAAATGGGCAGATGTGGAAGAAGTTAGCGAGAAGGAAAAGAAAAAGATCGGCTCTTTACAGACGTTGGGTCAAATGTATTAAATTAAGTACTGGATGGCTTAATATTTCTAGCAAGCTTTTTCAAACTTTTAATTAATTAAAAATTTTGTTTTTTTTTTGTGAGTCCAAATATAAAATTATTCAAATGGATTCATAAATAATTGTATTTTACATTTATTTTGACAAGAAGGTTCTGTATAACATGATTTTGAAGGCACTGTATAACATTTGTAGGAATTCTCTATGTAAAATCCTATAGTCAAATACTAAATAAGGTACGTAATTGTACTTATAATCAAGAATCTCGTTAAATTAGTATCAATTCTATTAACTCTGATTCACAAATTTCTAGACTTCAGAATGTTTTCAATGCAGCTTCAAGGTTGACATATGGTTGTCATAATTATTACTATATTAGTCCGCTTCTAAAAAATCTTCACTTAAAAATCTACTACTGGCTTAAGCGTAGCAAACGGATTGATTTCAAACTTTATTTCTTTGTATTATATTTAATTTCCTTAATGGGATATTTCCATTGTATCTTTCAAATCTGTGTCTGTGGGATGTTCCTTCGAAGAGAAATAGAACTTTAAAGTCGATTTATTCTATAAAAGTTATCCTTTTAAAATTAGTATTAATGGTCATTATAAAATACAAATACTTAGATTTTAAATCATACCAACCCCCAATCCATATTTGGGTTCTTCGATATATTATTTATCAAGATGATCTCCGTAGCTTAATGAGTAAGACGCTTGACTTCCGCCCGGGGTCACGGGTTCGATTTCCGATGATTCCAAAAAAAAAAAACAATGTTCTAGTCTAGTAAGAGTTATAACACTATTTGTACGATAGGACTACGTATGCGCGTATCGTTGTCTCTTCTCGTGCACTAGTGTGATTCGTGAATTCCGTGCCTAATCCAATCCTACCCGATGGTTTGATTACTGGGGCCGAGGAAAATGTCGTTTCCCAGCCACGATCTTCAATATTTCCAAGTCACTAAATCAGTTATGTTGATCTGTACTAAATAAAAGAAAGAAAAAATATCGATATTTTTAACTTTTTAAAATAAGAATAATTTTAACAATCTAAATATTTATAATTAATGGCGAGTTGAAAAGGAAACAATTCAATGGAACACCAAAATATACATAATGAAACCAAGCATTACCGAGATCTGTTAAAATTATGTTAGACAACAGCGTATTAATTCTAAAATTGATGAATTGGAGTGAAACATGGATGTAGAACAAGAATAAATGTAGCCGAATGAATTAAGTGAAGATGTGAAAAATGAGAAGAATATGTGATGTGTCGATGTATAACAGAATAAGAAATGGATGAATGTGGACTAAAATTGGATTTGCGAAGTATAGTGAAAAAGATCACGTTGCGGGGGTTGGACATGCTGAAGGGATTAGTGACGAATGAATGACAAAATAAATGTTTGCAAGTAGAAGTAGGAATCGTGGTAGAAGACCACCGAGAACAGTATAATTGAACAGTATAACAAAGTGAATGATATTTTGAAAAAAGTAAAGGTAAGAGTAAGACGATCAACATGAGCTGTATGGGAAGATGTATGTATGTGGAGAAAGCGAAGAAAGTAGATTACGATGTGAACGTTTGTCGCTCTACCCACTCTTTCCACCTCTAGAAAAATGGCGTGATGGTATGTATGCATGTATGAAACTAAATTTATCTGTTTCAAAACGTATTTAATGTATTGAGATGTATTTAATTTAACTAATGCAAGAAGAAAATAATATAAAAGTTTCTCTACGCATAAAGAACCATTTAAGTCCATTTTCGCAAGAAGGTGTATTCGTTTGTGGTAAGAAAACTAAAATACTTTTACCTTTAAGGCTTTTACGAAACAGATGTTTTAGAAGGGCCTTGATTTTAAGCGGCTAATTTTATGATTATCCGGAAAGCTTTTTCTTGTGAAATAAGTGAAAGGCGAGAAAGTATAAAAGAAAATGTAACAGCCTTGATTGTTAGGAAACTCTTCCTTTTTTGTATGTTTCTAATTCACTTTCCTCACTGTTTACTAGCAGAAATTATTTGATTTTATTTTTGAAGAAAAATTAAAATTATCCAACCTATTCTTTTTGTTTTTCTTCTCTTACTGCGGATCATGTGCAATAAATCTTACTCAATGAAAAGAAACGTATAATTATTGGCTAATATCATCATCATTACCATCACCACGTCATGTCCCATTGAGGTATACACCGAGAACATATCTCTACTTCATTCTATCCTGTCACACATATTTCGCTACTGCCATTCACTCTCGCCGTGCATGCTTTCATATTAAAAATGTTTTTCGTCTTCCTCATTTCGAAATTTTATTCATTTGGCTATAACACGTTTTTTGGTCTTCCCGACATTATTGTACTTTGCACACCATAAACTTATGGTAAAGTTGACCACAAACATTCCCCTTTATCTACAGCGAGATTTATGATACCAGAAAAATTATAAGTGTTTCTATCATTACCATTTAACTACTACAAACCAAGTACCACCAAACTATACATAATCGGTTGTACGTATGTCCGTGTGTTACATTAGGTGTTATCATTGTTACAATTTAATAGTTATTATATAATTAATTCCATAGTGGAAACATTTTAAATATTTCATGTATTTGACTGCGGTCAATTCTTGATATAGTTGAAAAATATAAAAGAACAATGACAAATGTATTTATTAATAATAAATGACGTTTCTGTTCAACAGAAAAATACAAATACTTAAACGAAAAAGCAGTTTATAATAAGTGAGAATATTTGATCCTTCTAATATTTATAATGTCAACACTCAATTATTATATTCAAATACTCACTTTATAATGCTGCCATGCAAATAATTAAATATAAATATTAATAAAGTTTATATATACTCTGTTCTAAATTAGTTTATATATACTCGTACTCTGTTCAACGAGACTAGAGAAGCAGCAACACAACGAGACTAGAGAAGCAGCAACACAACGAGATTAGAGAAGCAGCAACATGACAACACGAAGCAGTACAAGGACAAGGTCAGCGTCATATTAAAAAAAGCATTTAATTTAATAATTGTTGATGGATTATTAGTAGGCCATTATTATTTTATGTTGAGCGCTTTTTTCGAAAGTTTTCAGTAAAATACATAAACATATACACATCATACCATGCCCCGTTTTGAAGCAGATATGTCTAATACTATATGTCTATTACTTATATTGTATTGTTTTTTTGTTACACTTTCATTGTATAAAATACAACCTGGCGGACTTATGTATAATTCCTTCAACCAACCAGAAAGATGTCAAAGGGGCTTTATGTGAAAACCAAACTGGAACCCTTTTTTTTTAAATGTGTTCCAGTGGGACTTTTGAACTCGTAACCTCCGGGCTGGGAGACAGGCGTCTTACCAACTAGGTCACGGAGGTTGTTTATTTACGCACACAAACTTGCGTGAATAAAAGACCCTCCACATTCATAAATCTCGTCAGACATGGTCTTCTGTTTCCCATGCCATTTACATTTTTTCAGTTTAAATTTCACCAACTATCTCCTACCATACGTACTCGTAGATCTCTGTTTTATAAGTCTTTCGCGCTTCATTCTCTCAACATGGCCAAACCATTTAAGCAATCTCTTATATACAGTTATTTCACTCAGTATTATTATTCAATTTAAATGGCAAATGGGGTGATATTTGAATAATTTTTAAATAAAAAATAGATGAAATCGGAAAAGTGTTAAGGTTGGTATCGATTAACGCCACAACCATAATTAATTGTCCACTTTGCAATTTTCGTTCTCCATTATAAATGCAGTGAAGCTCTGGAACCAGTTACAAACTAATGTTAGACTCGCTCCGTCTTTGGCATACTTTGAGAATTGACAATTTTTGTCTGTTTCATCGATTACGTGAAGGCATTCGATAGACTGAAACACGCAGACCTTGTTAAGTTGCTTCAGGAACGGGGTATAGATGATAAGGATATAAATATTATTAAAAACCTGTACTGGAACCAAGAAGCTATCATTAAATTGGAAAATAACAAATCGAAAGGCATACCAATTCAACGTGGAGTCCGACAAGGTTGTATTTTGTCACCTATGTTATTTAATCTGTACTCTGATATAGTTTTCAAGGAAGCACTATATAACTTGAATCTGGGGGTCAAAGTGAATGGTGTATGCGTCAATAATATCAGGTACGCAGATGATACGGTTGTTTTGGCCGACAGTATTGACGACCTTCAAACGCTTATCGACATAATTAATGAAGCCGGTGTGAGGCTGGGGCTGAACATGAACGTGAGTAAAACTAAGTTCATGGATTTGGCCGGCAGGATCACGCAGGAGCACGTCTTACATTGAACGGTGCTGATATAGAGAGAGTGAAAAAGTTTAAATACCTCGAAAGTATCCTAGTGGAAGACCTCGACCCAGAAACCGAAGTCAAGTGCAGAATTGAATCATCTCGAGCGACTTTTAATAAAATGAGAAGCGTATTCTGCGATGATAATCTAAACTTGAAACTTCGACAACGGTTAGTCAAATGTTACGTTTGGTCAGTGTTATTGCATGGAGTAGAATCATGGACCCTCAAAGTAAGTAGTATGAACCGACTGGAAGCATTCGAAATGTGGATGCACCGGATAATGCTACGGATACCCTGGACGGATATGGTCAGCAACACAAGGGTTCTTCAAAGAGCCAAAGTTGATAGAGAGTTGCTGACTAATATTAAAATCCGAAAGGTGTCCTACTTGGGGCATGTACTTAGAGGACCAAAGTACAAATTACTGCACCTGATCATCCAAGGCAAAATAGAAGGCGTGCTGGCAGGAGGCAAATCTCCTGGCTCCGCAATATACGTGATTGAACTGTCATAAGGGGCGTTGGAGATCTTTTTCGGGCTGCCGGGGACAAAGATATCTACTCTCAAGTGATATTCAACGTTGAGGGGACCTGATATGATACTGAGAAAAAGAAGAAGTGACTGAAAAACTCTTTATTTCTAGTCAGTAATATAACGTGTTTCATTCGGGATTTTTCTTTCCCCTCCACCATCCTTTCCTTTTCCTTTGATTGATGATATCTCACTTTTACATAAAAATGTTTATGTCCATAAATATGAATAATCTGTTAAATATTATCTGCAACCATTTAATTTCTTTATTTCATTTTTTTCTGGTTGGTTGAAAGAAATTGCCACCTGACACAATTTGAACCCGCCAGATTGTATTTACAACGAAGTGTTAAAATGTTTGTGATAAAAAAAGAATAAACGTAAAACATGTTTATAAACGTAACGTTATTTTTATACAGGATGAAAATCCATTTAAATACTAAATATTTTGTTTACAAATTGGGAGGTTTGGAAAGAGTTTTGTTTATTTACATTAGCTCGTATACGTGTATGTTGCGTGCTTTGCGCTGGTGTTCAATGTTTTCAGCGGATTAATCTTATCAGATATTCAAAGAAAGAAATGTTGACATTCCATCCATCTTCTTAATACCTTAAGGTTAATTTCTTCACGTTTGCTTGAACTGGTGGATAAATTATTTTCACGTTACCCAATTATCTTTTATATAAATTAAAATACAATAATAAACAAATTTATTTCTGGAATATTAAAAAAAAACATATTAATAAATCACAGCAACATTGCAGAACTAGAATCTGTAATAAATAATAATGCTCGTACTATATACATACCATCACGCTATTTCTCTGTTGGAGTAGACAGATAGGACATATCGTCAGACTTCCCTATCTTGGATAGATTTCTCAATATTTCACCTCTTGAACATCCATACCTATTCTTAACTTTATGGTCCTACGATTTCTCATTTTTTTACATTTCGTTCTTTCAAAATATCATTCGCTTGCGCCAATCTTTCTGTTCTTTGTCTTCTTCTGCCGTGCCTTCCACTAACATCTGCGCTATAAATTTGTTTAGTTAGTCTTTTTTAAATCATTCGTTCAACGTGTCTAAGCCATCGAGTGTTCCTCTTGATCTAGCTTAATAGATGAACCTTTAGTTCACATTCATCCTAAATCACCTCATTCCGTAAACTATTATGCATAGTTCCCCCATGTATTCTTCTCAATGGACACATGTCTACAGTATTAATTCGGCTCTTTTCAGTATTTTTCACGTCCACGTTTCACTCGCATACATCATAGTTGTTATTTTTTGAAAATTTGATTTACACATGACAAGAAATCTATAAATACACAGTTTGCGAAAAAATAACAGATAATTTAATTTGAATACACAATTTTAGTGGATCTGGGTTTGTTGCCTGTCATTTGTCGTCTCTCCAGTAAACTAAGACTTTTCCTGTATCTCACTTAGGGCAATAATGTTGTTGGCTACCCTTTTGTCAGATTTTGATGCAGACCAGTTTGAGAATATGTGTTTTATTGTAACTAATGTATTTGTTTCTTATTGCTTCACGCAAGAAAAAATGTCTGATTGATTGGAAGAGATGACAACCTGGCAATAATCCCGTCAGATAGTATTTGATATAAAAGTGTTAAATAAAAATGAAATAAATAAATGATAAACAGGCCTTTAGTGAAACTTTTTGAACTCTAAAAAAATCTAGGGTGAGACTGCACTTAGGGTTGCTAAGTTTTATAGTATTTTTTTATTGCTCTTAATTCATACTTTTTTTTATTCTTTGCTATTGGAATAATATTTCTTCAATTCAATTCAAATGACAATTTTATATAGCGCCGTTTAGAGAGCCAACTCTCCTCAAGGGCGCTCTAACTCGAGACTCAAACCCACTTTTATTATGATAAACCAATCACGTCTGGCAGCTATATCAGCACCCGAGCGAATCATTTATAACTCTTTTTTATATGCTGTAAAACCTGTGAAAACCAGACTTAAACCCTTTTTTTAAGTGTTCCAGCGGGAATAGAACCCGCGATCTCCGAATCAAAACATAGGCTTCTTATCAACTAGGCTATGGACGTCGTTAAACCTCCACAGGAGTTTTATGAAGAAGACTTACAAATGTTTTATGTGGCTTCTTTTTGATCAAGGAGTTTAATTATTCATTCCCTTTGATTCCACGGTTGCTCAGGTACCCAGTTTTGTTGATTTTCAATTGTATTAATTTTATATCTATGACTAAAAAATGTATTTTTGAAATACATCAAATGTTTTAAATTTCCTTCCCAAAACGAATCATGAAGATATGATCCATCTTTCAAATTTGTCACCACAATCCTGAGGCGATGATCCCTCGACAAAACGTGACATATTAAGCGGTCGCTTTTCAAATCAAGCTTCCGTTCAAGTTTTATAACTGCGATTCTTCAACTTTCAGACTGCGCGCACTTCGTTTCATTTAATTATAATTATTGGTGATTAAGTTATTGAAATAATTAATGACGATCGAATCAGTGAATGCCAATGGAGTTAATAAGATTTTGGATGTTTGATAGGTAAACGACATGTTTCACTGTTTACTATGTTATTTAAATTTATAAAGCAATTTTAAACAGGACAACTTCTGTAACCTAGTTACTAAGCTTAATAATTATTATTGGTCACTAAATGATTGAAATAATGAATGATAATCTAACTAATTCTTGTCAAGATCTGTAAAGATGATGACTTACAAAATATTAGTGACAACATGTATTATTTATGGTTAATTAATGTATGATACATTCACACTGTGAAGGTTTCAAGACATTTTGATTTGTTTCTTCAAACACTGTTTATTCCACTTTATATAACAGTATAACCCTGGTTTCAAAGTTTTCACCTCATCATCAGGGAGCACAAACATGAATTTTATTTTTGACAAGTCTTGATTGTGCTCACCTGATGATGAGGGGAAAACCTTGAAAACGGTAGGACTATACCGTTATATAAAATGGAATAAACAAATGAAAAATGTTATTTGTTGATTTATTTAGACACTTTATTGTAAAGTATATAAATGTCGAGTTTATTGTAATAAAGCAATCTCTTCCAACTAACCAGATAATAGTTGGGTGAAAGGTTACCAAGGTGCTTACATTAAAAAACAGTTTAATAAAATATATGTAAATATCACTCAAGATTAAGAAGAAAGATTGGAAAAAACAAGTAAATAGGTGGGTCATTATCAATTATTGGGTGAACGATTACTGAATAACTTTAAAAAAAAAAAAAAGATCTAAACATACTTAAAGCATTAAAAATTTTAAAAAATAAAAAAAAATCGGGAAACAAAACATGTCCAAATATCACAAAAGACTAAGAATTAATTAGGAAATAGAGAGATTTTAACCAATTTCTGGGGGAAAGGTTTTACGTTACTTTAAAAAAGAAAAAAGGAATACTGAAATATAATTACAACTTTAAAAACCAAAGTGGGGGCCGAACCCGTAACTTCCGAGCTGGACCACAACCGTCTAACTAGCTAGGTCATGGAGGTCTGTTGTTATGTTGGAGGGTAACATACGAATGAATAGAGTTAACTAACATTAAATGTGCATGTCACAAATATAAAGTTAGACATTCTCGTGTGAAATATCCATAGAGATAGAGTATTTATTGTAACCAGTCATATAAATGTGCACCACCACTCGGACCCATTTCCAGAAGAATATCTTGAAAAGTAAGAAATGGTTCGTTAATTACTGAAAGGCTTAGCGGTGGCAGCCACTTAGCGAGTGCTAATTCCATAAATCAGTCAACCGTAAAAACGTTTACTGCGGAGAGACGTCTGCCCGAAAGTGTATAACACCCGACGTTTATTTGTTGGGGAATTTAGTGGCTGGTTACAAGCGTTGCATCGGCGATGGCGGTGGAACTTTAATTACACGAAAACAGTTATGCACTTCCGGACAATTCATTTCCTGGCGTGCCTCTGCCCCATCGATTTATCCTCCCTTTGCCTGCACAGTTGAAAGCTTACGTTGTGTCAGTTTTCCTAAGTGGAATACGATTCCTTTGTTATATACTCGTAGCGGTTCTATTAACCGTTTCGTCTGTTTGGAATTCTGTTGCTACGTTTATTGGTTTTATGTTGGCTATTGAAGATGATTTTCAAATATCTTACGGAAATGTCATAGCTCTATTACATAGCTTTGTTTATTAACATTGTGTTTTTGGCTCGTTATTGTCATAATCATTATAAATTGTAATTATGTAACTTATATGCATAGTACTTTAAAAATATTTTTTTTACAAAATAGTACAGAAACGTTTGTTATCAAGAAACACAAAATATGGCAAATTTAATTGTATAATATTTTCACATGACGATTAAAAATAAATTCGGCATTGATTGCATTATATTGCCTTGCACTGGTTACATTACATTCAGCACTGATTAAACTATAAATAAATATATGTAAACACTAACAATAATGCTTTGACTAAATATTATCAAAAATTATCGGTTATTTTTTTAAGTTTTGAAAAAATATTTCTGTATTTTATGTAAAACATACTCGAATAAAAAATATTCGTTTTAATATTACCACAAATAAATTTATAAATGAAAGCATAAATATTTTATCAAATTTTGTATTTGAAATATAACGAGTTTAATTGAAAGCGCCCTTGAGGACAGTTTGCTCTGTATATAAATTGTCCTTTTTATTATTATTGCAATAAAATTGAAGCTCAAAGATCCGAAATTTTATTTATTATATCCATATGTTCCTATTTACAGTAAAATGGTAAATAATGAAGAACTCGGCGTTCTTTTTTACATCCAGATCTATAAAAATATTAGTGATATTTGGAACAAAATATAATAAAATGTGATACAATCGTTTATTCAAGTTATCGTATTATTGAAAAAAGAAACACAGTTACTGTAAAGATATACTTTTTTTTTAATCAAAATGTTGGAGTATTTTCTATTTTTTCAGTTGTTTTATTATATAAAAATAAATAAATATATCGAGGAATTGAGTTAAAAGGCGTTACTTTGTAAATTTAATGTTCGTTTTTTCATAAAAAGAAAATAAATTACATTTTTTTAAGTCAACCATTATTGTATTAATTTTCCTGTTTTCATTATTTCACCAATCTTTACATATTTTCTACATTTTTATTTAATTATAATAGTACCAACTTCAATAAAATGTTTTTACTTAAGAGGGTCATTTGTCATCAAAGATTTAGATTTTTTTATATGAAAGTAGTACAACAAAAGTTGGTGTTAGCGGTGCGTTTAATTAATCAAAGTTAAGCCACCATTTTGTTTTCAAGCCTTCAAATCTACACCGACACGCACTTCCTGCTAAATAAATTACCGAAAATCAGTCACTTGATAATATTTCCTACGGGCTTCATATTTTTATTCAAATTTTTGTCGTTTAGATGGGATATTTTATTAAAAATATTGTTTGCATCACGAAACTTATATAATTATTTCAAATACGTCGCTAAAATGACTGGAATTTGTTTGAATCTCGAAAATTTTATATTTGTTGAGTAATTTTGTGTTAAATTTCTACGTTCTGGAGTTAAAACATATCATAAAGTATAGAATCAGATTTTTATCTCTCATTCGAGGAGAAGAATTTTGACTATTATGAAAATTTCGTGCACTGGAATAAACAACATCCTTTTATTTATAATAACGAAAGGTATACAGTAATTGTCACGAATTAAAATGTTTAAGTCACCATAAATTATGCCGTATATTGCCTGTGAATTTTCGCGTATTTTTTACATATTTTTTTTTTTACATATTTCTATTGATAGACGGGGCAAAAGAAGTCGACTATAAAAAATGTTATAAGTGATAAAAACCGTTAATTTTCAATGAATAAATTGTATAAAATATTAAATATTATACATATCATATATGATATACTCGTATAAACCCCTTCAGCATATCTGTGTTAAGAGATTATTTTATGTATTTATTAATATAAGAAAATATTGTTATATAAATTTGATGTATATATTGCTATGTAGCAATCTCTTCCAGCTAAGCAGAAACATGTAGAAAAGACCTTCAGTAAAAATCAGAGCGAAATATTTTTATATAAAATTGGGTACCAACTAGAATTGAAACCGTAAGCCACGGGCTGGAAGTCTTATCAACTCGACCACGGTACGGTGGTCATCATTTTTTGTTATAAACCTTTCAACGCTTTGATTAAGGTAAACTTATTAAAAATGCAAATGTCTCGGTAATTGTTGCTCTTGATATATCACTGAAATTAGTGCAATTTTGTAGAATATTTTTTTAAGTAAAATGTCAATACCTTAATAGCCAACCAAATATTTAAAATTAATTTGGAAAACATCCGAGTCCAGCATTTTTTTTTTGAAAAACCGTAAGCTTTATCATAAAATGAGGTCGTAAGAATAATAAATCTGGTGCAATACGCTGTACATCAAGAGCTGGAGGTCCATTCTACCCTTCTTGCTCATTCGGTTTCATTACATACCTCAAGCACAAAAGATGGTTCTAGAAAATTATTTATATTCCTTTCCTTTCCTTTTCTTCTTTGAAAACATTTTCCTCGCAACGTCAATTATAAAATACGTTTAAAGCTTCAAATTTTAAATAAACGCTTTTGAGGGGCTTGGAATTATCAGGTGAAATATCTGCGCGAGGACAGATTCCTGCTGAATTGGGATCAATTTATCGAGAGGGCTCAAAAACTGGCAGAAGTACTGGATTATTACAATATCATTGTATACGTTACAATCTCTTGGATGTATTGTCATGTAACAATCTCTTCCAACCAACCAGAATTATTTTTAAGATACCTTAAGTGAAAACCAGACTTAACACTTTTTAAAAAATCGGGTACTAGCGCGAATTGACTTCATAACAACCAGATTGAAAATCAGACGTATTTCCAACTAGGACACAGAGGATGAATTACGTTAGCAGTACTTCAAACCCGAAACGGATGTTTAAGTGGGGAGAGAAGATAAAGTTGAATATCTATAACAACTCGATATAAAAAAATTTAATCATATTTTTTTTAATAGTGCTTCTTTAATTTTTTCATTTAAAATTTTTAGCACCTTTATTTTTTTATTCGTTACAAAAAAAAACAGTATGAAAATTTTAGTAATCTAGTTGGTAAGACCCGTGTACCGACCCTGGGGATGTGGGTTGGATTATCGTTGATACTCAGGTTTAAAAAATGGTTTCTAGTTTGGTTTTCAATTAAAACTTCTATAATACCAATCTGGTTAATTTGAAGAGATGGCCGCAAAAAAATAAACCCATCAAATCGTACTACATATCGCGTAAGTGTTACACAAGACAGTATCACTAATAGCATTATATTGCGCTAAAAATTGTTTAAGGGCGATACATTTCCTAGGCGTATAAATGTTTAAAACGCATTAAAATATTACGTCATACATAAATGTCAAGTTTAATGTAGTTTTCTTAAACATGTTTATATTATTAGTTTTTACATTATATATTATTAAATATTTTGGTGAATAAACTCACTTTTATTTGATATGAATAATTTTGCAAATTTATTACATGTTTTTTAAAATTGTTTGTTCAATGATTTACGGAAAGGAATAGCATGCGGTATGTTCAATTTGTCTGAGAAGGCACCAAATAGATAATGAAATTTAATAATTATTAGTTATAAATGTGCACAGAAATACGTTTAGGTCACGATATCAGTTGAGAAAGAATTAAACCGTTGAGAAGTACTATGCCGCCAAACAAAAGAATTAAACCGTTGAGAAGTAATATGTCGCCAAACAAAAGAATTAAACCGTTGAGAAGTAATATGTCGCCAAACAAAAGAATTAAACCGTTGAGAAGTAATATGTCGCCAAACAAAAGAATTAAACCGTTGAGAAGTAATATGTCGCCAAGCAAAAGAATTAAACCGTTGAGAAGTAATATGTCGCCAAACAAAATTTTGTGAGTAACAATATCTTTATGTTTTCACTAACCAAACATTTTCATACAATATTTTTCGAGGAATAATTTAATGTACGTAAATCTTTTAAATCCGTCTCTTACTATTTCATATTCCAGGCAGTGCAATCCATTAATCGACAGTTTACTATCTATGTTTTAGAACTTTTAATGCATAAGCTTCATAACACCGCATGTTACAAGGAGCGGAAATAAAAAATGAGAATTTAAGCTACATTGACAAACGTCACAAATATTTGGTATTGTTAAAAAAAATGTTTACTGTTTTGCTCAACGATCAAAATTGTTTTTTTAAATGCACATTTAATTATGTTGTTGATTTTTCTTAAATTGATCATATGGCTTATCCACTTATCACAAAAGTTATTGTTCAATTATTGTTTCTAAATATTCACTACCCTTTTCTTTCTAGCTTGTTATATGCTGTGATGTAATAAATCAGAATATTTGTTTTTTTTGTGAAAATTACTTGTTTTTATATAAATTTTCTTTATTAATGTTATCATCTAAAACTTTGTCATTGGCGAGCTCTTAAGTATCACAATACATTAACTATAATATTTATATCGTACGGCTTAGCATCTTAATTCAATGTTATCTTCTAAGATTTAGCATTTCATGATTACAGAAGAACGAAAATATTTAATTTAATGTTTTTTGCCGAGTAGTACAGTTTATTAGTACAGTTTATAACATACTAGAAAAATGTGTTGTTTATTTACATGTATGTGTATATATAATTTTTTAATCATTAATTGCTTATAAATGCTTGATAAAAAGTAATGAATATTATAATTGTAAAAAAAATCATTACAATTCAATAAGTTGATTTAAATTTAAATTATGATACTTAAAACTTCAGACAAAACACTTTTTAGTATATCTCAAAAATGTGATAATCCGGGCGTAACTTATGTTGATTTATTTAATTAAAACCTTTTTTCCATATTTTCTTTTTTTATAAATGTTTCTTGTAAGTTGGACAATACTTCGGGTATATTAGACAACATATTCTAGTTTTAAAATACGAATTGAAACATTATCACTACTTTTCGTAATTTAGGTTTAATAATCTTTTATAGGTAACCGAAAGTTAATAATACCACTGAATTTATCAAAATTAATTATAAAGAGAAATTCCTCTGATAATAGTTTGCTATTCATTTATGAATCAAACCTGACTGACGTACTGATGAGAAAAAAAAATCCAAGACGATCGACACGTTCAATCTGCTTCAGCCTTTAATTTCGCATGGTTTAAATCATGGGTGGCCAACCTTTTCAGCAGCCGGGCCAGATTTTAGAAATGAGATTTCCTACCGGGCCATACAACCAAATTTCTTTTATTATTCAAAGCAAACAAGAAATATATTGTTTTTTTAAGAAAATATAACTAAAATGAGAATCAAACATATTTATTAGATTAGAGTTAGGCAATACAAAAAATAATAATAAAAAATAAACAAAATATAATAAATTTTAGTGAGACATCTGATTTTGTTTGTCAGAACTAAATGCATCAATGTTGATAACGATTGATGTTGTTGCTACACGCAAACAGTTTTCCAAATGCTCATCAGTGATTCGTGTTCTCATTTGAGATTTAATATGCTTCATTCGACTAAAAAGCTGTTCACACGTGTAAGTGTTTCCAAATAACGAATTCATCGATAGAGCATGTTTGTAAAATGCAGGATATTTCTCCTTGTCCAAATATGTTTTGTAAAACTCTTCTAAACCAACCCGCCGCCATTTGTGTGACGTCTGGCTGCAATAACAATGTAGGAAAGTGAGTGAAGATTTTTGTCCTTAACTGTTGTTCCCAAAGCCCAAGTTTCATTTGGAATGCGGAAATAAGATCATATATGTTATTAATTAGTTGATCTTTCCCTTGTAGACGAGTATTAACAACATTTAGGTGGCAAACTATATCGACCAGAAATGCAAAGTCGCTAACCCACTCCTTGTCTTCGAATTCTGGGATACTTTTTGACTTGCTTGCGAAGAATGATTGTATTTCTTGCTTCAAATCAAACACTCTTTTCAACATTTTGGCACGGGTCAGCCATCTTACTTCTGCATAAAATGTAACGTCATTATACTCTGGATCCAAAAACTTGAAAAACTCTTGGAACTGACGGTGATTCAACCCCTTCGACTTAATAAAGTTCACTGTTTTGATGACCACCTTCGTGACATGATCCATTTTAAGGGACTTAGAACATAACTTCTCCTGATGAATAATGCAATGAAAATTTAGCACCGAAGTATTACCAACGTTGCAGGCCTCATTTTCAATCAATTTTACTAAACTTTCGTGTTTCCCAACCATTGCTGGAGCACTATCTGTTGTTAAGCCCGATAGGTTGTTGATTTGTAACGAAAAGCGATTCAATGTCGATGTAACAGCTCCTAACAAATCTCGTGAGCAAGTAGTGTCCTTAAGTGGATACAGTGTCGTTAATTCTTATATTTTGTTAAAATGGACATCAACGCCCCTGATAATAATCGCCACTTGGGCGGTATCTGTTAGGTATGTGCTTTCATCCAATGCTAGAGCAAAAATATGAACTTGGATGCTCGATTTTTCAAATTATCTTCAATATGTTTTCCAATGTCGTCCACACGCCTAGTAATAGTTTGACGAGACAGGCTTATTTTTGAGAAATCCGTTTTCTTTTCAGAGCACAGAATTTCAACGACACTCTCCAAACATCCCTTGACCATTTTCGATTTTTTTGCTAGTATCATGGCTACTGCATAACCAGCTTCTACATAGCATGTTGACTCTTGAGCCGCTCTAGTAAATATCCGACGTTATGGAGAAAGTTTTCTTTTTAATTCATTTACTTGGTCTTGTCGAAATTGCCCTTCGTACTTATCAAACTTATTTGCATGTTGAGCCTCGTAATGCCGTTTAATGTTATACTCTTTCAAGACAGAGACAGAATTAATGCATATCAAGCATATTGACATTGTTTTAAATTCCTTCCATATATGGGATATGATACGAACTACGCACGATAGAATGTTCTTTTGGTGGTTTTATGTACACTAAAAGAAAAAAATGTGTGCATATGCTCCGCGGGCCACAAGTAGACACCCAGCGGGCCGCACGCGGCCCGCGGGCCGCGGGTTGGCCACCCTTGGTTTAAATAATATTTCTTTTTGCTGGAAAATCGCTTCTCCTAAAATTAAGCTTAAATAGTTCAAACTACTTAAAACAAATGAAATTGAAAAAAAGTTTCACTAATTCGATAGGTAATCAGCCAACCTAATCAGTTAACCTAGGATGCTTACTTACCATAAGTACAGTAGTCCCCCGTTATTCGCGGGGGATACATTATATGCCCCTTCGTGAATGGTAAAATCTGTGGATAATAGCATACTTCTAAATTAGTATTAAAGTTTCACTAATTCGATAGGTAATCAGCCAACCTAATCAGTAAACCTAGGATGCTTACTTACCATAAATACAGTAGTCCCCCGTTATTCGCGGGGGGTCCATTATATGCCCCTTCGTGAATGGTAAAATCTGTGGATAATAGCATACTTCTAAATTAGTATAAAAGTTTCACTAATTCGATAGGTAATCAGCCAACCTAATCAGTAAACCTAGGATGCTTACTTACCATAAATACAGTAGTCCCCCGTTATTCGCGGGGGGTCCATTATATGCCCCTTCGTGAATGGTAAAATCTGTGGATAATAGCATACTTCTAAATTAGTATAAAAGTTTCACTAATTCGATAGGTAATCAGCCAACCTAATCAGTAAACCTAGGATGCTTACTTACCATAAATACAGTAGTCCCCCGTTATTCGCGGGGGATACACTATATGCCCCTTCGTGAATGGTAAAATCTGTGGATAATAGCATACTTCTAAATTAGTATAAAAGTTTCACTAATTCGATAGGTAATCAGCCAACCTAATCAGTAAACCTAGGATGCTTACTTACCATAAATACAGTAGTCCCCCGTTATTCGCGGGGGATACACTATATGCCCCTTCGTGAATGGTAAAATCTGTGGATAATAGCATACTTCTAAATTAGTATAAAAGTTTCACTAATTCGATAGGTAATCAGCCAACCTAATCAGTAAACCTAGGATGCTTACTTACCATAAATACAGTAGTCCCCCATTATTCGCGGGGGATACATTATATGCCCCTTCGTGAATGGTAAAATCTGTGGAAAATAGCATACTTCTAAATTAGTATAAACTTAACTATACCTACACTTGACAGCCCTTTTTACAAATAAACTGCGAGCTTTCCGTCTTCGTTTTTCCGTAACTTTTGCAGTTTGAGTTTTTCGTCATATATTTCAGCAATGGCAGCGACTGTTTTATTTTGTTGTCGCACAAAAAAATAATTTTTAGCCTTTTAATTATTACAAACACTTGACGATATCTCTTTTCTCGTTGAATCAACAGCATCACTAGTTTTGTGTTTCAAAGGCATTATGAAGGTAAATAAAGCTTATCTGGATACACATATTGAGATACCGAAAACATTGTGATTACAGCGAGAGATGGCGTACGACTTGTAATGGCTTTGATTCGGTGTGTGATTGAAAAAACGTATTACGATGGGTCAACCGTGGATAACGAAACTGCGGATACATACCCCAATGGTCAATAGGGGACTACTGCCTTATTAATTTATTGGATCACGGCGACAAGTAAAACAAACGCAATAAAAAACCTATAACTTTTTTAAAACAATCTAATTTAAAAAGGTTACTCTGCCAAAATCTTGTCACCAAATTCAATTACGTACGATTCTAAGTGAACAAGATTGTAACCCTTCGTAATGCAATTGCTAATTTGATTTATCATTCGATATGAGCTGACGCTGTGGCAACGAATCAACGTGATACTCTATAAATCTTTAAACTAATTACAAACCCAACCGTAAATGAAACTGTACGGGAATAATAACAAACGGAATATATAACGTCATTCAAAACAGTTTAGTCCAATTGTGTTTGCGGTTTATTCGCGATACAAATTTCGATTTAAATTAACCACTTACATTTTAACACTACAATTTTGTACATAACATGCTTTCAAAATTCATAGTACCACAATTATATAAATATGTAATGCATTTGGATTATTTATTCGACGAAACAAATGTGAATAATAATATATTTTTATGTTTTGAGGCTTTCGCCGTTCTTCGTATCAGTTATATAAGATCTTCCAGAATGTTTTATTGCATAGTTTGGCTAATATTGCCAACGTTTCGAAAACGTTGCGGTCTTCATTTTCAGGGCTTGTTCGTAATTAACTACGCCATAAATGGATGTACGCAGTAACTTGGATGCATCGGTTTACTCGACCATGGGAAAACAAGTACTTTGGCTTTTAAAACTACGTTCACGTTTCAGTTGCAAACCAAGACGGACCCAAAAATTCAAGTAACGGTTAAGACTTCGCTATGTAAGCCAAGCCTTCACATTCACTTATAGTGAAGGTGATTACGAACAAGTTCTGAAGATTAAAACTCCAACGTTTTCAAAACGTCGGCATCAAAAACCAAACACCGTGGTAAAGCACTGCGGAACACTTAATAAAATTAATATTTTCCGCCTTTAACAATAAATTACTTTGTTATACTTCTAATAACATTAAACCTCGCTACACGTGTTTCTACCCCGGAAGAGACCAGTAGTCAATGTAGAGAGCCTCGTAAGGTATTATGTAAATAGTGGAAAAACAAAGTAATTTATTGTTTAATATTCTCATGTGAAATTTTACAAACCAAAACCTGAAAACTTCAATACAATATTTTTTGTTTATAAACTAAGAATTCTTTGTTTTCTAACGCATCATATCTCACACATTTCTAAACTCCAGTCTACTTTTAATGCAGTTGCTAGGCTGATATACTCGTATAGTAGTTATTAAATATTGTCATTTTAGTCCAATTCCAAAAAGTCTACATGCCTTAAGTGTCGCGAACGGATTTATTTCAAGCTTTGTCTCTCTGAATTTAAGTCCTTTGATGCGGTGTCTCCATTATACGAGTATCTTTCGAATCTGTGCCTTAGAGATGTTCTTTTGGAGAGGAGTAGAACTTTAAGGTCGATTTCTTCATCGTTTAATAAATTGGTTATTCCAAATCGATCCAATAAGGCAAGATATTATGAAAGGGATTTTGTCGTTGTTGGTGCTGTGGAGTAGAATGGTCTACCTCCTAGTTTCAGAGATATGGGTGGCGTATGCAGCTTTAAAAAATACTTTGAAAATCCCTATTGGAATGTCTTCGAATATTGAGTAAAAGCGCCATTGAAGATATTGGGTGTACAAATAAGTCACCGCCGTTTGACAAAAGTTGGCGCCACCAGTAAGTTATGGTTAAAATTGTCAGATGTAAAATGTCATTATCGTAAGGTTGGACATCTGTCAACAACATGACCTTAAAATATTAGTGAATTTTTATCAGTATAACATATTTTTTTGTGTTCGAAAATGTCAAGTTTTGAGCCGAATAAGCGTCATTTGCGGGAACTTTTGATTTACTTCTTCAATTTGAAGAAATCTGCAGCTGAGGCGCATCGATTGCTTGTAGAAGCATATGGTGAGGCTGCCTTAAGTGAGAGAAGTTGTCGTGAGTGGTTTCAAAAGTTTAAGAACGGTGAATTTGACATCGAAGACAAAGAACGTAGCGGAAGGCCGAAAGTGTACGAAGACGCGGAATTGGAAGTATTATTGGATCAAGATTCGTGCCAAACGCAAGAAGAACTTGCACTTACATTAGGAGTGACTCAACAAGCAATTTCACATGGGTTGAAATCATTGGGAATGATTCAAAAACAAAGAAATTGGGATTCATATGAACTGACACGGAGAAACTTTGAATGCCAATTTTCCACATGTGAAATGCTGCTTGCCAGGCATAAACGAAAGGGTTTTCTGCACCATATAGTCACTGGTGATGAAAAATGCATCCATTATGATAATCCAAAAAGGAAGAAATCATGGGGATCCTCTGGTCATGCTTCAACATCTACGGCTAAGCCAAATATTCATGGAAAAAAACTCTTGTTGTGTATTTGGTGGGATCAGCTTGGTGTCGTGTATTATGAGTTGCTCAAACCGAATGAAACCATTGCTGGGGCTGTCTACCGAACATAATTGATGAGATTGAGTCGAGCACTCGAGGAAAAGCGCGCCCACTACTACGCCAGACACGACAAAATTATTCTCCTGCATGATAATGCTAGTCCACATGTTGCGGCACCGGTCAAAACCTATTTGGATACACTCAATTGAGAAGTTTTACCCCACCCGCTGTATTCACCAGACATTGCTCCTTCTGATTACCACTTGTTTTGATCGATGACGCATGGCCTGTCTGAGCAGCACTTCACATCATATGAAGATACCAAAAATTGAGTCGATTCGTGGATAGCCTCAAAAGATGATGATGATGACTGACGCGGTATTCGTATGCTGACAGAAAGTTGGGGAAAAGTAGTGGCAAGCGATGGGTACTACTTCGAATAAAACATGAGGTTCCGTTCTTTCACAATAAATGCCCATTTTTTTATAAAAAACGGCGGAAACTTATTTGTACACCTAATAGTTTTCTATCTTTCTGGTCCTATATAAATGGTCATTTTATTATTATTATTATTCTCAGTTTACACGTCATCTTTTGGTACTCATTCAGCTCTATTTTAGATTAATCTTTCTAGCTTTATACTCGTAAGATGTGCATCATAGTTTTTTTAAAGAAAAACTAAATACGTATTATTTATCTCAAAATATTCCTCGTACTTAACCCCTTTCAATTCCCAACCCGTATTTCTATTTTGCGTGGCATAGTTCATGCTTCAACAGCATATATAATATAATTACAGAAAAATATGTAGCAGGGCGAAATATGCATATCTAAGTCGCATTAAAACACTTATTGCAGAGAAGATCCTGCATTTAGAAGACGCGAATTGGTGCCATCTTCACTCTTCTTTTATTTTTTTGAGAAAAGTCCTACTGGTCATTCAACCTGCATCCCAGATATTTATTTTATTGAACTAGCTAAACAATTTCATTAATTATAGCACAAGGAACTCTTGTCTGTTTTCGGGCATACATGTGACACATCATTATCATCAGCCCTACAACCCAGGATGAATCTTGACTTCCTACACGATTTTGCAACATCTATCTTACTTGACAGCAATCTTTCTTCAATTAGTTTTACCCAGTATTTTGCAACTATTTGTTGCACCATCTTATATTCTCAGCGTTGGACTTTCCACTCTCCTATCGAATCGCTGAAATAAACTTTTTTGTAGGGTCATCATGTTGTATGATGTAAGTAACCAAGTCAGCACAGTCTTGTATTTTTAATAACTATTGCTACACTAGCTTTGTCACACAGGGTGTAAAGTTCTTCGTTATACGTATGTCTCCAAAAGCCTTCAAATCGATGCAAAAAAATAAATTCACAAAAAAATTAAGAATTTATTCTTAAAAATTAATATTTTTTTAAATACAGCTTCTGTTAAAATAGTAAATTTGCGACAAAATTTCTTCCAAAAATTTATTTTTTCAACCAGATGTAAAGCTATCCTCTACTGAAAAGGAACACAACCATAGAAAGCTACTTTGGTGTATTTTAATCAGCTACATGGTCAAATGGCAGTGATTTAATTGATTTCTCCAATCTTCTAATAAAATGTAGTTAGTGCAGCGCCACAATTCTGCTTTAATTGAATAGGAGACCCGTCAGCGAAGCCCAGCCGGCCTCAAGCCGCCGCCAGCAAAGAACGTATGTGTGTAATTTTTAACGAGCAGGCAATGACAAATTTTCTCCCATCAGTTTTTCATGAAGCTGGCCGATTTTAAAAAAGAGCGCCGAGCGGCTCTTAACCCTTTTACGAATTTAAAATAATTACTCTATTGAAAAGATTGAACAGATTACAGCAGGCTTATGGACGATAAAAGCATTAAATAAGCTGTCGAAATCGATTTCAATTTGATTGCATTTGGGAATAATTTAACGATTTAATTTACGTTGTGTACATACGTTTTTGCGAGTTTGCAAAACTGTTTACAGTTTACTGTTCAAATTGACCACATTTCACGTTGGATCAATTCTGATCCTGTGAAAACTAATTAAATTTATTTTTTCCATTGAAAGGCTTCAAATTTTTATGTTTTAATAGCTGAATAAACAGCTTGGTATTGGCTAAACGTAGTTAAGTAATGAACGTTTTTAATTATTATGTAAATGGTTTGGTATTGACTAAAATGATTGAGTAATGTATGTTTTAATTGTTTTGTACATAAATGGGTTAGTATTAGCCAAAAATGGTTGAGTAATGTAGGTTTCAATTCTATTATAAATGGCTTAGTACTAGTTAAAAATGGTTGAGTAATGTACGCTTAAACTGTTTTATGAAAAGCATTGTATTAGCTAAAAAAAAGTAGCGTAATCTAAGTTTTAATTCCTTTATGGATGGTTTGGTATTAGTTAAAATGGTTGAATTATGTACGTTTTAATTGTTTAATAAATAGTTTCGCATTGGTTAAAAATGGTTGAGCAATGTACGTTTTTATTGTTTTACGAATGGCTTGGTATTGGCGATAAACGCTTGAGTATTGTACATTTTAATTCATAAATAAATAGCTTAGTATTGGTGAAACATTGTTGAGTAATGCATGTTTAAATTGTTGAGTAAATTTCGTGGTGAAAAATAGTTGAAAAATGTTCATTTTAATTGTTGTGTAAATGATACTGAAAGCTAATAAACGGGTGTATTACGAGTACATAAAACAACTGATAAGATGTTATATTTTTTCACGAATATGGTAGAAGTTTTATTGCTTTAAAATAAAGATATAAAAAGGTTTATATCTCATGTATTTTGTTTACGTATTTCTTTCTTGATGAACGTTTATAAATTAAACTGATGGCAACAGCCGATAGAAGACAGGCGTCCTAACAATAAGCTGGTAAGATGTCCGTCATTCAACTCAAAGGTTGTGATATCGCCATTGTTATCAGTATTGTTTTTACATACGGTTTGTTTAAACACCTTTCCAGTTGATTGGAAGAAATTAACACATTGCAATGAGCACGCTAGATTATATTGTATACAACGAAAGTGTCATACAATATACCAATTTTAAAGTCTTATAAATTATACAGTATCAAAAATAAATTTAGCACAAACGTTTTTTATACAATTCTATATCAACTAGTCCATTTATTTATACAGCAAAAGTCTATTAACTAAGCATGGCTTTAAAAGTGCCATATTATAGTTAATAATTGTATTTTCTCACTTTTTCAAAGCTCCAGAGGAAGTATTTTCCATGCGATGAGGCTTTCCATTTAGAAATCCAGAGCGTGATAACTATTTCCTATTTTTTCCCAATAAGGCGTTTCTTTTCCTTTCGGGGGTAGGATTAAAATGACGCAGACAAACTCCTCAACTAGGTCAATGCATTTAAAGTACCTTGAAATACTTTAGAAATGTCCGCTTGAATGGCGCTTTATGATTTGATACGCAGATGACCTCAGCCTACCACTCCTCCGAAAGGGTACATCTCCAGCATCCAATTATACCATGGATTTTGGTGTTAGACCACTTAAGTTAAGAAGCTTGATATCATTTTTATTGAAAAACATAAAAATTCTTCTTAAATATAGATACATATGTTATATATGTTTAGATTAAAATAATGAAATCTATTTGTGAAGATGTTATATGTGTTAAATTAAGGTAAAAGTTTTAAACAATGAAACAGCAATTTTTGGTTTCGAAAGGATGTTGTATTTCAAACAAATTATATAATATCGAAATCATTTAAACTATATTATTTAGTTCTGAATGTTATAAGATTTACTTAGCGATCCAATTTCTTTGAAATTGATATTAAACCTTTGTTACGTATAAACGCTTAGAAGGTTGTAAACTCTATTTGAATTTCTTTTAAAGTATATCTAAATAATATTAAAGGTCACATAAAACGTTCATCAAAAAATATAAAGGGATATTTTCAGGAAATTTTTCGTACTTAAGTAATTCATCATTTAAAAGGTCATATGAGTTTGTTGTAATTTTATTTTTGTTTGAAAACCCTGCATTTTCAGTGCTTCTTGATCTAAAAAAATATTTTTCGAGTATATCATATATTTATTTGTACGTGAGAACATTAAAAAATAAAATAATAAAAAACGTTGTTACATTTTAATATAAATATGTGTACGCATAAAATGTGGAGCTCGGATTAAAACTTTTAATTAACTGCCTGATTAGAATAACCAGTTTACGGTTATTTTTACATTAAAAAAACTGTTAATGAAAAAATATATATTTATACAAAAAAATCACGAAGGATAAGATTCTTCAAGAAATAAAAATTTCCTGCCTTTTGTTTACCATTATATAATACGATCGTTGTTTTGCAGGTAGACATTTGAATTAAAATTAATAGTATGATTTGAGAATGTTTACAAATATAATTAATGTATTTACATTTTTAAAATACCTATTTACACATAATATAAATGACTTATTTATGATTTTTGTTTGGGACTAGAAAAACTTTATAATACAATAGTTAACGTAGAATTGGTATCAAGACGGTCATTAAAAATAACATACGAGTATAAAAAATAAGATGTCTTGTTTAAAGTGAAAAATGGAATAGTTAGATAAAAAACATTACATACGATTTCCTTATATCTACCTATATTTAGTATGTACGAGTATAAGTAAAATAAATTAACAAATATAACATTTGTCCTCCGAAGGCCAAGCGGCTCTTCAAGTAATTAAGTTTCCTCTATGATGCTGTTTCATATTGATCCTGCGAGTTATGCCTAGTCAGACTTATGGTCCAGCCTTTAAGGATCAAGCATCCTTTTGATAATTTTTAGGTCCCCACCTCTGTAAACATGGCTGATCCAAGCGTGTCTGCTGGCTATTGTGCCACAAATAATTTAAGATTGTAAAAACAAAGAACGGACCTCTCAAGGTGGTCTTCAAATATCTGCTGCGACTCTTGATCGCAGACCTTATTTAATATGCCTTCATTAAATAATGTATTTGCATTCAGCAATGGTCTTTAATAATTGATTTTAAACTACAAATTTCTCATCGTTTTTATGTCCCATAATGTTCACATTGGATCTTTCGGATATGTGTCTAAGAAATGTAGAGTTATATCTTATCTTCAAATAATTTGATTGTTCCGAATCGACCCAATAAGGTATTATGTATTATGTATTATGACAAGGCTTTTGCCGTTTGCTGATTCTATGGCTTGGAATAGCCTGACTAGAAGTATTATAATTCAAGACAACCCATTTTTTTAAATGTCAACATTTAAGATTATATATGTATATAAACATTACACACACACTGCATTCCACCTAAAGCGATTGTGGTACTATTACATATCGGAATATCTACAAAGGCACCCTAGTAATTCGTCTTCCCATGATGAGTTTTCTGCGTTTTTCGTATCAAATATGTTTTTCTAAAGGTATGTACCTAGATGCGAGAAAGTACCCAACCTCATGGCCACAATATTCTTACGCTCAACCTACTTTTTATTATAATAATAGTTGATATGATTCGTGAGTTAAAGCGTCCTTGAGGAGAGTCTGTTTTCTAAACAGCGCTTTTGTATTGTATACGATACAAGCTGGAGGGTTAATTACCATGTAGCAATCTCATTTAACCAACAAAAAGTTGTAAAATAAGTCGTAAGGGAAAAACTAGACCTGCATTTTTAAAAAAATTTGGTACTACAGGAATCAAACCCATAACATACGGATTGGCAAACAAGTGTTTTACCAACCAGTTGCGGAGGTCATCATACATTATCGTTTTATTTATATTATGTTAAAAATAATTAATCAAACCCCACATACGGGAACTCTTATGTCTTGCTACTATAAGCAGGATGCTTTGTAATATGGAGAGGGGGTCGTAAAATGTTTCGGCTTTGTATGCAAGGCGGATGAGGAGTAAAAGATGACTGCATCATCTTTATGGTACAAATGGGGTGGGATACGTGAACCAGGTCAGCAGACTTATTGTGCGATAAATTTTTACTGAAAAATATAGCAAATCTGAAGCCAGAGCTTTTCGACAGGGGTGTTTAAAGATGAATTGATGGTAAAATTAATAAATAGATAATAGTCATTGATAACCATACATTATTTAAATATATATATAATGAAATGACACATATCATATATGGTATGTTTAAGGCAATTAATAAAAAAAACACTCAAGAGAGAAGCTTTTAAATGTTGTGGGTTCTTCTCACAACATCTTCCGAATCGAGACCACTAAGAGGACCCTCTCACCACTAGAAGGGCGAGCCTGTGCGCGAGGATGTCAGTTGCTTTTCAGCCCACACCCTTGAATACGTTAACTTTAATACAAGAAAGATAAATAAGCAGTAATATAAATAACGTATAAAGGTAGGAATAATTGTGAGTGTATAAAGAAGTTGTAATCTTAGTAAGAGATAAAAGTGCTATTTTTTTCGAGCCAAATGTTTGGTGATATTTTATATTAAAGCAGAATTCAACTATAAAACATCGGAATTTTCAGGATAAGGTGTTTTACATGTTGAAATAAATTATAACAATCATAATATGTTCCTTTGAAGATTTTTGTGATTTTTTTTAACCTGGCGAGCTTATTGCCATGTAGCAATCTCTTCCAAATCAACCAGAAAAATGTTTTAATTTACCCTAAGTGAAAACCTACGAATCGGCAGACAAGCGTCTTACCACCAGGCCACGGAGGTCATCTTCATAATTAATATAAAATAAAAACATCGTCACTTTGTTTTATTCCACTTTTTTTAATATTTACCAAAAAATACCCAATAAAGAGAAAGCAATATGGGAAAGAGTTTTATATATTAATTACATAACTAATCAAGTCATAAAAGTCACACCTAATGAGATTAAACCAGCTTTCTATATAGGATATAATATTTATCGTTCACTGTCTTATACTCGTACCAATATTTACTATAATATTCATAACATTTAACTTTCTAGTAAGAGGGGGTTTACCAGATGTAACGACAACAAACAGTATAGACAATTTTACTCTATTCGTAAAATTAAACCATAAACCTAAATGATGTTATTAATATATACTTCAGATCTTGTCAGTTCTCCTAATGACTACACAGAAAGTGTTAAAATGCATTGAGATATGCAAAAAATAAAGAGAAATAAATCTGGTATTTTTTTGTGGAATATTTTAACTTCGTATTAGTCTATAGCTTTACTAAAATAGCTTTGATGGAAAATAAATGTAAGTTATGTATCTACGGTATGACTCAGTATATCAACATACAGTCAGCTGTCTCAGAGTAGGTACTGAGCCTACTGATATGAAACATTGCCTAATTGAAAAATATGTGAAAATTTTAATTAAATAATAGACAATAATAACATAGAGCATTTCTTCTTTTAAGTCTTAAACATATGGCAAATCCAAGTGATATTTCTAATCAATGGTTTGAAAGTATTCATAAACATTTTTTCTTCGATAAGAATTTTTAAAATTATTCGGAAAGTGGAAAAAACTCGTAACTATTCAGAGAGTTCATGAGTTTTAATGCAAATTATATAGCAAAGTTAAAGTTTACAGCAATCTACTCGTAACTTGGGTGGTTTGGCGGTATACGATCGAATTTTTGTCGGTGTCGGCGTAATTATTTTAATTTAAAGAAGGGGAAAAAGTGAAATACTAAAAATTATTTACATGCTGCATGAATGTTTCAAAGCGACGGATAGCACGTTCACAACGATCTATCTAATCGATGGTTGGGCAGTACTCAGTCAGCCGTACAGCCGTAACGGGAAAGGTGCAACATGTAAAACGGTCACTGCTTTGACCAATCAATGAGTCACAGTCTTTTGTTGGGGAGGATATTCAAAAGTTAATACCCAATCCTTTCCCACTGGCTTTTACTTTTACGGAAATGGCACATCCAAAAATATACCCTTTCACTATGGAAATTGACAAAGGAAGGAAAATCGAGGCGGTATGAAGTACGACATGAACGGTGCTTTGATCAATTATTACGCCAATTTCTAATTTCACACACGATGTCCAATATCCGTTTTATTCGATTGAAAAAAAATCTTCTCATGCAAATCTAGGACTTAATACGATTTGAGATCTTTTTGTAAATAGAAAAAAAAACGGTACTTTGAATAAACGTGAAATCTCCATAAATAATATGACTAAGACATATGCGACTTTCATAGTTCTACATATTTCGTTATAAAATATTCCGTAGACGACTTCTGTAAATCTTTTTTGTAAAAAATATTATACACGCCTTATATAGTTCTATTTTTTATTAAAATATTCTAAAGATGACTTCTATAGTTCTATTTTATAGAAAAAAATCGCTATAAAGTATGTCAACAATAAATCAAAAGAAGTATTATATCTTATTATAGTTATTACATAGAAATTTAAATGAGAACATGAAAAAAACAAACATACTACTTCTTTTGTCTTAACTTAATCATTGTAAGTTTTTTTTAAATACCGTTTTAGTCACTGTAAAAATTATGTTTGTTTTGGGTCTAGTTTATTTTATCACGTGTTCATGCTATTTAAATTTAAAAAAAATATATAAATAATTTTTTAAACGCACCAATCAAACTACTCAAAAATACTTGGAACTGCCGCTTAGCAAAGTATAAAACACTATTTAATCAATAGAATAAACCTCGACGACATATTTCTAAAGCGTATTTGAGGGTAGCATCTCAAGGAATTTTAACTTTAAAAAAAACATATGACAAATATTCGATTCTCCCTCAGTTAAATGTTGGTTAAATTTTTTATTAAATTTAAAAAAACTATCCATTTTACATATTTTGAAAACCCTAATTGTATTTGAACCCTACGACCCTTATTGAGGATATAAGTAGGATTTTTTAGTAGATTGAAAAATAAATTATCTGAATAATAAACCAAATTAGTATATTATTACAACATAATATAATATATAATTAAACACCACATCTTAATTGTTGTATACATTTTATTTTTAGAGCAAGTACATGTATAATTTTGCAGAACAAATAGATGAGGACTATTTAAAGTTGTATAATAATTTGCTATCAAAATATGCCCAAAAATGTTTTTGTAATAAAGAGGCTCATAACTAATTTACGTTAAGTTGAAAGCTCCCAAATATTATAATTACAAAAAAATTAAATAACTCATCTGACAATATAAAAGTTTCAACATTTTTAACGAAATAAAAAGTATAAAACTAACGGAGAGAATGACAAAAATCGCTATCCATGTGGTCTATACGTTGAGGAAATATTAATTTACTATTAAGGAAACATTTATTGACAACCTCCGTGGTCTAGTAGGTAAGACGTTTGTCTCCAAACCCAGAGGTTGCGGGCTAGAATCCCGCTGGAACCTAATTTTTTTTAAAGGATTCGAGTCCTGTTTTCACCTAAGGCCTTTTTAACATCTTTCTGGTTGGCTGGAAGAGATTACTACATGGCAATAAGCCAGCCAGGATGTACGTATACAATGAAAGTATTATACAATATTACAATTTATTTTCATTCAAAAGATGTATATGGATTTCATACATAAAAATGTATATGGATAAACATACTACATTTGGCGGACTGATTTTTAAACAGCCATTTCTTCCAACCGACCAGTTATTTTTAAGTATCGTTGAAGTAAAAAAATATAAATGATAGTTTTCGGATATAAAATGATAGACGTATGTTACGTTTAATAGATTTTTAAAAGCTAATATTTTTTAAACCAAATTTAAAATTCCATTTTCTATCAGAATAATTAAACACTTAAATGTGAAAAAGCTTTACACAATTAACTTAAATGAAAGTGAAAGGCCTGTTTTGTTCAGTTTAAAAATATTTTTGGAAAATGAGACAGACCTGGTTCTTTCTATTTAGTTTATTGTGTGGAGCTTCTTCACATTTATGTGTTGAATCATTCTGTTTTAAAATAAAACATACAGTTGACGCTAGATTTTTGTATGCTGATACTTTGAAAATCCTGATATACTCGTATTATCTCAACATATATAATATATAATCGAAACCTATATTTTTTTCTTAATATTTTTACTATACAAAATATTAATTAAAGTTGTCTTTGGATTCACGATTATAAAGATCTATTCTTGTTAAAAAAAAACAGATCTTAGTAAATCTTAAATAAACTCTTTGAAATTGTACCTTTTTTACCGTATTTTTTAAATGAAAACCGTATCAATGAGGGTTTAATTAAAATTAAGATCAAATTATCCCTTATTAAAACCTCTTTATACCTTTTCATCGCACGATATTAAATTATTTCTTAGGATTTGTTTTTTTGTAAAAACGAAAAGGTAAATTATAAATAAAATCTACAAAGTATTATATTTAAATACATAGAATTTGTAATTTTACACTCTGTGATTTTCTAAAAGAAATTTTTATCTTATTTAACGATTATTCAGTGTACAAAGAATGACTATTTTCCTTTCAGAGGGAATCACTTTAGATATTTAAGGATTATGAAAACGTATTATTTACTGTTAGCATAGCGATCGTATTTCGAATAATGGTTTATGATTTAAACCTGGCGAATACAATTTGCTGCCAGATTATATGAACAAGGTTTGGGAGAGTATGCAGAGTAACAAAATACCAAGATATGATTAATTTTGAGGTATCATAAACAATACGTGAAGCACTTTAATTTCGGAATTATATCCTTTTTCAACTAAATATTATACGAATAAATTTGGTCCTTGCCTTACAATACCTAAATATTTATATAATTAAAAGTTTTTTCAAAAATCATCATCATCTCGCCATGTTTCGATTGGGTTAGGCACACATAATATATCTCTCCTTCGTTCTATCCTGGCACACCCTTTTCACTTATGCTACGTTCAAACGTCTTGTCACGTATATTGTTACATTATAAAGTCTTTTTACTCTATTCCCTTTCAAAATTGGATTTTAAAATAATTTAATTGTTTAACCGTATTTTCTCATTCCATACTCGAACATCATTTTTTTCACATAACCATAGGTTTATGTTGGTAATCCTAATGATACATCAATTGTTTTTCATCCAGAGTGATCAGGAGTCATTCTATTAATAGAGTGGTCATGTGAAATTTTAAAGTCTGCCGAAAAATTGAGACAAATTAATATCTTCCCGAGATTTCCTAAAGTAACAAATTTTAAGATATACTAGAAAGAATCAGAAACAACCTTGGAGTGATTGTGTCACTGAATGGAATCATTGAAATCAATAGATAAATACAATCTACTTTATATTACTACCACATCTGGCTGGTGCTTGCTCACAGGTTTTCCTAATAATGTAGATTACCTTTTGCGTCGTTAGACTGTTTGCATCGTTAGACTGTTTGCGTCGTTAGACTGTTTGCGTCGTTAGACTGTTTGCATCGTTAGACTGTTTGCGTCTGTTTGATTGTTCATTAATACAATAATTAGAAAGGTATTTTGAGTACTTTCATTATTGTTTACAAATATCGACACTTCTTATAAAACTAATGTTATATTTTGTTGTGTAGATAAGCTATTTTATCATATTCAAATATAATTCATTTGTATTTATCCATTCATTAAGGTAGAGGGGCAGAAATTTTCTTCCCTTTCCTACAACGTCGCATTTATTTTGCCTTCTCCATATCCACAAATATTACACAGACTACTCTCATTTGTTACGCAACTTTTGAGAGTAGTCTGATTTTTTAAGTTTCATTGATCTAAATATCATAGATTCTAGTAGAAATATTTTTATATATTTTTTTAATTATATTCCAAAACAAAAATTACACGAGTTTGTTTTTCAATCTAATATGTACACAACAGTATCATCACAAATAAATAAACTCATTAATTAACGACATCAGTATTTTCCTTGAAGTGCTGAAGATTTTAAATTTACTGGGTATACATCTATTTATTTACTGAAATATGTTAATGTTTTGTATCGTACTTCTAATGATTTAGATACGTTACAATATCAAATAATACTTCTATTCGTGTAATCTTACGTTAGTAAAACAAACAACTTGATTTCTAAGAATTTAACGCTTATAATTAAGGATATTTTCCGAATAATGTCGTGGAAAATACAAAAGGTAATGATTTTTTTTTTGGTTTTTATTCCATTAAGAATCAAAGTAGTCAAACGAACTTTATCCTATCGACTGCAAGTCCGGCTATATAAAGAAAAGACGCACATCAGATCTTATGTATATAATTTTCAACTCTTCATAATAATAATTTCAAAATATTTGCTCTCTATAGATTTCAGAGAGGTGTATCATAATGTTTAACGGGAATGTTCGTGGACGGACATAGTCCAGGAATTTGATATTGCAGAGAAGCTTAAAACGTGTGACTTGGGCATCCCTGCATAGAGTCCAAGAGCATTCTGGGATATTTGACGTAGTACCAGACCTAAGACAGGATGATTTACTCTCTCCAAAGTAGTTCAATATGCCTCTAAAAAAGGTAGTGATATCAATTTAATCGATGCTATTCGGTATACATATTTGTTACAGATTTTATCCAATTACCTTAAATAGCAAAACAAAACTATGAAAAGTCTAAATATAGTACGAGTATAATATCAAAAAGAACATAACAATGATACTCATGCTAGATTATGCGAGACATCACGGCTAGATTATGCGAGACAAAAAATAAAAAAAATATACATGTCTGTCACGTTACGTGAAGTCAGATAACAGGGTAAAAACATTTTCTTTTAAAATAAAATATTGGTGATCTTGCATTGTTTAGCAATACACAGTTTGAGAGTTTCGTCAAATGTAATTAAATGTGAAAGAGACTGCCATAGAAATTTAACTATATGTAAACAAACAGAAAACTAAATGCATGTACATTTCCCGTAGAGATGGATTCAGTGAAGCATCGTTTGGGGACATAAAACGGAAGTTATACGAATATAATCTAAAGGGTGGACAGATTTTCCTTCTTGGGTACAATTATCAACCATGCAAGTGAAATAAAGGCAACAAAATCTAATATAGAGAGCACTATCCTTAATGGAGAAATTTCTTACATCCATGATACTCTATAGGAAGACAATGCCAAGGATATGTCACACTTGAATCAAACCCGTTGTAACTTACGAGGTGAAATAATTGTAACAGGTGTACTAAACCATAGCGTGGTAACAGGAAATCTAAGTCGTAGAAGCAACGTGGAATTTCGAGTCTTGTCCCGTCAACTTGACAAAAACTACCAGATCTAACCTATTGAAACCGTTTGGTCGTAGATGGGAGCAGAGCAAAATAATAAAGATCGTCTAAGATGGAGAAGCGTCGTTCTGGGAAATTTGCCGACTGACGTAAAGTAGTCGAGTTGATAATAATTATAAAAGGATAATTTATGTTGCACTGTTTAGAGAGCAGACTCTTCTCAGGATGTTCAAATAAAACAAAAAATGAAATTCTTTAATATGCACACGTTTTTCGTATTTGAAAAATAACGACTTGAATGTAGCATATAAATGTTCAACTTTTACATTATAAATTATTCCAAATCATTGAAAAATAAATTAATAATTTGTTTGTACGAGTCGTACTATATATTAACAATTTAGCAAAAAAATGAAGCTTTTTCCTTAATATTAACATTAATTTTAAACAGTTCAAGAAAATATAAATACGAGTATTTTGAATATGTTTCAACTGATACTCGCAAAATCGTAGGATGCAGTCAAATATAAAATTTTACTTACACATGTATGTAGTAAAAAATTAAAAAAATACACGTATTTGCAGTAAACAATTAAATAATTTATAAACATGAGAAATAAATGAAAAGCACAATAATTTACGTTCTTATGAACAATTTTTCAGATTTTTTCTTCAGATAGATCCACCCAAGGATGATGGAACAGTAGACAGTCTTTATTACAGGAATATAACAATATATTATATTTACTATATATCATAAATATTCCATGGGTAGATAGATAGTGATACATCTAGAAAAATTCCATGGACAAACAGGGATACAAATGTGGAAGTGTTTGAGCGTATGTTAAGGACCAAGAACTGCTTTAAATGGTCTGTGAAGGTTCACAAGTTGCAGTATCTCGATTAAATAATGAGAGGCACATTATTCATTATAATTCAACTGATCATCCAGGGAAAAATAAATGGTAAACTTGGCAAAGGAAGACGACGCATTTTTTGGCATTAGAACACATGGGAATGGTTTGGGTGCAGTTCTACTGAGTTGTTCCGGGCAACAGTAAATTGCATTGTCATGATGGTAGTCAACTTTCAATAGGAGACGGTACCTCGGGAAGAAAATAAGGATACGGAGAAGTATAAATTAACAAGAAAAACTCAAAAAACATTTTTATGAAAAATTGGTATTTATTATAATCATTTGCTCTTTGCACGACTATATATTTAATTAAATCAAATAAATACTTAATTAACTGAATTTCGATTAGTTTTGCTTCCAAAAAACATTTCAAGAGAGGTAATAAGATATTTTGTAATATTTACCAAATGTATTTGGCATCTGGTTAATTGATTTCGCTGTATTATTAAAAGGTTGAAGGTGATTTTATCTGAAGACCCTGCTAACCTAATGGGTTCAGTTAATGGATAAGGTAAATAATTATCCGATCGGTTATGCTAAAAAGCATTACAAGCGGGATGGAATTCGCAATTCCCGTCACCACCATTAAAGCAAAAAGCTAATTTACAATCAACCAGGGTAGATTAATAATCCCATTTAGAGAGTTAAGGATGCTGATACTTTTTTTTTTACTAAGGCAAAGGTAACATTACATTAAGTAGAAGTAATGGCATTGAAAAGACATTTTTTTTTAATCTGATGTAAGAAATTATTGTTTTATTTATTTTATACGTATAAACGGCCATGAGAAGTAACAAAAATAAAGGAATATGAAAAGTACCCGATTGTATCAGGTTTACTTTCAGTAGGACAGCTAAAACCTGCATATTACATTAACAATAGTATAGGTAAAAAAATATTTTACAACAAAGACAAGAGCGGCATATATGAAATATAACGTGCTTGCAAAACATATGTTACGAGTATATTGAAATGATACAAAGAAACAAAGGCACTAGAATACAAAAATTAAAGCGTTGTCTATTTAATAACAACTATTCTGAATAAGCAAACCATATTATAGAGTCACCAACCAGATAAAAGTAAAAAAAAGAAGTTACATATATGGCCACGTTACTTGATTTATTTAATTTGTCTGGTTGGCTAGAAGAGCTAACAGAGAAACAGTTGGAAAAATTACAGCGTATTCAAAATATTTGTCTAAGATGTATTTTTAACCTAAGAAAGTACAATTATATCACTTCATACCAGAAGGCATTGAACTGGTTGAACGCTAGAAATAGACTCCAAATTCACATGCTGTCTGTATTGTATAATATTCTTAACTGATCGCCACCTCCTCTTACCTCGCCGAAAATTTTCAACGTCTTTCCGATCATGGACTAGCGCTACGCTCAAACAGAAATTGTTTATTGACCTTTCCGGTTCACCGCTCTTCTTTTTTTATGTCGCTCTTTACTGTCCATGCAGTGAGACTCTGGAATCAGTTACAAACCAATGTTAGACTTGCTCCGTCCTTGGCATGCTTTAAGAAGCGACTCAAAAATTTCTTCATTTCTAGTCAGTAATATAACGTGTTTCATTCCTGATTTTCAGCCATCCTTTCCTTTTTCTTTCATCGATGATATCTCACTTTATACGAAAAGGAATGTTCGGGTAATTGTCCGTCTTAGTGTGGTTTGTGGGCATAAAATATGCTTACGTATATGTCAAGGATTTCGTGGGAATGGATAGTCATTTGCATGTTTTTGCAACTATGTAACTGGCTTCATTTACTTTTGTCTGGTTGGTTAGAAGAGATAGCTGCCTGGCAATAAGACCGCCAGATTGTATTTGCAATAAAAGTGTTCATTAAGAGATTGTCACTCGACAATAAACCCACCAGGTTTATTTACAGTCAAGTGTTATGTATTGTAAATAAATATTGAGATAAGCATTAAAGTTTAAATTTTAAATATGTCTCAAAAAATTATACAAAACAATGAATTTAGAAACATTAAAGATACACAAAACCATACGCAAAAAAGTAATAATAAAACAATGTGAAATGATTCCCCCTATTAAACATTTTTCCTTTGGGTCAATAGACCTCACGCACTTCCGATGTAACATGACACCAGTCTGAAATAAGCATTGCTCTCATTACGAAATGGGGTCATTCCGCCTGAAAAGAGCCTCGGGATAGGAGATACAAACTCATGTAGGGGGATCAATGTTGTTAGCCCAACAACAGAGTAATTTATTGTAACAAAGTATTTTAATACGGAGCTACACAAAGTTAAAGCCGAAACTTTGGACAGATAAATACATCAATAATTTATAAATCTTGAATAATCCCATAAATCACCATGATATAGTCGCCGAACTACTAGGGTCAAGTAAAATCATCTTCAAAACCGAATTATGTGGGTTTCTCGTATATGAATGGTTATGTCGTATATGAATTGATGATTTAGATATTGAAGAGCGTGGCCGGGAGCCAACACTCTACTCTTCCCTATTAATCGAGCATTCGGGTTAAGAAACACGAAGAGTTCAATTAATGCATAATAATAATAATTTGTTGGAACGGTGACATTTGTATTCAAACTATTTTTATTGTTGTATATAAATAAAAAAAATACAAAAATCATTTGACACTATGATAACTTATGTTTTTATAACATATTAAGGTGGAATTAGAAAAAAACAATTATGATTTTCTGTACATATTTGAACGATGTTATTAAACTAGGATGATTGGTGCGTGTATTCTTTGTGCTTTCTATTTTAATTTTCTTATCAAAATTGTTACTTGTTACCGAAAAACTGAGACAGTTAAGCAAATTATTTGCTATAAATTTTGTATTAAATGTAATTTGAATATAATATAATATTTTGTGTATAGGTTTGCATGTACAGAAGGGTCATATGATCGTTGATTGAAAAAAAAACATGATTTGATTTAACTCAACATTCAATCTAAAGTTCAGTAAAAAATCACATCAAAGGAAGTTTTCCATTTTAATCCTCGCGTTTATCGAGATAATTGGCATGCGCATTTGTTGTTGGAAAAGGAACAAAACTAATTAACACGTTCGTATTAAATTTGTTTGTTGGTTTTAAACAGTATTACTGGATTTGCATGCAAAACTATGCAGGTCGTATCAAGCGCGGTAATTGAAGACCTACCTACATAATCAAATGCAGTCGTGCTTTTGCAACAAAGTTAAATATTTTGCCGTCTCATTTGCAAACTTTTCAAAAAGAATCATTGAAATTTTATTCAAGCAATTTATAATTAACCAGAGCTATTGTTTCGATACATTGAATTAATTAAAACCTACATTTTATATACGGATAAACTGTAATTTTTATTTTTTAACCTGACAAGAAAAATATATATCAAAAACTAAGTTAATTATAGATTGATTTTATATAAAGGAAGGTCTCGGGTTCGATGGTTCGGAGAAGAACAATATTTTTTGTTGTTATTCCACTAATTATTATATTAATCGTCGCGAAACGTTTTTCTACCTCCTATTTCAAAGGTTCCTGTTTATAACGATGTCACTTGAAAAATAAATGTTGTTACGATGTTAGGTTCCGTTGTACAAGGAAATCTTCCATTACAAAAATACTCTTCCTTTGCAAAATTTCGATCCATTTTCAGTTTTTATCTGATGTTGATGTTATCTTATGTAAAACCTGGTCTATTTTAAACAGCATTTTTTAAATTTCATATATTTTAATGTCTTATGGCTTAAGATAATGAATTAAACAATTTAGGAGCAAGGTACACTTTCAGAATCTGACAGTTTACTTTAAGTGATGTGAGAAAAAAGTTGGGTTAGAACTCATTCGAGCAGGCATGCCATTTGATTATGATGTAAGTTGAAAATATATGAGGGGTAGATGAAAGCATATGTTGGAAAGTCAAAGTTTATTTCAATTCTTGAACCATTCTCGTTTCACGTTGGGTTTTAAGCATTGCAAGGGCAAAACAACATGATCAAGAGAGAATGTCAGTCCATATTGTTTCCAAGTTGTTACAATTCAGGAAACACGCTCAGTCTCAGGCAGATCAAAGGTGTGAGGAAGTCCCAAGGAGTTAACTTTATGGAAGAAAATCGAACAATTTCAATATGTTGTAACTCTTAGTGAAACAGATTTGTTAAGAAATTTTAGAGTACCTTTTTTGAGAGGATTTGGTTAACTCATTTCGTGTTTTATTTAATAAATTGTTTATATATTCAAATACTGATTAAAAATGCAAAACCCAGAAAGACAAATATTTTTAAATGTGGACGAGTTTATTTTTTTGCCAATTTTTGCAATGCGTTACATGTATCGATTGGCGTATTAAAGAAATTGAAGAATTAATTGAACATCGAAATTAATTTCTTTCGTCGATTTCTTCCAAAGTTGTTATGATTGCTAGACATGATTCACATAACATTTTACCAAATAAATTGCACATTTTTGTTAAATAAACGGAAATATTTATTTCCGTTAATATTCTTACATATATGGTGGTCCATATAATTGAAACTGAAACCTTTGATAAAATTGTTTATTTTTTCATCCACGTCCAAAACCAATCTCAAAATAATATCGGCCAATATTTTTATGCAATCAATCAATGAAGTTGAAGATAAAAAAATATTGTTTGTATGGAATATAGTATCACATTTTGCATACATTAGTAAAATTAAGAATACCCTATCGGTTATTATTCTACACTTAAAAAATGTTAACTTTTTATTACTTTTGCACAGAAAATATTTCTTAGTGCCGTTGGGTTATATTATAAATTAAACCGCAAAAGTATTCTGAGAATTAATGCTCGGGAGATATTTAAAATAATAAGATCTAAAAGTGAAGTCATTCATTGGGAATCAAAAGATTGCAAAGTTAACACACTTGACTAATTAAACTATTTCACTGAGTAATTCAACTCTCTCACAAAGAAAATACGATATTATTATAATTATTTGAAAAAATATTGTAATTAAACATGACAACTACGATTTTTTCCTATTTCATTAACTCACCTTAAACCTGGTACATGAAATTGATAATCGATGTTCTTGTGAAGACTTTACCAATTAACATAACTGTATATTTGTATCTTGCTTAACCTTGATCCTCTTAACTTTGATTTATATTTGGCTTAAGATTATTTTAATTAATTTACTTTCAATATTTAGATTGTTGTTTATAGTTAAGGCATTAACGTTGTGGAGGTTTAAAGACATTGTAATTTATTTTTATCAAACACTGTTTATTCCACTTTTTGTGACGGTATAACCCTACCGGTTTCAAGGCTTTCACCTCATCTTCAGGGGAGCGCAAACAAAACTAAATGCTGTTCGAACTGGTACCGATATACACGCTTCAACGGTTGGAGGCTGGGGGGTGAGGAAGGCACGGGACAATTTCGGCCAAGAGCGGAGAGGTTTTGAGGAAATAACTGTTCAACAGATGTTCCGATCGGTGTACTGACTTGCAAATTTCTAGGGCCTCTAATATGTCCAATTTATTTCCGTTATCACTGATATGTAAGAATTTGGCATCATCGATAGAAAAAGTATGATTCTCACGGTGACAATGATTAGCCATTTCAGAATAAATTAGAGGATTTGTTAAGGCGGATTTGTGTTCACGAAATCTCTTTTTAAAAGATCTTCCTGTCTTTCCTATATAGAAATTATCACAGTCAGCACATAAACGTTTATACACACCACTGTTGCTAAGTATTCCATTTTTGCCTTTCCCATTAAATAAGAGTTTCCGGAGATTAAAATTAGTGTAAAAAGTTGGCTTTATGTGACTTGGAATATTTTTGGTTATTTCATATGATATGTTTTTTATAATAGGACTTTGCTCCATTTATAGGTATGCTTAAAGGTGTCGTTAAATATATAATCTTTTATAAGTTTCTTTTTTGTTTTGTTTTTTAATAAATCAATTAAGTTTATACCGAGTTCATTCAAAGAGGAAGTATAGCTCACGAGATGACGTTGTATTAAATCATTTTAATATTCTAATATATAATGAATTCAAAGAAAAAAGGGGCCATGATTATAGTACATCAATGGGACCTACTACCAAATTTATTCAAGGTGATATTATAGATTTAATCCAAACTATACAATCATTCAATAATTATTATATACAACATACGGGTATTAAAAGCATAATGGTGACGATGATTATAGTGCATCAATTTACCATATACTGAGTTCATTCAAGGGCAAAGGTAGCTCTTTAGATTTATGTTTTAAATCCATGCTTTACAAAATCATCTTATTATACTTATATACAATGTATTCAAAGAATAAAGGTGACGATGTTTATTATTAATCTATTGACCATATACGGAGTTCATTCAAGGGGAAAGTATTGCTCTTGAGGTGGAACTACATTATGAATTCACGTTATACAATCATCACAATTATCTGTTGCCTGACGTCTGAGTGAATGTGATGGAATACAAGTAGCCTGAACGAGTGCACTTGTTTTTGCTAAATAATTAGTGTAAGAATTGTTATCTAGTTATAAGTAGTATGTAGGTGTTAATTATTTCTAAGATCTCATATATTAAGATTGAATAAATAAAATAAAATGATATGTAGGAAAATAAGATAAAATTTTGAAAGGAAAATTATAATAAATTTGTATATAGGTATAGCCTTGACAAATGTTTGTACAATAATTTACTTTGTTTAATAAAAAATAAAAAAACAATCATAACATTATTATCCTTCTTTTATAACACTTTCATTGTATACAGTACTACTTAGTAGGCTTATTGCCACGTGGCAATCTCTTTAAACCAACCAGAAATATGTTTAAGAGGCCTTACGTGAAGACCAAATTGGAATCCTTTTTTGAATATGTTTTCCAATGGGAATCAAACCCATAACCTCCGAGCTGAAAGTCAGGCGTCCTGCCAACTAGGCCTTTTGAAGTAATATTACATAAAACGTATTCAAATAATAAAGTTTACGATGACAATTAATGAGAATTTTCCATAAATCATCAATTGACTTAATACCCAGTTCATTAAAGGGGAAACTGAATTAATGTTGGTGGTCCATTTTGCATCCAACGGAATCCTCTCCCGTCACGATGATGAGGGGCTTCCGGGCGGAACTGATGGCTGATCATTTAATGAATCCTACAAATTTCACCGCAGATTTCCGCATCACGTGAACCGGAAAATTAGCAGAATACCATTATTTCCAAAATTTCCAATGATCATCATATCTGCACAGATCTAAACATGTCGAGGTTTAATTGGTAAGAGAAATTTCTGTCAAATTCCATGCCGACATCGTTATACGATAATAATTATTTGAACTCATGGTTATGGGGTTGATAAACTTACGGTCTGTGTTGATTGTTTTCATTATACGTAATTATTTCAAGTGTATAACTAAAGGGACTAATACTAGATGCAATATATTGAAGAAGGCAATGAAAGCTGCACAATATAGTCAAAAGAGTTTTAACGAACAAGATATCAATTCGAACTCATAACTAAGATAGTTCTTAAAGAAAAAAATTTCTAAAATAATCTTTTTAATGTATGAAACACCACATAAAAACCACCCACCTAGTTTCTGCAAAAATAAGTAAGTTAATCAAATAAATTCGCTTGCGATGCTTTTCGTATGATTCGAAATACAGAGTCCCTCATGCTTCCATTTTAAAGGTGAATTGTGCAATACCAATCACCACGCCTAATTTAATTAAACCGCATTTAGATTATAGAACGCTATTATTTAAAGCTGCTTATTATTATTATTACCTGCTCAGGATCCTGTCTGAAAGGCGTGCAAGATGGATCGGTCATATAATACGACAAGAGGGCCTCTTGCATGCCATAATGGAGGGTATGACCGAGGGGACAAACTCTAGGGGACGCCCACGCCGAGAGTACCTGGAGGACCTGTTGGTGGACGTGCGCTGCTCAACATATACAGATTTAAAAAGAGCCGCACAGGACAGGGGGGAATGGAGGAGAAGAGTTGAAATTGCTGCAAACCAGTCTTAGAACTGTAACCACGGAGGAGAGATTATTTAAATAAAAATTTAAAACAAAACTTATTTTTTATTCTATAAATTAATTTCCACTGATAAGATGATTATTTTGGGTTTATAGGGCATTATTAATAATAAGTGTTGATAATGGTCCAGTAATCTTATATGATCGATCATTCCAGCAGAGGAAATAAATATATAGAATTTCAAATCAGTTTTTTTTATTTTATTATATCATAACTATAATATTTGAATATTACGGAGGAACAGCTAAACAAATCACGGCGTCTTCAAAACTGTTCTTTAAGATTTACTTTCAGCCTACGAAAGTACGATCATATAACTTCATACCAGAAGATGCTGAACTAGTTGAACATGAAAAATAGGCGCCAAATTCAGGAATAAACCTATTTTATATATTTAACTGTTCCGCTGCCTCCTCTTATCTCGCTGAAAATTTTCAGCGTCATTCCGTTCAAAAACTTGCGCTACGCTTAAAGAAAGATTATTTATTGACCTTCCTATTTTACGTCGTCCTTTACTGTTCATGCAGTGAAACTTTGAAACCAGTTACCAACTAATGTTAGACTCGCTCCGTCCATGGCATGCTTATAGAAGCGACTTTTAAAAAAATCTTAGTTTCTAGTCAGCAATATAGCGTGTTTAATTCCTGATTTTTTTCCTCTCCACCATCCCTTTGATTGATGATATCTCATTTTATATGCAAAATAATTTTCGGGTGGTTGTTCGTCTTAGTGGGATTTATGAGCGTATATGTTATATTCATTAATTTTGTGGGGATGAGTAGTTGTTTGAACGTTTTTTTTGCGACCATGTAACTTGTTTTATTTTCTCTCGTCTGGTTGGTTGCAAGAAATTGCCACCTGGCAATAATTCCGGCAGATTGTTTTTTAATGAAGTGTCAATAAATAAAAGAATATATTTCTTTAATTTATTTCAATTTTTGCTATAACACATACAAAGGACTTTCCTGTCTTACTAGGTGTATGCCCGTTCTAAGATAGGTAATATATACAAATAATAAATAAATTTTCTGATTTTTTCTTATATGCAAGTAATGATATTAAATACCGCAACCAACTCCAGTTGTATTAAAAGCAATGAAATATTTTTTTAAAAAGGTCCAAATTAAATATTTAGTGTACAAAATAATAATACCATTACCTCAATCCCTTATGATTACCTCTTGAGTTGTTAAGAAAATACATCATACAAATGCAATATGCTTGTTGAACATCTGAGTGCTTCACTAATTAGACGTTTGTGAATTTGCTAACAAATTTGAGGTGTCAAGTAGAAAGCGAATATAATTACAGGCAACAGAGCCATCTCAGGATGTTTTATGACTACCAAATATTACATTCCTCTCAGAAGCGAAAACACAAAGACTGCACAAATGTAATAAGAGTATAGAAGACGATGAAAATGTTTTATTATGAGTTGATAAATGTATAAGAAGTGTTATGTCTATAAAAATGTTGTAACTTTCACTAAAATAGTCTTTTCCCTATCAAAAAAATCATACCAAATAAGTAAAGTCATTTATATTAAAGCAGTTAATTTTTTTTTAAACTTTTCGCGAATACTTGAAATATTGATTGGAAACTTAAAATATTTATCACGTTTCAGTCATTTTATGCTCGACTTGTTTCAATGTGTCAATTAGGCGTCATCCTCATTAAGTTAGATTTTCCACAAGTCTGATGATCTCTATTTGTGGCAAATGTCAATAACACTTGATTTCATTTTGTAGTTTTGATTTCTCGTTGTTACATCATATTAGGTACTGATTGTATCAATCGTTTGTATTGTCTGTGATCATCACAACGAGAATGTAATACTTCAAACTGATATGACAACACCAAGCACTAGTGACTGTAACCACTGATATTTTTCAAGGTTAAGAACTTGCTCCACAAAGATGATATTGACGCGTCGCAATAAGTCGCGTATAACAAAGACTAATACGAGATAAAAATTGTTAGTTTTCAGTGAAATCAATTATTCTTCTATTGATATAGCACCGTTTAAAGACTGAAATCACTCCACGTTCTCATTTTCAATAAAGTTTTAAAAATAAATAGTATTAATTTGTTTTATGTTACTTAAACTAGCATTTCATACTTTAAACTAACCCAATCATGATACATATGATATAATATTAAAAAAAAAATAATCTCTAGTTAATTTCTATTATCTGTATGGATGTGAACAAGGTGAAAATGGGTGTCGAGGAGGAAAATTCTGGAGCTGTCCGCGCTGTCTAGCCCAGCAGAAAAATGATGGAAAGTTATGATGTGTATGTATAATATATAATAACCCTTTTTGATCGCCATATCACCTGTTTGTAGTTTTAATTACAAGACATTTGAGGTACTTATTAAGAGAATCTCGAAATTTTTTGAATCACTACATAATCAGCCGGATTCCACTGCAAATGAAGGGGCGCACGTTAAACTGCTAATGCTCTGAATCCATTCCTTATGTATAACAATGTTTACATGTACAAATTACGTTTTAATGTACGTGTTTGGGACGTGGTTTCGGTGTGCGGTTATGTCGACTCACGCACGTTCTCGCATTAACATTCGAGAATGAACAAACGTGTTAAGTCCATAGCTTGAATTTAACCAACAACAAAATGGTTAAGCTACCACATAGTCAGTAATATGTATATATTTTCAAATATCCCAGAGAGTCTGAGGATCTTTCTTACTCAGGTCGTTGAATTTGTTTAACAATGTTAAACTTATTCAATTCGAATAGAAGCCTACAATAACTGTAAAGGAGTAAACGACTCTGCATTGAAGATCTGATGACTCAGAACGCAAGTTAAGTAACTCATATGAAAGCTATAAAAGGAATGTTAAAAATACACATAAATTATTAATGAATTTTAATAAAACATGTATAGCAGCGGCCGATTGGAAAAGAATGGGAAAACAAGTATTTATTAACTTATTATGGTACTTTATTGTACATATACCATCACGCCATTTCCCTTTCAATGTAAGCCGATAGGACATAGCGCTAGATTTTCTTATCTCGACATTCATCCTTAGCCTCTTCTAGATTCATATACCTTCTCATACAACTCCTTCCATCTTTCTGACTTTCTACGTTTCCTTCTTTCAAAATAGCTTTCACTCGATCAAATCATTCATTGGTCTTCCTCTCACATGATATCATTCACATTTGCACTTTATTATGAAGTATACAAAATTTATTCATAAAATATTCCACTGGATTGAAACTTGGGCGTGGAAAAATCTTGAAATGTACAGAATAATTGCTGTAGAAATGCATGCATTAAAAAACACTAGGAGTAATGTTGCTTTGAAATTATAAAATGAGATAGAAAACGGGATGAAATTATTAAGGATAAATACGAACATAATATACATGTATCATGTCGGATGCGGAAGCACACTTTGAGACTAACAAATCTAAAATGAAAAAGGTAAAAAAACAACAATAAAAGTATGGTTGGAGCAAGTGAATGATATTTTGAAAGAAGTAATGTAAAAAGTTGAAATCGAAGGACCTTATGTAGAAGGTATGTGTCGATTGAAAATAAATCTGGTAGACAGTCCTTTCTGCCTACTTCAATTAAAAAAAATGTGATGGAATACATATATTTATATTTTAATTTCTTAAACATTGTGCATTTTCAATATTCGTAATAATAAAATATTTATGGTTTTTTTTTCAATTACATTATTTAAATATTGAAGTATCTCAAGTCAAGAAAGTTTTTTAAGCGTACACGTTACAAAATAAGATAAGATTAATGTGAATTTTTATGAAAATCGAGTAAACTCGAGCTGTGGGTTGGGAGAGATTAATGGGAAGACCCAAAGTAGGGATATGGCGTGATAGTTTTAGTTTGTGAATATTTGATGGGGTATACACGGATAGGTAAGTTGAAAGGGGATTAAAAAGGATATTGGAAAAGAAATCAAGTTTAGGATAAAGAAATCTAGAGCAAATGTGATCACTTAAATAAAATACGCAAGATATTGGAGTATAAAATAAATTGGGTAATTCTATGGAAGAAAAAAGATAAATAAGCCGATTTTCGCAGACAAAATGAAAAGAATTTTTATTCCTTAAGACACAATTTTTTAACTTTCTTTAAAAAAATGTCGTTTTTTAGGGAATCTTTCATTTTATTTTAATATTTTAATACTAAGAATTATTTTTCCTTGATCTCTATCCTTTTACAATAAAACACCGAATGCCTTTTACTTAAGTTTTTTTAATATACGCAGTAAATGGAAATTTTCAAATAATATGAACAAAAAAGTCTAACAAAGTAATCAAAAGGAATAATGGAACAAATTTTTATCATGTTTAATTCACTATAGTCAAAATTCTTCCAATCTTTTGACCTTTTAATATTCTTTTTCAGACTATTGATTCTTCAAACCTTTTTATGATGTATTTGTGAGTGAATTTAAATTATACTCTTATTTAATTTGAGCAAACGAAAGAATGAAAAGGTTATTAACCTCTTGTTACAAAACACTTAAGTTTTTGTGTATATTTAGATTTGTTTAAATTTCAGGAAAAATTTTTTTTTTACTTTATATTCTTAAAGATTTTTTTTCTTTTTATTTCTTGATAACGATGATGAAAACTAAAAGTTGAGAAGGTCTGAAAACTATCTGAACAATTATTGTCTTCCATCTGCATATTAAGTAGGCTTCAATTCCCGTTTATGTAAAAAATCTTCCGTGTTATTTTTGACGATACACGAGTATCTTTAGTAATATATGATAAAAGTTCCTTAGACCAAAGGTTATATAAAACCGCTATTGTTATTTAGGAGGATATAGTCGTAGTAACGGGATTTCATATTCCATTCTGTAACATTTTTCAATTGGGGGTTTGTTTTTTGAGAAAAAAATACTCCTAATTTAAAAACTTCCTAGTTTACTCATTTTAACATTTAGTAAGGAATTATGCTCGAAATAAAATATCTGCTAAATGTAAAACAAATATTTCAAAAATTTATTTTGTGACAAACAAATGTTATTCCAGCAGTGTTTTAACAATTTATGTTGCACTAAGAGTGCTATTCAAAAACAGTGCTACAATTAATTAAGATAAAAATGGTTTGAAAGTGGAAATAACAAGAAATCGGAACTGTATTGGATACACTTCAATATTTGACATAATGCTAAGCATTCTATGTACTACCGGCACCAAAAAATAAAACATGTTTATATTAATGTTTATCATGTGTGTCCTCTACCGCATTAATTATTCATGTCTTCTATATTTTAAACTTTTCTTTTAATGTTGATACAGTCTTAAAGTGTATGCAATTGTTCTAATAACGTTTATGTTTTTCGAAGAGCGCACACTAATATCTATTTATTTATTTCATCCGTGGTCTCGATACTGACTCTTAATTTTTATACAATCGATCAGAGAAACGTGTCAGTTAAAAATATAAACATATCAAGTGAGCTTGACAATACATTTTTGAGGATTATAATTTATCACAGAGTAAAAATCTTAACTTTTGACATAAACCTACTTTTGTTCTTCAAAATATTGTGTATTCAGTGTTAAACTTAAGCCGTATATTTGGAAATATTGAACAACAATTGTTATTTTTAAGAAAAAAACATGTCATTAATATTTATTGTTTGAAGTAAATGCATCACATGATGTTAAAATAAACTTACACCTTCGTATTCCACAAAAGTATTTTTTTAAGTTTACAAATTTACACAATCAATTTTCGTACAATCCAATTCGGCGACGTTTTTTTCTCTACATTTGTTTTCTTATGAACGAGTCTGCATAATTTAACAAAGCTTTCTTCCCTCTTAAAAAAAGTTGACGAGTTAATAAGTTGGAATTTTGACAAAGAGGTTTCATTTAAAGCCTTATGTCTAAGTACCGAGGATTTAACGGATTTGTCAAAGAATGGTCTGTTCGTTTCGGGTCTAGGTCACATAGCGGAACCAACTAAAGGCCTTCGGTTGATGCTCGCCCTCAATTCTTAAGACAATATTCGTCAACTGGTTTCAGAACATTGGTAATAAACATTCGGATTGCGAGTCTGTATCGATTTATATTTTATGATCAAATTAATATTTAAATGTATTATTCAATCTCAGCATGTTAATATAATAATTACATAATAATTATTTAGGTAAGTTATATAATATATAATAATAATTATATAATAATTATTTAAGCATGTTAATATAATAATTATATAATAATAAATAGGTAAGATAATATATTAATTATTTTGTTTTATTAGGGAGTTTACATTTTGACCAGGTTTTAGTATTACGAAATATATTCAAGAAATATTTAGGAAAACGTCTAAAGGTATTTTGCGTGTTTGAAGACTTAGTGAAAACTTATGTAATCTTGTGAAACGAGATATTCTGTGGGGTGTATAAAACGATTATGGTGCGAATGATATATTGATGAGATCAGTACTTTCGTCGTTCGAAAACAGTAGTGAATGTAAGAGTAAATCGAGACCTTTCTAAGTTAATTATAAAAAGTCTAAAGCAAGAATATATATCAGTCTATCTTGGTCGTCTGATTTATACCATATATCGATTCATGTCTACGCGATTTATAAAATCGAAGAGGTTTATAAGATAAGGATGAGTGAAATAAATCATGTTGACTTATGTATGCTAATGATAAGCTTGTGCTTGATAAAAATTAAGACTATTTAAGGGATATGATAAGTGAGCTGTTTGAGAAATGCCTGGTGAAAGGTTTAAAAATGAATGTCGTAAAATCAAAAGTTATGGTTTTAAAAATATGTGTAGTTAAATGTATGTGCGATGTTAACTCAAAGAATCCGTAACAGGTAGATGAGTTCTATGTTTTGAGCAGATATTTCTGTGTAATAAACAAGTTCAAATGCGCATTGAAAGAAAGACAGCGGTAGGAAACAAAATAAATAGCACTTAACGTAATATACAACAACCGCGTTATGTAAAATTAACAAAAATGACGTTTCATAGTATGTTGGCGCCCTGTTCAAAGTAAGATAGTGAAGTGTGGATTTTGCATAATAATAATAAAAGTTTACTTGCGTTTAGAAAAATATGTGAAAGTATATGTATCGGACAAAGTGAAATAAAAACACAATGGAATGATAATCCGTTAATATTAATCAATAATTTGAATACGATTACAAAAACCATAATGTCATTTATTTTTTAATATTGAAATTAAGATAATTGAACATTGAAATCATAAAAAGTTTATTTAAGATGTATTAAGATTCAAATAAGATTTAAGGAAAAAATAAATAACAACAAAAGGTTTTGGACGCCTGTTTAAAAGCAAGATTTGACTGTTGATTTCAACTATTAATTCACTTCTCAACAAATACACACCTGTCTTTAGAGAATGCTAAATTAATTTACATTCCTTAAATTTAAAAAAAAATCTTTTGAGATCAAACAAATATTTATTTGTTAAATTAATTTACGAACGTCTCGTTTACGAAACGTTCTCAGTGTCTAAGATTTTTGGTATTAAGGAGTGTTATTGGTATGTTTAAAAAGCCAAGCAAACATGTCTTAATATTTTATCGATGTGATCAAATGAAAAAAGACCTTAAAGAATACTACAAAATAGTAATTTGAAAATTTTGTTATTGATAATATTTGTAGAAATACCATTCAGTTAAAATACCCACTAAACCTTAGTTAAAGTACCCACTAAACCACATATATTCACAGTCACTTAAGTACGTTGATGAGTGCTTTTTAACGCGCTCAATCTAAGAAGAAACAAATCATACCTTCTCGTACTTCACCAATTAACAACTCCATATCTTAATTTATTGCCCATAAATCCTTAAATACTTAATACTATAGTAGTTTTCTACATATTTTTCACTCCCGTTTTGAATTGTAAATGCCACAAACCATTCTCCTAATATAGGATGCCTAATTAATTAAAAAAAATATTTGTGAAAGAACGTGAAACCAATCAGAAGAAAATTTAATCTCAATTTTACAAGAAAATATTTAGTCAACCACATCGATGATCAAATGGCGTCAAATAACAAATCATCGTTCTGTCTGATTAAACTCAGAGAAGAGCATCAAATTATTGTAAATAGCCGATATTTAATAAAAACATGACCATAATTTTATGGTCGCGTTCGAATGAATCCGAAGGCTTTATTTTACTTTCATTTATTATTTCAACTAATAAGATAGTACTTATGCGTGTCTTGCCAATCGGTAGTTGAGTGGTTATAAAGTTTTTATTATTTTAACTAATAAGATAGTACTTATGCGTGTCGTGCCAATCGGTAGTTGAGTGCTCATAATTTGTTTAAAGTAGAAACAAAAAACATTGAAAAATATGTAATTAAAATATGAAATAAAAAAAGTTTGAAAATAAAATAAACGAATCATTATTTTTTTATCTCACCAATAACTGGGTAAGTGGGAGAAGGATAGGGGTAGGGAAAAATAAAATGGGGAATAGAGAAAGACACGCCCATGTTATTGAAGAGACATACAAGTATTTTTTTTCTATGTCGCTTTTATAAGAAAGTCATTTTAAAAAAGGTTTCCAGTTTGGTATTCACTTAAGGCTTGTTAAAACACCTTTCTGGTTAGAAGAGATTACAGCGTGGCGATTAACTCACCAGATTATATTGTTTACAAAGAAAGTAAAATTAAATACAACACATCATAATTACATGAAATTGAATACAAGTTTATTTCTTTGAGTAATACAATTAAATGTTTCCAAAGTTTTTTCCTTGTATTATTCTTTTGTTATGTTATATATACTCGTATTATCGTTTATTTTACTTTATTTATTTATTTAACACTTTTATTGAAAATACAAACTAGTGGATTTATTTCCAGGCGGCAATGTCTTCCAACCAACCAAACAAAAGTAAATGAAGCAGGTTACATGGTTGCATAAATCATTCAAATAACTATCTATCCCAACGAAATCCATAAACACATACGTGAGCATATACCCACAAACCCCACAAAAACGGACAATCACCCGAACATTATTTTTCATATAAAGTGAAATATCATCAATCAAAAGAAAAGGAAGGGATGGTGGAGAGGAAAGGAAAAGAAAAATCAGGAATGAAACACGTTACTTTACTGACTAGAAATCGTTGCTAGGCCTCGTAGTTGAGGATCCCATTTGTTTCATTCTTACCTTTCTGCTCTTTAAGTGAGTGAACCGTTGCACACCACCAAAGTAACCAGAGCCACCGCTGTACTGGATCCGATGGCACACAGTACAGCCTGGCGAATGTATTGTCATATGGCAATATCTTTCAACCAACTACAAAGACGCTAAAAAGAGGCCTTAACTAAAAATCAGACTAGAATATTTTAAATTGAATTAGTCACCAACGAGAAATAAACCCGTAACCCACGAGTTAGAAGACATACGTCTTACCAACTAGGCCACGGAGGTCATTATTGGAGAACGTAGTATTAATTTCTGTAAAAAAGTCGTAACTAATGTAAACGACGTTGATTACATAAAAATGATACAATTAAATGTTTACAAAGTTCTTTTACTGAAAAATAAAAAATTCACGTATATAAAAAAAATTGTAACATAATTGGTATCCTAATGGATAACTAAACCAGATATTTAAGTTTTTATTTCGTAAATTTTTATAGATCAATAACCGAACTCGTTCAAGCCTAACGATTTGCTACATTAAAGTTGTTATTGGTGAATAAAAATTTGTGGGGTGAATATTATTACAATGTTACTTCTTAATCCGGGTGGTTGTAGAATTATTAAAAAGTAGAAGCAATTTTCCTAGTTTTTATTAAATTCAATTTTTGTTTTTTAAATTCATTTTATCACATTCTCAATAGGTTTAAAATTGTAATAATGAGGATCGATTTTTTAAATTTATTTTGCCTGATTGGAATGTATTCTCTAGGTTCTCTCAAGGCAATGCAAGACGTCCTTCGGAAATAATCCAATAAAAGTATTTCAACAAAAGTTTATCTGAATTTCATTCAGTGTTTCACCTTTTGGGATATTTTCTTAAAAAAATCAAGGAACGAATACATTTTTGAAATAACAAAAATAATAAAATAGACAATTTTTTTTCAATTATTTATTTAATTCTTATTTTGTGTTACAGACCCTCGGCTAAGTAGCAATTATTTTCAATCAGTCGTTCCATACAGTTGTTTTATAAAGTTTTAAGTAAAATGCGGAGAAAGAAAGAAAAAACACGTGCCCTCATAATTCCAATTAAATATGTAGCTGTAGGTATATCATAGAGAATTTATTATTTTTGAGATGGTTAAAAAAATAATGTTTATGAAAACATAAATAAACTGAACCAAACTATCATCTACTTGATATAAAGAAATTTTATACGAAATTCTTAATCAAATCTTGATTGGACGAAAGTAAGCAGAATTAGAAGTATGTGAAAGACGTAGTAGAGAAGACCAAGAAAAGTATAGTTGGATCAAGCAAATGATATTCAATAAAAGGAAATCTTAAAAGTAAACGAAATCGTAGAAGTTGTAAGAATATAAAAGAGGGGAAAGATGTGAGTCGTGATAGGAAAATTCAGTGATTTGTTCTATATATCTACCCCGACAGGGAAACAGCGTGATGGTATGTATTTATGAAGGAAAAAGTATTAGTAGAAAACTGGGGGTTGATTATTTCTTGGTTCATTATCTTCATTCCTGCTACACTTCCAGGATACTTAATTTTATTATTGTATTATACTTTCGATATATAGAATTCAAACCGTTAAGCTTATTGCAGGACGGAAATCTCTCCCAGCAAATCAAAATATACTAAGGAGAACTCAAGTGGAAGTAGACTGGAGTTCTTCAAAATATACTTAGGAGAACTCAAGTGAAAGTAGACTGGAGTTCTTCAAAATATACTAAGGAGAACTCAAGTGAAAGTAGAATGGAGTTCTTCAAAAAATAATCTTACTAATTAAACCACGAAGGTTAGCGAACTTTAGAAAAAAGTGATATTTGCACACACTAATCAAATTAACTTTTTGTGATTTTAATACATGGAGTTACAGATGTTCTACGCCGATAATTTTTGGCTTAGTCTTTTAAAATCAACACTTTTACTTTTCTAGGATGCCTCGATATTTTATTAGTTCAAATCCTTGAACCTACTTTCTCCTGAACCTTTGTGATATAATGGTTTTATTTACAAGGAAACTAAAGCTTGTAGTCTGTTAAATTTGCTCACTAAATGGCACATAAATAAATATCACTGCTAATATTTATTTCTTTCATGGACAACCTCCGTGGCCTAGTTGGTATGACGTCTTACAAGTCGGGATTTGCAGGTTCGATTCCCTATTTGAACGTAATTTTTCTAAAAACGGTTCAATTCCAGTTTTTACTTAAGCCTCTTAAAACAGTTTTCTACTTAGTTGAAAGAGATTACCACATGTGAATAAACCCCCTCTATTGTATACAACTAAAATGTAATAAAATACAATATTTTTTCAATAAAATCGATTCACAAAATTCTATAAAGATATTTTTGTGTATAAAACAAAACATTTAATGGATTTATATATTTTGTTATTTGTAAATTATTTAATAGACATCATTTATTATACAGCGGCTTTTATAACGATTAAAATGCAAGCAGATAAAATTTTGCACTCCATTAAATTTTATGCATAGTGTAATTTTTTGCACTATTTGTTTACATTTTCATTAAATGATTCATTAGCATGGGGAATCACCATGTTCATTAAGCCATTCTGAAACAAAAACAAAAAAAAAACGTTAAAACAACTCTATTGCAGAAAACACTTTCACAAATAAATATTTATTTATTAACATGACGAGTAATTATATGCATACATATAGTAGTATATGGAAAACAAGACAAACAAAATAAGTCATTTGAAGAGGGCACTCTCAAGCTATGTTCATTAAGGCTTGTTGCTTTTTACTTTTTGTGTCCCCGGTAAACTAGGCTTTTGACTGTATCTTTCTGACGACATACACACGTGAAAAACAAGATGATTTTTTAACGATTGTTAATTAATTATCTAAAACCTCTGTCATAAAGTCTCATTAACTTGGTAAGTTGTGAGATCTAATAACAAAAATATACCACGTGTGGCAAATCCTTCGCGTACTTCATTTTGTTCGAATTTCATGTGGTTATTGATCAATTGAGTAGATCGAAAGAGAACGTCATCAGATGAAGAATAGAATTGTAATACACTTTCGTTGTTCACAAAAGAGATTGACACCTGGCGATATGGGTTTATCACCATGTGTCAATACACTTCTAGGATACTTAATTTTATTATTATGTTATATTATTCTTTCGATATATACGTGGGTCGTCCAGAAAGTAAAGAACGTTTTGGCATAACTAAATAAAAACGAAAGATATCAACACAAAACTTTATTTACAAAGTCACAGTACCTTACTCTGCAATGTAGTCCCAATAGCTGTCAAGACACTTATTGTAACGTGGAACCAATTTTTTAATTCCGATGTTATACTCTTCTATCGCCAAAAAATTGAGCCAGGATGTCATTTCTTGTTTGAGGTCTTCATCGTTTGCGAACTGTTATCCACCCGAAAAATCCTTTAGTTTCGGGAATAAGTGAAAATCACTTGGTGCCAAGTCAGGGCTGTAAGGAGGATGTCCAAAAATTTCCCACTTAATACGTTAATCAAAACCACCATTCTCGACAACATTCCACGTCACTTGTTTTGAATGACACGTCAAGTCGTTAAAGAGTTTCACAATAGACCTCTGAGTTTATTGTGTGTCCTTTTGGCATAAACTCTACGTGGATCAAACCCTTTCGGTCCCAAAAAACTGTTGCCATCACTTTTCTGGCCTTGAGATTAGGTTTTTCTTTTCCGAGCACACATTTCTTTGTAGCCAAGGTGCTCTGTCATGTATGTTAGGAGCGATTGTGAAATTTGTAAGAAAGATGTACTGTGCTTAAAGTTGCCTATAAATTTCGATCGGCCGAACATTTTGAGCATTCAGAAAACGAATGACACTACGCACTTCACGTTTAGCGGGATTTTCGATGGGCGCAGCCATTTTGAAAAGTTACAGGACAAAGACGCAGGACCATTTAGCAACAAAACTCGGCCCGCACTGAAGCGAGGGAAGAAGCTTACTGGCGCGCATACGATCGCGGTGGTGGGGGATTGGCGCAGGGCGTGTTTGTCCTTTACTTTCTGGACGCACCTAGTAGAATTCAAACTGGTAAGTTTATTGCAAGGTGGAAATCTCTCCCAGCCAATCAAAATATATTAAGGAGAACTCAAGTGAAAAGTAGAATGGAGTTCTTTAAAAAATATCTTACTAATTAAACCAAGAAGGTTAGTAGACACGAAGTTTCAATCAATCAGAAAGTGTTTAATAAGTCTTAAGTGATAACCAGATTGGTACTCTTTTTAAAAATTGAGTACCAACTGGAACTCAACCTGTGACCCCCGGCTTTGTAGGTAGGCGTCTTATAAAGTAGGTTACGAAGATCGTATAGTTAAGAATTGGTGCAGAGAACCCATCACTATGCATATCGTCGTTGTTCTGTGAAAAGCATTTAAGTCCAAATATTGAGTTTTGAGATAAATGCATTTTAAGTTTTGGAAGGCGGTGTAAAATCAAGTTTTTTAATAAAATAAAATACAAACAGATGTTTTTTAAAGACTGCTTATTTATTTATAAGAATTACTACAAAAAAATGAGTAACTTAAAAGCATATTACCTAAAAATTAAAAATACGGACAACGTTTTGGACTTAATCCTTTCTTGGTGAAAACAACTGTAAAAAGATGACTTAATCGCCTAATTATCAGTGTTCCTATCCTAATTATCAGGGTTCCATCCTAATTATCAGTGTTCATTTCATGCATACTAGTAGTTCTGTCACGTCAGCAGGTCAGTGAAAATATTATAAATTTTATACAATATATGGGAAAAAATAAAACACTCCTTTTTCAATCAATTAAGCTACCGTTTTCCTAAACTCTGACAATGTTGAGCTCAATACATCCACATCTCAGTCAACTACCACATTGTACTTTCGGCACATTCTTTCTACTGGGAAGCCGATGCTAGTTTTAAATGTAGGTGCGTTAAACAAAGAAAGTCTTCTAAGAGAATGTGATGAAACATTGAAATAAATGCGTTCCTAAATTGCTGGTGAGTGCACAAGACCACTCAATACTTTATAAAGAAATATAAGAACCTCTACGAGCCTCAAACAACTGAAGATAAAAATAGACAACATATCACTATACAAGTCAATAACAGTTAGCAACCTCCCCCCCCCCTATGTCTTATTATTAATGATGACAAATTCTTGAATGGTCTCGTGATTCTCATAAGCAACCTTAGCCATCTGGTGGACTTCTTCATTTTCTCATTCACATGATAATCAAATGAAAGTCGATAGTCATAATGTATCATACATCAATATACGATTTGAAACGACGCATGACCGTTTCGAGTATATTAATCATGGAATAATACAATACATTAAAGCGGTTGCGTGTAAATGTTATTTTGTAACACTTATCCGTGTTTAAGCACGTATAATTTTTATTATATTGAATCTAAGCTCTTGTTTAAGGAGTTTAGTAAAAAAAAAAATTGTATCTAACTTATATTTGAAGAAAAAGAGACATTGTATCTAACTCCTATTTATTCTCATCATAAACAAACACATGTTATGAAAATAACGATAACTTCAAACGGTAAAATACACATACTCGTATGTGTTTACTAAAATAAAATTATTGTTAATTAATTACGAATTGTCAACATTACTGTACCAAGGGCATGTTAAATATAATTTAAAATATCAAGTCTTTAAATTTACCCCAAGACCAAAATATAATTTTACAACACGGTTGTTAAAGGTTATATTAATAAACTTTTGGTACATTTACATAAATTAAATCAAACTGAATAAGAATGCGAAAAAAACCAAGAAGAAGATAGAAACGTTCCTTCGGAGAGGGGTAAATTTTAAAGTCGATTTGAGGTCAATATGGCGGATCCGGTGGTGTGGAATGATCTGTCTTTTGTTGCTAGAGATGTGGATGGTCTGTGTTACCCTTTTTGGGAGGTTACATTAAAATTTATGATTGTATATGAACATTATATACACGTAATACATTACATCTAAAATGTATCTATCACATATGGAAGATCGTCTCCCTTGGTAAGTTTTCTGCAGTTTTCTTAATAAATATGTTTTTCTTACAAAATACCTAACTTAATGGCCGCAGTCACCACCCTCTTCACATCATTCATACTTTCAATATATTTATTTTGTAATATTTTTAACCCGTTAATAATAATAATAATAATGGGTTCTAATCCCGAGTAAGCTTTAAGCGCCTTTAAGAAGAGTCCACTCTCTAAACAGTGCTATATAAACTGTTTTACTCTCATTATTATTAGAAAATACCTAACGTTTACTTGGCATTGCTGCGTTTGAAGATATTTATTTTTTAAAACTTTCTATGGTTTGATGAAGGAATATCCATAAACGTAAAATACTTATTTTACAAGTAAACAGACTCAAGTAATAAGGCCCAAGAGATGAAACTTCTGAGTTTTGAGAACAGATCCCTTATCCAAGAGGATGAGGGTCGTACCTAAATGGCAAATGAGACAGTTCATACGAGTATTTAGGATAGCCATCAATGAGGTAACTGGATAAAAGCTTTGCTGTTTTATTATCCTCAAACGAATTGACGAATCGGACGCCCATCCGACACAATGCACCGGCGTTATAAAAGGGAGATTCGAAGTTTTGCCTTGACATGAAAGATCGTGGAGTACCGGGCTGTGGACCGACATATATGTCTCTGGTGGAACCTATAAAGTGGTGTTAATGATGACGTACAAATATTAAATTAAGATTTCATTAATTTTTAATTATCTCTCCTGCAATAATTAACTCAGTAGAGGTTCAAATCTATTTTCATGCTTTCATAAATATATAAAGTTTTTATTGAATCTCCATATTACATACATATATACCATCATGTCATGCCAGGGTTGGCAGACAGAAGAAAGCGCTAGACTTTCCTATCTTGACTAGTATCTTTTTCCAATTCTCTCACAGCCCCTTCGACTTCTCTGACTTTTTACATGTAACTCTTTGAAAATATCAATCAATTGATCCAACCATGCTTTTATTGGTCTTCTTCTATCTTGCCTTCTTATCAGATTTGAACTGTATACGTTTGTTTTATAAGTCTTTCTTCAGTCATTCCTTCATGTCCAAACTATCTCAGAGTGCTCTTATTCATCTTACTCAACACGACGGTTGTAAGTTCACATTCATATCTCATCATTTCATTATGTATTCTGTCATACATTGTCACTTCATGTATCGTTATTTAATTTGTCCGGCGCCTTTTACTTATTTTCCTATGTCCACGTTTCAATCACAGACATCAAAGCTGGTGCTAAAATGCTGTTGTGGATTTTGTAGATTTATTACAGATCATATAAGCAGATTTTGATACTGCCCCATTACATTTGATCTCACTATTCTATTCTTCCACGTGTTGTATTAAGCGCCAGTTATATTTTTGTTGTATACAGTACAATCTTGCGGGTTTATTACCATGAGGCATTTTTTTCCGACCAATCATAAAAGTGTAATTGAGGTATCAACTCAAAACTAGACAGAAACTCTTTTTAATGAAATTGGGTACTACCGAAAATCGAATCCGCCACTATCGAGTTGAAAGATGACTCTTACCAACTAAGCCATTAAAAATTATACGAGCTTTTCCATTATATTCAAAGTAGTATTATACGAGTATATTAAAATATTGCAAGAACAGGAAAAGTAATTTAGCAAAATGCACCGTCATGGAAAAATCGCTGGAAAACTCGTGAGGCAGAATGTTGAAATGAACGCGGGTTCCCTGCCTAGACATTTATTATGCTGGTAAAACTGGTGTTCTATGAGTATTTGGTCGCAACAATGGCAAAAAAGGCTATGCAATGAATAAACCAACAGTCGCCTGAACTGTGTAGTAGATAATGCAGGTATGTATTATTACTGATGGAAATTTACTATTTGATCAAAGCAAACGATCAGCGTATATTTTTTGCTATAAAGAAAAAGTTTATTAACATCGGTACTTAAGCAAATTTATGCAAGCTAAGCTTGAACTTGATAAAATAGCGATGAAAGCAGGATAAATGCGGTAAAACTGCGAGTCTTAAGTATGTAGTATGTGTAGGAAATCAATTGATGATAAATAAGTATTGAAGGACATAAGAAACTATTGTGGTTTGAAATATTACATTGAGCTAAAGATTGAATGAAGAGTTTATATAGTTTGAACACGTATAGATATGAAACATTTATGAAAAAATCTATTCAAGTAGTATAAGGTACGAAAAATTTGAAAAGTCTGAAAAGCGTGGTTCGAATAAATAATATGTTGAGTTATATATAATACACACGTACTTCAACAGGGCCATAGGATAGGGATGATTATGATATTTGGTCAATATGTGGATACTATAAAGAATGTTTATTTTTTTATCAAAGTTTCGACTTTAACTTTATGGAACTCTGTATTAAAATAAGTATTACATTGTTATTCCACTAATAATATTAAGTATTTTTACCTCATATCCCGAGGCTCTCTTTAGGATAAATGTTTGCTTTAAACGCTAAACTAGCGAACAATAATGTATCAAAGGCTTCGGCTGTAAATTTTTGAAAACATTATATTAGAATAATAAAATGCTTTGATATTCCACAAATTATATTAATCCCTACTACACGTATTTCTACCTACTATATCAAAGCTCCCTTCAGGACGTGTGTTTGCTTTAAACGCTTTCCTAGCGATCAATAACGTATGGAAAGTTTCAGCTTTAACTTTGTGGAATTCGATATAAGAATAATAAATCACTTTGTTATTCTACAAATTACTTTAATCCCCACTACACGTGGTACTACCTTATATCCCAAGCCCCGGGCGAAACTTGAACACGTGTAGCGGGGATTAATGTTGTGAGTGAAATAACAGAGTACTTTATTATTCTAACATAAAGTTCCACAAAGTTAAAGCCGAAAGTTTTTTTAAGTTATTGATTGTTAGTGTAGCGTTAAAGGCAAAAATATATCCTTAAGACACTTTTGTGATAGGAGGAAGAAACACGTGTATCGGGGATTTATGAATAAGCGGAATAACAAAGTAATTTATAATTCTGTAAATTATTTTTCCCTAAATTATACACGAAAATATGTTGTTCGTTTTCTCACATTCTAATACTAAGGGATTTCTTTTGGCTCCTACATAGTGTAGGAAGTCGTTGGATTATTATGTTGTGTTTCAGTAAATATTCGAATTCGATTAAAGACGCTAATGTTTGCAAAAGGATGTCAGTTTATAGCCGGCACTGAATTACTTTCCCACACCCTCGGGTTGCAGAAGCACCTTTTACACTCGTATTAAGGGCGAAATTTGGTTTTATTTTGTTTGAAACTTTTTTCCATAAATATCCAGAAAAAATTAGGCGTATTTCGTCCATACACAAATAAAAAAAAACAGCAAGCAAGGGGATGTGCCGAGTTGATTCCCGATGGATTCGCTTTCGGACCGGTTTTAATCCTTATTTCATTTGAATTGGTGTTTTTTGTAGTTAGTTTACATAAAATCTCAGAGTGCTATTCAGGGAGAAAAAAAATAGCTGCATCAGATTAAACCTGTCTATCGTATGAAAACTTGGTAATTTATTTATTTAAAACTTCATTGTGAAACAATTAGGAGGTCGTATACGCCTTCATGGTGGCAATCTTTTAAGTACATATACAAAGGAATTTACATGGTCGCAAAAATATATTGAAATAATAATTCATCTTTACAAAATTGATGAACAATATATTATACATTGTAAACATTAATGTGAGATATCATTAATCAAAAGAAAAGGAAAAATATTATGCAGAAGAAAGAAAAATCAGGAATACTATTTGAAATTAAGAGTTACCCTTGCTATAGGAAATATTCAGACTGTAATAATAATAAAGGGACTACATATTTATATAGCATCCCCAAGGGCGCTCTAAATAAGGATTCGAACCCATTATTATTAACAGATCAAAAGTATTATGAAATACATATATTTATAAGTTGAGTGTAAGAATAGGTGGTAGCTTAGGCAATTAAATTAGGGACTTCCCCGCATATGTGTTTGTTTAGACAAACTTATTCGGTTAGAAAGACGAACAACAAGGAAAACTTTGTAGATCTCTCGATATGTAACACATTCGATTTAGGTGTAGTATAGTGTACGTGTGTAATGTTCATATGTTGTGTGTAGACTCAAGTGTAGCAGGTTGCAAACAAGCCACTCAAACAGCAATAATCGTCACCTATCCGTGAGATGGTTTATGATTATTCTTGATCACGAAAGATTGTGCATCAATAATTTTCATCATTAGATTAATAAAAGTAAAAAAGTTCTTCCTTGTCACGGGCCTTGTGACCTTTCATACGTCATGCTTTTACTAGGTGCCTTGTTGTACGCCTTCATCGATTCCGACAGGTGAACCTCGACCACTGTTGAACCTGTCACAGTTTTTACTTGGTCGGTACAACTTTTAGGGAATAATCCTCCTTTACTATCTACTACATTTCTTGTAACGACCAATGTTTCTAAGCTATTATTACAATTGGCTCGAAAAACTAGGGGATAATGGAAACACATGTCCACAAACAAGCAAAAATGTTTTTATTTTACTTAAAAAAATATTTCTTAATTATTTTGCAAATTAGTTGAGAAAGAATTACACCATAAATTATAGTGTTTAGATTACCTACATTGTTCTATCGGAAGGGTGGATAGGGGATATCATTCTCTACGTAAGCAATGAATTCCCGTGGTGATTGCGTGTCCCAACTAGATTTAGTTTATATTACACTGACCATCCTAGGTAGAAAAGGTTGTACGTGGTACGATAATTATTTCATTCGAGAATGTATAGTTTTGGGCATCGTTTCGTTTAATAACTATTAAACGCAATATAGAAACTGTGTTGGTTATTCTTGAATCAAATATCTCCACCGTCATTATCATCACGGTGTCATCATGTCCAAACAGAGAGGGATATCTCCACTTCATTCTATTCTGACATAGATGCTTAGCTTTTAAGACGCTGTGTCATGTACACACTCCTATTACAAAGACTTTTTACTCTTTCCACATTTAGAATTTGCTAATTTCATTGTGCCACGTTTTTCGAGGATTTTCCAAACTTCTACACTCTATGGTTCTTGTATAGATTATTTCTGATTTTTTTCCAAGGATTATTTTAGTAAATATTATATGACGAGGTGTATGGACGTGACAGAAGCAAAAAATGTATGCCAGGATAGAATGAAGTTGATATGTGTTTTCTGTCACCCTTATAGGGTATGGTTGGATGATGATGATGATATGAATTATTATAGGCATATTATATTTAAACCCAAGCCAAATAAATGTTCAATTTTATTTTTCCTCACTTAAATTAATTCGGTCAATTTTTATAGCTTATATACAGTCCATTCAACTTATGATTTGGACTGTAACCCACTTGTAAGTTCAAATTTACTACTGTTTAAAATATCTCTACTTTTTTCTCAGATATTTTTTGGCTAACTATCGTCTTTCACTCTTTCCTCGGTCTACCTAGTCTTCCTATACCTGTTTCATAAATATATGAACCTGTTTAATATTTTTTTCGTAACTCATTCTCTCAATGTGGCCAAACCACCTCTAGATTTATTTTTTGTAATTATTAAATCCATATCTAACAATCAGTTATCCTTAAGCCGACCTTTCCTTACTCCATCAAATATTGTTATACCAGATATTCCACGCAAAGCACTCATTTCTAACGCTTTTTTTGATCTTATCAATCCATTTCAATGTTCGCTTAAATTTTAATGGTTTTAAGTTTTATACAGGTTTTATAGCAAATAATTTGCCAAATTGCCTCAAAATCGGCAATGCCTTTTTTAAGTATTGACTACTTATTATTTTAAACAAAATACAACAATTTTAAAACCCTTACTTAAAATAAATAAACAAGAATCAAATACAAACGTAATCGAAATATGATGTCTACTGATATTCAAGTACTCGCACATTGATAATCATAAGGAGTGCTTTAAAAAGTTTTTATAATTTTCTCTAAACTAAACATTTTTATACGTCATTGGCAGTCAATTCGATCCCACCACCATCCACTAGCACGATATACATGAGAAGATCGAAATCTTTGTTTTTTTATGAATGCGACGTTACGAAGTGTCGAAGAAAGAACTGCCCTAAGGGACTCCTCCAGTGGTGACACACGTAAGTGTGAAAATAATATTAGCGACGACGGAGAATAAAAACGACTCGCAGCACAGTAAATCTATTTTATAATTTATCTAATGCCGTGACCCCAAAATGGAAACACAACATACTGTGACCGTAAATTAAAAATGAAACAAATCATATATGCAGAAGCTACTGCGTAACGTAAGTTTTTAGTTTCGAAAAAAACCGTCACTTATTTGATTTCTATGTTAATTAAATTTACGATGCAAACGATAAGCATAAACAAAATTATCCAATCTCAATTTAGAAATTTTAATATCCAACACGGCTTTTGTAATAATAGGTCGGTTATCAAAGACCTGAAGTCTGTTGTTCCCGAAGTGCTGACGAGAAGTGCGGAAAAGGATATAGTATTTCTCCCAAATATATATTTGACACTTGTTTATCCAGATTTGCCTTTTATTCTCCAAAGAAGGCAATTCCTAATTAAACTGGCGTTTGCTACGACTGTTGATAAGTTACAAAAACACCGAAAAAGGCAGATTTATTTTTACCAGAGCCATTTTCTAGCCATGGTTAACTATACGAGTATCTCGAATTGTTAAGAATCTACAAATGCAAAAGTGAAAATTTTAAATTATCTTTATTAAGACAACTTAATAGTTGGATTCTAATTCAGTGTTTACAAGAAATGTGTACAATGAAATATTTTCAAAATGACATTATATACTAGAAAAGTTTTATGAAAAAAAAAACAAGGTAATGAAACAAGAGTAAGTATATTATTATAAAATGTAATTCATATTGCAGTTGAGTTGCGATCGTCGAGAAGAGATGTGTGGGAAAATATTGATAGACAAAGTAAGAAATGTCGAAATAAGAAAAAAAAAAAAAAAGGCGGATCTGAGAGAGATGATTACGAAGAAAATATATATGACTGTATGAAGAGGAGCGATATTCTAGAGTTGTATGGAAGGAGCCCGTTAATCGACAATTGAAAGAATGTAAGGTGAAAACTATGTAGAATTCCATGAGTTGTATGAGATGAACTATGTATGTGGTAAAGGCGATGATGTCTGTAAGGACAAGCATGTGAGGCGCTCGATCTTTTCTGTCTACCCCGTAACATGACATATAGGGAAATAATTTAAGTAGGGCTAAAAATTATTTGGTAATTTTTTTCTTACATTCTTAGATGGGCTTCTCAGGTAGTATTATTTTAAAGCGGCTTAAGGCCTGGAGTTTAAATAGCCAGGCAAATGGCCAGTACTTGCATAGAAAATTTAAATACAGCGAAATTAACATTGACGCTACTAAATCGGAGTAGGTAATCAGTCTGAAAATGAACCGGTTTAATGCTGAGTGAAGATCCTTGACTGGATTATCGTCGCAGTAATACATTATTGGCAGTAGCAAACCACCATGCATACTCATTTTTTAAATGTATGTGTGATTGATTTATTTGCAAAACATTATCGAGTAAATATTTATAAACGCCAAAAATCAGGTCCGTCTATTTTGTGTCTAAATTATATGTATGGATTATTTGAGAACACAACGAAAAGTTATTATGTTTATAAATACAAAATAATGCGGAATAACAATCATTAGACTGAATAATCCGCTCTGCTGATGAACTGTCAACATCAAACTGAAAACAAACACACAATTAGGTAGTGGAAACGATAAATTTATAGTGTGTAAACATGGAGAAAAAAATTGTATTATACTTTATGGATAAAATCACAATTATATTTCTACAGTTTTAGAGTTAAAACTGTGGAAATTCAAATACAAATTACAAATTCAAACCTGTTAATTCCACTTCAAAATATACATTTAAACCCAAGTGATTTAAAGTCATATATGACTCATCTTTATGGGTATTATAAATTAAATTAGTTAGTTGGTTCTGTGAATGTTATATTTACGTATCGTAGAAGGAGAGTTGAGATAACGCAATAAAAAAATTGATAGGTGAGTAAAAAATATGTATTAAAAATGTTAGGTACTTGTACAGTAAGCACAAATATTTAATTGATAAAGGCAATCATTGCACAATACACATACGGAAAGTATGAAAATACAGTGTTAGGTTAGAATAAATCCTATTTGGTCAGGTGCGTATCGTAATTGGTTACATTTCAATAAAATTTGATTTCTGATGCAATAAAATTCGACCAAATAACTCCGTTTTGGAAGAAGCGTCACTGGTTTGAGTTCTCCTCAAAAATTGGAGTTCAAGTTGTGTCTTATTGTCTAAATTGTCTAGCGCTATACTATATAATGGATACTAAAAGGAGTTCACCTAATATTTGATTGTTCATCCCAAACACTCTTTGATTTAAACCTTCAGCTGCCTCCACTCCTTCCGTCCCCCATAAAATACATTAAGGAGGACGAGTTACCGGCGAGTGTTAATTTGGCACACGTTAGGTGCTCGACATTCTGTCTCCTCAATGTAGTCCCTTTTTCCTCACTCAGAACCACAATCATCGAGTTGTAGTCCTCGATCAGCGACAGACCAAACCAAGAAACTCTTTAAAGCGTCTTTAAAAGAGTCAAATTACAAACACGTCAAAACACCATGTTCCAAGCGATAAAGCTGCACGGAGTACTCGGTAATCCATAAAAGCAATGTATGATCAATGACCAGGGATGTATCCATAAGGAGGTATGCTACTTTGAGGTTATCTGAGTCTTATAGTGTCAACTATCTAGATGATGGATTTAGGAAAGACAACGATGTATTTACGAGTATATTATGTAAAAATAAATGTAGCCATTTTCGAAATGCCGAATTTTTATTTTGTCCAAAAGTGTTTTTAATTATGTTGTTGTCAATTGTTCGAACCAATTATTCAAATTATGCTATTTGAAAAATACGAATCTTCGAGTAACAGTTGTTGAATGTATTGTGTATATTTAAAGTACAATTACTGATGAACACGCAAAGGTAAGGTAATGATGAACTAGCAATTAGGGAATAATTAGTTAGCAAAACGCCATTTTGTTTTATAATTGGTACTCCAGTATGTCAGCAAAGTGGTCAACCATAGTTACTAAGAAGAGTAAGTGAAAACATCCACAGATCGGACGATTTCACCAAACCTGTGACTAGCCTGTGTGGCTTTCTCGTTCACAACTTTTTGTTTTGTTTGCTCGCCAATCTAATGTCTTCTCAAATAAGAGAATTCAACCTTTTCAAATAGTATTGTCACTCTTGTAAAAAGAGATCTTGATATATAACAGGACGTTACACTCGCAACCAGATCCGTTGGTGCCGTTTCATACTTTACGTTATGTTTCTAAGGAACTTGTTTGAGTTTAGAGACCATTCCTAATGAACCTCCCACATGTGGGTAGTTCGTATATGCGCAGGGTTACCGATTGTGGGAATACCAAACAAACCTATGTTCTTTGGTTATTTTTACTTCTTGAATGGAATAAAATATTAGGAAGGTGAAGAAGTATTACAATTTAAACATTTTCCGGTCCGAAATTTTATATTTATATGCTAAAAAGCTGCTCATATGTTCAAAACAGCTTTATTACTAGAAACTAGTTTAAGTAATCTTCAGCTGGATGTGTAAAGAATACTCGATTCACTAATTTTACACGCGCATTTAATATCTTACCTTGTTTAAGGTTTATTTTTAAACTTAAAAAACTGAAATCTCTAGGAAAAATTTGTAAAATCATAAATATTATATTAAGCACCCATATATGGATATATGTATATGATATCTTCATACCATCCTAATGTTTCCCTATCGGGGTAGACAGATATGATAGAGCGCTAGGTTTTTCTATCATGATACACATCTTTCGCCTCCTCTACATTTATACACATTCTCATACAACTCCTCTGAATTGTGTAAGATTATACCTGTTTTTTCAACTGAACCTATCCATATATGTTATGTTATGTTGTATTCGTACTGTTGAAAATGACCTATCAAACCAAAACGATCATTCAGCAGTGAAAATAAATATGCAGAACTAAAAATTTGTTTATTGATTCTGATATAAATATCATATTAGACTATAATTTTTTTCAACAATTATTTTTCCATCTTTTTAAGGAAATTTGTTACTTATTTGTATTTCTTAAGCACAAAGGGGATTATTTATTGGTTAGGTTTTTCAAAATTATTTTTGAGAATTTTTCGGTTCAAACCCACCGCCACCACACTGTTATTGCGCAAATATTAGGCATACTGGTCGAAAACTTATAGTTTCTATGGCGTATTTTATTTTTTTAAATGTTAGAAACTTTTTTACAATTTTTAGTCAACACCTAAATGTATGAGAAATAACAAATAAAATTAAACTGGCGTATATGAGTATCCTTTTCCCGCGGAAGTAATCATTCGATCTTATTTGATCAAATCAAAAAGATCTCCACGGGAAACCGGTACATACCACAAGAAATACATAAATCCATCGAAAATTCTCCATGAAAAACAATAAATCCAATTATTAAGCGAGTGATATTCTGGCAACACACACTGAGAAAATATATCTCTTACACGAAAAGTTAAACCTTACAAGAGATAGAAACAATAAGTACCTACTTTGATCATGACAACGAAAACGCAATACCTCAAAATGACAAGGTAGCGCACAGTACATATGACATTTATCACATATATTTTTTGAGGTTATCAAACTCGAGGAAGCAGTAATTCCACAAAGATGGCGCTTGATTGACGCGTCGATCATAAAAAAGACCAATACGTCGTAAAGTTTTAAAGATATTATCATATAATTAGATACTTACAAATTTCTAAATATATAAAAAATAATTAACAAAAATATATTGAGAAATTTCAAGAGCCATTGTGTCTAGTACAGTTGATTTTTTTATTTTGATGTGACTTGGTGAATAATCAAACGTTACAAGAGATAGACAAAACAAGTACTATGCGTATCCAGAAAGTAAGTGTACTGAGGCTCTCACGACCGGATGGATTTTATTTTCGACATGTTGGCTACACTTCCGTGTAGCCTGACCCTTCCCCTCCGCAACGAGACCGGTTTGAAGTCAGTACGTTGAAAAGTGTCAACGCGACAACACGTTTCGTGAAAAATGTCAATCCAATCTCCCGCCAAGTGCGAAATACGCGGCGTCATCCGTTATCTCGTTTGGAAGGGAAAACCTCCGGTTGAGGTTTATAATGAGGTGAAAACTGCATATGGTGATAAAGCTATGAATCGTACGAGTGTGTACAAGTGGTGTCGCGAGTTTAAAACGGTCACGTCACACCTCTTCACCCTCCGCCAAAAAGTTCAAAACCACAATTTCAGCCAAGAAAATCATGGCATCCGTGTTTTGGGGCTGTCAAGGCATAATTTTAATTGAATTTATGCCTCAAGGGGAGACCATCAACTCTGCAAGATACTGTGAGACCCTAAAAAAAATGCGGAGGGCGATTCAGAACAAGAGGAGAGGCATGCTGACAAAGGGAGTCTGCCTGCTGCACGACAATGCCAGACCACACACGGCCAACGCCACGAAGGAACTGCTCGCCTCGTTTAAATGGGATGTCCTGAACCATCCCGCGCATTCCCCTGACCTATCACCTTCAGATTACTATCTCTTTACCTCCCTGAAGCTGCACATGGGTGGAAAAAGGTTTTCAACCGACGAGGAGGTAAAGGAGAAGGTGGAGAAGTTGACGGAGGGGTTGGCGGGAAACTACTTCGAGGAAGGCATCAAAAAGTTGATACCCCGCTTCACCACCTGCATTGAGAGGAATGGCGACTATGTCGAAAAATAGCTTACATATGTACTACGGTAACCACGTAATTTTTTTGTTAAAATAAAAAAAATTGTAACCTACAAAAATTCAGTACACTTGCTTTCTGGATATGCCTCGTATTACAAAATGACAAAACAACACCAAGTTTAAATGACGGTAGTCACAGATATTTTTTAAAGTTATCATTTTCGAGAAAGCACCAATTCCATGAAGATGACGCTCTATTGACGTATCAATACTAGGCGATTGTAAAAAAAGACAAATATGCGATAAATACATTTAGGTTTTCAAAATAAATATCATACTTAGATCCTCACATAAATAAAATAATATTTATGTATAATATAATTTTCTTTGATAATCATATAAAATATTTAGCGAAAATCAATCAATTTAAGAAGCCTTGTGCCTTATACGGTAGATTTTTGATTTTGGTGTGACTTGGCTGGCGGTTTCACGTTGGGTCGACCGACAGGAATATTGGAAATATAAGTCGACACTCGCACCACCCCCGCTTCCGCCACGGCCCTGCTCCATTCTTACCGCCCGGAATCGCCATCCGAGAAGCAGCTTGACAGCTATCAACAGTCAACATTAAACACAGCCGTTTTACTCCTGCGATCCCGCTGCCGTGACACGAAATGCTTTATTGAATTTCACCGCTCACTACTTGTTCACTTTACGTCTTTATTTCAATTTATGGCGAAGAAAATATTTTTCGCTGAAAATATTAAAGAAATGCACCACATGAAGGATAAGCTAGAAAACTAAAAGAAATGTATATACGTATGAAAAACTGATAAATTTTGTATTATTTATATACGCCCGTTTCAATCATTCGACAACATTTCATAAAATACAAATAAAACATAAAATACGACCTTAGTGACGTATTAGGCAAGACATCTTCCAATCCGGTCGAAGCGGGTTTAATTGTCGTTGGAACTTAGAAAAAAAAACAGTTTGATTTTTATTGACGACCTCTTTAACATTGTTCTGGTTCGTGGGAATAATTGCCACATAGCAATAAGCTGTCTAGGTTGTATTGTGTACATCAAAGATTCCCAAAGTGGTCTATATGGACCCCCAAGGGTCGATTTCGACTTGCAGGGGGTCTATGTCAGCGAGAAAAGAAATTGGGGGTGCACGAGATGTAAATGTCCACGTGAGCGGATCCCATCCAGGCAGATAGATCATCATCAATATTTAGGCTTCCGTAAATGTCTTATTACACCTAACACAGATTGTGTGCACATAATACTTATATTAGACAGAAAATATTTATATAAAGAAATCGAATGCAAATCACTGAACGTGGAGATTTAAGACTATATCTCACTAATTTGAAGTCAAATATTGAATCATCGCTATCAGAGCATCAGGTTCATTAGGTCCATCCCTCTCATTAACAGTATTAGTTGTGTATTAATTGTATGTAAGAATTTTACTAGGCTTTGATTTGTTTCGTTCCAAAGCCAAATATTTACTTGCATTTTGTGTCTTTTCAATAAAGGAATGAATAAAAATTGTACATGTTTTTCTTTTTTTACAATTGTCCATCTGCAGAAAACCTTATCAATGTGAACAGCACTGTATCAGCTGTCAAAAACACATTTGAAGTTAATAAGTTTAGGAAAATTCAATATTAGGCAGGCAGGGGGTCTACGGAAAACAAAAAAATCGGCAAGTGGTCTACGGGGCGAAAAAGTTTGGGAAACTATGGTGTACATGAAAAAAAAAGTAATACAATACATAGCTTTTAGTGACAGATTATTAATTTTAGACATACATATTTGTTTTGTTAATCTTTCGCAACTCATTCTCTATGCGTAGACAAGTTATCTCAATATTTATTTCTAAATTATACTTAACATATGTAAATAAATGTGTGGACAAGCCATCTCACTCTTTATTTCTCAATTATATTATATAAATAAATGTGTGGACAAGCCATCACACGATTTATTTCTTAATTATACTCCAATAAATGTTTCGATTTCACTTAAGGAGCTTTTTCAAATTTCTCGTTCTCAAGGCACTTTGTACACTAAATTAAAAAACAAATATTTTTTTAATATAAAATCGCTCAACATGAAATGTTAAGGATATGAAAAAAGTTTATAACTGTCACTAAGATTTGAGTAAAAGTTCCTTGTGGAACATGCTCTCGCTATCCCATTCTCCTCCCGTTGGATCTATTTAGTTAACTATAACACGTCGATCAATAAGTCCCGGAACCAACCAACAGATGGCGCCTCTAATAACAAATCCATACCATTGTCAGTTAGTACCAACCTTTAGAAGTTACGTGTCAAACTTTAATGACATTCCGACATTGTGCCATTGAGTTACAGTGGTTTTAGTGACACTACTTTTGCTATTTTCAAAACAATGAAAAAAAACGAATTTCGTGTGTTGATAAAACATTGCTTTTTAATGGGAAAAAATACCGTTCAAACTCAGCGATGGCTTGAAAAGTGTTATCCGGGCTCTGCTCCGTCGAAAACAACCATTTGTCGGTGGTATGCTGATTTCAAATGCGGTCGTACAGACACCAATGATGCTGAACGCTCTGGTCATCCAAATGAGGCTATTACACCAGAAAACATAAATAAAAACTCAAAATCATGATGGAAAATCGCAAAGTAAAGTTGCGTGAGATAGCTGACATCCTGAAGATATTATTTGGTAGTGTTTCCACTATTTTGCATAAACATTTGGTCATGAAAAAGCTTTTTTCGAAATGGGTGCCGCGTTTGCTCACAATGGAACAGAAACAACAACGCATCGATGATTCAGAGCGCTGTTTGGCACTGTTTACGCTAAATAAACAGAAATATTTGCATTGGTATGTGACAATGGACAAAACTTGGATCCACCACTATACTCCGGAATCAAATAGGTCATCATCTGAGTGGAGAGCAGCCGGTGAAAGTCATCCGAAGCGACCAAAAACTCAACAGTCGGCCGGGAAGGCTATGGTCTCCGTATTTTGGGATGCGCATGGTATAATATTCATCGATCACCTCGAAAAGGGAAAAACCATCAATAGCGAATATTACATAGCGTTATTGGACCGTTTGAAGACAGAAATTGCAAAAAAACGGCCCCATATGAAGAAAAAAAAGTTCTCTTTCATTAGGACAATGCACCGTGTCACAAATCGATTGTAACGATGGCCCAATTGCATGAGTTGAACTTCGAAATGCTTCCGCACCCACTGTATTCTCCAGATTTGGCCTCCAGTGACTTTTGGCTGTTTGCAGACCTCAAAAAGATGCTCCAGGGAAAGAGATTTGGCTCCAATGAAGAAGTGATTGCCGAAACTAACGCCTATTTTGAAGCCAAAGATAAATCGTTGTACACGGCTGGCATAGAAAAGTTAGGAAAGCGTTCGAATGAATGTATCGCTCTTGAACGAGACTTTGTTGATAATAAAGAAGAATTTTGACAAACAAATGTTGTTTTAGTAATTAGTCCCGGGACTTATTGATCGATGTATTAAGTATTCTCTTCCCTTTCTATTTTTCCATATATTTTAGTTACTGGACTTACGAGACTGCAGGACTGCGGATTCTTCCGTACTCAGATTGCATCGATTGGGTAATGATCATGCTACAGACTTGGACATATTTGGTAACAGTCTAATGTCTTTAAAAGTTCTCTGAAACAACGCTTTTGTTTGTCTGAACCATAAGTCACACGCCACGGTGAGAGTCTAGTTGAAGTTTTTTCTCTTTTTCTTTTCGTTGACTTTGTTTCTCTCAATTTTTTGGAAATATCTGTAAATATGTTGATGTTTCGATGTGCTTTTTTTTAAATTGGAGTACGTATGCATTTTTAAAATGATTTTTTTCTCTATTTTTGTATGTTAAGTCCTTTGATTACCTAAGCCTTGAACTGTCTCAAGTTTGTATTTTATGTGTAGTGGGTGGTATGCATGTGCGTACGTACTGCTTTCGATATATTTTCGATATAAATGTTTTTAATTTTTGAGACAAGTTGTAGGCATTTATATTCATATGCACTCAATATTCATTATATTCTTACGTATTCAAACAAATAGATAAATAAATAAATATTTTCATGGCGCATGGTATTATCCTCCTCGGAACCGCGGGTCCATTTCGCAATTTTTTTAAAAAGAAATGTAATGTATGCATAAAATATGTATTTTTAAACTTATACAAGACCTTTTTTTTCACCAACCCCCCTGTAGGGGGTAGCGAGTGTATCATGTACGATACACTGGGTCTGTACCAAAACATTCATCGTCATGTATCAACAAAACATATATATTAAAAACTGCATTTGTTTATTTGAAAAATGTACATATTATTAAACAACGTTTTGTAAAAAGACATAATACAATTGTTTTTATTCTTAAAACAAGGATAAGCTTGACATTCGAGACAAAACATACAATTATTAAAAAAATTAATTACAAAATTACATTTTATGAAAATAAATAAAATAATTGCGTTCTCCCGAAAAACATAGGTAAATTTTACACTCGGGACAAAATACAAAAGTTAATAATGAACATCCAGGAAGTCTACATCTGGATCTGTTGGGATCTTCTTTGTTTTTCATAACAGGAAGATGTAATACATTTCCTCTAATAAAATCAGTATTTGGTAAAGGATTAACACATCTTCTTTTTGCTTGAGGCGCATCGCCATCATAACCATCACTATCACTGTCTCTTCTTAGTGTTTTTCCATTCGATATTAATTCACAAGCTATGTTCCATTTCAATTGGTAGTACTCCAAAATATCTTTTCCCGGTAGAATTTTTCTTGCTTGAGTGCGGTATTCAAGCCAGGCTGCGGCTGCTCCAAAATCGAAAAAAATGGTACATTATTCTGATGGTCCGTTCGTTCGTCCTTTTCCTCATGGAATATTTAGATATCACTCTATCCAATGAACTTGTAAGAGTTGACTACTTCTAGCTGTTTGATTTTAATATATTTTTTGTCCTTTTTCGACCATCTTTTACATTCCCTCATGGGTTCAATGGCTAATTTTGATGATGCTAAATGAATTGCCCAACTGTCCAACCATTTTATGATCACCCTATTTTCTCATCACCCCTAACTACCAAGTCACTAGAGCCACGTCCATTCTTTACCAACTGCCTGTCAGTGGTTAAATATATATCCTTTTTGGTAACCTATTTAGCTGCAAAGTGCCTACTGCATATACGAGTATACTTCTTGAAAGCAAATTTTCTAAAAGAGACATAGGATGTGAAGTATCTATCTATGCAGATTTTACTTCCAGATGGTAAACTATCAGCCAACTTTTGAGACGAATTTTCCTCCAACATTAATCTCCGGGATCGGAAAGAGCGCTGACTCTACTGATGTTCATTTTCCTTCCTAAACGTAAAAATCCAAAGGAATTCCTCCCGGAGTAGTCATGAAAAATACCTGCAAACCGTGTGGATTCGGTTTATCCCGAACTACTTGTCGATACTTGCAGGTTCCTTGGAAAGAGATCATTTGCTCGTCGGTTGATATGTTTTGTGTTCGAGCATTACTCAAGCAGCCTCTTTGAACACTGTGGCCGAACTTTCCAAAAGTAGTCGTTCCCTTTTTTTTCATTGGCTACAGTATTACCGTCTACACATTTAAAGTTTTTTCGCAATTTAAAAAAACGGTCTCGTGACGTACTCGTATTATCAGCCACAAGCGCTATCCTTGTTTCTCGTGACCAGTATTGACGAATTTGTGGAAAATTTAATAAGCTGATTCCAAAAAAAGTTTTAATTTCTTCTACTGAAGTATCTATTGATCTTCCCATTCGCGCCAAATGCACTAATTTGTGCACATTGAGATATTTTGGAAAAAAGAGTCCTAATGTATTGATGGAAATAATCTATGGGGTTTCTTATGTCAGAATCTTCAACATTTTGAAATGACATCCTTTCTTGTGACAACTCTGCTAGATGAAAATGGCTTACATATTTCCAATGAGCCCTTGGAGCATTATGTTATTGAGCCAAAGGAAAATCGTCATCATCGGATGATGTAATTTGAATGTCTTGGTTTTCTTCAAATTCAGGCTCCAAGGGTGGTCGAACTTCAAGATCGCAATCTTCTGTGTCGGATGTATCCGAGTTGGACTCCATATCAGAGTCATTGGGATTCATCGGAATAAGTAACTCTTCCAATATTTCGAGTTCATCAAGTCCTGTGACAACAAAAATGTACGTGTTAAGACCCGAAGTATCGTATGTGATACAATGCAAAAGATCGTGAAATTCTCGGTTGTTATAAAATATTATATCATTTTACGATCCAAAACAGTTAGGTTTGTAGATACTTTACATTATAAATTGATAAGTTTTTTTAATATATAAATTAACACTTACCAGAAATTTGAAGTAAAGACATTTTTTCAGAAGAAATTAGGCAATTTCACTCCTCGAATATCACGTGTTTACTGACGCAACCGGCGAAATTTTGAACAGTTAACTGATGTGCGTGAGAAATTGGTCTCAATGAGGAAACTTAAATAGGATAGTGTAAATCAACTAAAAACTCGATGTATATGACACTCAGGGTTCGAAGAGGTTATATAAAAATAAATTTATTGTTACTTCACTTTACATCGTGCCTCTGGAATTAGAATATAAACACTCGAAATATGAAGCTTAAAAAAGTTCCTGTATTTTTTTTTAAATATAAATAGATTTTCCGAGTATAGTTTTCCAAAAATAACAACAAACAGTGATTAACTAAATAAATTACAATATCTCTAAACCTACACAGTGCCAACGCCCTAGTTATAAATACTCGTAATATATTATATACAAAATAAAATCATTATGAAAAAGATACAAAATTAGGAGAGAGACTAATCAAGAACTAGGAAAGGTACTCGTACCAATATAGTTGAAAAATTGATCGATGATTGGTTGTGATGACTCAAAATATTCTTTCATCTTTGTAATGACGATGTTCGGGACTTGAAAATCTAATAGACTGAATAGAATAAGAAACATTTACTTTCCTTGACTTCACTTAAAGACATTTTGATAAAATTCGTTTGCGTTATCTCATTTTCTTTGTTTTATTATTCTAGCAGTGAAACGCTCGTTTTCTTCATGTGCCTTGTTGATTTCGAATTCTGAACGATAAAAAGCGAATGAATTTCGATCGTCGAAGAGTTTGTGGGAATAAAATAAACATAAAGAGATAATTCTAGTATTCATCCAACAGAAGCAGAATCACGTATCCATAACATTGAACATCCGATTGCTTTCGTAAAATAAATATTCAATTCTCTTCCAAATACGCATATAACCTAATTTTTGTTTGTTTTCGTTTTTTTTTTGTTTGGATTAACCCTTAAATTTGAATTCGAGGATTCTCGTTTTTTATAATGAGTATTCATGAGTATTACCCCTTATGCGTAAGAGTAAATATACTCACCTGTTTGTAAATACACAAATTGCCTACAGGAAAAAATGCAAACTACTTTGTTAAAGTTAACAAAGAAGTTTGCATTTTTTTTATAGAGATGCATGGTCGCGTGGTAACGCACTGGATTTCCGTGCGAAAGGTCGTCAGTTCGAACCCCGCGCTGTGCTACTCTCCTCGAACGACACAGGCACTTTTTCTGCCTAGTGTTCGATGGCATAAGGATACCTATGACTTCAGTCATATAATTTCTTTTAAATAAAAAAAGTCCAGATAATTATTCACGCCATCGTGGATTAAGATTGTTATTGGTACCATATTCACGAACTGAGCTATAAAGAGTATCACCAGACGCGATCGCAATGACTTGTATAATTTTTCCGATATCGATATTTTTCTTAAATCGGTGGATAAATTAAGGATTGAGCTCTTTAGTAAACTTTATAATCTTAACTGAACCACTTTACAAGGAAGCATGAGTATAATTGTTTCAATTTCACTTTTAACTTTTAATAGTTTTATTTTCAGTACTATACATATTATTTGAAACAATTCAGTTATGCTTGTATCAAATGGAAAATAAAATAAATAAACGTTTATTTTATTGCTTACGTTGATTGTATTGCTTACGTTGATTTTATTATTTTAGTTCACATGATTTATTATTTCTTTTTTTTTTGTTACCATGAAGACATCTTATAAGAGGTAAGAACATTCCAAGAGAAACGATGTAATTTGCCCAAGGGATGGATGTTGCAATGGAAAGACAATTTCCTATCTCGCCACACATCCTTTCCCTCTTCTACATCCATATACTTTCTCATACAACTTCTACGATTACGTTTCCTTCTTGCAGAATATATTTTACTTGACCCAATCATACTTTCCTTAGTCTTTCTCTCATTGCCTTCCACTTATATTTCCTCTATAAATCGGTCTTGTTAGTCTTTTTTTATTCATTCAGTCCACGTGCCTAACCATCTAAGCGTGTGCTTCTTCACCTTACTTAACTGCATCTCTAATCACTGCATATCATATTCTGGCATACACTGTCACTGCATATTTTCTTCTCAATGATCTTTTTTCCACAACATTTATTCGGCTTCACTCAGTCTTTTTCTACATCCACGTTTCATTCCCATATAGTATATCAAAGTTAGCTCCAAAATACTAAGACGAACTTTCATGTTAAGCAGATTTTGTTGCTGTCTGATTCGATTGTATTTGTTTTACTGCCGTATTGACTTCATTTGCTAACGCTGCACGTCTTTCGATATCCCTCTTTACTGTTGCATTATCCGAAAAAATACTTCCGAAATAGCAGAATTCTTCGACTTGCTCCAATCTTTCATTACTCACCCATATATCGTATTGCATTTTCCTTTCCCACTTTGTTTTACCATTATAGATCGTTTAGCCTGAAGAGTCATTTTGCAATAGTGTGAGTAACACTCTGTATTACACAACTTGTGTAGTGGTATTGGTTTTAGAATGCCATACGATTGGTTCGCGCAGAGCGCACGTTTGTATTGTTGTATAAATATTCGGTGATTAGAAAACACTACCATGTCGAAATTAGGAAAGGGTTAACCCCTTTCGGGTCAAGCAAAGGAGATTATTTAAAAATTTTGTAATGATGGATAATAATTAGGGATCGGTCAAAAAGGTGCTGCAATCTATTAGTGCGATTTTTGTCTAATGTAATGTATTATTCAAAAATTTTCGAAAGCTTAGAATGTACTTTGTTATAACTCAGTTTCCTATAATTTAGCATCCCTCCATCCACTATTATTTTAAAACTTTATTATTTGGCATTGTAATTATGTAATTATGATATGATACATTAATATGTTAAATAATCTTACATTCATTTTATTTTTATGTACAATCTAATTAAAGCGGACGAACATTTTTACTTTCTAATACTTGTACTTTTATTTATTTTTAATCTTGAAGAATTCCATTATTGTTATTTAATGTTTCCTAGAATCTGCCATGCCTAAACAATTAATATGTTAAATAATCTTACTTTCATTTTATTTTTATGATTATTATAATTTAAGCTGACAGCATTTGTAATTTACAAAACGTGTGTATTCATTTCAATGTTTGAATTCATTTATTTTCCACATACACGGTTTGAATATATGAACTTTAGTGCCCCATTGACTTTTTTCAATGTCTCGTTCCAACTTTCCGTCGCCTGAGAACATAATTCCCAAATAGCATAATAATTGTAATAATAAATTGTTTTGTCAAACAGTGTTTATTCCACTTTACATGACGGTATAACCCTGCCGGTTTCAAAGGTATCACCTCATCATCAGAGGAGTACAAACAAGACTAAATGAGGTGTTAACAATGTATATAAACCTCCTAAGTGTAAATTCCTTAACCATAAATAATACTCATATACAAATAACTCTTCAACTTTTCTAATCTCTCAATGTTCACCCAAATATCTCACGCACTTTTTATTTTGCCCTTTTCAATTACCACGACTTATGAATTATTACCAACTGGACAAACTGTACAATCAATCGTAATAAATTTACCTAAAGATTTTATCCTTAATCGAAAGTGCGAATTAAATCAAGCCCAACTAAAGAACAGTTCTGGCATATATACAATTTGTTTCACTAACAAAAATAAACAAGCCCCGATGCAAATTCGACTGAAAATTTTTCAGTTAGTAATATAACGTGTTTCATTCCTGATTTTTTTTCCTTTCCTCTCCACCATCCCTTCCTTTTCCTTTGATTGATGATAACTCACTTTATATGAAAAGGAATGTTCGGGTCATTGTCCGTCTTTGTGGGGTTTATGGGCATATGCTCACGTATGTGTTCATGGATTGCGTGGGGATGTATAGTCATTTGAATTATTTATGCGAACACGTAACTTGCTTAATTTATTTTTGTCTGGTTGGTTGGAAGAGACTGCCGCCTGGCAATAAGCGCGCCAGACTGTATTTGCAATAAAAGTGTTAAATAAATTTGAGTATATTTTACAAATTCACTCATGGTCTTAATATATGAGTTCATATATATCACCCATGGCCTAATTTAACAAATTCATTCATAGTTTTATTTTATGGGTATATCACTAATGATCTTATTTTGTGAATTTAGATATGTCACTCAAGATTTCATTTAACACATTCACTCATTGTCATATTTTATTAATTCAAATATATGACACATAGTCTTATTTTATGAAATCAGGTATATCACGCATGATCTTGTTTTACAAATTCACTCATGGTCTTATTTTATAAAATTCACTCATGTCTTATTTTACGAATTTCATGGTCTTATTTTACAAATTTTGAAAATCTAATATGTTGGCTTGAGATGTTACAAAATTGTGAAGCTAGTAGTACAGTGGAATAACTCACACTAAACATTTTAACTATTTGAATTTAGGTCAGGGCATTAATACGTGTAATTTCACTTAAGTTTTGAACTTAAACTTGTGTGAAAGAAAAATGAAGAATATTTCACAATGTAGAAATAAATGCTCCTTCACCCGCGACTGTGAAGTATTTGAAATGAGTATAAGCACTCAGTCATTTGTGAGGAAGGCGCCTAAAATAAGAGTGGGTAGGTACGCCGGAGCAGAATGGAAGAAGGAAAGGCAATGGGCACTTAGGGTTACGGCCCCTTTAACCGGCAGTGGTCAGGATTGCGGGCTCCGGTGTAACAAACGATATTACCCCCGACTGTAAGGCTGGCAATAATGGTCAAAGTTTGAAGGCGAGAGAAACCCGGACCGCAACACGTTCAAAAATGCGAATGCTTTAAGTGAGCTCATTTATATCGTATCGACAAAACGATTGGATAGAACAGTCGGTTACTTCTGCGGCTTTCCCCGAATTGTTGGCAACTTTGGTGTCGAGCATTGTCTATCAACAACAAGCATTTGTATCTAACAAACGTTGAGGTGTTCTTTTTCCTTCTTATCTAAATATGATATTTAATAGTAAAAGTTCATAAATGATCTTAGAACTTGTACAATACTAGAAATTATTGTGATTTGTTTAGTACAACACTGTTTATTCCACTTTATATAGCGGTATAGCTCTACCGGTTTCAAGGTTTTCACCTCATCATCAGCGAATCACAAACAAGACTCTTGTCTTGATGATGATGATGAGGGGAAAACCCTGAAACCGGCAGGGCTATACCGTTATATAAAGTGGAATAAACAGTGTTGGACTAAACATATAACGACGTCTTTGAACCTCCACAGTGTCAATGCCTTAACAATAAATAAACAGTGTTGGACTAAACATATAACGACGTCTTTGAACCTCCACAGTGTCAATGCCTTAACAATAAATAAACAGTGCTGGACTAAACATATAACGACGTCTTTGAACCTCCACAGTGTCAATGCCTTAACAATAAATCTGTGGCGTTATGGCAGAAGTTGATATGTCCGTTTTACTTAAGTTTACAGAAGCAATATTAACTTTGATAAGCTGTTAAAATGAGTACAGATAAGCTTTTTTGAAGTTTTTTCAAACAATATATCTTTTGTTTGGATAATGACTGACACACCAAGTTTTGACATAACATGCTGAGAAATATTTTCTATAAATTGGGAGAATAAACACAAAATGACAAAAAATGAACATATCAACTTCTGCCATAACGCCACAGAAATAATATACTAGAAATTATGATTTGTTCGCCATTATTTTTTCGAATCGTTTTGAAAAGGATTAACAAAGAACAAAACATTTTTTATATATTTTTTTTAGAATTGCATATTTATCTTCAAATTAATTAAGTAATCTTGAATGTTTATTGACTTTCCAAGTTCGTCGATCTTCTTTTTTACACCATCCTTTACTGTCTATGCAGTTATACTCAAATCAAACACTTAACAATGCTAGATCGGCTCCGTCATTGAAGTATTTTAAAAAGTGTTAACTTCATGTCAATAATGTTACGTGTTTTATTTCCGACTTTCCTTCCTGTACAACATCTGTTCTTTTTTTTCTAAATTACGAGTAGATCGCCTTTGAGAAGATTTAGCTCTGTGAAGGTCACAATAAAATTACGACTAGATCACCCTTGAGGAGAGTTAGCTATGTGACCGTCACTATAAAATTACGACTAGACCGCCCTTGAGGAGAGTTGGTTCTGTGACCGTCACTATAAAATTACGACTAGACCGCTCTTGAGGAGAGTTGGCTGTGTGAACGACACAATAAAATTACGAGTAGACCGCCCTTGAGGAGAGTTAGCTCTGTGAAAGTCACAATAAAAGTAGTTATTTCATTATAATTTTTATTCCTTTGATGACTTTTATTCCTTTGAATAATTTCAATAAGTTTTGGGATCGTGTAACTTCCTTTATTGACTTTTGTCTGGTTGATAAGAATAGCAATTTGATACACAACACAAAAAAAATCTAGATTGTCATAAAATAAACAAAGAAGCAATGTTGTTTTAACACTCAGTAATTATTATTTGTGTTAAAAATTTTGGTAATCAAAATACAATTGTCATCAAATAGAAGAGTTGACTTTTTCACAATGGGGATATTCCATCCTAAATTTTCCTTATCACAGAACGAAGATTTTCATAGATTTTATTATTTCAATGAGAATATAATGTTTTTTGATTAAGATTAACATTGGCCATATAACTTACCGTTAACATCCAAAGAAAAAAACATCTTATTTTTTTTTTAAACAAGTGTATTACTTCGGACAGTTAATTTCTTCACCTCTTTGGACAACATAATTCTGTAAAATTATTAACTTCGTTATGGTCCAGAAGGGATGGTATGTTCGTATTAATTTATGCATGTATATCCCCACTTTGTTACTTTTTAAAAAAATGTTTCATTTAGTGCCAGCAACCCTGTTTACCGGACAATTCTTTGACTTGTGATACGAAACAATCTTTTAAGCTTACATAAAATTTGTATTATTTTTTTATGAATATAAAGAATTGGTCCTTACAACAGAAATATTCCTACAAAATATTATATTACGTGTATATTTAAATGCTTATAGTTTGAACTTTTCCCCTCTGCAGTTGGACCTGAGGGAATAACTTTTCCAGGAATAACGATATCTCAGGAACATTTTGCGCCAATCCATTTCAAAGGAGGAGCTCTAATGGCCAGCTTCATGCAAATGTGCATCTTGTGGTTTCTTGAGGTTATTCCTAAGCTTAAATTGCATTATTCCTGTAATGCCGTGGCCTGGATATAGCCTGGGGATGATTAAAGATAGGAGTATTATTAAAAGCAATTGTACGTAGAAAATTGATACAATAATAAGCGATGCATTGTTTGAGGTTATGGCAAAGCTAAGAAACAAAGACATAAATGTTGTATCCCTTAATTACTCTCCTTTCAATTAAAATAAAGAGATTTTCTTATATTGAGTATTCTAAATAAGTATTTTTATTATTATTCTTATTAAGTATTCCAAATAATATGATTTTTTTTTTCAAATTTATTAATATATAGTACTGGCTGTACCCGGCCACGCGTTGCTGTGGCTCAGTCTGGTTAAATGGAAAAGAAAGAAAAGAGAAAGCAAACGTTTCTAATATGTTTAATTTCACAATGCTTGTGGGTATACCATATTTTTGACGTCTTTCAGCCACTCTCAGCCTGTCGCGTTCTTTCTGTTGAGAACGAAGAGATCTAAAGCTGCAGAACGCGATCGTCGTGCTCGCAACCGTGCATCTTCAAGTCTGGCTGCATGTCACTCTGCTGATTCCTCGGCATTTTGATGAACTAAAGCAGATCGATTGCACTGAAAAAGAAGAAAGAAAGTTAGAACAAAAACATACAAAATTGCGAAACATTAAAAAAGGAACTGAATAATATTGTAAAGTTCGTAGACGTCGTTGTTCTTGGCAGCAAGAATAGCTCATTCACTCAGCCAATCGTGATTCTTTTAATTGATTTGAATATTGGGAAATACTTTTTCAACCAATTCTTCTTTTCACGTCACTAAATTGCAGAAGTTACAAGGCAATGAAATTCGCAGCTGAACACGCATTTGTCAAATATTTGTCAAATAGGAGTATTGTTAAGGAAATATTTGTCAAATAGAAGTATTGTTAAGGAAATACAGAGATAATTGGAATTAATTAAATGTTAAGAAAAGAGAAAGATTATTAGAATTAATTAAATGTTAAGGAAAGACAGAGAGATAGTTGTAACTAATTAAATGGTAAGGGAAGACAAAGACATAATTGTAACTAATTTAATGTTAAGGTAAGACAGAGAGATAATTGTAACTAATTAAATGTTATGGGAAGACAGAGAGATAATTGTAACTAATTAAATTTTAAGGGAAGACAAATAGATAGTTGGAACTAATAAAAAAAATCTCCATTCCTACATACAATTTGATAGATTTTGAAATACAAACATAGAGATAAAATTAAATTCTATAAAAAAAAAGATACTTTTGATATTCCTACTGACGTCTTCCAGCCACTCTCAGCCTGTCGCATTCATTCTGTTGAGAACGAATCAGTTCTGAAGCTGCAGAACGCGATCGCCGTGCTCACAACCGTGCATTCTCAAGTCTGGCTGCACGTCACTCTGCTGCTTCCCCGGCATTTTGATGAACTAAAGCAGATCAATTGGACTAAAAAAGAAAGTTAGAACAAAAACATATAAAATTGCGAAACATTAAAAAGGGAACTAAATAATATTGTTAAGTTCGTAGACGTCGTTGTTCTTGGCGGCAAGAATAGCTCGTTCACTCAGCCAATAGTGATTCTTATAATTGATTTGAATGTTGGGAAATACTTTTTCAACCAATTCTTCTTTTGACGTCAATAAATTGCAGAAGTTGCAAGAAATTGCAAGTTATTTAGGTCAATACATTACAAAAAACTAACAATAATGATAAATTAATACATCTTGTTTCAAATTAGCAAAAATGTGGCAGTTCGTTAAAATCGAATGTGACGTTTATCAAAAGTTTACGTTAGTTGCATGAAACACGTGAAACTTTTAATAATTCAAATGTATAAAGCCTACACAAATACATACCATGAATTCAAATGAAAATCAATCAACGTTCAAATTCACGGCTAATTGCACTGAAAAATAAGAAAAACGTAGCAACGTTCAGTAATTTAAATTATTTTATCGACTTTAATATAAGGCTCGATTCTAATAAATAGCAAGTTATTTAGGTAAATACATTACAAAAAATTACTATAATGACAAATTAATACATCTTGTTACAAATTAGAAAAAATGTGGCAGTTCGTTAAAATCAAATGTGACGTGTCAAAAGTTTTTACGTTAGTTGCATGAAACACGTGAAACTTTTAATAATTCAAATGCATAAAACATACACAAATACATACCATGAATTCAAATGAAAATCAATCGACACCGTTCAAATTCCCCGCTAATTGCACTGAAAAATAAAAAAAATCAGTTAAAAAAATGAAGTGAAACAGCAAATGACATATTACGATATGATGCATTAAAATTTTATATAGCGAGTGTTTACGTCCAAACAGATGGCGTTTGTTTTTGAACACGAACTATTTGAAAATTTTATATTTATTATTTAGTATGTAATTTTTATTATTTAGTATTTAATTATTTAATATTTATTATTTAATATTCTAAATCAAAATGAAAATAAGTCGAAATCGGTATTGTGTGTCACGTTCAACAGGAGGCGCTCCCATTATTTCGTATGTTTTATATACTTTTTTAAATACAACTGTATAGAAAAAAAAAATAATCATGCTTGTTATATATAGTATATAAATACTAATGTAACCTTTTGTCAAAATTTCAAAGCAATGAAAAATAGAACAAACAGTTAAAACACGAAATAAAATAATCGGAAACGTCGAAAATGCAATGTGACATAACTGTCAATGAGAATCGTTTAGTTTGCGTGTGCCGCTGCAGGGGGCGCTCCCATTATTTCGCATGTTTTATATACTTTTTTATATACAACCGTATATAAAAAAAAATATATAAACATGCTTGTATACAAATACAATCTTTTATCAAAATTTCAAAGCAAACGGTGAAGAACTTTCGGAGATTAGAGATTTTTAATATACGAACATTTACATTTTTATTTATGTAGATTTAATATACATTTTCTTTGATTGAGACGATCTCCGTAGTCTAGATGGTAAGACGTTTGTCTTTCAGCCTGGAGTTTCGAATTTTACTTGTGATGTATCCCAAAAATAAAAAAAACAAATATAGGTTTCCAGAGTGGAGAAAAAGTTCGTTCGGTTAATGTTAGAAGCATGTGGTAGTATTGAAAACTTGAACGATGATAACCAGATAGCTTCGTGCCGACTTTAGTGGTTCTTAGACCCGAAAACTCGATTGATGAGGCCCAAAACAATATTGTCTTTCAGCTATACTCTTTTACATGTAAATATTCCCTATGCAAATTTGTTGAAGAAAATCATAAAAATAAATTAACTAAAGCAATCGTGTATAAATTTAATTTAGTCGTTAATTAAAAATTGTCTTAAAACGTGTATGTATATTTTTTAAATAATTAAATAAACAGTTTTACATTTGACAAGCCAAAATTTGCGAAGTAGTATTGGATGTCGTAAAATTAGAACAAATTACATAGACAATTAAAAATTATTTACAATAGTAGACCGTCAACATGTCTCACAAACTCCATTCTTTGCGATAAGTTTGAAGGCGAAAGCTTTGTTTAAAATATACATGAGGCAGTGATCTGGAAGACCTTGCACATTAAAAAATCCCAAGAGATTACAAGAAAGTTGGAACTTTCGACAAACATCCAAAATGTGTGTCCTACAAGCATTTCGGAGAATTTCGATTACTACAGCGTGCATAATATTTTAAAATTGAAATTTAATATTATATTTTATATCAGCATATTTGGCGATCCATGTGGCAAAGTTGATAAAACGCTTGACTTCTTACCAGTGTATTATGAATTTATTTTCCGGTGGAGCTCTAAAAAGGGTGCTAGTTAAGTGTTCCATATAAAGCCAATTAATATTTTTTATATGGTTCGAATAATTTGCCAAACAGAAAATATACAATAAAACTTTAAAAAAAAATCTTCCAACGGAGATCGAGCCCGCAACCCTCGGGTTGGGAGACAAGCGTCTTACCAAATAAGCCAGTGAGTTGGTTTGCCATCTGAGGTAAGAAGGTAGATTAGAAGGAATTACCATATGGCAATATTGTATACAACGAAAGTGGAATACAAAATTATACGTCGACTTCAGGAATATCATGAGATATTATCGTATGTGTTTAATTAAAATATTATATTTTTGATAGCGGTGGGTGGACTCAGTTGATATTTTGTTACATCAACACAAAAACTGACAATTTTGTTGTTGAAATTTCAATTTGGCATTTTTCGTTTTAATAAAAAAATTGTGAAGTAATAATTTATGTTATTTTTTTTAGCCATTCAGTATTAGCGACACAGGGCGTTTTTCTTACTGGTATTTCATTTTTTTAATCTGAAAGGACAAGAAAACAAAATAACAAGTTTTTCATTCAAAATATTGTACTTGCAAAAAGGTAAACATTAAGGATAAGCTTGTGAAACGAATGAATAAGGAAATATTAAAAAATATTTGTAATTTATCGCGTCCCAAACAAAATCCTCATTGTTCGCTGACCTGGTTTTATATACTGCACCCTGTCCTCAAAGGCACTCAAAGGGGGTAAGGGAGGTAATAAAGGTGTTCTGAGTAAAAAAGCCTTTTAAAGTATGAAGAGACGATCAAAGGTTACTCCTACTCGTATTGTTTCCGGTGATGGATGATGCCGTTTATTTCGAATATCCGTTAAGGCTTTTTAAGAAAAAATCTTTTACCGATTTTGCAGAAAAAAATTCTGCTATGGAAATGAATCTTTTTAATGTTGAAATTATTTTATTAAAAAATAACATTTGTTTATCATGTCATGTCATTTTTAGGGTAGGTAAAAATGATAGGTCTTCTCATTCCAAATACTCACAGAATTTATGAACCTTGTCTCTTTCTATACATCTTGTCATATATGCAATTCCGTTTTCACCCTCCTGACATTCAGTCCTACCAACTGGACCGCAGATACAAAAGCGAATTCGATTCCCGTTCGCCCCAAATTAAAAAGTGGGTTCTATTTTGATTTCCAAAGTTGAATAAATTGAAATCTTTCTAGTAGATTGAAAGAGAAAAGTATGTATTATTTTTTAATATACTTTCCTTGAATACGATCTGTTTGTGCTCCCTGATGATGAAGGTAAAGCCTTGAAACCGGTAGGGTTATACCGTTACAAAAAGTACAATAAACAGTGTTTGATAAAACAAATTCCAATGTCTTTAAACTTCCACAATGTTAATGTCTTAAGTATAAACAATGTAGCATGTACGAGTATTATTTTTAAATATTGTGAAAGAAAGAACTTTGTTAAATCAAATAGATGTATTGTTGACCTCAACGATTTTACAAAGAACGTACACACACATAAATATCATCAAGCCGTTCACTATCAGGGTAGGCAGAAAACACAAAACGCCAGACCATCCTATAATCACAAACATATTTCGCTTCTACCACATCCATACATACACGTTTTCATTCAACTCCTATAATGTTTCTGACGTTTCATATTAAATCTTTTTTTATATCATTCATTTGATTCATACTTTCCTCGGTTTACCTTTATCACATTTGCAATGTTTATTTTTGTTAGTCTTTGTTAATTTATTCGTTCAATGTGCCCAAGCCCAAATCTTACTCAATAAGTTAACAGTAAGTTCGTATTCATCCCTAATTCATTCTCATCCCACATATTCTCTTCAATGGACGCATTTCGACAGCATTTTTTCTACGATCTTTTTCCACATCCACGTTTCACTCTTATACATCAAATTTGGTACTAAAACACGTTGTAGACTAAAACCTAAGCAGATTTTTATTCTGTTCGGTAGAGAGAGTATATATATATTATATATTCGGTAGAGAGAGAGTTTTATTACCCCATTCAATTTGGTTTTTTTATTTTACTGTAATAATAATTTGGAAATCGATGCATGAATTTACTTCAATAAATGTCAATGTGCATTATTTTTTATTCAGGTGCGTGTAGAGTTATATCCTCTCATTTTACCAAATGATCAATATTTTATTCTTAATCAATGTCTGAATTCATAGTTTTTTGTATTAATGCATATAGAGAGAGTGAATTGTGTTCTACATTTTGGTTTTATATTCTTTCATAAAGTTTTTGCTATACTTTTAGTCCTTTGATGCGCGGTATGTGATCACGAGTCCTGACCTACAGTGTTCTTATATGTGTGATAGTGTGCAGGTACTTTTCTTACATTGTAGTTTATTGTTTGTGATTATAATGTTTTAGTGTTTATACTTTTTTTTACATTAGGATTTTTGTATATTTGCGCACTTTATTTTTTTCATTCTAATTTCAATATTTAACAGTCGAAATGAACCGTACAGTATTAAAATAAGTATATAAATAATAACATTAATATGAGAACAATTCACATAAATTAACCCATTAACGCCCGCCGTACACGCTTGTGTACACCTGTTCAAAGCGCGAATTGGTGTTTTCTTTATATGATTATTATGGAAGTAATTACTTATTTCGAAACTATAAAATAGTAGTTAACTATAAAAAAATAAAATTTGGCAATAATGCGTAAATAAATATCATTGGTTTATCATCGCAATATGGATATGACATAAGATTTTTTTCGTAAGATGTTTTTAACGTTTTTATTATAAATAATAAAATATTTTCTCTTGTTTTTTTATTATTAGGTATAGTTAGACTCTATTATAACGCGTGATTTTATTACTGCAACGAAAAAAATTTTTTATGGTGTGCTGGGTTATATTTTATTGCCCTGTACACAAGCGTGTACAATGGGCATCTGACTGTAAAAATGTTAATGACTCGTGGAAGCAGATCATATTCAGTTCGCTTTTGTTTCTTGCTCAGTTCATACCCTGCAGTGTGCTAAAGGCATAATTCGATAACACATATATTTGATAACCCGATAACTATAATTGTCGAATCCTGAAATCCTTAAAATTTTTAAAATGGCGGCCCGTCGTGTTTTCACAAGCCATAATACCTATACAAGACTCGAAGAAGCCCTTGAATCAATAATGTCCGATGAAAACGATGAAGTCGAATACGATATAGTATTGATTCCACCAAATCCTGATGTCCTGAGTGACGAAGAAGAAGGGAATGACGATGATTTGACGTCCTCTAATCTTCCAAAAGATGTGCCAGGTACAGTGCAAGTAATTCCACGTCGTCCTGGCCATGATATTTCGGACTGGGACTACAGTGATGATGAGCCGCTTTCTAATTATATAAGATCTTCAAAACGAGTTAAAAGTCAAGACGCACCTAAGTGGAGAAAAACTTCACCTATATATAGTACAACACATAACATTACCGATGCCATTCAGAGCAGACAAAAGACTGTTGTAGAATCCATAAAAGACCACAACCCTACAATGTTGTTTGAAAAATTCTTTGATGAAGAGGTTATGAACTTGATAACACAAAATAGTGTTTTGTACGCTGGTCAAAATAATCGACATAATTTTGAAATTAATTGTGAGGACTTGAAATCTTTTTTGGGCATATTGATATTGACTGGATATCACGAATTACCTACCGAACGTGCTTATTGGAGTTTGGATGAAGATCTTGGCATTCCATTGGTTGCAAATTGCATGTCACGTAATAGGTTTTTGGAAATAAAAAGAAACCTACACTTTGCAGACAATTCTCTAGTTGAAAATTCGAATGATAAAATGTTCAAAGTGAGACCATTGTGTAATCTCATTCAGAGAAACTCGTGCCAGTGGGGAGTTTTTCATAAAAATTTGTCTGTAGATGAGTCCATGATTAAATATTTTGGCCGTCATTCAGCCAAACAATTCATAATGGGAAAACCTGTGAGGTTTGGCTATCGGAATTGGGCAGCAACAAGTTCTGATGGCTACTGCTACACATTTGACATTTATTGCGGCAAGTCATCTACAGAAGTTTCTGCTGATCCTCTCGGCGCGAGAGTCGTAAAATCTCTGCTGGCAAAGATGCCAATTGTACCAAATGAACATATTGTGTACTTCGATAACTTTTTTACAAATTATCAGTTGTTGCATGATTTGCGACTCTTAGGCTACAGGGCCACAGGCACAATGCGAGAGAATAGAACTAAGAATTGTCCACTTACCACTGTGAAGGTAATGAAAAAGCGACCTAGAGCAGAGTATGACTACCGATTTGACACAAAAAATGAAATTACAATTGTACGCTGGAAAGATAATAATGTTGTTACAATGGGATCCAATTTTGACAGTATAGAGCCTCTGGGAAAAGTGAGAAGATGGTGCAAGGTTCAAAAGCAAAAAGTGGAAGTCAATGTCCCAAGACTGTTTATAAATTACAACAGAGGAATGGGTGGCGTCGACCAAATGGATCAGTCCATCAGTCTTTACCGAGTGTCCATAAGAGGAAAAAAATGGTGGTGGGTAATCTTTACCTACTTACTAGATATGGCTATTTCTAATGCTTGGCGACTACATGTGTTACTCAGCAAGACTGGACAGGTGACATGTATGGACCAATTATTGTTCAGACGGACGATTGCCCGAGGGTACATACGACACATAAAAACGAAAAGTCATCCGACATCGTCAAAAATACTTGGATTGGAGCAAAAAAATAATGGTCACAACCCCGAACGCATAGAAAACCCATTGCGTTGTGTTATTTGCCACAACCGAGGTCGCTGGCGATGCGGACTCTGTAAGAAAACGTTGTGTGTTGAGCGACCGTGTTTTGGACAATTTCACTCTTAAACCGCCCACTGTACACAGCCGTGTACAGCCCTTTATTTTCTAAAATATAAGTGTTTATTTAAATTTTTCTTTTCTAATAGTATTAAGTGTTCACAATGTTGTAATAAATAACAATAAAAAATAATTTTCACATGTAGTTTTCTTTTGGGCGTTAATGGGTTAATTAAGAGAATACTCTTCAAGTGCGCTCGAACTCGGGATTCGGACACACTGTTGTGTCAGGATACAGGATACGAGTATGAAGGCTCCGAGCATTATATTACGATTAACTTCTTCGCTTCTGCATATGTTTAGATAAAAATTCTTGGTAAGAATATCACAGAAAAACATTACAGGGGAAAACGATCTGCAAAGAAACCTTTGCAGAACTTCCAATATGTGATAGTAACATATTTGGCTTCATGTGGAGTATAGTGTATGTGTGTAATATTCATATATAATCAAAAAATATCGATAAGACCTCCCAAAAAGCGCTGTTTTCAAGTACTGCATACGCTTCCGTATGTTTAATGCTTAATAAATACATTAAAAAAGAATGCGAAATAACTAAAATGTGTCTCAAACATTCATATTATTATTTGGTTGAATTTCTAGGTTTCCGTAATTTGAGTTGAAAAAAAGTTATCTTTGAAAGAAAAAGAAACAAGAGTACGAGTAATACAGTCATGTCCTTAATTACAATAGCGGGACCCCATCATAGTTTTGGAAAGGATCCAAGAATAGATAAGAAAAACGTTACGATGTCATTTGTAGGTGGTCTAGCTTTGAAGTCGGGCGAGAGCAATGAACATGAAATATGTTTTTTTAAGAGGCTAATACTGAAACAAATATTAAATTCGCTGAAAAATGTGCTAGTTACATTGAACTTCGGTTGAAAAATTTAATTTCACATAAAAAGCACAAATTCTCAAAGCGCCGTGAGCTTTCTGACATACACACACAAGAAATTTGGATTTATGTTGTATTGCATGGTATTATTCTTTGTGTACAGTACAACATGGCTTATTGAAATTCTGCAATTTCACCCAACCATTCAGATAGGTGTAAAACAGGCCTCAAATGAAAACTGGATTCGAACCCATTTTTGTAAAAATAATGGGGTATCAACGGGAATCGAACCCGCTATTCCCGGGCTGGAAGACAGGCGTCATACCAACTAGGTCACAGGGGTCGTTGGAGGAGGTACAGTATACCCTGTATGCTTATTGCAAGGTGGGCATTCTTTCAACAGAGATATGTCAGATGGTGGAAAACTAGACTCGAATTTCTTTATTTTACATATTTTTTAAACTTTTATCGGAAATTAGAAGACAGATCAACAAAGTCACAAAGTCGTGTATTCAAATATTATACTTTTCCAAAATCAATGTATCTATTTTTAATTATCGATAATCATTATTAAAAAAGATAAATTATGTTTTCAAATAATTAAAAGGTTCTTATGTTTATGTTCTACAAGTCTCTTGATAAGATATTTTTTAAGATTCGACAAATTCTAGATGTATTTAAAAAAATATATTTTAGTAGACAGGATTTAATTAAAGCAAATTTTTATAGAATCTTTTTCAATAAACTTTAGTTTTAAACCGAGACTCATGTTAACACTACTAAAATTTTCGTTTTTTTTTCCAAGTGACCAATTTTATCCATAAAAGAATTTTACCCACAACACTTCATACATACCGTTTTCCAATAAAAATATTCCAAAGAGCTCATAGTGGCTGATAAATATTAGATCCTTAGAAGAGACGCTATCGATTCCATGATATGGGTCAAACTGTTGACGTCTTACAAGATGATCGCTTTGCATGAATTTTCTATTATAGCTAACCGAACCAGGGAAATAAACCATTTGTCATTGCGTGGAAGGAGTTTTTTCAAATGGGATACTATGGCTGGAGATGTAAGCTATTAGAAAAGCATATTTTTTAAATATTAGGATTATCTAGTTTTTTTTAAAACATAACTTACTTTAGTGATTTTCCATTATATATAATTGAAGTGATAAATCATTTGTCAGTTTATTATATTACTCTTTCGTTGTATAATATATAACTTCGTGGATTTATTACCATGTGGTAATCTCATACAACTAACCAAAAATATGTAAAAAAGGCATTACGTGAAAACCAGACTGCAACCCTTTTAAAAAAAATTACCACCAACGAAAATTGATCCCGGGTCCTCAAGATTGAATGAAACGCGTCTTACGAATAAGAACACATAGGACATGTTATTACGGGGGCAGAATTTTTCAATTGTGTAATATAAGATTTAATAAAACTACGTCTATAAAAGTTTTTTTTAACTATTCAGAGTTTTTATTATACCTTACAGGAGCAATTTTATGCTATACCTAAATACAATTGAAGACTCAAGCCATAAAATATTTTGGATTATTTAGATATCCAGGATTCTTCAGTTTTTTAGTATGCATTATTTTTTTATACAATCTAACTGGAATTGGAGTTATGTCATGGGAAATGTACATATACTGTTTTTTTTATTATTCGGATATTTAGGATTATCCAAATTTTTTATTATGCCTAATCGGAGCAAGATTCTATTTTACCTAACCACAGCAGGAAAATAGTCCAAGTTTACAACTTATACTAGAAATTGTCTCGTATTACCATTTGAATAAAAATTAAACGATTTCTTTTAAAAGGTTTTCTTTTACACCTAATATAATATTTATCACATTTTTTTTCAGATCTCATGCTAGAAATTGTCGTGTATTATTATTGAATATCAATTATTTTTAATAATAAGTATTGATTAGTTTTATTATTACACTTTAAAATGCAAAAGAGAGAAGAGCGTGATTTAAAAATCTTCCCAGTTTATACATGTTATTCTAGAGTTATTCACGCATTTAATTACATAAACAAAAATTAATTTCGTCGTCGATTTTTGTAATAATAAAGAAGGTGCTTCGGACACATTATTTTTACACATTCGTTGTTCTGTCTTCACTCTTAATTTCTAACACTACGTTTCGTTACACAAAATCGGTAAGGAAACAACTAAAAAAACTTGTTTTTAGAAAAAGCACATTAAATTTTTTTCGTTAATACATCTACCAATTTAAAAGTACGAATAAGTTACATAACACAAAATTTGTATTGTGTTTTCGATACTACACCAACAACTGTAAAACTTACTCACATAAGGTAGAAGTTTAATAAGGAAACATAAATATAACATATACTTCTAGAAGAAAAAAAATGAACTTTTCATTAAAATTACATGACGACTTAATTTTTCCCGTTTGCCAGCAAATATGCTTTATTTAACAAGTCTAATTATTAGGCTATAAAGAGGAATATTAGGAAAAAAAATGGTATCATTAACAAGAAATAATAATGCTTTGTCTCTTAAAGAGCTCGCATTTCGATATCTGCTTTGTTTAATGCTTAATGAAGACTAATTTTTTAAGTAGAATTTTCATTACATTTAGGGCCTTTTGCTTCCGTAACGAATTTTGGCAATAAAAATAGCGTCGTATATGAAATAGAATTTTGCTTGTCAAAGTACTAATATTAGAATGACGCAAAGACACATAGGCACTAAAATACAAGAACATAAGCGTTTTTTATCTAATAGCAGTTATTAAGAATTTGTAAACCATATAATAGAGATACATCATAATATCAATAATAGTAAATTTAAAGTTTTAGGTACGTCACAAAAATTATATAAAACACAAACACAAAAAATATTTGACAATCATAAGCATAAACAAAAATAAATCAATTACCAAAGAATATAAAAAAGTTCATCCTTTTTAAACATTTTTCCTTCGGATCAATATCCACACACACACTTCCGATGCAACATGATAACAAAATTGACTTAAGCACAGCTCTCGTGATAAACCGTGAGCATTTTGCCTAAAGAGTCTCGGGATAGGATATAGAAATATTTGCAGCGGGGTTGATTGCAATTAGTGGAATAACAAAGTATTATATTGTTAAATGACAGCTATTGACACATTTGAATTGTAAAAAGTTTCCTGTGTTTCTAAGCAGATGTGTAAAAACCGATCTGAGCTAATATACGAGTATCATCTATATTGTGAGTAATCTTATACATACACACACGTCAAATTGAATATAATCCTATTGTGATGCTCTTGACAATAGTTTACTTTTTAAACAACAAATTGAATATAACCTATTATGATGCTCTTGACAATAGATTACTTTTTAAACAACAAATTGAATATAATCCTATTATGATGCTCTTGACAATAGATTACTTTTTAAACAATAAATTGAATATAATCCTATTATGATGCTCTTGACAATAGTTTACTTTTTAAACAACAAATTGAATATAATCCTATTATGATGCTCTTGACAATAGTTTACTTTTTAAACAACAAATTGAATATAATCCTATTATGATGCTCTTGACAATAGTTTCCTTTTTAAACAACAAATTGAATATAACCTATTATGATGCTCTTGACAATAGATTACTTTTTAAACAACAAATTGAATATAATCCTATTATGATGCTCTTGACAATAGATTACTTTTTAAACAATAAATTGAATATAATCCTATTATGATGCTCTTGACAATAGTTTACTTTTTAAACAACAAATTGAATATAATCCTATTATGATGCTCTTGACAATAGTTTACTTTTTAAACAACAAATTGAATATAATCCTATTATGATGCTCTTGACAATAGTTTAATTTTTAAACAACAAATTGAACATAAGCCTATTATGATGCTCTTGACAATAGTTTACTTTTTAAACAACAAATTAAATATAATATAAGCCAATTATGATGCATTTGACAATAGTTTGCTTTTTAAACAACATTTTACAATTTGTCCTTTTAATATTATTATTTATGATTTTTCATATATTTGTAAACAGTGTTTTAACTGCTTCTTCTGGTATACTTTCTGAATATACGATATGCAGATATTTCTGTGTCACATATATAGTTTAAAGCATAACCGCATAATTTAAGAGGCGTGTTCTGCTGTTGTGGTAAAATATTAAAATATACATAAACAAAATGTCACACGTGGGGTTTCAGTTTCCTCGCTCTACATGTTACTTTTATATCGTAGCAATTTATTTCTTTAAAGGCAACTCATTTTTCAGAATGGCAATGTTATATTTATTCAATTATTTGCGTATTTTTTCAACAAAATAAATATACGCTCTGTTTGCAATGTTATTTACATTTGTATGATAAAAAGGATATGTTACAAGCTAGTACGAAATACATTTTATTGTATTACGAGTACAATAAGTAAATATTGGGGTATTTAAGTTCAGTTGTTCAATTATAAATGTTATATTATACAATATATTTATTTTTCATAACAAAAAACATGTTTTAATTAGTCGATTTTTTAATGTTGAAACTTTTTATCTATTTTTTTTACTTTCCACAACACACTATCTAAAAATTACATCGTTTTAAGGAAAGGCGATCAAATCGTTGAGTACAAGAAAATAGTTCTGAAAATGATCCGTTTTATGGGTATACTGAACCGTTTTACTAGGCAAGGCCTGTGATGAAGTGTTCTTATTCTTTATCATGTATTTCATATAGTTCTTCAAAATACTTACACACTCAACTGAAGCATCAACATCCTAACACATAATTAAATCCCAAAATATCACATACACAATTCCAACCACATCATTATTTTAACAACTACATTTCAAAACCTCTGAATTAAAATTTCTAAAGAAATTCTCACACAGAAATAAATTGATCACAAAAATATTTCAACATACTTTCCTTATGAAAATTAGCAGAATGAGAATATAAAAATCATATTCCAATGACAAAAAAATCGTATATATAAAGTGTTTATTAATAAGATAAAAAATATAAATTAAGGTATCGCAACTACTTAGAGGTTAACTACGGAATATCTTAATTAAATACATTTCAGAAATAAATTATTCCACGAATTAATAGATATATTGAGAATTAAGTTTTTGAAAGTCCTTATTAAAAATAAGCTAATTCATAGGAAATCATGAACCATTATTTTCATGTTAATTTCTTTAAGTATTGACAAATTTCTTTAAGTATTCAAATTAATATGTGAGATAAAATTTGATTGACGACCTTCGTAACTTGTTGATAAGACGCTTAACTATCCTCTGGGGTTCTGGGTTCAATTTCCAATGGTATCTAAAAAAAATCTAAATGGTCTAGATCTGGTAAGAGTACGTCTGATAACAATACTCACGCATTAGGTGTGTGCAAGTGTTATTCCCACTTCACGTGCGGTAGTACATTTTTTCAATCCAATATGTTTGTTATGTGCTATGTAATCTAGATTTAACAATATATTTGCTACGAGATTCCATAGATAGAACCCAGAATAAAAAGTAAGCTGGATAATCTGTTGACAGTGATTGTTCACGAAGGAAAAATTCGCTGACAATATCAATATTTGCCAGTGCTGAGAGAGGTTGGAAGGAAATTAATTGGTATTACTTTGGGATGGTTAATGATGAGAGTATCAAAACCAAGATATTCGCTGGATTACTCGTGTTGTTTGATATTTCTGTATTTTGGAATATGCAGTATTATATTTTTTATCAATCATAATTAAACTCATGTAAAATGAAAGGAAAATATCTAATAAGATACGGCAGAAATACGTTAGTATAATGGTTAAGGCATATATTCGATGCTGACAATGTTTGCATCATTTTTTATCAACCATAATTAAACTCATGTAAAATGAAAGGAAAATATCTAATAAGATACGGCAGAAATACGTTAGTATAATGGTTAAGGCATATATTCGATGCTGACAATGTTTGCATCATTTTTTACCAACCATAATTAAACTCATGTAAAATGAAAGGAAAATATCTAATAAGATACGGCAGAAATACGTTAGTATAATTGTTAAGGTATATATTCGATACTGACAATGTTTGCATCATTTTAGACTTTTTAATGATGTTAAACATGAATTTTATATTCATGTTTCATATAATTATAAATTGATATGATTGGTGAATTCTGTTATCTAGGCAGTATGTTTACGTGTGATGAGCGAGTTGAAAGAGACATTCAATAAAGGGTAGCGACAGAGAAAATAGTAAACGAAACACTTAATATAAAATACAAAAACCACATTAAAAGTAGCATAAACGACAACACATAATAGTGTGTTGGTGCCCACCTTGACGTATGTACTCGTAAGTGAAACTTGAACTCGATATAAGAAGGATAATAGTAAGATTAATACTATGGAGATGCGCGCACCAAGGAAAATTTGTGTCGATGTATGAAAGAAGGCGGAATGAAGAAGACGATATAAAATGTATGTTTTTAGTAAGATGAACAAAGAAATTTTAAGATGGTTGGGACATGTGGAGAGAATGAATGATAAAATCATTACTAAAATTGTTTACAAGTCATAAGTGCAAGGTGTGCCTGGAAGAGGTGGACTAAGGAAATCGTGGCTAGATTCAATGGACCAGATTTTGAAAGAAGATCAAGTGAGAAGTGTGAATAATAAAAAAATGCGCATGATGAGACATATGAATGTGGAGGACGCGAAAGTTGTGTGCTTGGATAGAAAAGTTAGGAGATCTGTTTTCTTTGCCTTCCTCGCAAGGGATAAGATGTATGTTATCGTTTATCAATATAACATAAAATATAATATTATATATTTGTTTAACCTTCGAAAAAACGTCATCTTAAATATCGTACATAATCATTATTTTGCAGAAATAAATACGAGTAGGTATATGTTATTTTTATTACTCACACTTGAATATAAAGCAATACTTGAAAAGAAGCTTTGAAACAATTCTATTCAGATTTAATGTAGTGATTTAATACATATTTTGATAAGTCATAAAAGGCAATGCGGAATGAAATGTATTTTTCAACTTTTGCTTCGAAAATGCGGAATGAAATATATTTTTATTATTTTACGTTTGTAATTTTATATTCATGGATATTGATAAATGATAAATTATTGATAAATGAATAATTATATTTATGTAAATCATCATTGATAAATGAATACTTATATTTATGTAAATCATAATTGATAAATGAATAATTATATTTATGTAAGAAGAAATAAAATACATAAATAAAACACTTATTTTATATGCTTTTGTGTTCACCACTGACTGGTTCGCCAGTGGTGAACACAAAAATATATAAAATAAGTGTTTTATTTATTTATTTTATTTCTTCTTACATGGCACCACAAAGTGAAACTAAAGTTTTTTCGAAGATTCAAGTTATAATTCTATTAATTGTTACTTTCAGTAACGTTATCATTCTAAAAAATGTTGTATATTCTCTTTTTTGTTTTGAAAAAACTTATTATCAGTAAAAAAAATAAAAAGGGTATCGTACAATCATTCGCTTAATGATTTATGTTAAATATTTTCTACATGAATTAAGCCAACTTAGAGCTTATTAGAAATATGGTAAAAATAATTAAATTTTCTAAATCCTCATAACTGTTCAAAGGAAAATAATATTTCCCGTAGAAAATTTAATATAACTGCTTTAGCTACAGTGTTTCGGCGTATGTTAATGTATTCGGTGCCCTCGGCCAAGGTTTAATCGATGTATCGCAAAACCTTTAAACCTCTCCGAGGTCTCTCACTTGGAGATGGGATTTTCTGGCCATAATATAAAATAAATTCTCTTAAGCCCCACCACAATTATTTTGTAACAATGAGAGGAAAGGGGAATTGCCTTATTTTCAGTAAACGACATCGGAGTTACGCCTCAATTATTTTTTGTTAAACAATGTTTATGTTTAAATTTCAAATGCCGTCGTATTTACGACGCTTAGGAGTTTTATTTACTTTATATTTATCTTTAAATTCGTTAGTGTTAGTGTGGAAATTATTCAAAACCATGGTGATGTTAAGCATCTGTTACACTTTTTAAATTTTGATTAACTACGATCGATTAATGAAATATATTTTTAGCTACTCAATAAATTAAAAATAAACATTATAATGGGAAAATATTTTCAAAATCAATTTCTTATTAAGACTAATTAGACTTTTATTTTTCTTAGTTATTCCCTCAATTCTGAGGATCGTAACCACCATAGTCATTAACTACCCCTCTCTATGAAAAACCAATATCTCAACCTATTTAGCGCCTTCTGAAAATCGTACCACATATGCATTGGTATTTCTTAACTTCACGTTCCATCTTTATTACTTGTATATATGACTTTTGAATATTTTTCATCATTCATTCTTTATAGATGGCCAAAGATCTCCATTTTCTTTTCTTTATCTGAAACATTACATATTCTTTCACATTTCTAATTTGGACATACAGTAGACTGTGTTTCCACATGTTCCACGCAACATTTTCATTACTGCCGCATTTATCTTATTTTCATAATGTATTTTTTCACGTCCTAGTTTTACTTGCATAATATTAGGACTAATATTTTCACTAACTAAGCTTAATAGACTAAATCTATCCCTTATCATTTTCCTCATCGTTCTTTCGATTCTGGAGATCATCATCATTATGTTCATCAACCATAATTTTCCAGCAGAAGGCACCTCTTACTCTACGACCCGTTACGGTCATTCTATCGGATAGGTATTCAGCATTTGCTCCTTTTGCCATCCACACTACCTGCCAGAATTGACCACTCCAAGGTATCGCCTCCTTTCATGCTACTCTTATCTGTCCCAAGAAATATTCTTTTTGCGTACAGGAGAGCGGGAAAGATCTTAAATCCGAGCTCATCAACAATCTATCGATTGTTTCTTCTAGTAGTTCATAAAATGTTCAAAAGCCCCCTCCAACACCCCACCTCAATGGCATGTTTTTTATCCAAGTCTTCACAGCATACAAAATGAAAAAAAATACGATCTGAAAAAATCGAGTCTTTTCCTGACATGGTTTTCATTTCATTTGCCAAAAAAATAATAACTTGAACAAAACCCAAACTAATATATTATACGTGATGGACGAAAATAAATAATTTATATTTCCGAAAACGCAGTAATTGAGTGTATGTTACCATAAAATGATGTCTCTCAAATCAATTTCTTTTTCCATTTACGAAAAATACAAGCTTTTATTTTAATTTATTCGTATCGTGCTACTTTACATATCAGAATTTAGAGAAACGGAGATATTGAAGAGCGCTGCTGGACAACAGTATTGTCCTCGGACCCGATAATTGATGACCTCCATTGCCTAGTTGACAAGAAGCCTGTTTATCAACCCGAGGTTTGCTGGTTTGATACCCAATTTTTTAACACTTTTGTTTGGCAGTACGTTTGTACTGTCTGGTTTTCATTTAAAGCTTGATTTACACCTTTTAGTTTGTTGGGTGAGAGTACTACTTAGAAATTAGCCCATTAACTTATACTGTTTATAACAAAATGGTAATGCAAGTAAATAATCAAGTATTTGGGTTAAAGACCACTAGGAAAGGTAAATAGTTTACAGTTTGCTATGCCAGACGTTTAAATTACGATAGACAATAAACAACATTCGCACACATTAAGCGCGCAAAAATACTAACAAAACAAAGCAAAAAAAATAAACCAAATACAAATTAAACACGGCTATCGATGGCCAGGAGAAGGAAAGGAAAATAGGAAAAAAATGATTATGAAAAACATGAAAAATTGGTTGATTAAAATAAAAACAAATCAAGTTACATAAACGTAAATATTAAATTTTGCGCATTGCTTGACAACTGGATATAAAAAAACGTCAAAAGATATTATTCCTAAGAACGTTATTAAAACACAAAAAAATAGAAGAACTATCAGCGAGTAAGTTAACACGTATCGTGTTAGTTTACTCAGAAATGCTAAATCGTTTCTACATTGTTATTCTCAAGCTCGTTTTTGAGAAAGCGCCTGTAATTTTCTTTGCATAAAAATTACAAAAGGGCAGTCGTAATATTTTGCATTAGAACCATGAGCGAACAGGTAAAAATCGAGTACACCAGCGTTGCTCGTAGAAAAGTGTGAAACTTTGACATGGCTTCTTATTTTCAAAGTGTACCAACAAATTGTATTCTTTTAAGATTTTCAAGTCAAGATATTTGATTCGATGAAGGTAGAGGGTGGATTTTATGGCAACATTTTCTTCATTATGGAAACATTTTCCGTGTTGGCGGGAAATTGCCACACTTACACCGGTACATTTTAATACAGCGGAGGTAAAAGATTCCTCCCATAAAGTAGATTTACGCATCGGTCGCAGACTGTTACACCCTCTTTCAAATGTTTTTTTCCGCTCTCTTTGCATCCATTCATCATTTTCAAAGTGAAATTTAGTTTTGTTACCTTTTTATAAGTGACTTTCGCCTGGTAGAAATACGGGATGTTTTTTCTGCAAATTAATAACGTTTAGAGATTCGGCAAAATCCACGTCATTGATACGTTTGGTTAGCTGTCAACGATAAAACCAGTTTTCGTATCCTTGACGAAATTTTTCGAAAAAAAATTCATCTTAATTATTCAAAATTACTTTAGTAATGCACTCAAGTTTTCACTGTAACGAAACTTATTATTTATTCAGTCATTTACGTTTATGGTGGTTGATATATCTTATCTTATATTCATATCATATCAAATTTAGTTTATCAGTTTGTTCATTTAATTTATAAAATAATTATATACTAATTTGAAAAATATTAATTAACATTTATCATTACTGCATTTTTAATTTCATAAAAAGTATGCGAAACTATCAATTTAGAAATATACAATTCCACTATATCTTTGTTGGGGTTAGCAGAGAGGACTTGGAGAAGACACACATACAAACATTTTTTTATCTACATATTCATATATCCTCTTATATAGCTTTTTTCAAAATTTGATTAATTTGACCATGACATACTTTTCTCGGCCGTTCTCTACAACAGCCCGCACTTATGCTTGCATTATAAATTTGTTTAGTCAGCCTTTCATCTTTTATTCGTTAAAAATGTTCAAAATATCTCAAATATTATTTTTATTAGTCAAAGTTAATGTAGTAATGACGTTAGCTTTTGATTATAACGAAACATTATTATATTTCCTTAGCTCAGAAATGTATGATTCTTGATAAATCTGTTTTAATATTCCTGTGATGCAACTTTTTGTTACTATTCTGATACTGAGTTAATTTTAATTTATTTTATTAATGTTTATGCTCAACATACCATCAGAGTCCAAAAGTATCCGTTCTGAACAAGTTATAGCGTGTATGGATAGATAATCTCACGGTGTGTAACTATAGAAGCCTCGAAACAAGAAGGCAAGAATCCATTGTGATATTCCTAATAAAGGTTTTCCAAGGTTGCTTTAACTGTCCCGCGATTCTAGAAGCACTAAGATTATATGTACCCAATAAATATAGCCGTGCAAGGAATCACCCTCTGTTCTACATACCAACTTAAAGGACGAATATCATGGCTAAACACTCAGTCACGCGTGGTATAGAGATATTGAACCAACTGAATGACACTGTTGATATATTCTCGGCACCGTCTAGCAGTATGAGAAGAATCCTGGCTGATATTATTCCTAACGAATAAGCTAACTTTAGAAGCAGACCCTCTTTGTATAACAGGAGAAATCCGTGCAAAGTGGATAAAAAAAATAATAATAACTCGGCAGCCACACTCATTGCATGGTCACGCAATATTTCAGTTAAAATTTGATACCTCTATCCTAACTTAATATATATGTTAGCTGTATCATACAGAAGATGTGTTGTCGCGTTGTATTCTGAAATGTGAAAAAAAAAAACATTTCATCAATTGTCAAGTTAATTTCTGCTGGACTTTTCCGTGCTTTTGAAAGATACTTGATAATTGGGGATATTCAATTTAAATATTTCAGAATATAACATTTTTTATCAGTTCTAATTGACGTACTACTAAGGAGAGAAGTATCAAATTATAAATGTTACATCACAGCGTACCCGTCGTAGTATATCACCATAAACCCTCTAACTAGTCTAGGACGGAAACTTTTGGACTTTAGTGGTAAGTATTCAAAACAAAAGATAACCTAGTCAAAAGGAGCAGAACATAAAATATATAACTTCTTCATAAATGAAGGAAAGATTTTCTTTGTGACATTCATATAGTTGTGAATTTATAAGTGAAATGCATTAATGCTTGGATATATAGTATATGTATGTACAGCTTGGATTTTTTTATAACAACATATACAATTATTTTGCCGATTTCTTGCAAGCACATAATGAGATTTACAAATCCAATCATTACTGGAGCTAATAAACATTAAATCTCAAAAAAATGAAAAACTGCTTCTTTCAAGCGATGACGTTATAAACATTTATATCCATCTGTTTAAATACGTTTGCCTTCCTACGAAAAATGTTTTCAGCTATATTGTAGTCAGTGTGAAGCATCACGTATCAGATACCTGTGTTTAACAAGCATCATGTATTCGGTCCACGAACAAATCTTGAATTAAACGCGTAATAACCGATTAAAACATAAATTGTACATATACATGGTGAAAATAACATATAAACAATGTCATACAATCGTGGCCTTCAAAATTATTGGTATAATTTTAATTGTATTCAAAATTACATTATAATAATATAATGTAATTTTGAATGCAATTAAAATTAAATATTTAAATCAAACGGTAATGTAATGTTTCGTATTTTTTGGAATGATGTCGTTAGGGTTAAATTTTATTAGCGTACTTTATTTCAAAAGTGTTGAATGTATACTTTATTTTAAAAATGTTGAATGTATACTTTATTTCAAAAGTGTTGAATGCACACTTTTTTTCAGGTACAATAATATTTTAGTGTGTCTTTTCGATTATTATTTACACAATTTGCTTGAGTGATTTTTGGCGTCATTTTGAAGATGGTTAAAATAAATTGTTTTTCGGTGATTTATGCTTTTTTTCTACCGCAAAGGAAACACTACGATTTGAACTTAAAAAAAATATATGTAAAGTGTATGGAACAGACGCTGTAAGTGATCGCAGTGTCCGCTATTGAAGACCGATTACAACTGATCACGACCAAATCAAAACTTTGATCGAGAATAACCAGTGTTCTATGCCACGAGAGTTGACTGACATATTGAAAACCACCGTCTATGAGCATTCGGTTCAATTTTGTGCTTAAATTTGACCTTAAATATGAATTTATCTTTCAGACAATCCGAAAGTTCCAATTTTTGTCCAAATGAAAAAAAAAAAATTGCCAACTTTGTAATGCTTAGTTATTTTTAAGGTACTATTCATACTCTAACTAGGAGATTCCCGGTTTCTTTGCAAATGTTATATGTAAGCTTCAAATGTTATCTTTGACAAGAGTCCGCGATTTCATAACACTAATTTTGCGTTTCAAATAACTCGAAACAATTCACTTTAAGGTTATTTAATTGAGAGATAGTGGTAGCCAGTGCATGCCATCAAAATGTGAAGTTAAACAATTTATATAAAAAATCACAAATTGCTGCACGTGCTTGTTGTGTATGCTGAATTGCAACTCAGCTCACATATTCATTTATATAAGTAAACGGTACAATGCACCTTATGACAAAAAATATAAAAAAATTAAGAGCCAGTAGTGAATGCTCAACATATTAAGATTGATAGAATATCTATAAAAAATAACAAAAACAATCAGACATAAACAGGTATTAAATCGTACAAAACGATTTAATACACTTTTAAAGTAGTATCCGGAAAAAAAAAACAGTAACAAATATGACTGAATTTTGTTGTGACATCTGTCACGATAAAAGCACTCCAAAAATGTACGGTTATGTTAAGCACAAACTTGAAATAAGTAAGAAAAAGTTGGTTGGTTGTAAGAAATTGCTACATATCATTAAGTCAGTCAGATGTACCATGTATATTAGGCACAAAAGGATATATTAATAAATTTGTATGTAAAAAGGCCTGTATATTATATAAAAGTATTCGGAATACATCGGGAATCAATTCGAGGATGCCTGGGTACTAGACAAGGGACATCTCGGCCCCTACACTGATACGAGTATATTGTAACATATTTTAGTCGTATATGAACCATGTTTGGTGTAAAATTAATACTAAACAAAAATATAATTGGATAAAATGTTAAATCAAGTTCTTGCGCACTTTTGGAAAATTGAATATTGATGTAATAGAAAAAAATAATAAATTTATCAAAATTCTCCAATGATTGATAGGAAATTTTATAAAATACGTAATAATTAGATTGGTGTGTAAAAAACATCTTCAAAGCTTGAGTATGTAAAATATTAAGTCTTTTATACATGCATTAAAAGGGAACTTGAGGTGTATGGCAGCGCGGTAACGTACTGAACTTTTGTGTGAAAGGTCGTTTGTTCGATCGCCGCGCTGAGCTACTACCGTCAAATGAAACAAGCAAGACACACCGTTTTCGACCTAGTCATAAGGATACCTATGACTTCGGTCATATATATTCTTAAAAAAACAAGTAAAAAAAATATGCCGGTGTGCTCTAATCATTTCACTACGGGGAAACATCCGATCCAGTACAGCGGTGTAGGCGGTGAGTTTGCTGGTGTGAAACGGCTCACTCACATAAAAGGAAGAAAAATCCCCCTCACAGTTTTGCTTTCCAACTGAATTGCTGTTGGAATAGCGAGGGGGTCCTCGACTGCGAGCCCTGGCAACAAGGAAAAAGGGACTAAATAATGTTTGACAATAAAACATTCTTTCATAAACAGGATCGAGACACTATCATTCATAACCTGCATATTTTGAATACAAAAAAAGTATTAGAGGAGGTAAATGTTGTGTAATTTGAATAGAGTATATACAAGTGTCCGTGTTGAATACATTCTATGCCCCATCAATCATTTTCAATCTTTTATTCGTTTCATTCCCATGGCTGTCATTTGAATGCGTAACTCGCCACGACGTGCAAAGAATTTTATTCTTCATATAAAGTATTAAGACCTCTATCTTTTCCTGGCATCGCACGGAATGGATTAAATAAATTCCTGAAAGCAAATTGTTACAAAGAAATCGACTAACGCACGTTGTTAGCATTTGAAATGCATTCGTATCCATTTCTGTGCTATAGCCGATATCTCCTTATGGTAATGACCTACTGAGAAGGTCGGATTACCGATATTGCAAATAGAAATGGTTCTCTGCACCTTGTTTCTGAATACTGACGGAAGGCATTGCATAAAGATGAGTTGATTTTGAATTTTGTACCCATAATACAACACTGTACGAGTAATCATACTATTAAGTGATGTTTCACAAAAATACCAAAAGAAGAAAATTGTTTTGTAAATATTTGAAAAGTTTTGTTGAAGTATGTTCGAAGATTTTTATGGTTGTTTTTCACTAGTTCACAATACTTTTAAAGTTAATGCCGAGTGAAGTGATGTCCTACAATATATTAAATAATTATTATACAAGGACTCTCTTCAAAGCCCATCCAACTCGAGACTTAAAACCTCTATTTTTGGCATTAAAAATATTACAAAATAAATATACAGCAGTTGAGTTGAGGTATAGGAAGGAAGTGGTTGCTCTTATTAAACATGTTAAGGTACTCGTACTTCCCCGCATCTTCAAATATTCAGAAAAACTTACTGGGTAAGAAAACTGCAAAAAGCTTAACAAGAGAAGACACGATTAAAAATATTACAAAATAAAGATATACAGAGTGTCCTGTGCCTCAACGTCAAGCCGGTATCGAGAAGATGCCAGCTTATGACGGTACAGAGTTTTAAAAAAATATTGAAAAAGCCTTATACTTTTCGAGTTATAGGCATTTCTTCGAAAATTGTGATAGTAGCTACCCTGCGCCAAATGCTTATAGGGTGCGACTACAAATTGCCATATTTTATGATTTTAATGGTTGTATCGCAATCCTAGATAACCTTGCTATTAGTCGGACTCCGATATAAAACAAAAAAAAAACTGCACGTTCAAAAAAAAAATTGTTTTTTTCCGATCATAATTTTTTATTTTTTTATTAGCTAACTTTAACTTATCATACTGTAAAAATAATGTGCTACGCTAACCTGGCAAGTTACATAAAAAAATGGCCTGTTTAGTCAGAATTTCAAAATGGTACAATACATGCCTACTACTCCTTTAAAAATAATAAAAAAATATATATTTCTGTATTTAATGATGACACTTTTCAATGTAGCCTCACTACCTGTCTACCAAGAAATGCCTATAACTCGAAAAGTATAAGGCTTTTTCAAGAATTTCAAAAAAAAATCTGAACCGTCATAAGCTGGCCTCTTCCTCAATACCGGTTTGACGTTGAGGCACGGGACACCCTGTATATATGATGAGTGTAGGTATAAGAGGGCGGTGGTTGCGGCCAATAGATCAGGTTCTTCTTAACTTATATTGTATCTAGAGAAGACGAGCTTCAATTTTTTTTTAATATCTTTCGAGGTTTTAGGTGATAGTAATACATTTTGCTTTAGGTTTAGTGTAGTGAATATGTGTAGTATTCATATATGTTCATAACTTTTAATAAAACCTCCCAAAAATGGTTGTCTTTAAGTGCTCCCCAAAGCTGTACATGTCACCCATATATTTGATAAATCTTTTTTACCTCATCTTGAGAAGGAAGGCTGCATTATTTTTAAAATATCGGACATAAATTAAGCCAACTTAACACCATATCAACTCTGAAAAATATTTTAATTGCGTAGAAGTCGTTCATATTTTTAAAGCAACTGAAAAGTTATTGAAATATTTAACTAAATTTATTTGATATCATTATGAAACAAAATTAGATCAAAGCTAAGAGACATTTTACTGTGCAGTAAACTTACGGAGTTATGTGCTTAAGGTTACCTGTTCGAAACCTCAGAAAAAAGTTTCTCTCTTTATACATAACTAATTTTGAGAGTATGAGAATACTCTCAAATATAGAATTTGGATCATATTTTAAAATTATTAATGAAAAATTTTAAGTCAACCATCCATTAGACTCGTTTAAAATACGTTTATTTAAATGTTAAATGCTTGTATTTCTTTACTGAATTATGTTAACTAGCTTCAAAATCTATACTTGAGACTTAAATTTTATTCCAAGTCATTTCTCGCTTCGTGGATTTGAGATATGTACGAGTATGTATTCATTTGGTGATATTGTAATTAGATTAGTTTTTTTACATTGCCTAAATTATTTTTTAATGAATCAATGATCCCTTTTTTTCTAGTTGATGATTTGCTCGGAGTGTCGGTCCGATTTTCGGACACCTTACTCCTTCATCGGGCGTGTTAAACGGACTTGGGAAATTTATTTTTTTGGGTTGTTTGGTAGGGGTGTTATAAAAGTTTTTATAGAGAGGAGGGATAGAATTTGGTAGATACATTAAAGTTATAGATACATATAGGTTACATATTAATAAACTTATATTTTATATGTCACGAGCGTTGATAAATATGAATACAGAGAGAGAAAGGATAGTGATGTATACATAAGCATAGATATTTGAATATTTATAAATATATTACGAAGATGGGGGTGGGGGAGAACGCTGTGACTTAAGAATAAATAGTTGTACATGGAATAATTATGGGAGTAAAAATATAAGTACCTTATTATATATGTGCACTGGACATAATTCGTCGCCTACCGTTCCGGATAGGGGGTCGGGGGGTGGTTCGAAGCATTTGTTTCGGCCTGGGGTGGATGAGATTTACGTTCACGTCGTAGTCCGTGAGTGATAATGATCCCTTACTTTAAAATATAAGTATGACAAATTCCGTGACCTAGTTGATAATACGCCACTATTCTAGCTTTTGTTTGATTTCCGTAGGTAGTAATTGTTTTTTATAAAAGGTATCTTTCGGGGAAATCGTAAGATATTGCCGAATTGAAATAATTCCGCCAAGTTCTACTGTTTACAATGAAAATGTAGTACAATATATTTTTAAGAGGATGTACTTTATGTCCTAGTTCACGTTTTTACCTTTAAACACTTCAACATAATGCTCCCCGTCTAACGATACAAGTTTCGATCTCATTTCAAGTTCAAATAAAGGTTTTTGTAGCTTGATTTTTTTAATTACTTTATTTTCCACACATATATCGTTCTTATAAATGATGTTATTACTTAATATTAACGGTTGAGTCCGATCCCACTAAGGTGTATGTTGTAAAAAGGTAAAAATTGGTTTGTGGCGAAGTTAGACTCCAATTTAAGAGAATTTCCTGATAATACTATAATGGAATAAAAGGGAACAACTTGAAATTACTTATGTATCTTTTTATGAAAACATTATGATAGGGCTTCTTACATACATACATATAATACGCCGTGATCCTAATGGGGTAGGCAGAGATTATAAATCTTAAATTTTTTTTCCGAGCACACTACTTTCGCCTCCTCCACATTCATATATCTCGTTGAGCACAATATTCTATTATTCATATTGTTCACTTTACCTTCTTTCAAAATCTGGTACATTTGGCTCAGTCACGTCTTCCTCAATATACCTCTTCCACGCACATCTTGCACTTCTTACTCATTATTTCACCATTCATTGTCACCACATGTTCAAACCATCTAAAACCGGACTTTGCAAATTATATTAGATTTTTACTTGCAGCGATCTTATATAAAGATATTTTGTTTATAGCTCACCTAAGATAGAGCGACGTAAAACTGTCCGAAGGAAAAGCATTCTTTGCAGAGGTCAATTAAAGCATCGTTAAATGTATTTGCTTTACCTCGCAGTGACATTTTCACAGAACTATTTCTTTTTCGTTGCCTGTTTCACTTAAATATACCATTTCTCTTTGAATACATGACAAAGGTTTTTCTTACAAAGTGATTTTTCATAGTTATACAATGTTCTTGTTATTTGTTTGATATCCATAATTAAATTAAATGTTTAATATTAGCTAATAACACATGATATTACATATGTTATAAACACATAAATTATGAGCTAACTATAATGGAATTGGAGCTGAAGATAAATTTTTTTCCAGCCACGCTATTGAATATATCCGCACCATAGATTTGAATATATTGAGGGGTACCAGACGAATAAATAAAAATATAAAATATTTAGACGCGTACTACAACGGATTTTATGCAGGATTAAATAAATTATATAATTCAATCATACATTGTATTGAAAAATGATTAATTGCAGAATATCGGGATTTATGTGTATTGACGACTTATTCAAAATATCTTTTCACAGCTCAGCATCTTAAAAAAACAATGCATTTTTTTTTTATTTTCTCAATCCGTTCTCAAAGAACAATCTAAAGAATTGTAAAAAAATAAGTTATTTAGAGATTCTCGAGATTAGCACGTTTAAACAAATAAAATGATATAACAAAACTTTTTTAGAACAGTAAAGGTGGTGTCTTAGCATTTATGTTGAAAAAAGGTTAACTAAGCAACATTTTAATTAGATACGTAAATTATTATTACAACGCAATTTTTGGTGAAAGAATAAATGGTTCAGTATAAAGAAAATGCACTGTGAAAGTTTTACTTTTTGTGAAAAGAAAATGTATCCATATTCTCAGCATCGATTTTAAAAGTACGAGTGCTGGAATACTCGCCATAAATCTTCCTAATATTCCAACGTCAATTTGGTAAGCGTGTAAAGCATACACGTATACAATATGTCAGTTATCGGCTCCAAACAGTTGGGATTACCCACGCTCTTCTGCATACCTGATCCACGATTAGGACGCGGCACCAGAGAGCGACCCGGTCGAGTCACCTCCTTGGAAAATTACTTATAGAGATACGAAAACTGAATTGGGTTTTTGGACATATTTTCAGGTGTTTTGCCTTATTTCGTATCATGTGTAGGATGTTTTATGAGATTCTGAAAAGTTGCGATATTCTACCTCTGGGGTCGTGATTTTATTTTTATAGGAATATATTTACCTTTTATGTTTTCTTTTGTTTTTCAAGTACGAGAACATTGTTTAAGGGTTTTTAAAATTGTATTGTTAAATTACAGTATATAAATTGAGCATGGTGCATTTACTCCTTCAAAGTGCAAACTATGAAATCTCAGTTGAAAGCATTACCTACATACTGTTTTTGAACTCTTCGTAAAACTAAAGAAAAACAGTTTTACATTATTTGCTATTATCGTGCTATTTGCATTACAAGAAAAATATATGATTCAAGTCATAAAGGTTTATAGCTTTTTTAAACCAAAACAACAATATTTTTTAAAAAATTAATCAAATGTAATTTAAAACTATCTATAGGTAAAGTCTCAGTGAAGAGATGATACTCGTATTCCTAAAAATATATTTATCTTTATTATATAAGTTATATTAACTTTATTTAATTCTTTAGGACACCCGTTTTGGTTTATAATACAGGTAATCCAGAAAAAATTCACTTTACTTTATTTTATTACTCAAGAACGCACGGAGAAGGAAGGACACGGAAGGCGTCGTTTGCTCGGTCGGTTTTGGTAATTTTAGTCATCATGAGTCACTTGACGATGAAATAGCGCGCGTTTGGCATTCATACGCTATCGGAAACAATGGTTTATACGTTACTGTCAGACAATTATATCGAGTAGAGTACCAATTACGCAATATAGTGTAATTGGTACTGTAATTTTTACTACTCTAAAATTGTTAACCAGTATTTGATCCCCAACTTAATTAAGCAGTGAGTTAAAAAAAAATTAAAAAACTGGTTCCACGTTAAAACCCTAATCCTATGACCGCCCGTTGACTTCTTAAACAGAGTAATGTATGGAGCAAGTCAACTCTATTAACTCGCAAGCGTTCGTCAGCATTGGCGATGTCGCATATGTCCTTGCAGGGAATTTTATCACTTGATTTAAAACTTCATCACAAAAAAAAATTTATTCAAGATTTAAATGAAACTGACTTTGTTTCAAGGTTGGATTTCGCGCCTAAAATATTTGATCAGTTCCCAAGATTTAATAACACATTATTTTCAGAAGAAACCCATTTCCAAATTAATCGCTTCGTCACTTAACCAAATTTTCGCTTTTGGAGCGTTGAAAACTCAAGACTGAAACATCAGAGACCACTTAATTTTTCAAGAGTAACAGTTTGGCCAACCATGTCAGTGTCGGAAATCTTCAGTCCTTATTATTTGAGGATGCTCGAGGCTAAGCAAAAACAGTTAATTTGGAGCGTTACATTCAAATGCAGGGTGTTTTTGATTGTAAAATGGCAAAAATTTCCGGAATACAATTTGAGGACGTAGTTTCAACGAGGATGGGGCCACTTGTCATACTTTAAATAAGAGTTTGGAAGTGGTTAGAAAGATGTTCCCCGGAAACAAATTTCGCGAAAAGGTGAAATTATGTGACCACCACGAAGTCCTCATTTGTATCCAGTCGATTTTTTTCGGGGACACCTAAAACATCGAGTTGACGTAAATTTTGTGTAATCCAACAATTACCCTACAATTGAAACAAAACATTCATTAAGGAATTGAAGCGATACTTTGGGAAACATGCATGCTTCCGATGGTTCGTTCTAGATTCAATGAATGCGTCGACGAGATCTCGACATTACGTTAAAAAAAAATATTCGAAAAATTTTCTTACATGTTTGCCTTAATTTTAGTTGATGACAACAAACCATTGTTTTATTATGGATTCTTCGAAAGTATACTTTGTTCTGAACCCCCCTATAGTTTACAAAGTCTTTACAAAAGACAAAACTTTATTATCTCATCATCATTTCAAATAAAATTCTTACTAATGAGGTTGTTAGTAACATATAATATTTCTTATAAATGTCAAATTATTTAATGACACAAGATACAATATATTATACTTTGTGTGAATATTTGTTCTCTGAACTTCTGAAAGCAGGACGCTAAAACACTCAAATACGAGTATGTTGACTGGATGGACAAAGCAGGTGATGGAACAGTCTCGTGGAATGTCTCGCGGAAGATTCAAGATATAGAAGAGTTACTCGTACTTGATCATTGGAAATAATTCAGTGAAGCACAATATTTATGTAATTTTTTAAAATCCTTTGCTATAAATTTAATACGCAAGTATCAAGTTGTTGAACTGCTTGATGAATTGATTAGCCTTTTGTAAAAGAAAATGTGAATACAAGATTTACAAATATAAGCAGATGACAAAAAATATAAAACGAATGTAGTGATAACATATTTAGAATAATGTGCAAAGAAGAATTTTACATACGAAGAAATGGGTCAATAACGTAATTTGAAGAATTTTTTGATTTTTTGTCCAAAACAAGACAACTCGAACTATTTCAAGATTGGACCATGTCGTGTAATCATAACGGTCAGGTAACTCGACTGGTTGATAATAATTGGAAATAAAATTAAAGGGAGTAAAGCGATTTGATTTAATTTGGCGACCATAACAGTGATTTCAGTGTGGAATTTATTTTATTTTCACGCTTTAAAGTGTAAAACGTGACAACAACGGTTGGCGTTGTAAAGGCACGTTACACCAATAAAAGATCATCTCCGCCGGCCTTCCGTAACGAGCTTTGCAGTAGCTTTGCACCAGCACCGCGATCAATGTTTTGCTCAAGTCTGGTTTAAGCCGCACTTGTAGCATCGGATTAAAGTTATATTGATTCTTACACATATTTCATGGACAGAAATAACCGAAACTGAAATTCAGTAAACATGAATATTCATTAATTTATAACTTTAAACTTTCATAGAAATACATTTGCATTGTAGAATTATTTTCCAATCAGCTAGGTTTTGTTTTATAATAATAATTTTATTGAAATTATATTTTTGCTAGGATAAAGGAGGGGAGTGGAGCATCGAACCATATTGGGTAGATTTTAAGTATATATGAATTATGGATGACAGGCTTTAAACTGAACTGAAATTTATTAACAGGCTTCACACAGAAATTGAGAGAACTAAAGAGAACATATCAAAATGGTAAATGTGTTTAACATCGAGGAGTATTTCGTGGAACACGGAATTCTGAGCCAAAGTAGTATAGTACCTTTGAAATAATAAAAAGAAGAAAAATTATTCTGAAACATATCGCTTATTGAATTATAAACTGCTGTTAAGTGAATTTAGTTACTCCAGGGAGCGCATTTGATTCAAAGTAGCATCTCTCAACAAGTGTAATTTTAAGAAGTTTGTTGAAATTTTTAATAACCTCAGCCTTCTGCCACATCAGAGGAAGTATATTCTATGCAAAAGGGTCAACAATTCCGAAAGCGAGATCAAGTTGACTAATCCTGATTGATTGATATGTTTCAATAATGTTGTTTATAATCTGAGAACCAGACGATCGTAAGGTACCACACTTACTAAAGTGTACATATATTTTGTTAAATGAAAATTGCATTTAATTAATTTCATATGAGTATTGTTATTAAATATTTTTAAAATATTATTTTTATTTGATTAAAACCAAAATATATGTACAAATAAATTAAATCAAAATTGATAAAAAAAAAAACTACGCGTTGATCAAAAGTAGAAAGTGACTTTTTAAATAACTAAGAAATAGGTTTGCAGTGATATGTAAAAAAAATCTTTCAGTTTCGTTGAGTTCTCTAAGGGTTTACTTTGAAATAAATTAATGTTCAAATAAATATTAAATTCCATTTATATTGAACGAAATTTATTGTAGAGCAAGCCGATTTAAAATATTTTGAAGAATCAAATAAATATATATTACATTAAAATGTCCTCTGTATTCCTAGACGACGTTAAATGTTTATTTTATTTCAGTCAATTCTCACTAAGCTTTGAGAAACAATAAAAATGGTTTACACTTATTTTTTTGCAATTTAATGTTGTTTTATTATTGCTTTAAAACATCTTTATTTAATAAGAACACGGCTTTCGTTGCCCAGTTGATAAGACGCCTGTTTTCCTGATGTCGCAGGTTTGAATTCTGTTTAAACTCGTTTTTTTAAAACGAGTTGCAGTCTGATTTTTTCTTAAGGCTTATTTAAATTATTTCTGACTGGTTGAGAGAGATTAGCATACTAACATATAATAAGCACATAAGATTGTATTGTAAAACTTCCAGGCCGTCTACTTTACAAATTATAGATATCCCAATTACCTTACCGAAAACCAAAAAGAAATGAGCATAAGGCACAGAAAAGTGGGCACACAACATTTTATGAACACAAATGGCATCTTTGAATTAACATATTTTACGGACAGCATTTTATATCCTCAGCATTTTAGCTAATAAAGTTGTTACGATACTTAATGAAAGTTAATATATACTCTTACATAAATACGGATGAAATGTTAATGAAAAATATTGTTTTGCGTTTTTTGATCTCACAACCGTTTGTTGTATCGCTAGCCTCACCTAAAGAACCAATGGCCATAAACATAATTGTTACAGTACAAATTCTCGTTGCGATTCGCATCGAACTCGTAAAAACAAAATACTAAAACCGCCATTATTACATTGCCCACTACCATTTTATTATGATCTGCATTCTTGTTTTACAAATGGAGACATTTCTCTTTTTATTATCTTATTGATATTAATGGGGTGAATTTACTTGTAAAATGGTTGTATTTACAAAAACTTTGCATTTTAATGCATATTGTTGTTTGATAAAAATGGGTTTATAAAATCATATGGTCGATAATATCATAGATCCCTTAATTTAGTATGTCAAAACTTTTCAGTTATTTTGAGCATATTTATATGTCCTTTTTTTATTCAAACTAAACCTTTGGTTAGTTTCAGGAAAATCTCAAAATCTTACTACTTTTTACTGTACAATTTCGGTTACCTGAAGATATTGAAGTAAATGTGCTTTTTGTAAGTGTTTGAATATATAATACATAAATGCTGATGGGAAAACTGATGTAAAAACAGATGTGATGGGAATTAATGCTCGTAAGTCAAAATGTAGGATTCACTCATTTGTTTTTTTTTCTTACCTGTCATGTAAATAGTTTCACCTAAGTTCTGCATAAAAGAAAAACACAAATGCATAATAAAAAAAATGATATTTTTTCAGTCTTTCTGTCCCTTTAACCTCATTATCTACGTATTATAAAAATATGCCTTGTCTCATAATTTTATCTTCAATTTAATAATTGATATATATGAATCAAATATATTATTGATGCCCCATGTTGTAAATTGGTGTATGTATTGCTGAATATATGTATGTTTCATTAATCATTGATTCATATTTCATTTTACAAAAAAATCCCATTTATTTCCCTAAAGCTCATATTTGATTATGTACAAAAATAATTCTTCATGATACTCGTACTTCTGATTTATTTGAAATTACTATTTGACATTTCTTTGATATATTTAATTGTTTTTTCACATTAAAATCGACGACCAAATAGACATACAACACAAAAAAAGTGTGTTACATTAACTGCATTCCGTTTTTCATTAATTAAATAAAATGATCAATAATTAAGTACAAACTCCTAGATTTTTTATTAAAAAATAAATATTTAACAAAGTTATTTTTTTGTTCAAAGAGTGTTTTGGATTTCAATCTGGAATTTCTACTATAACCGAGTACGGAACTTGCTAAGTTATAAAATAAACAGAACTTTAATTTGAGGCTATGTAAACAAAGCCTTTGATGAAGGTGTCGAATATATAACTTAACTCAACAAGAACTTGCAAGGACGTAAACAAAACATTATTATCTTAAGAGTATTTTTAAACTATTGAGAATTAATTTGCATAATAATTTTAATGTTAATAGTGCATTGCATACCATGTTTCTCATCAGCATTTTTTTGTCCCATCGTAGAAAAATATTGTAACGAATGAGTATCTACGATACGAAAAAAAATCAATTTTCATGTTATTATAACGAAAAGACTACGTTCGTGTCTTAGTTGATAAGACACTTGATTTCTAACCTGGGGCCTTAGTTTTGATTTTCCTGTTGGGATCCAGATTTAAGGTCCCTTTAACATATTTCTTGTGGCTGGAAGAGATTATCATATGGAAATCAACCCTCTTGATTGTAATGTGAAAAAAAATATTATGCAATACTTAAATTAATGGTCGAATCAAACATTTTTTATAATAAAATTACCGTAAGGCTAATATTTGAAAATAATATTACAAATGTATACGAAATATTTTGATTTTCATACAACTCAATGATTTGTCTTTATCTTCATAAGTGTTTTTGGTTAAATAGAACGCATGTATGTATTTAAATAAAAATTTCACATTCAAAAGTCCACATCCATATATTGTATTACACTTTCGTTATATACAGTATAACCTGGCGGGCTTATTGTCATGCGACAATATCGTCCAGTCAACCAGAAAGATGTTAAAGATGCCTTAAATCCTTAAATGAATATCAGACTGGAATCCTTTTAAATAAATATGGATTCCAGCTGGAGTCGAACCTGCAACGTCCAGGCTGGGAGGCGAGCATCTTATCAACTAGGCCACGGAGGTCGTCTAGGCTGTCTGGAGGGTAAATAAAAAAAAAAACACATGTCGTGGGTATTAAAGAAATTTTTCCTTGAAAAATAAACAAAATCATTAAAAGCTTTAAATACGAAAATTTATTACTTAAATGCCCGTTTATTTTCAAGCTTAATTTATTTGTTTCACTGTTACGTCATCTTTATAATGTTCTCAGTGCCTAAGATTTTTATTTTTTTTATTTGGTTTCACTTGACAGTTGGCTTACTACGGCAGTAATTTCTTCTAACAAGGCTATATAAAAATAACCCATATGAAATTTCTTGCCATCGGACAATAAAACTGCCATATAAACCTACAGTAAAGTTACTTCCTTCCCACATCCGGGTCGAGTCAACGGGGATGAGAGTTTAACTCTTTCTATTGTGGTTTTAGGGATGATAATGTTCCATTTTCCTACATGCAGATAGTATTGTACAGTGATTTTTTCCTGGGTTATATTTGAACAATAAAAGTTTCCTTTTATTGAAATAAATGAAATTTAAAAGATATTTTTAAATGTTCCATTTGGGATTTTTCTCTTAAAATATTATAAACCCCATCCGGTATAATATTTCCCTAGACAGTAATATTGTCACATGACATTATTTGTATAACTCCTACTAACAAGACAACATAAGTTAGGCAATCATTATGGGAATTTTATGGACTTTCACACGACTGACTAATTACAAGAGTTAAGTGAAGAAGTTGTTCTTTCCGGAATAAATTGAGTTAATTATGTGGGTTCACTTTAAATTGGGTTGGGTTTGACTTTACTTTCTGGTTTATTCTGTTGTATTATATTACATCGTTGTCGTTGTAGGGACTCGTAGTCGAGGATCTGCTCTCCATTCCAACGCCAATTCAGCTGGAAAGAAGTATTTTTGTTAGTAAGTGAGACGTTGCACACCAGCAAACTCATTGGTCACACCGCTGTACTGGATCCAATGGCATACCAAAAGGAGAAAATCAGAAAAAGAAGTAAATGTAAAAAGTCAGAGAAATCGCAAGAGTTGTGTGACAATATGTATGAATGTAAAGGAGGCGAAATATGTGCCTCGCGATAGGAAAGTCTGTCGTTCTCAACTCCCTGCCTTCCCCAACAGGGAAACGGCGTGATGGTATGTTAATTGAAATCTATTACAAGAAAATAAGCACAGCATAACAAAAATACGAGTAGCTTTTAATTTATTTAAAAAATAAATAAAGCGATTCAGAACGTAAAAAAAATGTTAACCAACAATAAAACAGTACGAAAAATCGATTAAAATACCGCTATTTCTTTGCTTTGAATAATTCAAGATCCATCTCAACATATCTTTTGAATCTTGACGATTATTTTTAGAGCGAAATCGAAACAAAAAATGGAAGTAAACTAAATTTACTTTGCCAGGTGACGGTAATTGATAATATTCCTATCCAGTCATATGAACGTTCTCTAGTGCCGTAGGTGTCTCCAGTCTGCATGTCATAAATATCATTTGATGTTCCCTCTCTACTTTGGAGGCGGGAAGGCGTCTTCCTTCCTATTTTTCCAATTCCGTTCCTTGCGCACTGATATGCATTCAACTTTATTTACGTTGACGTCGACATTTCCATAAAGAATAAATTGCATTTTTCAATAGACAAAAATATGTTTTTTTTTTCTGTTTGAGACATGTTGGTTTTTTGCTTCTACTAATATTTGTGACTGCTTTTATGTTGCTCTGTTTCTTGCGTACAATATACTTGTGTTTATTTTTTACTTGAAAAATTATACTAACGGTCTAAGTTCAATTGATCTAATAAGCGTTAATTTGAGGGAAAATGAGATCTGTGTTATGTTTTTCTGTACTTATAAAATTAATATTAATTTCTACATGGAAATAATTATTGTTAGCAAAATATGCCAAAATCTTATAATTTTTCGAGGAAGGATTTTCCATATATTATATTAGCCTTCAGGTGTATTGTCATTGGCATATTTCTTCAAACCAACCAGAATAATGTGTAAAATGTATTATATTATTTTATTTATAGTTAAGGCATTAACGTTGTGGAGGTTTAAAGACATTGTAATATGTTTTATCAAACACTGTATATTCCACTGTTTATAACGGTTTAACCCTACCGGTTTCAAGGCTTTCACTTCATCATCAGGGGAGCATAAACAATACTTGTTTGTGCTCCCCTGACGATGAGGTGAAATCCTTGAAACTGGTAGGGTTAAGCCAGTACAAAAAGTGGAATAAACAGTGTTTGATAAAACAAATTACAATAAAATGTATTAAGTAGTAAACTCGGCTGAGCCACTTTTTTGTGACATTGGAAATCGAACCCTACACCCACGGGTTATCAAACAGGCGTCTTACCAACTTGATCACAAATACCATTATTGCATGAGAACACAGTTACCATTGCAATGAGTGTTTGGAGGAATTCTTTGCCAACAGAAATTAAAAAAAACTTGACTATATTTTTCACTTGGACCAATGAGAAAACCACCGTAAACTAAAATAGTTATCCTTACTTTTATTAAATTAATTGAAACTTAAAAGTATAATTCATATTATGTTTGATATTTAGTTTTACCCAGAATAAAACTTATGTGGCCTTAAATTATATCTTAATTGTTAATGTGTAATTCATAAAAAACATCTAGTAGTTCTATTTCTTGTTAAACCTCATTACCGTTAGTCAATTATTTTTTTAGTACAAATCGCACTTAAATACACATACTATAGTGTTAAACAGCCTATATTCTAATAATAAGAGCGTAAATCTTTTATTTTTATAATGTCTTTTTACAATGATATCAAATGTGATTTCTATTATCTATTTTGTTTGTTACACCGTGTCAAATATTATCGTTTTCAGCACTTTAGCTCAGAATAAATCTTGGCTGTGTATAGGATTCTTTGCCACTCATCTCTCTGCAGCCTTTCTCCATTTAATGTTATACAATGTGTGGGAGTTCCCTATCATACCACCAACTTTAGCCTCCCCACTCTCCTACAAAAAGAGCATTACTTGATGGGGTTAGTCTTCTGCATGTGGTATTCGTATAAGCGCCTAACAGTTGAGTTATATGATTTAAAATTGTTACATTAATTTACCGTACAGGGTGTAGAGCTTTTCGTTATTCGTTTCCATGCGTCATTGAGATAAAAAAGGACTATGTATTCTTAGCATCAAATGAAAACGTCACTATCGAAAGTTTAATCTAGCCTTAAAACATTGCAACTGCAAGAGCAGTGTAGCCTTTAATATATACCTAGACAATAATTCATCTACTTCAATATGCAGAATGCATATCTAATATTATCTAAAAAGGAAAAATTGTCAAATATCAAAGTGTCAAAAACTAGCATGTGAAAATGTAGACTCAGTGAAGTAACGTTGAATCATACATATGTATTCTTTGAATGACTACAAAATGATGCGTATCCGACCGTTTATGATCTATTTTTCACGAACAATCCAATGCAAACTAACATAGAAAGGATCATTACTAACATTTCTCCTTCATTTATAGTCTTAAGATTTTATAGTTTCTAAGAAATAAAGATTAAAGGTTTGTGTTCTTATTGGATAAATGAGCAATTAATTAAAATTTTGACAGCGAAAAATTTCTGCAATTGTTCTGAATATACATATTCTGTATTATCAATTCACGTTATCAACTCATCAAAACTTACTGACTGGAAATACTCACTGACTAGTAATACTAAAATACTAAAACAAATTACAATAATTAGCTTCTTTTTTTTCGAATTAAGTCAAATTTTAGCCAGATATGATGTTACACATAGTTAAGTACTACCTAACATAATTAATTAAATGCTTAAAGTTTGCACATGAAGTTCGAGTTGGAGTCCTAACTATTTGAAATACTAAATGTTACTAAGTTCCGAGTATGTTCCAGATTAAACTTATATTTCTAAGCTGGTGAGTTCTGTTGAATGTTATCATTTATTTCATCTTCAAATTTAATCCTTTTTATTATACCCAACAAAGAGAATAATTTTAATTAAGTGCTAAAAGCGAGATATGTAAGTATTTTTGATAAAATTTTGGAAACGATTTTTTGGAAAATAGATTTTTGTTTTTTCTCTAAATCATAATAAAAATATTTTATTCCAATTTCGACATAATCAGTAAAACTTGGTGGATTTATTGCCATACGTCAATCTTTTTCAACCAACCAGAGGACCATATTTGAACCAGAAAGGAATAGAGCCTAGAGTTTAACTCTTTAAAAAAAAAAAAAAATATGGCACCAACGTGAATCGAAGTCACAACTCCCGGATTGGAAGACCAGGCCACGGAGGGCACCTATGAAATACTCTTTATAAAATTTTGAGCACATTCAGTAGAATTATTTAAAAATATGTAGTCAACAATTTCTTTAGATACCTTCAAAATACGAGTCTAGTGTGAAAGTTCTAAGGGGCTGCTCAATACAAGTAGCACTTTTTATCTAGCCTCAGCGAACTTATTGTCTTATGAAATAAATAAAATATAGTTTATTAAAATTTGAATATCTGTAGCAACATTGCACGCAGTATACCCGGTACCGGTGGTCTGATGAGTATTGTTATTTTAAAAGTAAGTCTTGGAACTTATAGAAGGGGAATATGATCAAACCGCAGGTCATGATCTTTAGAGATGAGAGAGGTTGTTGGAAGGCTGGAAGGCTGCGCATCTCCCCCACTGATGGATAAAACTATTTTTTTAAACATATTATTTGAATTTAATTAGCATTCAATAAATAAATTATTTTTTATTATGTTAATGTTTTTACTATTGATTGGTTTTACTGATACTCGTATGACCATAGTCGTTCTTTTAAAACTCAAGTTAACTTTCAATACATTTAATTCATACTTAACTCACGTTTTGAGCAGTGATTGGTTTTACTAGTCTGAAGATGCTCGTGGATCGAGTTTGGCCAAAAATCGGAGTGAGTGGAATCAAATGTCCTTTGTAGTTCTTGTAGTTCTTTGTATCATGAAGTTCCATGTTGAGTATTAAGTAAAAAAATATATCAACATTGAAATTATAACTTATGATTAAATAAAACCAACATTTTATTGGCACTCTTAATTTTTCAAAAGCTTTCAACCTTTTGTTTGAAAAATTAAGTGTCAATATAAAATGGGTACATATTTAACTAAATTAAGGTTTTTAATTTCAGAGAATTTTTAAAAGCTTTTTGTATAGTGAGTGCAATAAAAAGATTTTTTGAGTATCATATTTATTCAGGGTAGGCAAAAATTCAATTTATGTGTATATATTTCTTACGTTTTGGTGTTTTAAATTTATTTATTTTTATTTATTTATTTACACATGACAAGAAATATACATAATTTGCGAAAAAACCACAGGTAATTTAATTTGGACATACAATTTCAATGGATCTAGGTTTGTTGCCTTTCATTTGTCGTGTCCCCAGTAAACTAGGCTTTTGCCTGTATCTCACTGAGGATGAATTGAATTAAAAATATAATATTTTTCGAAGTGGAAGTTATTATTTCCTATTAAAATTGACTCAATAAGAGATATGTTTTCCTTATGAAACTTTTTTTTGTATACTGTATAACAAATGTGTTGTATACGATGCAATCTGGCTGGATTATTTCCATGTGGAAATCTTTTCAACCAACCAGAAATATGTTTAAGAGGCCTAAAGGGAATACCAGTCTGGAATTCTATTTAAAAAAATCTATGCAAATGGGAATCAAACTTTTCCCGAATTCCCGAGGCGGAAGACAAGCGTCTTACCAACAAATACACGGAGGTCAACTTGTTTGTTAGATTTAGTGTTTCAAAGGATTCAAGAAATTGAAAAATAATAAACCAATAAAAAGTATGCTTTTAAAGACTAAAAAACTTCAGTGTAGGTTATTAATTGTAAAATAAGGTATTCTATTATTAAAATAATATTTTTAGGAATTCTGTTATTTATCACGTCTGATTTTTGCAATTAAAAATAAAAATTCAAATTATTTTTGAGTACAAATTAAGTAAAAATATTTAGAATATACGAGTATTAAAAATCTTGAGAATTTATTGGAATAAGTAATATTTGGGTGTTTAATAAGAAATAATAATGACAAAGCTTTTCTGAAATTTAATGAAAAAGCCGAATTGGAAGATTGACATTTTAGATAAAATATTTTTTTCTCACAAAAAGCGACAATTTTGGCAAACGTGTGGGAAGGATGAAATGAGAATAACTTTTGCTATCACAAACACACAATTTTAAATAATTTTTATTTATTCCCTAAATAAGACAGAATTGCGAAAACCTGAACATTATTTTTTTATTGAACTTTCTTTAAAAAGTTAAATTTATGTGTTTTATAAGAATGAACAATAATGTAAAAGCTTTTATGAACTTTAATAAAAAAATCTAAACTCTTAGATAGATATTTCCTGTAATATATTTTTCTCTCTCACAAAAAAGTCTATTTGGCCAAATGTTTGGGAAGAAACGGATAGAAATAACTTTTGTTACCAAAAAATCACAAATTTAAGCGATCAGACAAATGAAATCGACTTGTAACAGACTGTCTGACATGAGAAACGAAATCGGACTCGTAAAAAAGTGTTTGACAACAAGGCTACTGATTGGCCCTCTCGCTGAGTACACTCGATATAAAGAAAGTGCTTAAACTGTGTCGCCTGCCCGTGACAACCGAACAATGGAAGGATTGAGACCAACAAATCTAAATGTCTTGGATTTTCAGTTCCTGTGCAAACTGAATAAAAAAATACTGTGCTTAGGAAATAATTCAAGTTTTTCTAATATTTTGTATTTATTTGTAATGTCTTTTTAAACAATCATAAACATATTTCTAGGAATTGAAAGGATATTTTAAAATGTATAACAAATACTTTTGTTTGAATTTCGTCTTTAAAAAATTAAAAGTAGATATTTTACATAAAAATCATAATTCTTTATAAATCTGATTATTTATAGATGGAGGTAAATAATTCCAAGATTACATCACCACGACATAAAATTCCAACAATTATATCATACCATAGAATATACACAGTTTTAACTGAAATTTCGTGTTAATATATAAAATCACATGTTTCACTTTTGCATACATAAGTAACAAAAAAAAAACTTGTTTGCAATGGTTTTTTTTTGAGTGACTGACACTCGTATAATACTGAAATTATTAAGAATTATTTAATAAAATACAATACAGTTTTCTAATATTTTATTCGTTAAGTGACTTAAAACCCTACAAAGTGATATAATATAACTAAATAATATTTTTTTCAAACAACAATCGCAGCTTATAACCACTCTTGAATTTATTTAGATTAAATAAGCTTAAAAATACAAAGAAAATCGACATATCGGTAATAGATTTAATTTTTTTTTACTATTGGCACCAGCAATTCTACCACTCATGTTTTGGTACGTATCTTAAATATTGTATATTGTAATATATTTTATCAAACACTGTTTATTCCACTTTTTTGTAACGGTATAACCCTACCGGTTTCAAGGCTTTCACCTCATCTTCAGGGGAGCACAAACAAGACTAAATTCTGTTCTAACTGGTACTGACATACACGCTTCAATGGTAAGGGACATTCCAGTTGGGGACTGAGGGCTGAGGGAGACATGGGACGATTTCGGCCAGCAGCGGAGATATTTTTGGGATATATGTGTTTACCAGATGTTCGCCCCGGTGTACTGACTTAGAAATTTCTAGGGCCTCTAATCTGTCCAATGTATATATCTTAAATATTATGATGCTACTTTATTTTAATAAAGTCACTATGAAATATTCGAGATGGAAATCTTAGTTATCATACCATTTCTATTATGATAGTTAAGTGGTATTTATCAGGCTTGAAAAATATTAAACGTGCTTCAATCAAAAACGAGAAATATAAATGTCAAGAGTGCATAAAAATGTATGTAATATATTATGTCGGCTGCGACTATTCAACAACTTTGGTCACCGCACCATAATGAAGCATTTATGTGATGGTGTGAGCTAATATGTAATATATTTGTCTTAAGTATAATTTTTTTATGATAAATGTGACTGTAACTAAATACTTTTTATTTTGCATAATACATCTCGCTTTGATACCTGGTAAAATGGGCACAGTGAATTTAAAAAAAATAACATAAAAACTTCTTTTAGGTCTACTATAGACTTTATTCTCAAACATCTAAAAAGGGAACATTTTATACATACAGTACATTACTTTCATTAACATTGTTGATATTTGTTTAATTTAATTTGCTACAAGTTAAACCCAATTATATAAAATAAAATGCATAGTATAGGAAAAATTAAATGGATATGAGACTAAAAATAATGAATTCATGAAAAATCATATTACTGCTTCTCTGTGGCTTAGTTATGTCTACACAGTTTATTATAAAGCTCAATCCTAAATGAGATTTTTTATTTTAACAATGAAATATAAACAAAGCACTACCCTTCTAAACTAGGCATACGCCCATCCTAAGGCAGGTAGGTCACATAAAAATAAAATAAAGAGACATATAAATATCATAAATATAAAGAAACCTACCATAGCAATAGAACACCTACAAGGAGTATTTAAATAAGAAATATTAATTTTACAAAGGATCATTCTTGTTTTGTAGCCACAAAATAGCATTCATAAAATCAAGATAAAGTTAACTGTACAAAAAATACGTCATTGTACGATTTTGATCCAATTTGAGGTTTCGTCTTGTGTTAACATTACTAAATCTGATTTGATTTCTATCGTCCATTTATCAATATTTTTATTTATTTGCTGTATGTTTTAATATTTCTTGTGGCTTGAGCAAATGTATTTAATAATTTAGGAGCCTTGTATACGAACTTTTTTTGTCTAAAAACGATCCACATTTATAGATTTTTTCTTAAATTTAAACATCTTTCCATTGTTTCATTAATGCTTGTTTCAAAGTTATAATCTTCCAAATGCATACAGAAGAAGGTTTTTGGCTATGGAACATCATCAATAAGGTAATTCCGTGAGTGATGTATTTCAATTCATGAATACGATACTGAAAACAATCTTAATTCGTTATGGCATAAATTAAATAAACATTTATATATTCCTCACATCTACTCTTAAATGTTGACAGTGTTTATACAAGTGTATCACAGTAAAAAGGTGATCCATAAGCTGGTAAAGTTAAGTGATTTGTTTATTAACCGTTACTTTCGGTAAGTGGTAAATTCACTATTTAAATGTTCGAGAGAAGCTTTTTATAGCAAAATGTAATTGAAAATCCACTCCTTGTCAATGCGGGTTGTTTTAGACGTTAATTAGCGTTTTTCACATAGCAGGTAGAATTCTCTTGTATTGTTCCTGAGGAAGCGTGTATCACGAGACTATTGTTTCGGTTCAGGACCAACTTGTATGGTGAACTGAACACCCTCGGCCGGTGAATATGAAATATTGTGATGCTTTTATTCGTGACACATGGTAACAAGAATGTGAAACACTCGTATTTAATAATTGAAAAGAGTAATTAATTAAAGTCCTCGCTCATTGTTACTTTGTGAAAAAATCACGTACGTTGTTTTAATTGAAAATGCAATTTCTTTTTTAATTGATAAATTCATTCACAGAGTAATTGAGTCAAAGTAGGTCGCCATTTAAAGGCGTTGTAAAAATACTTTTAATATGAAATCTTGGATTGGATTCATGAACCTAAAATATTTCCCTCATAGATGAATGAAAACAAACTTTCCGTATACATGGCGTGCTCAATGCTAAGCATCGTATTTCTTTACTATCTCTAGGACTTGGTACACACCTGTACCTTTTCTAGTCCTGTCCTATGTTCAATGTGTCGTTTCAAGAGGATCCTGTTAACCACTTGATTTGCTTTGCCTATAAAATACCTTCGTTTTTTTTCTTAACTATCCCCAAAATCACCAACTTTTTCCATGTCGCTAAGCTATGAGAACTCAAACATCAATTTGAACAAATGTCTTAAAGAAAAAAGCCCGTTATATTTACAATAAAAAAAATACATTTTAAAATTAATTATATAAAAGTCGGGGGTCCAGTAGAGCCATATGCATATAACTTTTAACTCAGTGAACTAAATTTTGGAGATAATATACGGATTTGACACGACTTCTAGATAATCTTCACCAGCTAAGATATGAGAAGAAGATCATTTACAAATTGTGCCTCAAAGCCTTCTTTGGAATGTTAACTGACTGCATTTATAATGTCTCTCCTAATCTTTGGGTCGAGCTCTGAGATTCCCTACTCCATCGATGAAACGGGTTATATAGTCAAGCAGGGCTTACCATTAATCTCGAATGCATGGTAAAATAGAAATTCGTAACATACTCGTATATACGAGGCGTATCCAGAAAGTAAGTGTACTGAGGCTCTGACAACCGGATGGATTTTATTTTCGACATGTTGGCTACATTTCCGTGTAGCCTGACCCTTCCCCTCCGCAACGAGACCGGTTCGAGGTCAGTACGTTGAGAAGTGTCGACGCGACAACACGTTTCGTGAAAAATGTCAACCCCATCTCCCGCCAAGTTGAATCGAGTGGAGGCCGGGCAAGAGTTTTTGAGGCGCTGCAAACTCCATGGAGATGAATTTCTCCGCTCCATCGTTACTGGAGATGAAACTTGGGTTGCACACTACACGCCTGAAACCAAAAGGCAGTCTCAACAGTGGCGTCACACCTCTTCACCCTCCGCCAAAAAGTTCAAAACCACAATTTCAGCCAAGAAAATCATGGCATCCGTGTTTTGGGACTGTCAAGGCATAATTTTAATTGAATATATGCCTCAAGGGGAGACCATCAACTCTGCAAGATACTGTGAGACCCTAAAAAATTGCGGAGGGTGATTCAGAACAAGAGGAGAGGCATACTGACAAAGGGAGTCTGCCTGTTGCACGACAATGCCAGACGGAACTGCTCGCCTCGTTTAAATGGGATGTCCTGAACCATCTCGCGCATTCCCCTGACCTAGCACCTTCAGATTACTATCTCTTTACCTCCCTGAAGCTGCACATGGGTGGAAAAAGGTTTTCAACCGACGAGGAGATAAAGGAAGAGGTGGAGAAGTGGACGGAGGGGTTGACGGGAAACTACTTCGAGGAAGGCATCAAAAAGTTGATACCCCGCTTCACCACCTGCATTGAGAGGAATGACGACTATGTCGAAAAATAGCTTACATATGTACTACGGTAACCACGTAATTTTTTTGTTTAAATAAAAAAAATTGTAACCTACAAAAATTCAGTACACTTACTTTCTGGATATGCCTCGTACTACGTATCCATAAATTAAATATTTTTATTTTCAATTGTGTGAAACATTTGTTAAAAAAAACTTAAACTTTACATAAAAAAACAAACATCGACATAGCTTACATGTGTAAGCTATGTCTACGTTTGTTTTGCTGTTGTTTTTTTGCTATTATCGAATATTTTAATCGTTAATTGAGAAGTAAAAATAACGGCATACTTCCCGATTGCAATCATATTTTTCATAGTTAACTACCAAAAACTTGTCTGCTGTAGACTATTAAAAAAAAATATTTTGCAATGTCTCATGACTTTAAATGCGCTTGTTTAACATAAAAATTGCGTATTTTTTGGAGGCGAGTGTAATACGCACCCCCATTTTATAATAAAAGAAGCTAAAATGAGTAGAAATTATGAATATTATGCTCGAAATTTTACAAATTCTAATCCCTCTATCCTGCGCCAGATTCTACGCTGGTCGCCGCAAGCGTGTTTAGATTGCGATTGTTGTCTGAACGTGCCAAACAGCTTTTCACGCTGCGTGCTCGCTTACTATGTTTGGTTGTTTTTTTATATTGTCTTGAAGATGAAGGCTGCAATGACTTCGAAACCTCAGCTGTCATTTAAGCCAACTCAACAGCAAATACACTGAAAAACCTTTTCAACTGGGTTATGAGGGGACTCATTGCCATTACGACAAACAAACTTTTATTTAATAAAGTCCTCATTAGTTTTCATCTTATGTTTTGACTCCTTATAATTTACATACAAAAATACCATTTTTTTCGGAATATACAGAAAAGAGAGAGCTTTAGACTTCTCTATAACAACACACATCTTTCATCTCTTTTAAATTCATACACCTGATTACACAACTACTATGTTTTCTCTGACTTTTTACATTTAAAAACTTTCAAAATATCATTTAATCGATCAAACTACGCTTTAGTGGATTTTCCTCTACGACGTTTACCACTCATATTTGTTCTGTATATTTATTTGTTTTGTTAGTCTTTTTTCATTAATTTGTTATATATATTTAGAACATCTAGAACAAAGTACTTTTCTTGATTTTACTTCGTACATCAATCTTAAGTTCACTTTCATTTCATATTCTGTCATACATTGTTACCCCATCCTTAAAATATAAACAAAAATAATTCGAAATAAAACATAAATTTGAAGGATTGAGAAACAAATGTTGCATTGCAGCTTTAATCCTCAGTCCACAGAGCGCTTGAAACAAAGCCGCAGTGATCCACCCACCGGGTCATATTTTTATCCTGAACTTCTGAAAAGCTTGACAATGCAAGATTTGGTTCATAGCAGCAGGAAATATCGTGGTATTATTACGTCTTCTTTTTCATTGTTCTGTATTTATACAGTAGAAATATGCTCACTTCTGGATTAATAATTAATTAGGATTCTCATTCTGTGAATTTGAACTTTTGTTTATTAACTTCTTTTACTGTACGAGTATGTGATTTTTTGTATTATACTTTCGCTATATACAGTACAATCTAGTGGCTTGATTGTAATGTGTCAATCTGTTTCAACCAAAAAAAAGATTGAGAACAAATTTCAAGGGAAAGTGTCAGACTGAACCCCTTTTTATGGTAAATCGTGGAACTATTTGGAATCGAACCGGTTACCCCCGGGCAAACAGGCGTTCTATCTTTTTTGTTTAAGATTTATAAATAAATACAATGCTTTGATAAAAAAAATTGCAATAATTATATTATGTATCAAAATAGATCGTAAATAAATAAAAAAAAATTGTCGTAAAATAAATAATTGAAAGATCTTTATAAAGCGCCGTTTTGTAGCACCAATTCCTAGGGAGTAAGTTCAAAGAATATATGGAAGGTAAGCAAATAAGCAGCGAAAAATTCAGACGAAAAAAAGACCTCTAAGTTAAACTAGTCGGGAATTGAACCCATGAGACCTATGCGCTAAGTTTGCATGATAACAATTAAGCCACGATACCAACAGTAAAACAAGCCTATACTTTTATTTTGTGCCAAAGTGTTTTTCATTCCGAAGCATCGATTTAAAGAAATGAAGAAAGCGTTTATTCCCTGCCACACTTACAAAGTTTTATATTTTGATTCAGTTGATCGTGTCACTTTATCAAGGACCTTCTAAATTTCTCATACTTTCTCTACTTGATTATTTTCGTTAATCTTTCGTCACTTTATTTTACGGGGTTGAACCATCTCAATGCTCTATTTTCTTCATCTTTAACATTACGTTATATCTTATTTAAACAATCTATTCACATTATTTTCTAAAATCATTCTTAATTTTGTCATACGTTGCTTTTCCAGTCATTCTATGCAACACTCTTATATCTGCTGCATTAATCTAACTTTTATTGTTTTTTTCCTCATCTAAATTTCGCTTGCATTCTAATATTGGGACCAATATTCCATAATGCCAGCTTAGCTTTTGCTTTACGTAAAATAAATTAATGTGTTTTTTGTTACGATTAATCCGTAACAAGGATTTTTCATGTAATTGCTTTATTTTTTTATTCATACGTATATTTTTTATTTATGCGTATTTTTCATGTACTCGTAATTACTTTATTTTTTAAATTTATTTTATGCACTCACGTATGTTTTACTTTAATTTTATAACATTGTATATTCTACGGTTTATGAATATAAAAATAAATAATCTGCGCTCCTCAAAACGGTAGAGAATTATCTTTCCAATTTTGATTTCAAACTTTGCTACTTAACTAATCTTTGTATTATTATAATACATATTATGTGTACTATATATGTGTGTTTATACGAGTACAAAGTTCAGCTCTGCTTATCATAATGTCTTTAATAATCAAGACACTTACCTCAAAACAATATCAAACTTGTGACATTAGAGCATTGTCATTCAATACACGTTGTTACCTCACGTTTTTTTCTATTGCCATCATATGAGATAGAACGGGACAAACAATAATACCACCCTCACCCTTAGCAGAGAATGCTGACAGACAAAACCAAAGGCCTATGATCGAGATATTACGATTTATTTTCATGAAATGATGACACCATAAGACCCCAAACTTTGGAAGTACATTGTTCGCTCTTATTAATAAATTTATAGTTAAACTATTGCCTTAAACTTTGTCAGGAGTAACAAACTAATATTTTTCAATACATTTTTGCGTAGAATATTTAAACTTAGATTTTTTCTTATATTAAATTCAACCATTAAGAATATCATACAAACATACATATATACCATCACGCTATTGTCCTTGGTGGTTAACCAAAGAGGACGTAGTTCCACACTTTCCTATCTCAACACGTCTCTTCTACATCCATACACCTTCTCAGACAACCTTCTTCCAAAATATCAATCACTTGATTCAACCACACTTTTCCTGATCTTCGTATCCTTGCTCATCCCTCACATTTGAAGTATGTATTTGTTTTGTTAACTTTTCTTCATTCATTCGTTCTACACTTCCGAATCATTTCAGAATGCTCTTCTTCATCATACTTAACATATTAGCATTGGGTTCACATTTATTTCTAATCATTTCATTCCGTATACATTGTAACTCAATGTTTTCTTCTCAGTGCATGCATTTCGACAATATTTATTCACACAGAACAGTAAAAACAAAGAATTAAAAAGTCTTGTTATCTTGTAAAATATAACACTTTTTTTAGAAGTTGTTAATTTACATTTGATTATTCGCACAGCCTCTACGATCTTGTTAGCAAGTTGGTAAGATGCCTGTCTTCTAACCCAGGGCTTACGATTTTTATTCCCAAGGGAACTCAATTTTTTTAAAGATTTTCTGTCTATTGGATTTCACAGGCATTATTCAAGAAGAAGAGAATAATTTTTAATAAAATATTCGTGTGGCACTTTACAATTAATTTGTATAAAGGATGTGGCTATGCTGAAATGCGTGGGAAAACTATGGAACAAAATAATGTCTTCAGCTCCAATAGTAACGTTTTCAAATTTAGAGCCATTGGAATATATACATAATTCACTGTTCGTCGTCGTACACGTTGGTTGTACAACCGCGTTCCGAGTGGTAACAATAGCATTACAGACGAAAAATTAACCAAGTGAAGTACAACACGTGGTGTATTTTAATCACAATAAGTTTAACGGTTTGCATTCACCCTAAGCAAACGGGCGTTCCAAGTCTGATTCCTGGCATATTCAATCCCATACTGGTTTTACTATTAGAACATTTTACATCAGAAGTTATGTTTTTCGTTTGCTTACCGTAAATTCTTACGGCAATTTTGATAAACACAAAAATAGCGCTTTGTAAAAAAATTTGGCCTTACGAAAGGCTGCAACAGATTAAACCTACCGATCGTCATTGATCTTTGATATCCTTGGCATCGGAACTTTGGGTTTGATCTATTTAGACTGTTCGCTTGCTGAAAAACAAAAGCTTGCACACATTAAACTTGCATCCGCATAGTGTCTCACAGTCATACTCGATCACAAGGTACCCCCTATTGTTTGTATATGAATAATTAATTACCTTTGTTTTTAATTTCCTAATTCCATTTTCAATTTCATTATACATTAAAATGTTAATAAATAAAATCAAATTTGATATATTTAAGATTCATAAACTTATTGTCAATTTTCATCGTAAGAACAATTTTGTCAATCGAATAATTTAGAAGAAAACTCATTACTGAAAAATTAGTTTCCATGAATTTCAGTTTTTGTGTCACATTTCTTTATCCGCGAATATTTTTAAAGTAAAATAACTAAAAGAAACTCTATTTCAAACGCAAAACGAGTAAAAAATCGATTAATAAAATTGTCGTTATTATAAATACAAAATAAATGAAAAAAATTGGTCGTAAAATCGTGCATTAAATTTGAAAAAGGATAATTCTGCGTTTTCAGGTTACCGAATTGGTTTTAAGAAATCCTTTAGACACTAAAAATGATTTATTTTCCCCGCAGACACAGTTTTCTTCGTTTTATTATCCTTGATTGTTGAAAACATGGTACAAAATTCAGTTAAGCACCGGGAAAGAGAGCATTTATGTTTATTTGAATTCTACGTTCTTTCTGGCGAGCGAAATTCTTTGAATATTTCAAATTATCTTCGTTCGGTCTTTCGCGCGTTCTTGAAATTGTGCCAGTATTGACATACCTTAAAAATAGAAAAAGTAAGAATTTCAAAACTCGTTTTCTTTTATTTCCAATATTCATATTATAACAAAGGTAATGTTAAATGTAAAGTTGACTGAAAGAAATAAATATATCACCTTTATTTTTAAAAAAAAGTGAAAAAATGCGTTTAATTATGCCGTTGACAATCTTAAAAATAAGTTAAATTAATAAATTTGAGTCGAATTTATTGATTTTTATTTTATTTTGACACTGATGCTTTTTTTCTGAAAGCTTTATTTAAACAGTAAGAGATAACCTGAATTCGACTGGTACCCTCGTTATCTCCATTTTTTTACATACTGCGAAATGCTTTTTTTACATACTTTTAAGGCATGCAAATATAGACAATGATAGACGAAGAAAAAAATAATGTAATTGGTTTGAGATGTGGTGTTGGTAGCACTTTTCATAATCTTGTCTCTGTCTATCTTTGGGTGCCTTAAGTGTCCAAATCTCACACTATGTAGAAAAAAATAAAAAAAAGAGGGTTTGGTTTGTCACAAGAACTAATAAATCGATTTTTGAAAAGCTTGGGGTTAAGACGCTTCTCTGTGCGGCGTGCAAGAAGAATCAAACGATACTTTTTGATACATACTCGTACATAGCACGAGGAGAGTACGACAGCCTTGAGCGGTAAATTCTCGCAAAAAGTGAGAATGGCAAAAGCATCACAGGCCTAGCCCCATTTGATACAATAACCAGGTGAAAAAAGCAGCGGGGTGCTCATTTCAGAGTGCGTTACATCGGACAAAACATTGCTTGGGCCGATGGTTATTGGCATAGGATGGTTGATGTCCATAGTGGTCATGATACTCGGAAAGGCCATATGATAAGAATACCTTAAGTACGATTGAGAGAGGTTTAATTGAAAGGCAATTCATTTACCTTGTATATTTTTTTCAAATGATTTCTTATGGATGCTATTAAGAATTTTTTATCACTCGGTCTTCTAAAACTTGAATGAACGTTATATTCTCTATAACATCTCCACGGATGAGTTTCTTTAAAAAACTGGTAAGAATTTATTTCCTAAATCGTCCTCAATAAAACGACTTACATAAAATCTGCCTAAAAAATAAAAGTCAATTGGATAATTTTTTTTAGAAAAATATTTATTCATTTCTGTGACGTGAACATATTACTTAAACCAATTTAATATTGTTATATGTATTACAAAATTGCTAAGTGGAACTCTGTACATTTATATGAATTACATAAGTTTATCTACGTTCAAGATAAACTTTGATCAAGGGAGCTGTAAAATAGTATTTCAGCTTTAACTTACCAGATTCAAAAAGTACACATTAAAGTTACACCAGATTCAAAGAGTAGATATTAAAATTACACCAAATTCAAACAGTAGATCAAGCGTCTTATGAACTTGGCCACAAAGCTATAAACCAATAAATTACAACAAAAAAATATATTTTTGTTTTAAAAAATAATCAATAAATGAAAAAAAAAATTAAATGCATACATTTTCTGTTTAAATCTAAAATATAGAATAAACCTTTTTGTTGCCAATTTTCGTATTATTTGAGCGATCTTGATGAAAAATTACGTAATTTATATTTTTAAGCATATAAAAGTATTCAAAGGGTTTTCGGATTCAGTTCTCGATAGCACCCAAAAAAGAACACTAGTCTGGTTTAAGAATTCATTTGGTAACAATACTATCACTTGTAGGAGTGCTCATATTATAGTTCTCGTTATGATGTTAACACGGGTGATGATGAACTTAGAGTTATACGTAAATACTCTAGAGGTTTATAACCTTGTAATTTAACCCTATACTTGAAGTGTCGATTGATGGCGCCGAAGCAATGCTGTCTCCCAGCTTCGTCCTTTAATTGTTAAAGGGTGCCATACGAATGAATGATCAATGAGTAATATGATTTTATTATATGAAGGTTTTTTGTTACGTTTTGTATTTTTCTTCATTTCAATAACTCATTTTCCAACTTTTTGTTTATATGCTAAACACCACAAGAAGAATGGAGAGAAGTATATAATAGAGATTTTTCAATTCCGTATTGTTTTGTTTGCCTTTCGTATTGAGAGACTCAAAAGGATTTCGTGTGAAGGGTTGCAGCAAGACCCCGAGAAGGAATGGTTTCCAATAGACACTTCGATGGAGTAGTTTTTGAAATTCAATAGAATATTGGATATAGAAAATTGAGCTTTCAGAAATCGAGCGGGGATATAAGGAAACGATTGGTGAGTGAAAAGATTTCAGCGATTGCAAATCTTTTGACCTGGAAAGATTCTTTCAACAAGCTAGATTCAGATTAATAGTTAGCTAGGGTCAGATTTATAAAATAAAATAATGAAAATATATTTCTACTGAAAAAAAAAATTAAAATGAGCGTTACTTAGTGAAAGGATTTTTCAAATAAAATCTTGATTTATAGCTCGATTAATTCATAAGTAATTAACATTATTTGATTAATTCCTAAAACCTGCTATGAATCCTCAATTAAATTTAATCAGGATAAAATAACGTTTCCTTAAAAATAAAAAGAATATTTGCATTTTATATAATTCATTATTTGAACTACATTTACACTCCTTTGGTATTTAAAACCTTGAAAGGTCAATCTCCATTTAACATGGCATTACAATGGATCAAGAACGAAACTGGATTATCCCTGGTTATCTAGGTTAAACATTTAGCTGACCGTGTAACATGGGATTTGCTTCATCTAGAGTGCAGGAAGGTTTTGGGCACTAAAGTATTCAAGTGTCTTCTTATGTTGGTACCCTTTGAGATTTTTCATAAAATGAAGATAGTAGTTTCTGAATAACGTTCACTAAACGACAATATTTAAATTATTTAATCTTAATGAGATTCTTACCAAATATGCGAAGCCCATGGCTATCCCATCAATATCCCATGCCTATACCTTCTCAGAATTGAGGTACTCGTAACAAAGGCGCATAAATTAATTGATCATGGTCATGAGTTAATAATATTAGTAACATACAATACAATACACTTATTCGCAGAAAATTGCGAATGAGCTAAATTGTATAGAACGAAGGTGGAATAAAGAACTCCTTGAAAAACTCCAAACGTGTACAAAATGTATGCTTCATCATAACTTCTTTAGTATGAGGAAAGGTCCTCGTACCATGTTCATTTTTTAACTTAAATATGCTGTTTTCATAAAATATTAAACCTCCCTCGCTCCCTTTTGATAAATGGACTTTTATTTTAAGAACCAAACAGTGACTTACATCATCGGCATTTGACGTTTTATTCGGTACTCTTATTTCGAACGGAATCATTGAGAGCATTGACTTATTATTGTTTTAACATATACTCGTAGTATGTAAAACTAAGTTGTGAGTTTTCACTATACCCACAACTTTCATTTCAACCCAAATCAGTTAAAAACAACCTCTTTCCCATATACAGGGCATCCAAGGAGTAGTTTTAATGTGATATTCACTCGCCTATTATTATAATTGTGATGATGTTAAACAATTAATTGACATCGTTAAAAATATATAAGTTTAATCTTTGAGATTTTTTAATTCCGATGAATGTTGGAATTTTCTCTGCATTGAAATTTACTGAACTAACTTCATTTTTTGTTCGACTTTATTTTCTCCTATTTTCTCTCGTTACAATGCGATACAATTAAGACGAAACTTGTGAATTCAGATTAATACAAAATAACGAAGGGGCTGTAGAATTTTATATTTTTTCCCTATTAGTCCAATAACGAGTTTTGTGAATGAGCTGTTTGAAAGAAGGATTGTAATAATGCAGTCGCTTCTTTTGAAACAACAAGGGGTTGAACTCGTTAGAAAGCTTTTGATTTGAGAATAATCGGAAAAGCTGTGAACAAGAAAAAGGAAAATGATACAATATGAAAAATAACGATTTTTAATACGAAAATTTTTCTTTTATAAATGATATTACAATTTTTGAAAGACAGGTTTTTTAAGGATGGTATAATAAAAACCGATGATATATTTAGTAAAAAGTTAAACTTAAAATATTAACTTTCGTATAGATACATATTTATTGAACGTATATTTTTAATATTAAACAAGTTGCAACCAATATTTAAAAAAAAATCAAATTAAAATCGATCTTTAAGATTGTGAAATATGTCGATGATATTGTTTTTGAGAATTAAATATATGATACATGTGAAAAAAATCGATGGTAATATTGATCAGTTTTAATGATTAATTGTTCGATCATCTTAACAACCAACGTAACAATCAAAAGTTTCGTCATGTTAGCATTTTATTGCATTCTTTCTTTTCGGGGAACTTTGGTTTTATTTGGTGAGCGCAAGTAATTTCTTTTTTACTTTCTTCTTTACTGTAATACATATTTGAACGATGTGATCCATTTCTGACGAGTTTTAACTAATATTACTCAACATTTTGACATATGTTAGTATATCGTTTTCGAAGTGATTGTGAAATTATTGTGTATATCAGAACACATGAAATCTCATCTATACTATTAATAAACCATTTATAAAGAATATTCTCAAAGATTCTGTTATATTAGGTCCTTACATATGAAATTGGCGTTTTGCCGTACTGGCAACTTTGATCTCAAATATCTTCTCTTTGGTTAGGAATTTCAAATTCAAATTTATACAGCTATTTACTCAAGTATTTGTGTTTCGAAAATTATAATTCATTTGTTTTTTCCTCAATTGTTTTTTTTCTTTGCGTCACTCAGTTTACAAAATGGAAAACTTGAAATATCGCGTTATTTACGAGTACGAGTTCCACCGTGGCACCAGTGCTGCAGAAACGGCTCGAAGGATTAATGATGTGTATGGCGACGGTGCCGCAAAAGAAAACACAGTGCGTTTTTGGTTCCAACGTTTTCGTTCTGGAAATTTCGACCTGCAGAACAAGCCCCGTGGACGGCCGGAGACCAAAGTTAATAATGAAGAATTGAAGGCTATTGTGGAAGCGGATCCATCGCAAACCACGTCCGAGTTAGCTGCAGGCTGCGGTGTTAGTGATAAAACTGTTTTAATCCACTTGAAGCAAATTGGGAAGGTGAAAAAGCTTGAAAGGTGGGTACCTCACGAATTGAGTGAAGCAAATCAACAAACGCGCGTTGACTGCTGCGTTGCATTACTCAACCGGCACAATAATGAAGGGATTTTGAATCGAATCATTACCTGTGATGAAAAGTGGATCCTGTATGATAATCGGAAGCGCTCATCGCAATGGCTGAACCCTGCCGAACCAGCCAAACCATGCCCCAAGCGAAAATTGACTCCAAAAAAGTTACTTGTGAGCGTTTGGTGGACTAGTGCTGGTGTCGTTCACTACAGCTTTCTTAAATCTGGCCAGACGATTACGGCAGATGTCTATTGTCAGCAACTGCAAACCATGATGGAAAAGCTAGCTGCTAAACAACCGAGGCTGGTTAATCGCTCTAGGCCACTGCTGCTTCATGATAACGCTAGACCACACACTGCACAACAGACGGCTACCAAATTAGAAGAGCTTCAATTGGAATGTCTAAGACATTCACCGTACTCTCCGGACCTTGCCCCAACAGATTACTATTTTTTTCGAAATTTGGATAACTTCTTGCAAGGGAAAAAATTCAACTCCGATGGGGCAGTCCAAACCGACTTCAAAGATTTTATTGATTCCCGTCCGAATGGTTTTTTTAGTAAAGGGATCGATGAACTACCTATGAGATGGCAAAAGTGCATAGATAGCAATGGTACATACTTTGATTAAATAAATATATTATATTAAAAAAAAATCAACTTTATGTTCCTCCCAAACAAAACGCCAATTTCATATGTAAGGACCTAATATTTAATTAATATTCTTATGAACATTAAATACACTTGTATATTCACGTTTCTCGTATTTATGTTTTTGATAGAAAATGTTAAAACATAAGCATTATTCTACCAATATAAAATTATTGTTATCGTATTACTTTATTGTTAAATGAATTTCCATGAAATTTCCACTTTTATACTGCGTGATTGTGATTGATATCGGTGATTATTTTTCAATTAAATATGAAATGAACCACAGGCATTATTGAAAATGACAGATGGGATCTATTATTTTTTTCTCTCCAGCATTTCACAATTCATCTCGGGACCATTCCTCTCCCGCGTATTCATGTCAACGCATCCCTCTTCCTGTAATCGCCCTCAATAGACCCACCAGGACAGCAGAGACGAAGAGAAGTGGATGTGAAGAGCGAGCAAATGGCGAAAATCTTTTTCTTTTTGTTTTTTTTCAAAAAGTTTTCTTAAACTGAAAACAGTTTGAATCTAAGTTGTTAACGGTTATTCTTCTATTCAGATATAGTGACTTATAATATTTGCGTTTTAATATTTTATAGTTGAAAACCAGGGAATTGCGAAGGTGAAAATAAGAAAACCTTTTTAATTAAGTCACTTACATATTTGACTTAATAATATAAATTTTATGAAAAGTACAAATAGAACGATTAAACTAATATATTTATAAAAATAAATTTATAATACTTGTACATATTGAATCTATAATATTCAGACAAAAGTTTCCATAGCTAATACATTTTTCGTTTTTATTTCAGACTCACACTTACCCACAATATATTTTTTGTACATTTTGAGTAAACTATTGATTATACTACATTATGCTATGCAAAAATTTCTATCCACCAACAAATTATTGTGATATACGTGTTGTATTTTTAACAGTGGTTCATTTGTATTTTCTTTTAACTCAATTACCACATACTCGTATACATACTTTTTATTTCTTCATTTCGTTTTCTTTTACGCATTGGCAGACCATATATTTTTTAATCTTTTATTATAAAATATGATCTAGATGCTCTAGAAAACTCTGTGCAAGCAATGAATCTGGGCGCTAGTTGAACGAGGAAAATCAACAAGTATCGGTCAACAATTGAAAGAGCCATTAAAAGTACGCCTGCAATGCTAGTATGTACGAGTATATGTATTTCGCGATGCAGCTGATAGCTAGAGGTTTTAGTTCTTAGCCACCAATGATGCTATATATGTATAATGGAATTAAATAACTAAAATTGTTCATTTGCTTTATTACATAAAAAATATGAGTCATATTTTCATATAAACGTTTGTTTGAGATTCACTTTAAATATCGCAAAATAGAAAAGTAACCAAGCACATCAAGAGAATTCTTTTTTATTGAAAAGAAAGAATAAGTATTTAAAAAAATAATACATATTCTTTCTTTTGAGAAATCGAGAAAAAAACAGAAAAATCAATCGTCTTAGTCATCAGGAACCGAGGAACAGATTGTCACAAAACAATAAACTCACCAGATACAATATAATATAATACAAATAGATCACAGAGTCATATTGTACTTTTAATAGTCATCGCTAATATTAAGAATAAAATAATCATAAAATATTTCATCTATATTCATTATAAACGTTTTTTTTTTCAAAGAATGCGTAAAACATTGATTTGAATATTCAATACTTAAATATTTTTAGGCATCTGTTTGAAATAAAGTGAAAGGATTTGCATGTCCCGCTGGTTCCAATATTCCTTTAAAGGAGGAAAATGAGCGTGAAGGACACGTTTCCCATTTTATTTCATCATTAGAAATACGATCTTTTTAAATAATTTTGTAATCTCAAAGATTCTTTTCACGGTATAATCGTTGTCTTTGAATTTTATATTTGACATTATTCATTCATTCAATAAAAATACTGAAATTTTCAAGGAAAATTTTCATTAATATTCTGAAAAAAAAGTGTAAATCTTTGAATTTGGAATGCTACAAGTAATTTATATTTCAAAAAATTTTCTTTTTATTGGAGAGTAAGAAATACATTTCAAATGTACCGACCAAAATACACGGTCTAAACGAAAATCTCCGATTCTTTGATTGTGGAAGAATTTGTATTAGTGAGGAATTAAGAACCAATCAAGAAAGTTATCAAAACATACATATTCACCATTAAGACAATTTTTTCCTCAAAATTTACTGTTCAAGCATTAATACTTTGGAATCAACTTACTACTGGTAATAGGTTTGCATCTTTTAAATAGAGAATAATAAATTAAAAGGAATCTTTTTGTGGGTTATGATCAATTTTTGATGATCAACAATCCGATATGAATATTTCATAGAAAATACATTTTTTTTAAATTTCATAGATTGATAATAAGAACAAAAAAATAAAAGACTGGAGCAAGTTAAGAAATTCTGCTAATTTGGTATTGTTTTTTCAGACGATAGAATGGTGAAGAGGGATATTGAAAGGTGAACTATATACAGCGATATACGAAACACAGTCAATGGAGCATTTAAACAAATGTGTTTGGACCGGATATAATCTAACAGTATAAAAATCTACTAAAGTGATAGTTCACATGTTTTATGTACGAGAACGAAGCGTAGAAGTGGAAAAATACTGAAACGAGCTGAAAAAATGTTGTAGAAATGCGTGCACCTTGAAGAATATATGGGGAGCCAACTTATGGCAGAATGGAGTTATAACGGATGAATGTGAATGAATGATAAGACTGAGGTGTTGATAAAGAAGAGTATTCTGAAATGGTTAGGATATGAATCAAGAAATACCAACAAATACATAATGCAAATGTAGTGGAAGGCGTGGAAGAGGGATCCGAAGGAAAGTATGGACGGATCGAGTGAATATTATATTTTGAAAGAAGAAAACGTAGAAAGTCAGAGAAATCATAGGTGTTGTATGATAAGATGTATATGCATATAAGTAAGGAAGGATGTGTGTCGAGATAGGAAAGTTTGTTGTCGGGGGTTTCTGCCAACCTTGACAGGGAAATAGCGTAATGGTTTGTTTGTATTACTCCTTTCCATGTTCCCAGACGAAGAAGGTGTCATCGACATGTCTTACCCAGTTTTGGCTTCAAGGGAGATGTTTTTATTGCCTCACACATGTGTGAAACATGTGTGTAATTTTGAGGTAGCAATCAACTGTGGATGAGATAGATTAATCAATATGCAAATAAATTATTAGAGAAGACTATAAAAATGGATTTTGGTAAATTCGTAATATATTTTTGGGTCCTGTAAATTGATGTACGTTTAGTTTAATTGTTGTTTTCCCAACATGACTCCCCTAAATATTTTGAGTGATTGAATATTTCTATTTCATCTAGTTGATTTTCTATACACACACGATTAAAAATGTTATGTATTGTTACGAAAATAAAAAAAAACTTACACCTACCCCAGGTAATCCTTGAGACAAGAAAACACTCATAAAAGACACAATAATATAAAAGAAGCACGTGTTAAACTTCTTCTATCATCTTTATTTTGCCTGACACTGTAGGAATTGTAAAGATTCTAAATCGGTAACAATAACATAACAAACACAATATAGACATTCGTTTATTACTATGGAATATAAAAACGTTTTCGGTAAACACAAAAAGCAATGTAAACAAACATACGGAGGAATATAAGTTGGTAACATCAACAAAAACGTATGCACCATTATATAGTTATTCAAACAAGGGTGAATTAGTGGGCTCCGAGTATGTTTACCCTCCTATCACTCAGCTAGACCGTAATACTCGTATAATTGCACTGTAAGCGGAATATACGGAAGTTTACTTCCCGAAGAACTTCTTTGAAGGTCCGGCCTTTTTTTAATTGCTGTTCTATAGGATTGATTTATCTCTTAATTTACTGTCGTTATCAACCATTAACAATATTTACAAAACATAATCAGATTGCGAATTAATACAGAAATACAAGACGCTACAATAATTTAAAAATAAACAAATATTATTTTTTTCTGCTACTCTCTTACTTGTTTCATATATTTGTATAATTATTACTTGTATAACGTTAAGTTTGCATATGAATATCGTGGTTGGTTAAATTCATTTACTTAAGTTAGTACAAATGTATGTTTTTAGCATTCAACTATTTCAGGAATTATATAATTTAGCAAGTGTGAAGTCTTAATTACTCGTTCTTCTCGGTTTCTTCACTCAAGTGTCTTACATAATTGTCTTTCTCATTTGTTTCCACCAAATTCATTTCACCTCACTTGCTTCCACATTTGTCTTCTTACATTGTGTTTCTCAAACTGTTCCTTCATTGAAGAACGCAATAAAAGTACTAACACTACGTCGGTTCTACTGTACCTTAATACAAGGGGAGGTTCAATTTTCAGTAGATTTTTTTATTGAATTTGATAAAGATTTAAAAAATAAAAGGCATGACTTTTAAGAAAGGTTCGATTTGATATTTAAAAAAAAAAACAAGAAACATAAAAAATATTAATCATAACCAAAATACCTATATATTGTCCCACATTGTCCTAACTGACTTTTGTAAATTTTGTTTTACCGTGTCACGAGTTTCCTTTGTCAAAAACTCCGCCACCAGTATACGAGTGTTAAACCAGTCGTCATTCACGCTTTTCTTCAGTTAATCACTATTTTAAAATCGTTACTTTGCAGTTTAAAGCTATCAAATAAATAATGCAATCAATTAAAAGATGTATATTGTTGTACAAAATTTAAATAGTTTAATAATAAGAGGGTAATTTATATAGCAAACTCTCCTCAAGGGCGCTCCTCCAGCTGGGGACTCGAACCGACTTTTATTGACATTTTAAAAGTATCAAAAAAATAAGAAATTTTAGTTAGATATAAGAATGGGAAAAATAAATAAATTACATATCCGCATCTGCATGTGTTTCGATAAAAAAAAATAGATCACAGAGGTCCAAAAGTTTTCGACCTAAACAAGTTAGTGCGTGAATGGGTAGATTTCACGCTGGCTACGTTCAGTGCATGGTAAAGTGATGTTACAGTTAATGTGTTCAGATGTCTCAGTAGGTACCTTTACTCTCAGTCTTATGTCAACTAGAGCCTATAAAAGATATGTTGTTTCGTGATTATATAAAATGTTAAAAATGTAATATCACGAGGTTATCAAGCTTATTTTAAAAGAAGGGAAATATCCGGAAAAAATATGGACATTTAGATGCTGATGTCGTTTTATTTTTGCCAGAGAGCCTTTAGTTTCTTTGAGTACAACCAGGAATCAGAAATTAAGAGTTCAATCAACTATGTTATAATATATCAAGTACGTCGTTTTTTTGTCATTTTTTACCAGATTAGTGAGAATATCTAGGATTATAAGAACTTACTTGATAAAAAAGTTATTGAACTGCACATACGAAGTACGAACGTAGGTCTGTTACTTTTGTTAAGAATGTCAAATAACAGCTTTGACCGTATTTTTACAAAACAAACCACTATCAAATACTACTAGTTTACGTTCTAGAATCAATCCAATTACAAATACTGCTAGTTTACGTTCTAAAAGCAATCCAATTACAAATACTGCTAGTTTACGTTCTAGAAGCAATCCAATTACATTTTTAAACATCTTGGACAACTACCTCAATAGATGTTTAATATGTCAAAAAGTTGCTAAGAGTTACTTTTTTTAACCAGTATCCGATTTGCCTGAATTCTGAAACTAATAGCAAATTTTACTCCAAACATTTACTTTATCAAAATACCTTGAATCGAAATCATCGAAAAAGCAACGTATATTATTTTAACAAGATCTTCTACTTAAATATGTTAACTGATTCATTTGATTTTAGACGTAACGAAGTGATGATTTCACAATATAGAAATTGTATCTTATATTACTGGAGGTTTTAAACCTCAAGATAGTTATACTTTACCTCTTCAGACCTGGCGTCCATTAAAATGATTACATAGTTCATATGCAATTTGTGAACAATTTTGTAGTATATTTCTGTTCTCAATAATAAAATATGAAGTATATGATACTGTTTTATCGACTTGGAATGTTTTGGGCACTGTCTATAACACATAAACTAATACGACATAATGTTGCATTTAGTGTAAATAATACCCTCACACGCAAGATTAAAAAAAATAGAATTAATTCAGGTCTGATGAAGTTAAACGGGCTAATCAGTTCATTTGATTTCAAACGTGATGAATTGTTGATTTCACAATAGAGACCTTGTATCTTATGTTACATGAGGTTTTATATATTTAAATAGTTAACTTTCATAAACGTTAACGAAATCTTCATTTTCGATTAAGTTTTGTTCACAATTGATTTGTTTTACTTCATAGCAAGTTATTAGTGTAGCAATTCAATTAATGAACTGCAAGCAAATATCGGCAAAATAATCGAACTTGAACTACAAGCTTCCAGAAAAATACATTATTTTAAAATTTAAAATATATAATATATTTAATATATCGGTTCCTACGTTCCTACATTGAAGTTGATGAGACTAACAACACGCATGCAGTTAACTGCATTAAAAACAAATGACTTTAGTAGATATGTCACTTGAATAATTAGTGATACAAGAATATCACTGAATACGGAGAGTCCAGTATATAAAAGTGTCATATGACCGGTGATACTATATGGTGCGGCATGCTCAGAGCATGCTAGAGCAGAAAGGCGAAAGTACCATACAGTAGAAATGAGGATGCTGAGGGGGGTAGTGGTATCACTCGTAGAGATCAAGTGCAAAATGTCCATACGTACTCTCAAATTGGCATCCATAAATAAAAAACTCGGGAATACCAAATTACTGCGGTACGGGGAAGTCGCGTCGCCAGAAAACTTGAACAGTATATTGGCTCATTGCTTGGGCTGGATGTCGACGGTAAAAAAACTAAGAAGTCGTCCAAGGAAAAATTTGAAGTATTGTGTAGAGGACGAAATCAAACCGCTGTGAGTAGTGAATGATCTTATCCACAAGAAGCACCTCTGGAGAGACAGATTACTTTAAAAGCCGACCCCACGTAGTGGGATATACGTAAGAGGAAGAATAATTCAAACTGTAGACTTTTCCTTCTATCACAAAAATAGAAAAAAAAAATCATTCGGATGGTACAGAAGTCTTTGGTACCGTGATATTAATTATATATTTCACATTCTACTTAACTATGTGTATGGACGAAAAATATTTTAAAAAGTTTTTATAAAACTGCTTGAAATAATTTTTTTTATCACATTTGTAAATTTAACACTATTTTGAGTTAACCATTGTATGTTCAGAATTTTATTTACTATAAAATATTTTTATCTTGAAAAAGAATCAATACATAATTCCTATGAATAAAATTTTTAGTCACGACGTCTATCTCAGCATTATTACGTAATTTTTGGTTTCCCTGATTGATTTTCCCTGAGGATATTTTGGTTTTCCCTGATTTATTTTCCCTGAGAATATTTTGGTTTCCCTGATTGATTTTCCCTGAGGATATTTTGGTTTCCCTGATTATTTTTTTGTGTAAAATGGTTTAAAAAAATATTTCATCTACTCGTACATTATTTTATTAAAAAAATTACTTCATCTACACTCTCGTAGATGTATTTTTTACAACGTGTTGTTTTAATTAAATTCTGAGTTTTACATTGGGACTTAAAAAAGCACCATTTAATTATGCCCGAGGATAAGTTGCAGATGATCGGATATGTTGATCATTTTGGAACAAGAACATATTTGCAATGGGAACTTAGTTTTAACTACCAATACTGTGTACTTATTGAAGTGCTATCTAAGTTAAAAAGGTAATGCTAGAGCGTATATCCAATATACGCTCTGACACTGTCTTTCAAGATGATAATAATAATAATAGAAAGGATAATTTATAAAGTGCCGATAAGAGAGCACACAATCCTTAAGGGAACTCACACGTGGAATGCGAACTCATTATTATTAACAAGTTAAAAATATTCCATAAAAAATAAGTTGAGTTTAAGGGTAGAAATATGATTACTACCCCCTTATGATTGATTTGATAATCCTCCGTATCTGCATAGGTTTAGAAAAAAAATATTTGGTAAGAAAAGCGCAGAAAACTTACCAAAAGAAGATGAACTAAAATGAAACTTTCGTATGTCTCTCGAAATGTAATACTAACACATTGGGCTTAAGGTGGAATGTAGCATTTGTATGAAGTGTTCATATGTCATTGTAAATTTTACTATAACTCTCCAAAAAGAGTTGTCTTCAAGTGTTTTTAAAAGCTGCACACGCCGCCCATATCTCTGGCACTTTGAAGAAGACATAGATCGATCCAATAAAAAAAATCAAGAAAACGAACGTTAATTTAAAATAAAGAACATCAATTCATAAAGTAGTACGCAATAATCATATGACTTTTGCAATAACAAAATAAACACATTGTACTAAAAATCTTATTCGATCTGGAGGAATAGTTTGGGATATTTTACAGCATACTTTTATAACCGCTCTATATGAATAAAGGTTTATAGACGACAATTTTCGTTGCCTTGTTGATAAGACGCCTATTTTTCAGTGGTTACTCGATTTTTCAAAAATAGGTTCTAGTTCTTTTTTCTCTTTAAGCCTATTTAAAATATTTCTAGTTGGTTGAGAGATTACAATATGGCAATGAGCTCGACAAATTATACTGCATATAACTAAATTATAATATAATACTTAACAAAAATAAGCTCATGAATATACTGAAAACTATTAAGGGTTTCTTATTCCGCTGTTAAATATTTAATTGTAGGTAAACACATTTATTTCTACTGAACTAATTTAGTGCTTTCCAATCCTGAAATCTATTATTGACAAATCGCTTCGTTAGATGTTAGAGAGAGCCTGAGAAAATCTATTAAGCACAGTCTCAACGCGTATTACGTTTTATCCAAAGATTACGTTAGAACAAATTATACATAATGTGTTATTTACTGATTGAATAAGACAATTTAACCCTTGATAACGTGTATTTAGACTTGAAATTTTAATATGTAAATATTTATTTAAAATCTTAAGGTGTGTTCGTGTAGAAAAGGCGAAGGATGAGTGTCGAGATTGGAAATTTTGGCACTCTTTCCTTTCTGTCTACCCTGACAGGGAAATGGTGTGATGGTTTGTATGTATACACGTATTTAAAATATCGCCCGGTGTTCACCCACCGTTGGATATAGGTTTATTTTTTAACAAGACCGTTGTTAATCTTTGATCCCCTGTATTCATTTCGTACCAGCAACTCAGTTGGGGTCATAGGGAGGAACTGGTCGTTAATCATCTATATCATGCAATGCCCCCTTTTGGGGTTGGTAGAGGTAACACATCGTCAATTAATTATATCTCGGTACATTTCGTTAGCTTCTGCCTTGTCCATAGATATCGTCATATATACTCTCCTATTTTAAATAATTTTCCCTCTTTCCTCTTTCAGAGTTTTATTAGTTTGGTCGTGAATGTTCTTCTAGGTAATCCTAAACTTCTCATAATTTTTATACTAGTGGTAACGATTGTATATTTTAAATCTTTAATAATTCATTCTATATACTCGTATGTGGCCGAACCAACTCCTTGCTCATTTATTAATCTTAATCACTACATATTCTTTCTTTCCGCATTCTTCTTTGACGTCTTCATTCTTTATTCTGTTGTACAGTGTTTGAGATTTTTTTGTTCAATCCATCCTGCCGTGTAGCTCATGACTGAGCACTGTGACTCCAATGATAGCATCTGATGACTCCTCTCCATCCATCGTGGCTCAAAAATGGTTGTAAATGATTGTCCAATTCTGTTTCTCTTTTGGTTAGTCCAACGCATTGGGATTCTTTCTTTTGCGCGTCGTCCTTCCACGCCTCCAGTTATCACAAACCTCTCCAAACTGTTTTCTTGGCCACGAGAATTGTAACTAAAGGAGCTCATCAAATGCATATTGTCGACAATCTGTGATTCTCAGTTCTTCGTAACATTCTTCTCCAGCACTACATTTAAAATGCATCTATTCTACGTGTCTCGTTTGCTCTCAGAGTCTCAAGTCTCCGCGCCATACATGAATAATGCGAAGACGAGATACTTAACTAGGCGCATTCACGTCGTGATGGTGATAGTTCTGCCGCTTCATATATTTTCCAGCTTTGACATCGCATTTTTTGCCATTCCAGTTTTTTTTTCATCTCAGTCTCGCATCCTTCATTGTTGATAATACTGAAACCTAAGTAAATATAAAAATATATATATTTATTAATTCTGCCGAGACGAAGGATGAGACGATTTATAAAGTATAATGAAATTCACATTACTTGACCAAAATTTTAAGAAGAATGTTTTTTTTAAGTGCATCATGTTACACTTCTGTTGCATACGATATCACGTAACGGACTTATTGTATGTTTCAATATCTCATAATCAACCAGCTAGGTGTTAATGAGCGAACCCGAAAATATTTTGTTTGGAAGACAGGTGCTTTAACATTTAGTCCACGGAAGTCGTCTGTGTGCTGGATGTTATTATTGTTTGGAAGTTTCATGCGTCAAAAGTGTCCTCTCATATATATGTACATTTTCTTAACTTAACTCTTTTCACCGCTAGTCTTTAAAGTGAATCAGTAATTCATTTGGTTTTTCACTTAACTATACTTTAACTTATATAATCAAATTTTGTGCACGCTATAAAAAATCTTGAGCATATTATTTAAAATTTTAATTAAAATGCATTCACCATTCTTTCTTTGTCCTTATGCAAATGAACAGTCTCAAGTGCATATGATTATGCACGAGCGAATCCCCACCCTTAATTGATGCACCGTGCTATTCCGCGTTGGTTACCAAGCACTCGACAGATTTTAAATTTGTTTTTGTGTTTTTTTAAAACCTTGCGTTAAATATTCAACCTGCTTTTCAAGTTTTCATACCAGTCTTATAGGATTTGTCATCCTTTGCTCCAATATTGGCCTAAATATTTTTAGGTTATTTGGCCTTATATAAAAGAAAAATTGATAAAATTTCAAATATTAAAAAAAAAATAGTATTAATGCTGAAAATTGGGACGAAACGTGAACTTAAAGAAAATATTATTCTTTCTATCGTGTTTTTGTTACCTGTGGAATATGTTCTTCGACATAATACAGTCATAAAAAATATAACATAAAAATGAAAAAAATGTGGTTGGATTAAGTGAATGATATTAAAAAAAACGAGAAATGTTAAGTTAGAAAAATCGTATGAGAAGGTGTACGGATGTGGAAAAAGCAAAAGCTGTGTGTTGCGATAGAAAAGTCTGGCAAATGATGCCATCTGCCTACCCTTGACAGGGAAACGGTAATATGGTATGTATATGTACCTAAAAATAAAACTTGCAATTTTAACATTTAATAATAATCATATATAGTATGAGTTGTTTTCACACATTATAAGATATTTGAACTAAACATTTGTACATCAAAGGGACATATAATTAAGAAAGAAGAGAATTTCAAAAGTGTATGAACAATAAAAATCTTCTCGAACGTAAGATGCAAAATGGCCAGTGAAAACTAGATAAATATCTTGTATCCACGACTTTTATTGGCTCCCAGGTTTCAATTTAAAAAAAATAAAATCCAATATTTTTTGTCTAAGGTATGTAAGTAGATTTCTTGGAATATATTATATAAAGAAAAAGTAAAGGAATCTTGATAATCTAACGAAAACAAATTGAGAGATTTTGTCGAAGGTATGTAAGTAGATTTCTTGGAATATATTATATAAAGAAAAAGTAAAGGAATCATAAAAATCTAACGAAAACAAATTGAGAGATTTTGTCTAAGGTATGTAAGTAGATTTCTTGGAATATATTATATAAAGAAAAAGTAAAGGAATCTAAATAATCTAACGAAAACAAATTGAAAGATTTTGTCTAAGGTACGTAAGTAGATTTCTTGGAATATATTATATAAAGAAAAAGTAAAGGAATCTTAATAATCTAACGAAAACAAATTGAGAGATTTTGTCTAAGGTATGTAAGTAGATTTCTTGGAATATATTATATAAAGAAAAAGTAAAGGAATCTTAATAATCTAACGAAAACAAATTGAGAGATTTTGTCTAAGGTATGTAAGTAGATTTCTTGGAATATATTATATAAAGAAAAAGTAAAGGAATCTTAATAATCTAACGAAAACAAATTGAGAGATTTTGTCTAAGGTATGTAAGTAGATTTCTTGGAATATATTATATAAAGAAAAAGTAAAGGAATCTTAATAATCTAACAAAAACAAATTGAGAGATTTTGTCTAAGGTATGTAAGTAGATTTCTTGGAATATATTATATAAAGAAAAAGTAAAGGAATCTTAATAATCTAACAAAAACAAATTGAGAGATTTTGTCTAAGGTATGTAAGTAGATTTCTCGGAATATATTATATAAAGAAAAAGTAAAGGAATCTTAATAATCTAACGAAAACAAATTGAGAGATTTTTCTTTAAAAAAATATGAAAAAAATAATTCAACGATGAAATCTCATAATCATCATTCTTTTCATTCAATTACAGTCACAGCAATGTCATAAAATATCTCCATCCAGGTCTTCGTATGGAAAACTTGATGTCCTCCACTATTAGATCAAGACAGCACATCACCTATCACTATAAAAATAATAATAAAATGACAATTTATATTGCCCCAGGTTCTCCTCAAGGGCGCTCTAACTTAGGATTCGTACCGAGTTTTATTGACATATTAAAAAAATATAAATCAAATTGAAAGTTATTACAGGAAAGTAGTGACTGCGGCCATTGGATTAGATTTTTTGCATCTGGATATGTTCAGAATAACATATTTGGTAAGAAAACCGTAAAAACTTACTAAACTACAAATAAAAAGTTGTAGATCTTCTGCCATGTGATAGTAACACATTTGAATTAAGATGGAATGTAGCGTACATACATAATCATATGATACATTTTTATAAGACCTCCCAAAAAGGGCTGTGGTGAAGTACTTGCTAAAGTTGCAGAGGCCACCTATATATCTCTTACATTTAGAGGCAGACCGTTCAATGTTACGGAACCAGCAATGACCAGAAAATCCATGTCATAATACACAGTACTTTTGAGTCGATTCGGAACAATCAATTTATTCGATGAAGACAAAATCGATCTCAAAACTCTACACATCTCTATAGGAACATCCTACTATAACACTAAGACTATAATTTAGGATGATTGTCCGATTCGCGAATTATTTTTTGGGTGATAAAAATATAATTAAAAAAATTATAAATTTGATTCAACTCTAGCAATAAAGCTACGTTTATTTTATAATACATGACAAGTTGCTCATAAATATCTAAATACATTCAGACGGAGCGATTTCTTCCACTAAGTTTAAAACAGAGATGTCAGTTGTGAATATTGTTGTCTAACAAATCTTCAATTATAATAAAAACACTTGTTAGGTAAAGTGACGCGTTTATTTTTTAAATAATCAAGCTTTCTTCCTTTGGTTATCTGAAATTAGGGAGAACTGTAGGAAGAAGAAGAAACTTCTGTTTAGAGAGCCTGAGAGAGTGGTTGGACTGTACGAGTAGCACGACATTGTTCAGTGAAGCTATAGACAACGTTAAAATAGCCATGATGATTGTCAATCTCCAACGTGGAGAGGAACGTTAATAAGAAAAAGTTTATTCTTTAATATCGATAATATTGTAGCACATCAGATTGAGTTAGGGAGATCGTTCTAAAATAAAGTCGAGTGAACTGCAAAATATTATATGTAGAATTATATGTGATGCGTTGGTGCATAAAGGATTCAGGCGTTATCAGATCGGAGGTGCAGTCAAATTTTATTTCTACACAGATACTCTGGACAGCATGGATTATTCAAAAGAGGTTTTTAAGAATGTGAGGATTTCTTCACTGTATTATATTAATAAAATGACATCTGGCACGATATTCGTATATATGACCATATTTTATTAAATTGAAAATAAATATAATACAAACATATTGGAAAATAATTCATTGTTTTCACGTATTACAAGATAGAACGAAGAAAAGTTAAATAATTTGTACAAAATTTATCATGTCGCAACCTTATTTTAAAATCAGCCAGATAAACAATGACCTGCATGGACAAGTTGGAACGGTGCTGGATTAAACCCAGGAGTTACGGGTTCAATTGCCAAATATATTAAAAAAAAACACAAAAAACATTTTTGTAAAATAATTTGATAACAACATTGACGTAAATCTGTGTGTTATTGCATATTCACGTGCGGTAATATTGCTAACAACTACAATGGTGAATTGCGAGTTCCCCGCCTTCTCCAGTGGTTTTTAATACTGCAGGCTTAGTAAACAGGGTTTAATATAGTGTTGTCTCCCAGTCATGCTCTTAAGTTTGTCCAACCCCAGTTCGGATGCGTTGAAGAACACCATACAAATGAATTAATGAAGCTAAGGAAATTAATAAACTTAATATTTTTAAGTATTATACGTAAGGAATTCTAATGATTGTTATATAAAAAAACCTTAGAAAATATATATTTATCTATGGAAGGTTTAGTTAAGATTCATTAAGGTATTCTACCCATCTACATTTACTAACATCACAAACAAATCACTTGGTCATAGCAAACTTGTTTACGATGTGCTCGTACATTCGTGCAAATTCCCTCACATTTGTGGACATATTTCACCCTGAAGCAAATATGGCAGAATAGGTGTTGATATAACAGCCTTTACACTAATACAATGAGGACAATCTTAACTGTTTAACACAACCGCACCCTTTACATAAACTCTCTGGAAATTATCGAGAAACTGGGAAATAATTTTCAGCTATTGTATCCGAAGATAAAAGCTGAAATATTGTGCAATGGAATAAATTTATTCCTTTTGTGTGGCAAACGGAATTTCAAGAGTAGAATACTGAAATCGTATCCAACGAAAATAAAAAGATTTTTGTTTGAATTAAAGCTTCGTCGGCGGAAGGTGAATTCAGTTTGTTAGTTAAGATAACTGAAAATGAAAAGAAAGCCACATAATCCCTTAATCATTATTTTCACTTGTAATAATTCCATTAATCATAAGAAAGCTGCTTTTGAGGTTTAATAGAGTACACAAAAAAAAAAATTATATAAGATTAAGTGATCAAAAAACGAAATATGTATTATGAAAATTTATATTTCTTTTCTTTTCGATTATTCTTAAAGTAAATTTGAAGTTAAAGGTTAAATTTAAACTATTTTTATATTTAAATATGACGTTATTCTGCAATACATGCAGTTTGGTTCTCCTTCTTCACATCGTCTTTCATGAAACTTTAAAATTCCATGCTCTTGGAACTTGAGATCTTTGTGCGCAAAAACACTACCCTAACTAATTTTTGCAGACATTTAGGAAGGGGAAGATCGCCCTTTAAAGAGAATTCTATATGGACAGGAATAATAAGTAATCGAAGGGGGCTTAGTCCGGTGAATATGGTAGTTGAAGACGAACAATCAAGCCTAAAGAGACATGAAGTCTGACATTGTCCTCTTTCTATTGGCTATTTTTGGATGCTTTTGGTCGATTACTGTTTTCTATTTATCCAACTGCGAAAAGAATTTCTCCAAATTATGGTCGTCTGGCTGTGTGGGAGCAGTTTGTAGTTGACAATCTCACCAAATACACAGCACGACTGTGTTTCAGCCTTCCGTGGTAAGAACCACCTTAACCATCCGTTACCTTACTTGCCACACGACCTCTTTCGCTCGAAATTGTTGTAAATTGTCACTTTTTTGTGGCCTGTCACCGTTTGTTTAAAAAAACGGATCGTTTTCGTTGCGTTTTTATAGAGAATTGAAATTTCAGGTTCAACCTTAATTTGAATATTATTTGTATGGCAAGGAATTGAAATGTATCTTTTTACATAAAAACATTACCATTATACAGAAAAATGTAAGTTTCTTAAATAATAAATTCCAATGAAATATGTTGGATTACGAGTTTTCTTTAGCAAAAAATATCTTCTTTGAAAGTCAAAATATAAATTCCAATGAAATATTTGAGAATAATATGCCATCATCTTTTTTTTAATATTTGAATACGGAATAACAAAATATTTAAACAATATATTCAGTTGAGTTTATAATCAAACTATCTTCATAATTTGATTATTTTTATTGTTATATCGAAAAGATAAATAAATGAAAATAATATAAACCCACTTAACAAATAATACACAGCTAAATAGACTACGAAGCTTAACTTTTAATGTTTAATTGTCAAAATACAAAAAGATTTAAAAATTTAAAAAAATCACACTTCAATATTCATAAAGTTATGAATCACTTAACAAGAAAAATATTTTACCTTGAATATTAAAAAAACTTTTCCTTTTATGATTCTTCATAAATTTCAAAACAACCTTGAAATTGACGCTTTGCAATATTTGAAAGTTAAATATTAAGGCTAAAAATATTTCATTTATCCCAGAAACTTTTCCTAGATTTTCCAAAACAGTGGTCAAAAACTTTTTCATTGATATTTAAACGTTTTTCGAATAAGTTTTACTTTTAAACTACCATTTGGTATTTGTGTACGTTCAGTGATGATAAAAACAATTTTGAGATGCAAAGGTAAATTTTTAAATAAGTTTTAGAACAACATTTAAACAGTGGTTAAATTCTCCTAATTCATTAATTTTTCACCTTACAGTCCTAGTGTCTTTTTTTCACATTACAGTCCTTGTGTTTTTTTTTCTCCAAATATGCTTCTCTATCTTTAAAAAGAGGTTGATAATATATATTTTTACTATCTTTTACCGTTTTCTGGATAAGTATTTTTCTACCCATTGAACTATTACACAACATTATCTCTATTTTATTTTTAGTATTTTATCTTGAATGCATAAATTTTAAACTGAATTGTTCATGTTTTTTTCTCTCAAATGAAAACACAGACAATTGTAGCCATCAGAACTTGAATATATAGTCGTACTTAACCAAACAAGGCCAACAGTTTTGGAATTTTTTTGAGCCCGTCATTTTTATCACTTAAGAAAATGATAATATATGCACTAAAACCTTTCAATGTGAGATTTTCCGCTAATTATGCTACATGAATTATGACTTACTGAAAACGTTCTTTAAAATATGGAGTTATTGAGTAATAAACTATATTTTATCGGTGCTAGTAAATAAGTCTTTTTTTATGAAACTTATTCATTTTAATTTACTTTTAAGCGACGTTTATATTTCCTTTAACTATTTTAGTAATGTTTCTGACAACATCAGTGGCTTAGTTAATAATAAACTTGCTTTCTACTACGAGGACCAAAAATAAAAGGATGCAAGTTGATTTAGTTCCTAAGAGTTATTATTTTTTGAGTGCGATAGTATTACACAACACGTAAAACAAACAACTAACTACGAGTTACGTGCCAATTATATTGTTTCTAAATAGAAAGATTCTATTTATGTGGCCGATGATAATGTTGTTTAATCGTCACAATCTTTAATATATCCATATCACCAGTACTTTTTAAGGAGTGACGTAAAAATAAAAAATATAATAATGTTTCTTATTTTAAAATGAAGATCACTTTGACTTGGACAGTATGCTTCTTATCAGCTTTTCAGAACAAAAATAAGCAAATTTAATTTTATTTTATATCATATGCACTTTTTATACATAAGATTAAAAACAATAATTGAAATTCAACATTGTGATGACATACGAGCAGTATAAAATAATATTAAAGACCAACCCAACACTGTAACAAAACACAACCATTTAATTTACTCAATTCATCCCGGCAAGAACCACTTTTTCCTTTCATTAGTAGTGAAATTCATATGATTGTAACGAAGTAGTCAAATTCATGTATAAATCTAAACAATGCTCATATTGATTGCGTAATCCGTGTAGTATTTTTCATACAGGAGTTGTTCAAACATATCATCGTAACTACTTCATGGAAAAAACCTACAATGTTGGCCTACAAGGAGCGTATAACAAGCTGAGTTACTTCCGGTCTATTGAAATATGAGTTGACATTTTTGGCCTTTTTAATATGCTTTTTTTCAGTTACAGGTATTTTTTTATTATGGCAATAAGTCCGTTCCTTTTTCAGTATACAATGCGGTACAATAAATATTATACGGTACAAAAAAGGACATAAAAACATGATAAGTATTTCTACAAACTAATTTCATATCAAAGGAGTTTCCATATAATCTTAAAAAGTTTATGAGTTTTCGTTAATCACCTAAGTTAGAAAAATATGAATTTCTGACATATTGATCAGAAACGTAGAACTTCCATAGGCAATAAAAACAAACTGCTCGAGAAATTATTTCTCCGAAGTACGAAGATACGCTTTAGGAATGTTTTTATTTAAAGTTATTCAAAGGTCAGAGTTTATGATATTTTGTTATTTTTATCACGAATATTAAAATTAATTTCAGTAAAATACAGAAAATGTACATTGTTTTTGATGACGATTATTCTGGCGTACTAAAAATTTAAGTAACTTTACTTTTTAACAAAAAACATCAAATAATAAGCACAAAAGAATAAAAGTACATATAAAAATATAACAAATCATCAAATAGATGACATGACCACTGTTGCAGCGTATTTCCACCATAGCGCTGGGGTTTAAGATATATTTATTCTATTATATACTTTCACTGTTTTCCCTTCACTGCAATTATTCACATGTGTGTTATTATATAACTCAAACCATGAAATAATATTGCTCATTGCAAACAATCATCAAAATATATAAAAAAAATTAACAATACTGTTACAGAATAACCGAACAAAACAAGCAATCCAGTGAAAACGTTGATTTTAATACACTCATTAACTAGCGCAACACACTACCAATTATTTTCGTTTCAAACTCTCTCAACAATGCTCTGATCCATTGCCGTCGAACTCAGAGATACCAATGTAGGTTACATATCTGAAAATATTAATTTATATATGGCCATAAAAAAGATAAATTATTTAATCGAAACAAATATAAAAATATTGAATTCTATTCAGAAAACATTTATTGAGCATATAAAACAGATGATCTAGTTTCACTTAGCATATACCATACATATGATATTTGCAAAAGATTATAGTTAAACATCACTTCAGAACTTACGACGCATAAAGCCTAAATTCACAAAACAAAGTTTCATTAGGCAGCGTTCACGCTACAAAAAGCGCGCAACAATGTTGCTATTCGCGATCTTTACGGCATATTGTTCGGCATAAAATGTAAAGCATATTTTAACATCGCCTCCCTTGTGTTATGGCAGATACCTTTTATTCATTCATACTCAAAAGATTTATTGACACAAATAAATCTGAAAATTTTCAATTTAGTTTTACAGCTTACACAAGATGTATTCATTTTCACAAGATCATTGACAGAATCGGTAAAACGAATGTTTCCTCCTAGGGATTTTAGGTTCTACATGGCACCTAAAAATATTACTAATATACAGTGCACCTTAAGTGTTACTATGACATGTTGAAAGATCTAAAAATATATCTTCGTAGTTCGTCTTCCCTTGATAAAATTTCCGCGGTTTTCTTACCAAATATGTTTTTCTCAACATACACAGATGCAACGAAGTACCTTAGGTATCTAAAGGCCGCAATCACCATCTTCCTTATCTTACAACCAACTAAGAAAATATATGTTTATTTTGTAAATATTTTTATTTGTCAATTATAGTGGGTTTAAATCCCGAGCTAGAGCGCCCCTGAGGAAAGTCGGATCTTTAAATAGTATTAATTAAATTGTCTTTTTATTATTAATATTATAGTTAAAGAAGATCTCAATAATAATACTCGTACGCGCGACACGTGTGCGAGTTTTTTTGCCTTTCCACATGTTGCAGCCCATTCTTAAGACATACAATAATGATCTGCAATTTACATACCTATTCTAGTGGTTTTAAGCCCGGAAGCTCAATTAGTGTAAACCCGAAGGCTCAATTATGTTATCTCTTACGCACGGTCTTCACCACTAATTCCTTTGTGTTGACAGTTATAAGAGTGAGCGAACGAATTTTTGTAAAAGAAGTAAAATAACCGTTTTCAGAGGAAATTTTCATACACGGGCGATCAATTAATTCTATTTGATTTGAACCGAAGCATTTATTTATGACTAATTCTTTTAGATATAAAAAAAGTGATAAACCTTAAAAAATGTTTTTTTTTCTAACAAAATTTCTCAGCTTAAAATGACAAGGAACGAGGTAAAAATAAATAGATCTTTAAGCTTGGTGATAATTAAGTATAGAATTTTTTTTTACTATTAATCAACTTATACTTCTTCTTTTCCCTCGCCTTATCCCATCAATTTGGGATCGGTTGCTTGGACCTTTTTCATCAATTTCTTTCGATCTCGCCAATCACTCGGGGACAGTCCGAGTCTCGTCATGTCCTCCTCCACTTTCTAATATATGCTCTTCTTGGGTATCCCTCTGCGTCAATTTGAGAGTTCCCAATTCACGACTGTCTTGAGCGTAGCCCCTTCGTCTTGCCGTTGCACGTGTCCATACCAGCGTCGTCGTGCTTTCCTGGCTTTATCTATTAATTGTTCCGCAGATTCTTTCACTTCGGACCTTATCCAATCTAGTAACACCCAATGACCACCGTAGCATACGCATCTCCGCAACACGAAGCCATTGTTCCTCTTTTTTTCTTCAGAGACCAACACTAGGCTCCATGTATAGGGTGGCCACTGAAAGACTAAAGGGTTTGAAAAAGTCATAACTTGTTCACTTTCGATCATTTTTTTTCCAAGTTATAAAACTTTACTACCTTAAGATACTCAGCAATACTTGCAGTACGTCATTTGATTTCAACATTTATCCAAAAATAACAACAACTTTTTTAATAATTTGGTAATAAGTGATGAGGCCCATTTTCATTTAAACCGGTACATCAACAAACAAAACTGTAGATTTTAGGGTACTTAGAATCCCAGAGAATTACATCAG
>OX463844.1:19763377-19785363 GCA_949825065.1 Odontocerum albicorne
ATATATATATATATATATATATATATATATATATATATATATATATATATATATATATATATATATATATATATATATATATATATATATATATATATATATATATATATATATATATATATATATATATATATATATATATATATATATATATATATATATATATATATATATATATATATATATATATATATATATATATATATATATATATATATATATATATATATATATATATATATATATATATATATATATATATATATATATATATATATATATATATATATATATATATATATATATATATATATAAATATATATATGTATCCGGAGTCACGTCTTTTCGTGAAGATATAAAATAAATTTTCCACAAGCTATCAGGAGGCCACTTGAAATAACTGTGCTGGCGGTAACTTCCAATGCAGCAGTATCGAGTTTCCCAAACTTCTTTCGAGAACGAGTATGATCAACTTTATGTGATCTAACTTAAATTGTTTAATTTATTTATGGAGTTTGTATTTTAACAGTGGCTGTTTCGCTCTACAGGGTTACATTTTTTTCCTCACACTTCGATTTATGTTTCCTTGTTTATTATTTATTTCCACAAATTTTATGTTTTTGTCTGGTATTCGTTATATAAATATATATCATGTTCTCATCAATATTATAAATTTATTTGGCAAAGTATCTAAGTGTTCTAAATGTATTTAAAAGTATAATTTAGTATTTATTAACTAAATTTAAAGTAAGTTCAATTTGCAAATTCAATTTATTCAAGCAAAACACCGACAACGTTGTGATAATAATGACAAAAAACAAATATTTTAATATACGAGTGCAGGTCAAAAGATTTGCGGAATGAAAGGGTTAAGGAGGGGTGATAGTGCGCATGCTATGACTCCTATAATATGACTCATTTTTAGTATATTCATCAGCTTTTAGTCTAATATTGGCAGTATTGTTTAAGATATCGTTGATAGAGTATGTCAAATGTTAATAACGTTCCAAACGTGGGAAAAAAATGAGTATCGGAAAACACTTCAAAACATTTTGGAAGAGATGCTTACGGCTTATAGAGACTGTTGCTGTCAAAGTCAATGCAAGGTGGGTACCCAGAATGCTCACGCCATTTCAAAAACAACAACGCGTCGAATGTTTTCTACAGTTTTGAACCTCTGCAGAAATAACAAATATGAGATTTTGAGCCGAATTATTACTGGAGATGAAACTTGGGTTCATCAGTATGAGCTTGAGTTGAAACAGGAGTCCATGCAGTACCCAAAAAAGGGCCCACAGCCGAAACAAAGCAGGAGTCCATGCAGTGACATTAAAAGGGCAGGGTACACAGCCCCCTGAGAAGTTCAAAGTGTCGCAATTGGCTGGAAAAATTATGGCTGTAATTTTTTGGGACGTAGAAAACATACTGATGATAATTACAAAGATAATGACATCACAATAACTAGAGAGTAAAACTCTGGTTTACTCATGCAGTTAAAATAAGCTGTGAAGGACAAAAGAAGAGGAAAATAGACAAAAGGGGTGCTGCAATTCTGCATTGGCTGCGCTTCCAAACATCCAAAGCGCCCTCCATGCAGCCCAGACCTGACTCCGTCTACCCAAATTATTTTTTTGCATATATTAAAAAAGAACTTCGAGGGAAGAAATTTACAGACGATGAAGAAGTTAAAAGTGCAATTTCGGCTTATTTTGAGGGCAAAAGCAAATCTTTTTTTTCGTGGGTATAAATAAGCTTATTGAAAGATCTGAGAAATGTAATAAAGTTAACGCTGAATTTATTGAAAAAAAAAAAAGTTTTTTACCCCTTTTCCCCTTCAATACGCTAATTTATTTACCACCCTATTAAAATTACATTGTAATTTGTTTTATCAAACACTGTTTATTCCACTTTATGTAACGGTATAACCCTAACGGTTTCAAGGCTTTCACCACATCATCAGGGGAGCACAAACAAGACTCAACAACATAAAATTCGTTCGTAATTTTAACGTATTTCTACAGAAAAGTGGAAAATTTTATATACATTTATCATAATATATTATCATCTCAACTGGAAAAATGTCTTAAGAGAAAAATCTGATTACAAATTTAAGATTAGAATTACGGTCTATCGATATTTTAAAATAATTCATCCCCAGCCGAGACAAGGGTGGTGAAAGCGGGGGCATTGACCACAGGCCCGATAACTGAAGGGTCTTGAAATCGGTTCACTATTGGTAATGCACTCCGCATATTTTAGTCAATACCTATGGCCATGAGTTTCACGTAAAGAAGTGTAAGTTGATTAAAAATAATCAAAACTTATTTGAGGTCTAGTCTTGAACATGAGAGATTATCAGATGTACATATTGTATATATTCTCTGTGTTAAACATTTCCGAACAAAATCTTCTATTTCTCGAAAGTGAAACCCCCCCCCCCTCCTCTTTATAGCAAGAAAAATACAGTTATAAAAAAATGCGTTTTAATTTTCATCTATTGATTTGTATTGTTGGGTAAAATGACTCGAAGCCCCAAATTAATATTTTTTTAATGGTGGGCCAAGGTGAGGGGATTTTGTAGAATTTAAAAAAATCGTCCAATCTAAATAAGATAAAATATTATGTCAATAATACTCGTTTCTGAAAGTGTTCACCTTATTGTTGGGGCGCCTTTTCGAATAAGTGCCTCCACCAAAATACATTTTACCTAACTCTGCGTTTATCTCTTGTTTTAGTCACCGCAAAACAACTATTTGGTATTTAATCTAGAAGTTCTTGAAAAATGTAATCTTACGATGAAATGATCATATTTTTAAATTTTACTGCAAAGTTATCTAAAAAACTATTTATATTTTTCATTTATAAGTTATAACGAAACTTGATCAAATAAAAATTAAATCAGAAAACAGTAATGAATATTGAAATTTGTTTGTTATAAATTTCTAATCCGTTTTTATTTCCACGCTTTATTTTACTTTTGTACTTATAATACTTAAACACTGATTATTTTATTTCATATCGCAAATTGTTTACATAGTCATCTTGCATTTCTTATGTTTTTCGCAAATTGGCAGTCTTCTCCTTTGGCGCCAACGACTTGAAATGGTACCTTATTTTATACTTGTCACGGTTATTGGCCATTTATTTATTCATTGCTTCAAATATATTGATCGTTATTAAATCAATATTTCCCGAAAATATAATTATACGATGAAATGATAATTATCTTTTAATTGTTTGTTGTTACATCTACTTACTATATAGTTTTAAAAAGCTATTAACATATAAAACTCATCACAAAAAAAAGTAATTTCCCAATCATAATACTCGTAACAATAAAAATACAATTTATATGACGCCATTCAGAAAGCCGAATTTTCTCAAGGGCATTCTAATTCGGGATTCAAACCCAGTATTATTGACCAATTTATAAAATTCATTGAGAAATGTACAAGAACATTTTTATTCGGTTAAGATATTATTTTCGTTACACTGGTATTACCAATTTAATGTAATAATAAAATCAAAGTGGAAAAAATGTAATAACCGACAATTATTGCAGTGTTGCTAGTATCTCTCCACGTCGACATGATCTTCGATGACAAGCACACTGATCGAGTCGAGAGCACAGCCCATTTATATAATTGACTACAAAAAATTAAAACAACGTATAATATAAATCGGTTGCGTTTTAAAAATATATTTTTCTTAACCGTGTTTAAATTAATCCGCGTTAAAAACAAGATACTATAGATATTCAAAAACTTTTACGATTTTATTTATAACCTAATTCATGTTGTTATATTAAAAAAATATTTACTTGTTACCATTACTCGAAGGCATTTCGGATAAAACGCTTTTATTCACGATTCGTTAAATGCACAAGTTCTTACCACTGCAATATTGTTTGTCGTAGAACGTGTATAACAAGCATTTTAAACGGGCATTGTATCCGGTTGAAAATTTCATTTCCCGCAAAATATGCTTAGTTGTTTTGCGTTAAAGCGCTTTCGTTGCTCAGGGCAATTTCGTATGATGGCCGGTTCATGTTTGTGTATACATTCAGCTTCGGGTCAAGGGATATTGTTACCCCAATCTGACCTTTAGCTACTAATTCCCTCTGAACTTGATCTGAATGTTTGCTTAACCAAACAAAACGAATCGAGCCGAAAAAATATCCAAACATACATGTACATCCAAGGAAGTTTTATATTTAAGCACAGATTTGCAAATAATATCCCATCTATAAAACACGCTTGTCTTGTATTCCACATCAAAAACCAAATAGTGATACATAATAGTGCGTTGGTGCTCACATTGATGTATGGAAGTGAGACTTGGACTTGATCGAAGAAGGATGAGAGTAAGATTGATCCTATAAAAAGCGTTCACTAAGAACCAATTGTGGATTGTCAATATATGAAAAAGTACATGAATAAAATTGAGGTCTCGTGTAAGATGATGAAATTAACGTTGAGATCGTTTAAAATTGAGGAGAAAACGAAAGAATAACAAAGCTAATTTACATGTTTCAAATGTAAGATTTGCGTGCAATAGGTACACCAAGAGAAACATGGCTGCATCAAGTGGACTAGATACTGCGAAAGGTAAATTGAGAAGCAGGAATAATATTATATAAGGTTGTGCGTGATAAGATATATGAATGTGGAGGAGGAAAATATTGTGATAGAAAAGTATGAAAACCTATTCCCTTTGCTTACCTCGCAAGGGATACGGTGTGATGTATGGAAGAATATGTATATGTTATAAAAACTAAACATGCGTCATTCAAATTATTATGTAGTTAAATATGTTGTTAATAATAATATCTTATTTTCGTATAGTAAAATATGTTGTCAATAATAATATCTTATTTTTATGTAGTAAAATATGTGGTCAATAATAATATCTTATTTTTATGTAGTAAAATATGTTGTGAATAATAATATCTTATTTTTATGTAGTAAAATATGTTGTCAATAATATTATCTTATTTTTTATGTAGTAAAATATGTTGTCAACAATAATTTCTTATTTTTTATTTTGTATAAAATAATATTAGCACGTGTCACGTTTCTTCAAGTATCTCAAAATGTGGGTTGGATCATTTTTGCTTCCATTTCATTAGCAAGAAGTTAATGATTAGCTCTGCACTGTTTACTGAATGTAATTTTGAAACTTCGTTGATTAACTTTGTAATCATTTGTCACCCAAATTTTGAATCACAACCAATTGTTTCATTCGAAAGTATTTCACGCTGGAAAATATTATCTCGTTAGTATAATCAACTTTGTAATCATTTGTCACCCAAATTTTGAATCACAACCAATTGTTTCATTCGAAAGTATTTCACGCTGGAAAATATTATCTCGTTAGTATAATCAACTTTGTAATCATTTGTCACCCAAATTTTGAATCACAACCAATTGTTTCGTTCGAAAGTATTTCACACTGGAAAATATTATCTCGTTAGTATAATCAACTTTGTAATCATTTGTCACCCAAATTTTGAATCACAACCAATTGTTTCGTTCGAAAGTATTTCACGCTGGAAAATATTATCTCGTTAGTATAATCAACTTTGTAATCATTTGTAAATTTTGAATCATAACCAATTGTTTTATTCGAAAGTATTTCACGCCAGAAAATAATATAGTATTACGTTAATAGTCTTACATGCTCTGCAATATTGAAATTCAATTCACTCAAAACAGAAGTCGGAATTAAAAATATTTCTTGCTAAATATTAACATTGAAACGCTTGAAATGAGAAACGTTGAACCTTACTCAGTGAATTACCATACTACACAAAGTTCAATATTTTGTATTCTTAATTATATTTGCCTTCATATTATATTTGTGTTCCAAAGTTCAATTAACTGTACTGATATTTAAGCTGAGAGATTAAATAAAATGATATAACATTGAATTAATAATCTAAATTTAACAAGGATTTATCATTTCTTGTATATTTTATACAAATTTATTAAATTATCATATTTGACGTAAAAGGTGTACGAAAAAACTAAATGTGTATGTGAAGGCAGAATGTTAAGGTTTAAACTGAGGTTTTTCGTATTCAGGATAAATATAAGAAATTTGTGGTTAAGGAATTATACCACTTAATTACCACCTATTAACTAGTGAAGCTGTTCCCTCAGAGTATCCACAGAGTGGAGGATTTTTAGCCTTGATATGTACACATATTCATCGGTTTGATTTTTCATTAAACGATGGAAATTTTAAATGATAATAAAAATATAACGACGATAATAATTATAAATAAAGATTTGTATATTTCTAAGTCGTCGCCTTAAATTTAGCGGACAACATTAAGAAAAATAAATCAATTTCACACTCTGACATGATACATCAGACTAGGGATAAGGAATCTTCAAATATAACGAATACGTATCATTTTTTTATTCTAGAACCTAAATTTAAAGTCAGACTTAAAATACAAGAACTGTTCAATTATCATGAACATTTTGGCAAAAAAAAACAAAGAAGTTTTGACTGTTAATAAAATGAAATGAAAATTTTCCTTTGTATTTTGTTTCCGCATTTCGTCGCATGAAAACCTTAAATCGTAGTTAAAATATTTAATTTTTAGTATGAAATTTGAAATGTATGGTCCTTGGCAAGGCTTCTGCTGCAATTCTTGTTTCCCGCTTCTTGAGCCCGTTATATATGCAAATTTTGTGGGGGGGGAGGAGTAATTTTGTCATATTTAAGAACTTTTGTAATGAATTTGGCAAACCGTGAGTATTTTATCTCTCCAATTTACTTGAATAATTTCTCAAAAAATATGTTATATAACTGAATAAGTTATAGTGAATTTTACGCTATATTAAATACTTAGACAGATCTATTAACAAGTTTGATCGAGAACTGGGAGAACCAAAGATAACATATCAAAATGGAGTGTTGCGTGATGGATCGACTATCTATATTTGTGGTGAGGAGAAGTCACGCGACACTTGTTGCTCTGCTCGAAGAGTCCATCGATATCTTGAACATAAGAAGACTTGATTCATCAAACACCCAATGCTGTCAGCGTGGTATAAATCTGGGTGGAAATAGTAGTGCCTTTGAAAAGATACTAATAATACTAAAAGAGTTATATTATTTTCTACACAACACATTTTCTTCCACGAAAGCATATTAAATATACTTGAACTTTTCATCTTCATTGAGAATTTATGGTGCTGACGCGAGCAACATCTAGTCTAATATGTTAATGATGGAAAATTTATGGTTTTATATTCCTGACAACTTTTCGAGGTACATAAATATCGATCTATTTAGACTGTCAGTAAATAGAACTAATTTGATCCCACCAAAACGATGATGACGGATCTCTCCTCAAACCTCCGTGGTACCCCATAGTAAAAACGAAGTAACAGAAAAATTAAAATGGATTATTTGTATCCATCCTACGGTGGGAAACAAATTAGCTGCTTTGGACCTTCCACCGCAGGACGGACTCATGCACTCACGTTACGGTTGCGAACCGGGACGAAAGAATGCACTAATTTTACGGTCGAGACATCGCTATAAGCCTAGCGGTATTCGGTGCTCATTCACTAATGGCAAAGTTGACTACAAAGAAGCCCTACAGATAAAATCTGCATTTTTTCGAAACGTCGGTCGACATCATAATCTTACCCACGCCTTATATTATACAGCGTTTTTTTTTCTTTTTTCCTAAAATATTTTTTTTCTAGCCATTGTATCTTGTGAACATGTCAAAGTTGAAAATACTTCCACGTATCATTCACTATAGTCTCGACACAAAAAATTATTTGATGTTTTATTTCTGCAGCCCGCTGAAAATTCATTTTATAATCCTGCTACGCAGTTCGGCAGCAAAGATAATGTTGTTACCTCTCCGTGTAATCAGAGCATGTCTGTTGTTTATTGCTCAAGCTGCTCATTAGCTTTTTGAGAAAATGTAATCTACATGAGAGTCTTTTACAAAATATCTAGAATTTCGGCATTATTGTTCTCTTGTATTATTTAAAGCCGGGCCTCCTTATCTGGAATCCTCCAGGCCAAACACGAAAATGGAACACTTAGACTATTGTATCTTGCTAACTAATATTATCACAAAACAAAATTTTTGAATGCCAATTTATTATTTTTGTACTATATATTGTTTATAGCCGTATTGCAAATCTTGAGTATGACTTATCAAAATTTATGATATGTTTAAACACTACACGCATACACTACACTACAGATTAAGCTGAATGTGTAATTAGCACATATCGGAAGTTTCAGAGGGAAGGGTCCATTAGAGATCGTAGTCCCTTGATAAGTTTTCTCACCGAATATTTTTTTCTGAACACATGCAAATGCGGGGAAGTTTTTTATTTAATTTCCACTGCTACAATCTTCATATCTCAATTTGTTTTTTGTTTAGTAATATTTTTAATGTATCAATATTAGTGCGTTCAAATCCTGATATGGAGCACCCTTGAGGAGAATTTGGCATCTTAACGATGCAATATAAATTGTCCTTTTATAATTTTATTTTTTCGAGATTGTTTTTTCGTTGTTTTGTTTTTCTTGTCCGCGAGCTGTAGTTTCTCGTGATTAAGATATCGTTATCTGATAGCCCATTCACTTGTAGCATTCTTCATCTCTGAGCACCCACATATTGATACATTCCCACCCACAGGTTCTAGATGCATTTGTATTGCAAAAATTGTAATGGAAAGGTTTGTTTTTACTATAAAGATTTTTTTAACTTGACAAAGATTTTTTTCTTGTTATTTCTTTCTCTTATTTAAGACTTGTGTTTTGTTATCATCAGGACTGTATGTTATGTCTTAAGGTGTTGACACCCACTTATTCTCTCATATTTTTAGGGTCTTCTTGGGGGTTGACTGCTATCGGGTATTTCATGTATTGCCATGTAGGGAACCCTTATAATATCCCCCCTTTTTACATGGCCTCGAAATTGTCTTCTGCAGTTTTTATCTCATTTCAAAAATATCTTTCAATTTACATATTTCGGATACAAGTGTTTCTTGCTCTATTTTTAAGCGTTTTGCTTGCAACAATTCTCAGGGTTTTCATTGCATTGTTCTGAGCATACCTTTTTCGTTGAATTTACTGTACGGTTCTATTCCATAAGTTATGATTGAACTCACAAATGCTTTGTAAATTTTGATCTTACTGTTTATATCCCCATGTATTTGTTATTCCAGACCAAGTCTTTAAGCACCCGCTTTATTTTCTTTGTTTCTTATTTCAGAGAGGAGACCATTATATCCGAGTAGATTGAGATGAAGACAACACACCTATCGAACGAATTATGGACTTCGTCAATAAGTTTGTTTTTGTCATAAATTGGTATCTCATCGATTTTTTTGAGAATGTTAATCATTTCAGAGATATGACCATATTATATTTTTGTGATTAATTATGGAACATATGTAGTACTTTAAGGGAGGCCATTTAGGGAGGTCAATTTCTCCAATGATTGTCGCTTCTTCAGCAAACAGATGAAACTAATTGATTTGCCTTTATTATGTACCACAGCTAAAGTTTTGCAACTTCTTCAAATATTTTGTGTATTATAATATTAAAAATTAATAGACTCAAACTGCTATAAAAGTGTTTCGTACAAAAAACTGTTGAATACGTCAGTTAATTCACGATAAAGTGTTGATGTTACTAACAATTTAACTTTCTTAAGCTATACGTGATCAAAACCATTCCAAGGGAGCTTATTCTAAGATTGCAAGAAAAGTAATCATATTCTAAGATTACAAGACAAGATAAACCAAATGTTGAACCATATCATGGAATTATCTTCCAATAAGGTTCTTTTTTATTTCCCCGCAGTATTTTCAATTTGAGAAACGGTCATTAGTTTTCCTTATTTCTTCAATTGCATAAAACTGTTCAGTGCTCGAAACACCAAAATGTAATGTGCAATTTTCAACGTTATTTTCGAGTTTATAAGCTATAAAATTCTTCAGTTTAAATGCGCATTTACTGTAAATTCTTTTCCAACAATCTTAGTACTTCAAACAACACCACTCGAGCTTAGAAGAAAATTGTATTTTTGCACAACATTCGCCATTTCAAACATAAAAGTGCGCTTGAAGGAAATTTGTTTAATGAAAGACTTTCTCAAAATATTCCGCACAAAAGGCCTCAGTAGTTGAAATTGTTCAAACAACCAAATCAATTGTTGAATTATGCATAACTCGTTGAATATTTCATTTTGAAAACTGCTAATATGACTCTAGTGAAAATTTCGATTAAGATACCTGCCTATTAAGACCTTTTGAGTTTTTTCATATCTGTGTAAGTCTTTCTTAGAATTTTTTTTATAAGAAAATTCAAACAATTTTATATATTCAGTTACATTGTTTTTTGCAATAGTTAGTAATCTAAATTGAGGTGTTACTTGCCAGTGGGTCGCGATGAGTTGATTCCCTTCATTGAAATGTGAAATATGTATGTTTTACAACCTCAATCATAGTAAGCTTTCAATATCAAAATTGAGGTGTTACTTGCCAGTGGGTCGCGATGAGTTGATTCCCTTCATTGAAATGTGAAATATGTATGTTTTACAATAGTTAGTAATCTAAATTGAGGTGTTACTTGCCAGTGGGTCGCGATGAGTTGATTCCCTTCATTGAAATGTGAAATATGTATGTTTTACAATAGTTAGTAATCTAAATTGAGGTGTTACTTGCCAGTGGGTCGCGATGAGTTGATTCCCTTCATTGAAATGTGAAATATGTATGTTTTACAACCTCAATCATAGTAAGCTTTCAATATCAAAATTGAGGTGTTACTTGCCAGTGGGTCGCGATGAGTTGATTCCCTTCATTGAAATGTGAAATATGTATGTTTTACAACCTCAATCATAGTAAGCTTTCAATATCAAAATTGAGGTGTTACTTGCCAGTGGGTCGCGATGAGTTGATTCCCTTCATTGAAATGTGAAATATGTATGTTTTACAATAGTTAGTAATCTAAATTGAGGTGTTACTTGCCAGTGGGTCGCGATGAGTTGATTCCCTTCATTGAAATGTGAAATATGTATGTTTTACAGCCTCAATCATAGTAAGCTTTCGATATCAAAATTTGAAATAATACCACATTTAACAATTTAGTACACTCATTTTATATATTAACTTGATCAGAAACATCAACCTTCCTTAACACTTGCAATCGGATGGAGACATGTTTGTGATGAACGTTTTCATAGTGGTTGGCATTGGGTTATTTGTCAAAAGTAGATATTCATAAAATGTCGAATTGGTATCAATTAGTGAGTATTCAAATATAACATTATCTAACGTTTCCTTGCTAAGGCAACAATTACACATGCAAGAAATAAATACTTTGATTTTTGTCACATATTCCTTTGTAGAAAAATTCCCAATACGTATTCGACATATCACATATAATGATTACTTGCCTAGAAAACAAAGGGCCAATCGTTTTAGGAATAATAATAATTGTTAAGTCAAACACTGTTTATTCCACTCTATATTCCGTTATATACAAGATGAGGTCAATAAATTCGCGACAAGAAGGGCTTAAGGAGGGAGCGGTAGAACGCATGCACACGTTCCAATAATATGACTCGCGCCGTCATTAAGTTTCTCACAAAACAAGGGATAACACCTCAAATTATTTTGGAAGATATGTTAACGGTTTACGAGGACAGTTGCCTTAGAAAAACGATGGTTTACAAGCTGCAGACTTTTTAAGCAAGAGATAAAATCGATTGAAGGTGACCTCCGACCAGGACAGCTTGTTGAGTCCACTTTTTCAAACATCGTCAAAAAAGTAGGAAAGTTCGTGCTAAAAATTGCCCACTTAAATAATACAACCATTTGAAATATCCTCCATCAGCATCTAGGGATGTCAAAAGTCAGAGCAAGGAGCACCCAGAATGCTCACACCACTTCAAAAACAACAACGCGTCGAATATTCACTACAGTTTTGGACCTGTGCAGAAATAACAAATATGGGATTTGAGCCGAATTTATTACTAGAGATGAAACTTGGGTTCATCATTATGAGCCTGAATTGAAGCAGTAGTTCATACAGTGTCATAAAAAGGACACACAATCCCCTAAAAAGTTCAAAATGTCAGGCTGGAAAAATTATGGCCACATTTTTATGGGATGCGAAAGGCATGCTGCTGATAGATTACAAAGATAAGGACATCACAATAACTGAGTACTACTCTAATTTGCTGATACAGTTAAAAAAGCTGTGAAGGAGAAAAGGAGATGAGAATGAACAAAAGGGGTGCTGTTTTTGCATGACAATGCACCCGTACACAAAAGCAATTCTGCATTGGCAGCTCTTCTCAACTATAGTTTCCTAACATTAAATCGCCCTATCTTCAGTACAGGCCTGTCTCCGTCTGACTATTATTTGTTTCCAGATTTGAAAAAAGAACTTCAAGGGAAGAAACTTACAAACGATGAAGAAGTTAAAAGTGTAATTTCGGCTTTTTTTGAGGGCAAAATCAAATCTTTATTTTTCGTGGGTTATTGAAAGATCTGAAAAATATATTAGAGTTAATGGTGAATATATTAAAAAGGAAAAATAAAAAAGGGATCGTCAAACGGCAATAAGCCCATCAGGCTAGATTGTATACCACGAAAGTGCAATGAAATCAATTTTATAATTTGAATTGTACAAATTCGGTCGTTGTGTTAAATGGGTCAATATGCGTCGATTTCAAGTAAAGTGATTTCCTTAATAATTTTAAGGGATTAAAACTGGGATGGTAAATTTCCAAGTTTATTACTTCGAATAAATACGAAAGTATGTTACTTTCGCCTCAACAAGGGTCTCTAATTCTACGAATTCATAATTAATGTCTGCCAAGGGTAATTAACACATTCCATCCAAAATATACTAAGTCAAGAAACTTGGTATAGAATATCTAAATAAGGAATTTCTTGCGAATCTCAAGCTGCTGAACCTGTAAAAGCAGGTTCTTTATTAATGAGGAAAAGTTGGTTATCCACGATTCATTAATCAAAATATCTGTATAATAATTATCATAATAAAGGGCCAGTTTATATAGTGCCGTTTAAATGAAACCATAGAAAACTTACGAAGGGAAGACAAGCACATTTTAGATCTTCTGATTTGTAATACTAACACATTCGACTAAGGAAAAATCATATATATTAATTCAAATAACTAACCAAAAATATTTTAAATGGCAAGAAGTGAAATCTGACTAATATTCTTTAAAAATGGATAGCAACGGGAATCGTCGAACCCGCAAACTCTCTGGAATGGAAGACAGGTGTCCTCCTAAATATACCACGAATCACATAATTATAAAAATGTAATTACCCAGTTCATTGTTTTTTTTAAACCCCAGATAGTCTTCTTCTTTTCCCTTGCCTTATCCAAACCATTAAGGATCAGCTGCTTTGATCTATTTCCTCCATCTCACCAATCACTCACGAATAATCCGAGTCTTACCATGTCCTCCTCCACTTTCTAAAATAGGCTTTTCTCGGGTCTCCCTTTACGTGCATTTTGGAGTTTCTAATTCATGACTGTCTTTAGCGTAAACACTTCATCCCGCCGTTGCACGTAACCATGCCAGCGTAGTCGTGCTTTCCGAGCTTTATCTACTATTGACGCCATTTATTCCCACGAATTCGTTCTTTTTTTTATCTTATCCAATCTAGTGAAGCCTAGTGTGGCCACCATAGCGTACGCATCTCCACGACATGAAGCTATTGTTCCTCTTTTTCTTTCGAGGCCAATAGTTGACTCCATGTAGTATAGGAGAAAAGGATGAAGTAATTGTTCCTCTTTTTCTTTCGAGGCCAATACTTGGCTCCATGTAGTATAGCAGCCCTGATTACTGTCTTGTAGATTTTGTTTTTTAAGCTTTGTAGGTAGCCTTGCATCACAGATGACCGCCGTCGTTTCTCTCTATTTGTAACAGTAAATTCTTATTCTATTTTTTACGTTCTGGATCACATCTCTATATGGATATATATTAGATATTTGAATATATGTGTCCTTGGTAGGTTTTTGAATTAGAGTTTGGTCATTCTAATGTCCGTCTCTGGTGGACCTAGCATATTTTCAGTCTTGGCTCTGCTTATTTTTAATTCATTTCCCTCCAACGTTTGTCTCACTTATCCAGTTGTTCTTGAATAATTCCAATATTTTTATCACAGAACAAAATCGTCTTTCCTAGTTCACCGCTCTTCATTGTTTACGTCCTACTTTACCGTCCATGCAGTGACACCAGCTACAAACTTATGTTCAACTAGCTCCGTCTTTAACGTGCTTTAAAAAGTGACTGAAAAAACTTTTAACTTCAATTCAGTAGTATAACGTGTTTCATTCCTGATTTTTCTTTCCTCTCCACCATGCCGTCCTTTTCTCTATTAATTTAATTATGTTTATACATTTTGTAAATGTGAATAATAATTTGAATATTTTTTGCGACCACGTAAATTTTTTTTTTTTTTTCTGGTTGGCTGGAAGAAATTACCTACGCAATATCTGGCAATAAGCCGGCAAGATTGTTTTTCAATGAAGTGTTAAATAAGTAAAACTTGGGAATCTAACGCACTATTATTGACAGATTAAAAATAAAAATATATCATTTGATTGTAGAGATATGAAGGTAGTTGCTACGGCCATTAGATTTATTAGTTCCCCGCATCTGCATATGTTGAAAAAAACATTTTTGGTAATAAAACTTACCGAGAAAAGACGAACGATAAAGAAACCTTTGTTGATCTTTCGATATGTGACAATTACACATTTGGCTTATGATAAATTGAAGTATATGTGTTAAGTACTCATATGTAATGACATTCAAGTGTTTTATAAAACTGGATACGCTACCCTTATTTCTCACACTAACTCTATTATAATTCCCCTCCCCATTGTATCGATTAAATAGACCTCGACCTATTGGTTCAACCTGAAAGCTAAACTTCTCTCCGAATGAATATCTTTCAGACATCGTTTCTAGAGATGTAATAAGGACACCTCATTAAGGAATTTAAATATCGTTGATTTTAATGGTTTGAAGGATGGTTAAATTTGTTTTGCTTTACTGAAATGTCGGTTTTTTGTTTCTTTCAGATCTTTTTCCACCTGAATTTAGTTACTGACGCTTACAACTTTTAAATAATTTTGCACTTACAAACCATTCTTGAGGGCAATTTTTATTACAAAACAACACATAACAAGACATTTAAAAAAAGTTAGAGCACAGTCCTCAACTGCAAGAAGTTTTTCAATCCCTGTCATAAACGATACTTGAAGTGAAGTAGAATTTTACACGCTATAAACACCATTCAGTCCCTAACAAGGTGAAAACTCTTAACAGGGCGGTCGGTTTATTCAATTTATATTTATTAAATTTCTTCTCGTCTCCTTCCATGTTTCAGTTTTTAAAATTTAAATTACAGCCCTTTGAAATTATCCTACAGGCCTTCTGTTAAATTCATGTTGACGAAGACTTTTGAAATATTATAAATATATTTCTAAGAAGAGAATTACCAAGAGCCATATTACAAACACTAGAACGAAATACGTTATTTGATATATCAAAGAATGCTTAGGCTATCAGGTATTTGTTTGAACCAAAGAAACATGAAACTTAGTACCTGTTGTTTATTATAAAATAAACAAATCAATATAAAGTAACTTTTAAAGAGATATTTGGAAGTCAAAGCAACAGTGAGTTTTTGCTACATTTGAACATCTTTCAAAAAATGTCGCATTCAGAAAGCTTTTGAAAATTATTAACAAGCAATACAATTCGTAATAAGAAATAGTTTATATCTAATCTTGATATTATGGAGATTTTTGTTTGCCATTTATCCACATCACACTAAATTGAAACAAATAGCTCATAAAAAAATTACAGCTTCTGTGACCTGTTTTGAGTACAATTTCTGGTGGTGACTTAAAATTTTGTGCAAATGTGAGTGGAAGGTGTGGTAGAGGAAGACCAAGGAGAGTGTGGCTGGATCAAGTGCATGCTATTTTGTAAGAAGGAAATCTAAAAAGAGAAATCGTAATTGTATGGATGTAGAATAGGCGAAATATAGGCGTGTTTCTTTATTTATCTGAAATGGCGTGATGGTATGTACACGTATGTGTGTAGAAGTTAAGTCAAGATTGAAATTTATTAATGTTCAACATCTATTATTTTTAAATAGTGCCTTAAAAATTTTGAATTTTTCGTACATACACATATTGCTAAAAAAAACTTCTAAAAATTAAATCTACATTTAACGATAAATTCCCTCTTGCGTCTAAAATACAACTTTCCACAAAGAAAATATCACTATTTGTATCACGTTCTTGCAGCAGCGTGTATAAAACGTAGGCAAATTGGACCATGATTTTTTATTGAAGTCCATGTTTTCTTTTATGGACCATTGTTTTTTTCTCTTATGTCGTGGAACTTGGGGAGAGGAGCATAAAAGCGAACATAACACCTAGCGGAACACGACTTTTTGGCGAGGTAAGACAATTCCATTTTATAACTCATATTTGTGAGGAACAGGCGTCTCGTTATATTGATTCGGGTCTTGATAAAAAGGCTTAGTTGTATTATCGCTTTAAATAATATGCAACAGCATTGTATGACATAATTCTGAGCTAAACACATCTGGAAGACTTTATACACTAATATCTGCGGATTTTAAAGTTAGATTTGCTTGGTTCTGGTTAACGGCGCTAATAGTTTTATACTAATAGTAACAAACGGGTAATTTAACATACATAGCACCGTTTAAGGAACATTTCTCCTCAAGGACATTCTAACAAAGGTTTCAAACCCAATATTATAAACTGATCAAAAAATATTTGAATGTAAGGATAGCAAGGTGGCGACTGCGGCTATTAGATTAGGAACTTTCCCGCATCTGCTCAGAAAAACATATTTGGTAAGAAACTCGCAGAAAGCTAATCAAAGAAAGACGAAGTAAAATGTTACCTTTGTAGTACAATATTTCGGTAGGTGATAATAACCCATTCAGGTTAAGGTGGAGTGTATTCAATATATCATAAATTTGGATAAGACTTCCCTAAAAGGTACAAAAATTTGAGCATATGTATATCGTCATTTTGAATGTAGGTTTTTTAATATACTTGATGAAAAAACCACTTTCTTTTGGAAAATTGGAAAAGTTGTTTTCCCCTTAAAATTATAAAGTAATAAAGTAGAAATATTTCTTAACTAAATAAGGTTGTACTATAAACAACGAAATTGTAATGTAATAAAATTTCAAATTTAAAACATTTTTTTCAGAAACATATACCTACATCAACTTATGTCGTTTTTTATAAAATGCCGACAAAAATTACAAAATTCAGATTTTTCTACAATTGAAAACCAAGCCAGCTCAATTCCGAGAATATAACTAGGATTGAATAAATTGGTTAATTTAAAAAATCATCACGCACGAATTTAATTAGCAAACTCTGTTACCTATTGATAAAGCGCTACTCTTTCCCCTGCAGGTTTTGGATTCAATTTCTAAAACGAGTTTGTTTTTTCCAATGAGATATTTATGAATACGTTTCAAATTCATACCACCAAACTATTATGAGATATCTATGTTCTCTTAATATTATACAACTGTTTGGTTAGAAGTCATTTAGAATATTGCTTTATATGTTAATATAGACGCCAGCAAGGGCTAAATATTCATTATTAAATTATTTATTTGCCCTGGTGCCTTCTTCATCCCGCCGTTTCCCTGACGAGTTAGGCAGAGAGAAGATACTGCCAGATTTTCCTATTGTGACTGATTTATTTCGTCTCTTCTACATCCATACACATTCTTATACAAATTCTACGATTTTTACACTTTTGATATTTCCTTCTTTCAAAATATTCTTGGGCTCCCCTCTAACACGAATAACAATTAATGTTGTGGTCATGTTTTCTTAAAATCGCATTTATCCATTTATAAAGTCAATTAATTAAATATTAATTAAATATTTATTTTAACATCCCACACTAATTTTATCTGACAATTTGGTTTAGTTTGTTTTGTACGAGTATAATTATTTTAATTTCGTGAAAAGAAATTTCTCATTTTAGTAAAAAATATTTCGACATGTGATCACGCTATAAAAAAAGAATTGTGGGTTGGTGTATAAATGTGAAAAAAATAAGAACTCAGTATATTTTGTGTTACTTTTTTTGTGTACATAACAATTTGACAGGCTTATTGCCAGGTTGTATTGTAATTAACCAAGAAGATTTAAAAGATGCTTTCAGGGAAAACCAGACTGAAACAACCTGAAAATTTCGGTTGCCTTTCTACGAGAATCAAAACCTGCATTGGAAGACAAGTGTCTTATCAACTAATATTTTTATCGGTTTAATGTGTATTGTGGTATGAATAAGGTTATTTTGCTTAAATACATAATTAAAATTAATTAAACATTTTATAGAAGTTTGGTATAAAGTTTTTAAAAGCCATTTGTTTTGAAACCCTTCCAATACGAGTAGCAGTTGGTATTGCTAAATGTATCTCAGTAGTACCCCCACCGAATGATCTTAAGGTACAGTTATTGATAATATATTATATTAAACGGTTTAATTGTGTATCACCACAAATACGGTTGAGTTATTCCCGTAATTCCCACAAATGCATTATGTATGCACACCTGTAAATCGGTTTTATATATTGCTAAAATTCAAACACAACTCTCTTGAGATATTAAATCCTGAAATTAAACGAGATATATTTTTAAAAATAAACTTTCTGGGTAGATTCATCACGTAGACAGCATTTTGATAGGGATGCGTTATCAGTCATGGGTGTTAATATTTTTCCAAACGAGAGAATACAATTTCTTGGTGTTTATTGTGATAGTAAGCTCTTTCGATAGACAAATAGGCTATACGGTTTCTTCGGATTTCTATAACCTAATACAGTTTACATTATTTGTAGGTCGATGTTTCCCAACAAATTAAATAAAAAATACCAATCGATTTAACAGGGTGGGGTATTATGATAGAGTATTTACGGTTGCTAGTCCTGTGGCGAGAAATGGTCTGTCTCTTAGTGTTAGATATATAGGTGGCGTGTGCAGCTTTAGGTAGCACTTGAAAACAACTCTTTTTGGGAGGTCTAATCAAAATTTGTGATACTACACCAAAGCCAAATTTATTATCACACACCGGAAATCTACAAAGGTTTATTTACAGTTGCTTCCTTTGATAAGTTTTCTGCACTTGTTTTGACAAATGTGTTTTTTAAACATATGCAGATGCAGAAAAGTACGTTACTTAATCTAAGCCACCGACTTCATATCCTTAAATCTCAATTATTTTTTGGTCATGTTTTAAATCTGTTAATAAAATTGGGTTCGAATCCCATGTTGAGGTGCATTTAAGGGGAGTCTACTCTCTAAACGGCGCTTTATAAATTATCCTTTTTTTATTAGTATAAAAAAAACTGTCAGGTAAAATACCCTTTAATATGCAAAACCAAAGCTTACAAAACCATTGTAAAGCAATTTATAAAGGGTAGAAAAATATGGCGTATTTTGTGGTTATTGCTATGAATATGACGTTATGGTATGAAATCTTGAAGACGATGCTAATGCAGCGGATGCAAAAAGCTATTTGGTCTTACCCCATGCAGATGATGGTATTTGAAAATAATGCAATGTTAGAAAGAGGTGGACTGGAAAGTAGAAAACAATATGTAACAATATACATAATTTTATTTTCCGGAATGTAGAACCTTGTTTACCCTGAATTCGCTAATACTACATGCTTGTAAGATTTACAATGAAAGGTTTAGCTACATGGATATCTTTTACACAGATTTGATACAGTACTGGATTTTTTCAAATCAATCTTGTAATCAACCGTAATCAAACTGTACTTATTGGTTTTCAAATATTTTTTTTATTTTGTTATTAATTTGTTTATATATATAGTATTGTCTCTCAGTCCTCAGTTTCAATGTGTATTGTTTGGTTAATTTGTAAAATATACAGAGAAAATTCTGTCAACAATCTTTCTTTTCACCTTCTTCATCCCCAATTTCCACTCCTAATATGTCACTCTCTGTGCATTATGACTTGAGTTGATATTATTTGTAACGTTTGTATCTTTTTTCTGGTTCGTCGAATGTCTCTAATTATCACGTGAAATTATATAATTACTTCACTGTTAAATATTATAATCATCATTGCTACGTCTCGCAGTTTAGAATCTCCTCGCCAATCGAATGCCAATTCACTTGGGAAACGATGCTGTGCTGTAGAGTTTTGTTTCTTCCTTATTTCTCCTATTTAAGTGAGTGAGTCGTTGCACACCATCAGACTCACTGGCCACACCGCTGTACTAGATCCGATGGCACACTGAAGTGAGATAATTGGAGCACACCGGCATGTTTTTTTTTGTTGTCTTTTTTGAAAGAATGGATATGATCGAAGTCAAAGGTTTCCTTATATCCTCGAATACTATGCGGAAAAATTGCCTGCGTCATTCGAGGGAAGTAGTATGGCGCATAATTCGAACTGGCGACCTTCCGCACGAAAGTCCTGTGCGTTACCGCGTGACCATGCCCCCCATAAAAATATTATACTTAAATATTATATTTTACTTATGAATCGCATTGTTTATATGATATTGGCCTTTTTTTACGTCAGATAAAATGTATACTGCATTGTCAAGAATGATAAAAACAATTCAATATTTATTTTGAGAAGCGTTGCTCAGATGGTTAAAACTATAATTATATTCAAATTATAAAATTAACCGATATTTTCATTGATAGTAAATCCGCGCCTGATGGAAAGAAGCCGAAATAAGATAAGGGGTAGATACTGTCTCATTTGGGGTTTCACGCGCCATTTACCATTTGCAGTCCTCATTGTTCGCTTTGGTCTTGCAATGTGACTTGCTCTTTTCCTGTGCAATTATATGCGTGCAGAAGTTATATTACCAACTATTATAACCTTTTGTTGTAGCAATTGGTGCAGGGAAACAAATCGTAACGAGGCTTTATTGCGCAATATCACAACCTTTTATTATGGTATCATTAACAATATTGGATGTTTTATGTCAATTATTTTTCATTAAAAAATAACAATTCTTACGAGAAAAAAAACTTCATTATTTTTTATAATACTCGAGAGGAGTGACATGGACGATTAAAGAGACCTATAAACAAATATTGAAATGATAATTACTACCAGCTTTTCCAACTTTGAAAAAAGAATAGTAACAAGTGGTGTGTAACGTATGCAACAGGAGAATAGATAAAACACTAAGATTTATCTTGTTTAAGAGTAGTTTATTATACTTAACTCCATTGAAACTAGCTGATGAAAACATCAATAAGAGAAAAAAATCGAGTAGTAGGTATTTTGCGAATGAATGTGAAAAAAATAATTTATACCAACATATAACTCAGTCACCCTTGAAAAATCATCCAAAATGTTAACGCATTTAAGATTTATTTGTGAGAAAATCCAATCTTAAATTTATGTTAAAATTAAAACTATTCAAAGAGAAAATGCATTCAATATCAGAATATGCATTATTTGTATTTTATTTATTTAACTGTTAAGTGTAAATCGCATATATTAATAAAAAATACTTTTTAATTATCTTTTCACTGAGAAAAGTAATTAGTTGGTACACGTGACACATGTGATGTGGTTTACTTATATGATAACAGGAATAACTTGTTAGTTGAACAGCAGGATTACGATATATGAGCAAAGGAACTAAGAATGATATGGGAATATGTTATTTTTATATGATAAGTGAACTGTGGCTTTGTTATTGTTGTATCTTTCCTTGTCATGGAAAAGAAAATTAAGAAATACATAATGCAAGGGAAAAGCTATTTTTGGAATTTATTACATTAAAAAACATAGAAAATATCCTTATTGTTGCATATATATATATATTATATATATATATATATATATATATATATATATATAT